>OX467288.1:23984193-24645217 GCA_950108345.1 Malthinus flaveolus | reverse complement strand
TCAATTTGCATGTCCATTCGAAGGAAAATGATTAATATGTAAATTTAATTACGTCTAGCAAAATAATTTTTTTCGATCGTAATAACGAGAGGACTCACCTTAAATTTTTAGTCGCCCTTCGTTTCCTTTTTCTATCGTCGTTGCGTTCGTCGAAGTATCGATACTGATTGTAGTAAGGTACATTTTCGTACAGTTCTGATTTTAAGACGGCATTTTCCAATTCTTTATCTAACTTTTCTTTATTTGTACCGTATCTGTAACCTTTTTCGTATTCTAACAACGTTTTATCGTCTTCGAACTGACCATCGTCGTCGGTCGAATATAAAGAAGGCGATAAATTCATTAAAGTTTCTTTATTTTCCCAATTTTCTATTCGTGGACCGTTACCTTAAATTGCACGATTAATTAGTTTTCCCACTCACAATCTAATCTTTGAGTAAACTTGTTAAAAAAAGATTACAATCGATTTTCGAATTTGTAATTTTCCTCGTACCTCGTTTAATTGCCGTAGGGCTGTTTGTAAAGTGATCACCACTTCGTGATACTCCAACATTTGTTTCCCGAGCTCTTTTTTCTAAAAAAAAATTGTTTAACGAAAACTCGTGGAAAACTTTCCAAATGTACCTTTTTTAGATTTAAGTTCGCTCTCTTTAACATCTTCGAGTACCGATGTCGGTAGTGATGTTACGAACGTAAAATATAAAATCCCAATAAACGTAAAAGTTAACTGTAGTTTCATGTTTGTGGGAAATCTGAAAGCTACTGAAATGTAATTTCCTCCGCTACAACGTATATAGCATCCTGGAAGGTCGACAGTACGCAAAAGCGACCCTTTCTTTTCTCTCTTTATCGAATATTGTGTAGGGTTGTGAGGCTTATCATAATGTTATCATTTTAATTATTAAGATATTAATAGGATATTTTCATAATTTATCATTTGGGAACGAACAACCACTTGTTGTTATTAATTATTACAAGTTAAACATTGAGTTCAAACAAAAATTACGATCAAAATTAAAGCGGAGTAGCCCATAAATATATTAATTAATCGAACTACAAAAGCACAATTTTTTATTTTTGGAAAATTCGGCTTCCATTGCTTGCTAAAGCGCCCTTTCAAAAATTATTACAAGGCGAACTTAAATTTACTTTATAATTAGAAACGTTTGTAGGGTTTGAAACTTTTAAAATTGAGCTTTATAAAATGTATTAAAGTTTATATAAAAATATACGCATTTTTGTTAAAAATAAGAAAGATGGAAAATCTGTTTTTTGTTGATCTTGAGAATTTTCATTCAACTTCGCCAAAAAGCCTCAAGACCATTAAAATGATTACGGTAACTTGTTTTAGATAAATAAAATACTTATTGGAAAAGCTTAAATTGGGTGCTTTTGAAATATATTTTGCTGACGTCAAATTTCTTACAATAATGTAAGGAGATATATACCGTGTGTCCTACAAACCTTTATTTGAATTATTAGAGAACTCGGAGATTTCTAATTCTAAGGCTCCTTCCAGGATTTTCAAGTATCGAAATTTGGTTTTGGCCTCTTCAACAAACTTTTTTCGAAAAAATAAGTTTTAAACAAAATCGATACAGGGTGGCCCAAAATTAAGGGGTTATTTTAGTCGCATTTCGGAAAATCTTGACCCGCAGTACTTATACTCAGCTATAAGTTAGTACACATTGGCTCTAATTAAAAAAATATTTTTTCAAATTTTTAAATTCAAAATGGCGGCCAGTATAACGATTGCCCCATTTTCTAGTAATTTTATTATAACTTTGGACATAATTATTAATATGAAAATTTAAAAACAGCAATATATAGGCAAAATATAGGGCTTTAGGTTTAATATACTCGATTTTTAAAACAATTTAAAAATCGACTAATTTTATAGGACCAAAGTTGACTAAAATTTAAAAACCGATTTTTTGAAAATCGGCTACGGTCATTTTGTCTATATTTGGATATGTTGTAGATATCGAAGTACTTAGCTACACACCGTTGTTTGGTTCATTTGCTATGAGCAGATCCGGAGCTACGATTTTTTGAGGGTAAAATTTTTAAAAACTCATAATTTCTTTTGTAATTAAAATTTGTAATTGCAAGTTAGCACATTAATTTATTCCATAAATGTCTTTTATTTGCTACAATTTCAATTTAAAAGACACTTTCGGTTAAACCGGAATTTCGGAAAGCAAAAGAAGTTTTTGAAAACACCCTGTATATTTTATGATTTTATATAATATAAGATTACCTGTCTAATGATACCAAACGTGCTAAATTTTCACTTCTTATTTAACCGGAAATGGGGCTGGCTTTTCTATTTCAAGTACAACACCCTGTATATTTTAAGCGGCTTAAAAGATTCAAAAATTAGCTATCTAGTAATATTAAACTTATAATATTTTGACTTTCGCTTCAACCGGAAATGTGATTATCTTCCTATTTAGAGCTCCTGAGCAACTGAGCATACTATTGTTAGATACTATTTCTGCTATCTTTTTAAATTCTTTTTTCTTCTTGTAGTAAAAACCTTTAGAACTAAATGAGACACACTGTATAAAATAAATTGTTATGTTCAAGAATATAGAATAGGATGTATGTGACAATGTACAACCTAAAGCTCGACTGCTGTTCAAAACCTTTTGAGAAAGACAAAAGACAAAATGTATTCACATCTCAGATATATTAATCGCATCATTGCCATCTTTTATAAGAGGTCGTCCTTTCTAGATTAATTAAGGTTCTCTCTAGTCGGTTGTATGGTATCTTAAAGATTTTCGGACTGTTACACATTCAAACATGCTCGGGTATTAGATTTGTCTTCGCGTAAGAAATTTTTCTTTCTCCCTCTTCATAAGGAGGGAAGGAATCAAAATTCGAATACTGACGCAAAAGATAACAAAATAGGGGATGAGTCGTCACAAAGTTTCCCATTTACTTAACCTGAAAAGTATTAAAATTTTACCTGCAAAAATTCATATCTGCAGTTATTTAAGAATTGTGCACTCCTTACTGAGCTGTAGCCGTATTAAACGCAAAGGCTGCTTTTCGATCAGATTCTAATATTATGCAATTTCTAGAAACTCATTATACATTTCTATTCTCTGTTAATAGGAAAAATAAACTTGGCTGGTTTCCTGCCAACTGGTATTAGTAGGCATTCAAGCATTTACCATCCAATTGGCGCCGTGAATACAGTTCCCGTTATCAATATTAATTCCAATTCTGAACGAAGCTCAAAGGATCTCTTTCACCCCCGCATTTCATTATAATCAAATGTCAGTTTATACTATTAAGTTGCCTCAAAAACCTCTATTTAATAAAGATCTTTAGGTATTAATTTAGTAAATGAGTGTTAAATAAAGGCACAAATGAATAATAATTTTCAAGGATTTTCTTTAGAAAATTTAAAGTTGGAGCTTCTACTTCTACAGGCGGCCTTATAAGATTTACCAAGAAGCTAATTATGAATTATAATAAATGTACATGTAGTACAATTTATAGGGTCCTTTTGATAGAGAAGGGTTAGCAAAATTTACTTTAACCAATACCAAACTTGTACTGAAAACGTTTGCAAGACGACTTCGACTTCAATCGAAGTTCTACAGGGAGAAAACTTTTATTGCAGAAAAGAAATAGTGAAATAGTTAACAACTGGAACAATAAACTTGTTAAATATTAATATTATTTAAATTTTGTTGCTTTACGTGAAAAAGAACTTTGTATTGAACTATCTAGGATTTATTAACTTTGGAATTGACCAATAATAGACAACGCACAACACTTTGATAGTCTATTTCTTTTGGCTGTATAAGCCAGTCAAATTGTAGTCTGGCAGAAAAAAATTTAAAAGGAATTAAACTTTGCCACCTCGTAAAAGCGACGCGATCTGAAAAAATTGCAAAAAGATCCTTCATTTTCAGTTTTTCGTTTATAATTTAAAACTACGCACTTTTTGAAAAAATACACTTACAAACACTAATTTGTAGAAAATTTAATGTACGAGTATTAGTTATTTTTGTATGCAAGTATATATTCTTAGAAAGTGCGTAGTTTTCAAGGTATAAGCGAAAAAGTGAAAAAGGGCATTTTGGCCGATTTTAAAATTTTCGTCAAACTTTAACTCGCTCTAGTGCTTAAGCTGTTTGCCTGAAGAAAAAAACTTAAAAAAAGTAATTTGTAGGAAATTTAATGTAGTTTATTTTTGTATAGAAGTGTTTTTCCTAGAAAGTGCGTAGTTTTCAAGTTATAAGCAAAAACCTGAAAAAAGCCATTTAGACCGATTTTAGAATTTTTGAAAAACTTTTACGCGCTCTAGCGCCTAAACTGTTTGCCTGAAGAAAAAAACTTAAAAACAGTCATTTGTAGGAAATTGAATGTAGTTTATTTTTGTATAGAAGTGTTTTTCCTACAGAGTGCGTAGTTTTCAAGGTATAAGCAAAAAAGTGAAAAAAGGGCATTTTGTCCTATTTTAAATTTTTTGTCTATTTTAACGCGTTCTAGTGCCTAAACTGTTCGTCTGAAGAAAAAAACTTAAAAACAGTAATTTGTAGAAAATTCAATGTAGTTATTTTTGTATAAAAGTGTTTTTTCTGGAAAGTACGTAGTTTTTAAGGTATAAGCGAAAAAGTAAAAAAAGAGCACTTTGGCCGATTTTAAATTTTTCGTCAAACTTTAACTCACTCTAGTACCTAAACTGTTCGTCTGAAGAAAAAAACTTAAAGATAGTAATTTGTAGAAAATTTAATGTAGTTTATTTTTATATAGAAGTGTTTTTCCTAGAAAGTGCGTAGTTTCCAAGTTATAAGCAAAAACCTAAAAAAAGGCATTTAGGCCGATTTTATAATTTTTAAAAAACTTTTACGCGCCCTAGCGCCTAAACTGTTTGCCTGAAGACAAAAACTTAAAAGCGGTTATTTGTAAGAAATTTAATGTAGTTTATTTTTGTATAGAAGTGTTTTTCCTAGAAAGTGCGTAGTTTTCAAGTTATAAGCAAAAACCTGAAAAAAGCCATTTAGACCGATTTTAGAATTTTTGAAAAACTTTTACGCGCTCTAGCGCCTAAACTGTTTGCCTGAAGAAAAAAACTTAAAAACAGTCATTTGTAGGAAATTGAATGTAGTTTATTTTTGTATAGAAGTGTTTTTCCTACAGAGTGCGTAGTTTTCAAAGTATAAGCAAAAAAGTGAAAATATGGCATTTTGTCCTATTTTAAAATTTTTGTCTATTTTAACGCGTTCTAGTGCCTAAACTGTTTGTCTGAAAAAAAAAACTTAAAAACAGTAATTTGTAGAAAATTCAATGTAGTTATTTTTGTATAAAAGTGTTTTTTCTAGAAAGTACGTAGTTTTCAAGGTATAAGCGAAAAAGTAAAAAAAGGGCACTTTGGCCGATTTTAAATTTTTCGTCAAACTTTAACTCGCTCTAGTGCCTAAACTGTTCGTCTGAAGAAAAAAACTTAAAAATAGTAATTTGTAGAAAATTTAATGTAGTTTATTTTTATATAGAAGTGTTTTCCTAGAAAGTGCGTAGTTTTCAAGTTATAAGCAAAAACCTGAAAAAAGGCATTTAGGCCGATTTTAAAATTTTTAAAAAACTTTTACGCGCCCTAGCGCCTAAACTGTTTGCCTGAAGACAAAAACTTAAAAGCAGTTATTTGTAAGAAATTTAATGTAGTTTATTTTTCTATAGAAGTGTTTTTCCTAGAGAGTGCGTAGTTTTTAAGGTATAAGCGTGAACAAAAGATCAATGCTGGTCGCAGTTCTGTAAGGCTCACGTAGCCAATCGACCCCTGAGTACAAGGTATAAGCGAAAAATTGCAAAAAGCAGTTTTTCCAATTCTTTTAGTAGAGCTGACGTTTACGAGCTGGCAAAGTTTAAATTTGGATTCAGCATACCAAAATACATAAAGAACTAAAGCTTTTATATTTTTTTCCTTGGATTAACCTCTATTTTCTCTCTTTAAATTTCTAGTTTTCATAAATATTATTAGGTTGTTTCCAATTTCAATCACAACAGGTAATAGTAAATAAATCCCAATCCTAATAGCTAGGTTAACCATTACCCCCTCGATTACCCCTTTTCCACACTCTCACGCTACGGGACTACTACTAATGAATGTGAAGTCATCAGTGACGTTCTAAAAAGTGCAGTTATTAAAAACACTACCTAGCAGTGGCTTAAATCAATAAATACATTTTAACAAAACTAAAACGCAAAAACATCCAAACTTTTTAATTTAGCCATCAAATCGTTTTGAACTGGCGAATTAATTATTAGATGAAAAGCTACGCCACTGTATGGGTGCAGATCAATATCTTGCTTGAGTACAGTTCCCTGTTTCTCCTGTTTTACACGATTTACAGATCCCTTTACACCTATACGCGAGGAAAACAATTTTTAACGATTTTCCCATACTACGTCACACTTATTTTTGAACAGATGGAGACTAATGTACCGATTGAGATAAGAACATAGGAGTATTTTATTTAAAAGAAAATTAATTTACAACCAATAAATATTGCTATCTAGAGCCACAACTGCCTCATTTGTGGATTTATTGTTCAATTAATACATATTTTAAGGACCAGGCTGATCGAGCGGCTAAGAGCGCGTGGACTCAGGTCCTTGGGCTCTTGATTCGAGTCCGGTTAGAGCCCCTGGATTTTTATGCGCTAAAATCCTTTGGTTGGGGTGCTTCAAAACCCACCTAAAGCTGAGTAGGTCTTGTCAAAAATAAATAATAACCGTAGCAGTTGAACGAGAACGAGAAACAGAAACAATGAACATATGAGCAATGAGAAATCAATCTAATCGTAATTTCACTATATAACTGCAGCACTCATTTCAGACCTTAAAAGGCCACCTACGATAGAAAATTTGTTTTTTATTCGCGGGGAAGGAGAGGGTTTTTCGGAATCTTTTATCTGCATGGCCGAGCTAGAGATTAGAGCAGCGCAAGGTGCTGCTTAAACTCTAGTAATTTCATAAAGTTTAAGTAACTAGTAGGTATGTAAGACAGGCAAGTACTAATAAGGGATAAAAGAGACCTACTAATAGAGCAGTGTTTAAAAGTACAAATCAAGAGATGTTCCTAAATGATTTTTCACTGGTCTGTTTGACATTGGTAAAAACTCTCGACACTCTTAACAAACTCGTAGAGCTCTGACTAATGCAAACATATACAAGACGCTGAGAAGAATACCAATTCAGTGCCAAAATCAGAAACTTGATGAAGTACTTGGTGCATTTAAGAGGCAATTACATAACAAAACTCCTAATAAATGGAATTCCTATCATCTCCTTATAAATAAAGCGACGAGTGGGTGTAGAAACGCGAAACGGATCTACAAGTATGGCGTTAAGTTAATTGAGAACTCGATAACACCGTTCGTTCATATTTCAGCGTAAAGTGTGTCGACAGCCTTAGGTGCGGCCAATTAATCACATCTTAAATCGTGATTTTAAAGAGGAACGTAGTTTGAAGTGAGTAGAGAACAGTTAGGCGAGCTATCTTGAGACAGCGCATTAAGCACAAAAGCTAATTGAAGTTATGTAATTGAAATATGTAAGTCAGGCCCTGCCGACCCCACAACTGGGAGGGAAGCTCTTGAAAACAGTAGAGTCAGCTTTATTTAACATATCGAAGCTCTCACATTGAGTAATGTATTGATCCTGGTATTAAATTACTTTTCTTACTTTATTTGCGAGGAGCTCAAATATTTTTCAACAGACTGCTCATACTGGATAATCCAGATTAAAAAAGTAATTAGTTTACACAAAATAAATTACGAATTGCAAATCGAGTTTAAAATTAAGAAAGATGTAAAACTTAAGGTAAGCACCTAAGGGCGATAGAACTTAAAGCGAACAAATGACCAAAGGGCTCGAGGGAGTAAGTTGGACATGGTTTTCCAGATGCGACACGGCGATTGTCCATTGTCTGCACGGTCACCTCGATTCGAACTTCCTGATTGAATTAAGGGCGAATTCAGCTTATTGCGTGGGGATTTCCAACTACTGCAGAGAAAATCGAGATCATCTTTTATTTTGGCACAAAAAAAAATTATTTTAAGACTGAAATATTTAATCGAAAAATTTAAAGTGAGATATTTTCAATAATGGGGTAATAATTACTTGAAGTAGAAGCGTTCAACTTCTCTATAGCTTAACTTTTCCTACTCGAGCCCGGTTTTAACGCCCTTACTAACTTTTCAAAACTTAATTTGCTGCCAAAGTCAGCTGTAGTACTACGTAGACACCTTCAAGTGTCACCGCCAATTACTAACAATTAACTAAGTTAGTTTAGACGGTGCACGTCAGAGATACACGAAAAGTAAACTTCCAAAAGATATCCTTGTAGAAATTCATTTTATAACTCGGCAAATTAAAAGTTTAACTCTTAACTTGTTTTCAGTAATAGGTAGTCAAAATGGTGGGGATGGGGTGAAAAATGGGGTGTATAGATAAGCAATATTAACTCCAAAAACTTGTTAATTGTTTAAAGAATTAATAATTTACAAATTACAACAAAAATAAATTTGGGTATAATAACGAAATTATAAAGTTTATCTTAAGGGTACTAAATTTCGCCACACACCCTCATCAAAGTCTATTTGTGTTTATAAAAGTAAAAAGCGAAGAAAAACTAATGGTGAATTATTAAATACAATGAGAAAGTTTTCCGTGTGCATCATAAAACATTCTCGATGCAACTACACTATTAGACACCGAAATCGCGGCAACCTTTTAAATCGCCCCATATGCTTCTGAATTAATCATTGCTTAAGATGTGATTAAATCCTCATGAATACGGGTTTACATTAAAATTTTACTGGCCGGATTTAAAGGGTTTAAAGTTTACTGCTTCCCTATTCAAAATAGGTACTCTATTTATAAGTACAGCCGCTTTATTCTATAAGTAAATTTCTAATAATAAATTAATTACATTTATTATTGTTAACTTTAAGCAGTAATTAAAAATTAATTGTTTATTGCTTCCAATCCCAAACCTCCTTTTTTTTAAACGAACTAATTTAAAGTGAGTGCAAAAATTAATTTTATGTAAGTAGGGATGTTTTTGAGACTCGTCTTATTTTACTTTCAAGAAAATTGCACTAATGCTTTAGCTAATTGAATAATAAGATTTTCCTAATAACTTAGGTGCACTGATGAAAAAGTGATGAAAAATATACTTTTAAGCTTAATCGAAGAGAAGTTCCCTTATGTTGAAGCTTGAAGCCTCAAAGTTAAAGATTGAAACGGCGAAAATGGGGTACACTAAAGAGACTTAGAAAGAGTGTACTTTAGAAAAACGCGAGCTGAATTTCCATTAACACATACATCATATTTCCTCCATCGTATCAGGAAGTTAACTAATTCGAAATACCAGAAGCAGATGGTTCGAGTACACTTGATTTGGGTTTTAATTGATACTTCAGATACTTCAGACTATTCGTGAGCTTATATGGAAGTCAAAACAGGACTTCCACACTTCCACCTTACTGAATGGTCATAAGTCATGATCTAGATCCAGGAGGACTTCAGTTTCAGTACGATAAGTTCTGTATGTAAGACTGGTTTAGAACTGTTTAATAGTCCGGGAGGCAGAGTGCACTTTTACTAAACGATAAATAACAATTTTAATGCGGTGTAGCGCTTAAATTGTTTGCATGACAAGAAAATTCTTCAAATATATTTTGTAAAAAATTTAATGTGCTTTGATTTTGAATAAATACATTTTTCTCCAAAAATGCTTAGTTTTTGAGTTATAAGCGACAAAATTTTTTATTGGTTAACTATATGATATTTTGGACAAAACTTAATGCGCTCTAGCGCCTAAACTGTGCGTTTGACAAAATAAATCAAAAAACAATTAGGCCAGTCAGTAGAGCTCCAAAACACCCTTCTATGATGCAGTAAATGGGGTAGAAGCTTTTATTTTTTTAAATTGTTTATATAGGTGTAAACATGTAAAAAACAAAAATGCTAACACCGGCGACCTCGGGAGACTTTTTGGCAGCCAAAAAACCCCAAAATTTTAGGACTTGCTTTGTTTTTTTGCCTATAACTCCTAAATGGAGCATCTTCACGAAAAAGTATCTCTATAACAAATTAAAGAGCATTAAACTTTGCGTCGAATGAGTACCAACACTTAATAATTTGGTCAAGCGGTATAGTCGCCAACCGCGGTCAAAAAACGACGATTTTTCCCAACTTTTTCAAAAACTGACATATTGCATTATATATGAGTCTGCTGTTTAGAAATTAGTACTTTAACAGAAAAACTTATTAAATAAAAGTTGTAGAGCATCCAATTCTGCGTTCATGTGTATTAAAATGTTTAAATTCGGTTAAGCATACCTCTCCCAAATTGGCAATATTCTGATGTCCGGCAGTTGGTATAGTAAGAAAATAGTCCAGTCGAATAAGGATTTTTGGTCAGAATAATTTCTACGAGGTTGGATATTGGTCTACACGTACATTAAGATGTTCCAAATAAGTATATCACAAAATCAGAAAAATTTTGGCGGAGCAATTTGAGATATTCAAGGTCAAAGGCTACCAAAAAATTGTTTTTGGCAAATGACTCGCCTTCTATAGATCGTACGTTGATGTAGGTTATTATAAAAATTATAGAAAACATTATTAGTTACAAGATTGGTTATACACATTTTTTTCATAAGTTTAACCCTTTTCGAGATATAGCGCAGAGAAGGGTCGAATTCTGGTTATAGATAAACTCCGGAGTAAGACGCGTAAGTCTTATAAAGGCGTCAGCCACTAAACTTACCGACTGATAAATAATGTGGCACTGTATGAAGTTGAACAAAGGATGTAATTAAAGATTTATGAAAGTAAAAATGGTGTCAGGTCTCGTCTTGACATATTGCAAAGAAATTTAAAAAACAGATAGTTCGAAATTGTGACACTTAGTAAGCGCGCTATTCAACTTCAAGAGCTTCTTATTCACAACTTAGAGCCACGATAAAGATTTCCCATATTACATCTGATAGAATAAGGACGTAGTTAAAGGTTTTTTAGAAACAAAGTAGTGCCAGGTCCCCCCCTTTTCATTTTCTGAAGGATTTAAAAAAAGTTTTTATCGAAATTGAAAAATCAAGAAGTGCGCTATTCAACTTCAAGAGCTTTTTGCAACAGCTTATTGGACAATTTTCAAATGTTTGGCTACATTTAACGCGTTCTTGCGCCTAAACGGTTTGTCTGAGAAGAAAACCTTTTTAATGTATTTTGTAGAACGTTTGATGTGCTTTATGTTTGTATAGAAACACTTTTCTATAAAAATGCGTAGTTTTTCAGTTATAAGCGATAAACAAAAAATACAGTGTTTTAGACGATTTTGGAATTTTTGACTACATTTGACGCGCTCTAGCGCCTAAGCGGTTAGTCTGAGAAGAAAACGTTTCTAATATATTTTGTTGAAAACTGGATGTTCTTTAATTTTATACGAAAACACTTTTTGATAAAAGTGCGTAATTATTCAGTTATAAGCGATTAACAAAAAAATCAGTGTTTTGAAGGTTTATGGAATTTTGGTCCAACTTTAACGCACTTTAGCTCCTAAACTGCTTGTATTAGAAGAACATCTTTATAATATATTTTGTAGAACGTTTGATGTGCTTTATAAAATTGGGTAGGTTTTCAGTTATAAGCGATAAACAAAAAAACAGCTTGTTGGACAATTTTGAAATGTTTGGCTATATTTAACGCATTCTAGCGCCTAAGCGGTTTGCCTGAGAAGAAAACCTTTCAAACATATTTTGTTGAAAACTAAATGTTCTTTATTTTTATATAAAAGAACTTTTTGACGAAAGTGCGTAATTATTTAGTTATAAGCGATAAACAAAAAAACCAGTGTTTTGAAGGTTTATAGAATTTTGGTTCAATTTTAACGCGCTCTAGCTCCTAAACTGCTTGTATTAGAAGAAAACCTTTCAAATATATTTTATAGAACGTTTGATGTACTTTATGTTTGTATAGAAACACTTTTTTTTATAAAAGTGCGTAGTTTTTAAGTTATAAGCGATAAACAAAAAATTCAGTTATTTGGACGATTTTGGAATTTTTGTCAAACTTGAGCGCCCTCTAGCGCCTAAGCCTAAGAAAACCTTTCAAATATATTTTGTAGAAAATTATAGTTCGTTTTCTAAAACCAAGTCTACGATAGAACAACAAGCAGATTTTACTGTCGTTAAATTTAATAAACGCAAAATTATTCCAAAATACTTTTGTTTGAATACAAAATCCTACTCCACTCCAAATATTACTCCGGTTTCCCATGTCGCAAGCGAGGTTACGTGGTTACGTCCGATCTTGCGGGGACACAAAATCAATTAGCCGACCAGCGCAAAAACCCACCTTCATTTTTGAATAAAAACACGTTCCTATAAAGATGCGTAGTTGTTCAGGTATAAGCGATAAACAAAAAAATTAATGTTTTGGACGATTTGGGAATTTTTGTCAAACTTTAAAGCCCTCTGCCGTCTAAACCGTTTATCTTAGAAGAAAACCTTTCAAATATATTTTGTAGAACGCTTGATGCACTTTATGTTTGTATAAAGACACTTTTTATAAAAGTGCGTAGTTTTTCAGTTATAAGCGATAAACAGAAATACAGCGTTTAGGACGATTTTTGAATTTTGGTTAAACTTTAACGCACTTTAGCGCCTAAATAGTTTGTCTTAGACAAAAGCTTTTTAAATATAATTTGTAGTAAATTCAATGTAGTTTATTTTCATTTAAAATCACTTTTTTCGTAAAGTACGTAGTTCTCGAGTTATTAACAAAAAACCGAAAAAAGAGCAACAATCGTCCCTTTTTGAGTTGCCCAGCTTGGGGATTAATGCTGTCACTTTGAAGTGGTAGACGCTTGTTTTTACCACTTATTTACAATGTCGTTTTACCTTGAAGCGTTAAAGATATTGTACTTTATGGTTTAGTAAAAGTGAACGTTGCCTTCCGGACGATGAAGATTCCAAATAGGAGAGTGAGCTCCATTACGATGCGTGGTTCTGCATGGCGTTAATGGAAAAACAATTTGAGAAGAAACGGCGTAATTATTTCTAAATATGGACGTAAGTGTTCACGTTATGACAAGAAGATTATAGATGTGATATGAAGTCGAATCATTAACAAAACTAAAAGTAGTGAAAAGTGCAATAAAATATTCCGTGTGTATTCATTTGCATTTGATGCATGATGCTTCACGGAAGTACGGAAGTGGAAGCATAAAATTTTTTTTGATCAAGTTATGTAAATTTTATAAAGGTAAGAGATATGTATTCAAGTATTATTTTGAACGATGTCGACGTGTCTCACGTGTATCTTACATATGCCCCAATTTAGAATGCACCACATACAAAGCTCTATATCCCCGGTTACATACCGAGGAACATCCCTTGAGACCACCACTTTGCATGGAACATGTGTCGAATACAAAATCTTTTATTTTAGCAAGCATTGCGGTTCTGTATTTTTGCTACTTTTACTCTCTATATGGATGTTTTACGTACACTACTTAAAAATATTTTGTTTGAAAAATTAAATAAGCAAATAAGTGACGCGAATAGGAATCTTTAATTCCATAAGTAAGGTAAAAGAACACGCAGATTTGCTCACAAAGCCAAAAAGCTCTTTAAAGATCGTAAAAATTGTACTCGTTAACTCGCGTACTCGTTTAACTTAAAAATCGACAAACTTTTTAAAATTCATCCCCAACCTTTGCACGGTTGTAAAAACGCTTCGTCCTTCTTAGCTTCCATCAGAAGCGCCTTGTCATTAGCTGCAGATTTAATGATGTTTCACGCCATGCCGAATCAAGATGTTGACTTCAACACTCGAGTTAAGACTTAACGATTTTATATTTTTTCTATTTATTTCTCACCGAGATTTGTTAAAAATTGTGCAAGGGAGAGCTTTCTTTTTATTAAGAAAAATTGTTTTAAATGAAAATGTGAAAATTTTCACGCATTATCGCCTCGGAGAGCGTGCCACATGCAAATTTAAAAGAGAAAACAACAATCACAATAGCGCACACGTCACAATCCATCACAAGATTGACAAGTACATCAGTCAACATTTGTAGGGCTGATTGCGCGTTAGATTATACACGTCCATATAAAGGGGTGTTTGAGCGAACGGTAAGAAAAGTGTTGGAAAATTTTGTTGTTCGACTCTAAAGTTATCGTATATGCACCAAACTATTGTGTGACAAGGGAGTTGTTTGGAGGCCTCGTTCTTATGCGGACGCTGAGTGATGTGTTTGCGTAGTTAATATTTTATTCTCTTTGATTACAGGTTTATTTTGTACGTTAACATGCTACAACTGAAATAAAAATTTATTTGTTCGAGTTCAACAAAATTCAAGTTGGTTTATGTAAAGTTGCAAAACAATGATTTCATAAAGGGTTGAAAAAGAAACTTGTGTATCAAAGTCGAGGTACGATACAGTATCGATCTTTCACTTAAAGTAAATATTACAGACGTTCACTTTAACTCGAGGAGAACAAATTTGAATTTTTTAATTCGAATATTTTATCAATTTTAGAATGGGGCATGGAACTGTTCGAAAATATACTGAAAAATGAGGCCTCTTTCGTGTAGAAAGGCTGAGCGAGAACTAGCTTAGTGTCTTTTTTAAATATCGAATACCTAATTGATTTACAAATGCTCCAAGTTTTCATTTTTTTTTCAAGGATATTACAGTATTCTGATCTGGCTTTCGTCTGAGTAAACCCCTAGGCAAGATATTTGTCTATCCTACCTATCAATTGATACTATGGTCAAGAGGAAACCTTGCATTTTATTGTTGAGTGGGTACAGAAAGAAATATTTAGGATTTTTGAGAAAGTCTCCAAGGGGTTTGTTCCAAAATCTCTTGTCTCTATTCCCCTAAGGTACTTTTGTTCTAGGGAGGTTTGCAAAACTGCACCAGTTTCAAAGACGGATTGTGTAGTATCTAATGCTGAAGCCC
The DNA here is from genome assembly GCA_950108345.1 of Malthinus flaveolus. Lineage (NCBI taxonomy): Eukaryota > Metazoa > Arthropoda > Insecta > Coleoptera > Cantharidae > Malthinus > Malthinus flaveolus. The sequence continues at coordinate 24,630,216 of OX467288.1, read as the reverse complement.
TCAACGCCCTCGTTAGCGATCAATCCTACTGTTCTACCAACAATTCGAAATATTTCACAGAAGACGAGCTCATACAAGCTTATGGTTGATGGAAACAGCAAGAGTATATCTCTAAGTGGCCCTCTACAGTCGGTGCATGACATTACTACAACGGTTGGGAAATGACAGAGAGAAAGCTATAATAGTTTTATTTCATTTCGTTTACCAATTTGTAAACTGTAGTGGTTTGGGGTCCTACCCAAGCGTACCTAGATCATTGTTGAACATAAGCAAATGATTGTTCGAGGTTAAACGGCTTAAAATGAAGTGCAATAAATTTAGTAGCGATTGATTATGTTTTCAAAAAAGATGTTTCACCAAAACAAAGTATAAAAATTAAGAATTAAGTTACTAAATTCTTTCGGATGTTTCTAAAACTTGACGGAACAGACGGGACTCTGGACTGCAGCATATAAAGCCCATGCGTAAATCGTTCTTTGAGTTTAGACATAACATAAGTGAAAGTGGACTGAGCTGTGAGACTGGAGAGACTCCGGTATAGTGGTGGAGTCGACAAGTTCTAATTGATTGTGATAAACAACAAAATCAGTGTTTTGCACGATTTTGGAATTTTTGTCAAACTTTAGTGTCCTCTAGCGCCTAAACCGTTTGTCTTAGAAGAAAACCTTTCAAATATATTTTGTAGAAGATTTGATGAACTTTATTTCTATATAAAAACACTTTCTTATAAAAGTGGGTAGTTTTTAAGTTATAAGCGATAAACAAAAAAATCAGTGTTTTGGACGATTTTGGAATTTTTGTCAAACTTTAGTGCCCTCTAGCGCCTAAACCGTTTATTTTAGAAGAAAACTTTTCAAATATATTTTGTAGAAAATTTGATATACTTTATTTCAATATAGAAACACTTTTCTACAAAAGTGGGCAGTTTTTAAGTTATCAGCGATAAACAAAAGAATTAGTGATTTGGTCAATTTTAGAATTTTTTTCAAACTTTAGTGCGCTCTAGCTCCTAAACTATTTGTTTGAGAAAAAAACCTATTTAATGTATTTTGTAGAAAATTTGATTTACTTTATTTTTATATTAAAGCACTTTTTTATTAAAGTGGGTAGTTTTTAAGTTATAAGCGATAAACAAAAAAATTAGTGTTTTGGACAATTTTGGAACTTTTGTCAAACTTTAGTGCTCTATAGCTTCTAAACTATTTGTCTGAGAAAAAAATCTATTAAATGTATTTTGTAGAAAATTTCATTTACTTTATTTTTATATGAAAGCACTTTTCTATGAAAGTGGGTAGTTTTTAAGTTATAAGCGATAAAACAAAAAAATTAGTGTTTTGAACAATTTTTAAATTTTTGTCAAACTTTAGTGCCCTCTAGTGCCAAAACTATTTGTCTGAGAACAAAATCTATTAAATGTATTTTGTAGAAAATTTGATTTACTTTATTTTTATATGAACACACTTTTCTATAAAAGTGGGTAGTTTTTAAGTTATAAGCGATAAACAAAAAAATCAGTGTTTTGGTAATTTTGGAATTCTTATCAAACTTTAGCGCCTAAACCGTTCGTCTTAGAAAAAAAAACCTTTAAAAATATATTTTGTAGAAAATTAGATGTAGTTTAATTTTAAAATATAAGTTACTATATTCGTTCAGATATTTCTAAAACTTGGTGGAACGGACGGGACCCTGGACTCTAGCTAATAAAGCCCATGCCCAAATCCTCCCTTGAGTAATTTAGACAGAAGTGAGAGTAGCCTGAGCTGCTATGAGAACATTTTTCTGGGATGCTCACCTGACAGAATCCCAGTATGGTGGTGGAGTCGACAAGTTCTATAGAAAAACCACTCGTTTTTGGCACCGGTGACTTACGCTACCCGTAGAGAGGTTCAATAGAATTAATAGAAGAATAGAATAGAAAGAGATTATTCATTATTGTACCTCTCTGCTTGTGGTAAAGTCACCAGCGCCAGAACGCAGTGGTCTTTCTATACCTGATTTTTGGTGGTTCGATAGTGTAGTTGTTCAATAATTCCTTGTCTCAGGAAGTACGTTGGGATCCTTGGGGACTCGATAGCTTTTTACGAGTAACGGAAATGGATTGTCGAGTCACGCTTTCAGAGTAATTTTTACTTTTTTAATTTTTTCAGGATGGTTCAAAGTATTAGCTGTATAGCTATACTGAAAATTAAGAGATGTGGAAGTGGAGATGTCGATCCTGAAAAAAACTTATTTTGGAAAGTCGAGCTACAAAATGACGATTGCATGATTGAAAACTCTTTAATTTAATTCCCCCCTTTTATTAATAAAGGCTTCTTTATGCTCATTAATCCGCCCTGTATAAACTCACCGAGAGATCTTTTTAATCCAACATCGATAAGAAGTTAGGAAAGAGGGTTAAAAATTAAAAAAAGAACATAAATTTGACGTAATGAATTAAATTAACTTTTGAAGTTGACAATTTTTGAATTTATTAAAGACTTTTGAAGTTAAAAATTAAAATTGTACTTAATATAAGTACGTTAAGAAATGCATCTTGTTCTTCTTTAATCCAGCTTTCGCGACACTTCATCCTAATCCCTGTTTAAAAGCTCTTTTGTTTTATTTTAACCCTTTTGTCTCGCAGAATAACCTTTAGAGTTTAAAGTACGCAGCGTTTAGAATATGCATGTCATTACGATTTGGTAACCGAGTTACATCAAATCTTTCCATCTTATTTTATCCTATACAACTCGAAGGGTAACATTAAGAAAAATTTTTGATTCTTCATCTAAAACGAACGATTTATTCAAAACTTATTGTCAACACTTAAATGTCAGTTTACTTCTACAGTACTTGCTATATCTATTGAAAATGCTCGTATCTTTTGTGAGTCAAGAAAATTTTCTCTAATTCGTCCTTTATAATTATTTGCTTTACTAAACGAAGCTCGATTAAAGAAAAGAACTTTAGCTTTAGACGGATTTTCGTAAAACTCTTTTTGCAAAGCGACCAAAAGGAAAACGAGAAGCTCGAAAGTCGACCACCTCACGTTATCGAGCCACATTATTAACATTTCCGAGCGAGCCTTCTCGATACGACCTCATTTTGATCGTCCTACACAAATGTTATTTTAGCAATTGAGCTGTGAAAGACCATAAAAAAGCAAAATACCGCGTCTGAAACATACACACATCCTACTAGTAAAACATAAAACAGCTTTGATATAAAATAAAAAGTTTATTCAGGTAAGCTTCCTCTTACTCTTTTTAACTTGCTGAATTTTTAAGAGAACATTTTGATAAAAGAAAACTTTTGGTGCTTTTGTGTAAACGATATACGCCACATATGACATTTAAGTTTGACGCGACTACAGGGAGCAATTTGCTTGGCCAATCTTATACCGTATTTTTGCCCGAGACAAAAAAAGGAAATTTAAGGGTAAATAAATTGAAAACTGACGTGCTTTATTGAAAGTTATCGGAAATGTACTAAAAGAAATTACAACGCCAATTGACGTTTTCTATTCTATTATCTTTTATCAAAATTAAAAGGAGCTGGTATTCAGAATCCATAGGAGTGACAGTATTTGTGCCATCATTTCGTGAAAAACGGCTGATGTGGTCATAACAGGGCTTTTAGATAATTCAACAAACTCTTTAAAAATGTCAGAAATAGTACCAAAAGTAGAAGAGATCCCTGATTTAAAAAATATCAAATTATACGGAGTGTTTCTATTTGAAACAGAAAGGCTGATCTCAATTTCGACCGAACTGGAAGTCAAAATGTAGAATGTTTAGTATCGCTAGATAGCTAATTTTACAATCTCCCAAATCACTTAAAATATACAGGGTGTTGTATTTAAAATATAAGTCTAACCGAATTTTCGGTTAAACCGAGAGTTAAAATTTAACATGTTTGGTATCAGTTTGGCTAAATTCCGGTTTAACCAAAAGTGCTTTTTAAACCAAAACTGTAACAAATAATAGAAATTTATAGAATAAATTAATAAGTTTTTGCAATTTGCAATTACAAATTTTAACTTATGTAGAACAAGATTATAAATTTTTGAAATTTTGACCTAAACCTAACGCCTCAACCGTTTATTTGACAAACATATTTTACAACAAACATGTTTTACAAATATATTTTGTAAAAAATTTCCTGTGCTTCAATTTTATACAGAAACACTTTTCTATAAAAGTGCGTAGTTTTTCAGTTATAAGCTACAATAAAAAAATCAGTGTTTTATACGATTTTAGAATTTTAATCAAACTTTAGCTCCCTCTAGCGCCTAAACTGTTTGTCTAAGAAGAAAACCTTTTAAATATATTTTGTAGAAAATTTAATGTACTTTATTCTTATATAGAAACACTTTTCTATAAAAGTGAATAGTTTTTAAGTTATAAGCGATAAACAAAAAAATCAGTTTCTTGGACAATTTTAGAATTCTTGACAAACTTTAACACCCTCTAGTGCCTAAACTATTTGTCTGGGAACAAAATTCTTTGATTGTATTTTGTAGAAAATTTGATGTACTTTATTTATGTATAGAAATACATTTCTATGAAAGTGCGTAGTTTTCAGTTATAAGCGATAAACAAAAAAATCAGTGTTTTGGGCGATTTTATAATTTTGGTCAACTTTAGTGCCCTCTAGTGCCTAAACTATTTGTTTAAAGACAAAACCCTTTTAATGTATTTTGTAGAAAATTTGATGTGCTATATTTATGTATAAAAACACTTTTCTATAAAAGTGCGTAGTTTTTTAGTTATAAGCGATAAACAAAAAAATCAGTGTTTTAGACGATTTTATAATTTTTGTCAAACTTTAGTACCCTCTAGTGCCTAAACTATTTGTCTGGGAACAAAATTCTTTGATTGTATTTTGTAGAAAATTTGATGTACTTTATTTATGTATAGAAATACATTTCTATGAAAGTGCGTAGTTTTCAGTTATAAGCGATAAACAAAAAAATCAGTGTTTTGGGCGATTTTATAATTTTGGTCAACTTTAGTGCCCTCTAGTGCCTAAACTATTTGTCTAAGGACAAAACCCTTTGAATGTATTTTGTAGAAAATTTGATGTACTTTATTTATGTATAGAAACACATTTCTATGAAAGTGCGTAGTTTTTCCAGTTATAAGCGATAAACAAAAAAATCAGTGTTGGATAGATTTGGCTTTTACTTTGTGCAAATCGAGATTGATTTTTGTACAAACTAAGTTTTTAAGTTAAGAACTCGCTCCGAAGATGATACAGTGTATCGAAATCGAACTGACAAAATTAGTGCAAATGGCTATTCTAATTTAGTTTATACAAAAAAAAATCAGTGTTTTGGGCAATTTTATAATTTTTGGCAAACTTTAGTGCCCTCTAGTGCTTAAACTATTTGTCTAAAGACAAAACCCTTTTAATGTATTTTGTAGAAAATTTGATGTACATTATTTATGTATAGAAACACATTTCTATAAAAGTGCGTGGTTTTTCATTTATAAACGATAAACGAACAAAACACTGTTTTGAAGCGAACAACCCTGTATAACACAAAGTAGCGCAGTGAAAAGCGCAACTGTTATCCTACGCTTAAAGAAATACCTAGAATAGGGTACCTAGCAGGGGTAGAAATTATAATTCCAATGTAGTTGCCATTTTACGTTTTACAACAGAGAAGCTTCTGTCTTTCAGTCACTTGTTTCAAAATTTTTATGATTTACGGTTTTTTTACCCCCGCCTTTATATTTAAGAAATACTCAGTTTAGAGTATCATTTATGAGCATGACTTCTTTTTCCTAAACAGGTCACTTTAAGTTTTCAGTTTTCAGTAGTTTCTCAGAAATGGTTGTGTATAATTTTACTTTCAGCACGTCAAGTTTGAGAGCCGCTGTTCTCTAAGGCGATAAATTGGCGCGTCTAGCCTTTTTTAAGGATTCAGTCAACGTCTATTGATAAATCTAAAGTTTTTTTGTTTTAATTTGAAAAAAAATGAACTACGCGTTATATTCTAATTAGGACGATCACTCGATCATGGATGGTCGCTTAAAAGCTCTTTCAGGACACGTGTAAATTTGAGTGGTCACTCCAAAAATTAATAGTAAAGAAAGTCGATTGAAAAAAGTGTAGTATGCTAGATTTATAGTTATAATGTGTGCAAACAAAATAAGACTTCGCCCCGAAGAAAATTAAAGAGAGAAAGGACGAACTTTTAAATGAATTTTCAGAATTTTCTTACAAGGGGTAGAAGAAGACGGTTATACGGAAATCGTAACAGTTAAAAGTAAGATGGGTGGAATAAAAAAGGCAAAGACGTCTTGAAGACTTGGAGCGCTTGCGTGGAGCTTTTGGTAAACCTCGAAGAAACGACGCCGGTTTGGGGCTAAAAATCCGGGCGTCTTTCCTGGTTGGCGGCCAAGACGGCGGTGGCGGTCTACCTCAACATGCCCCGCCCACTCCCCAAGCCCCCCACACCCCCGTTGTCCACAGACGACCCACGACGTCACCACGACGCTTCTTTTACACTTCTTAATACCAGAATATCGCGCGACGCGAAAAGAAGTTGGCGTTTTTTACAAATTTAAGTTTCCGTAACGAACTTTCGGAAATTTAAGAAATTTACTCGAAAATTTTTTAAAGAGAACTCGAGATTAATTTTTGAACTGCTTATTGGATTTTACAAGAGTGAAAAGTGCGTATTGATGATATGTACATGTAGTAAGGGACAACGTGTAGTAAAGGGGAGAGTAGAGATGAATCAGAAAACAGCTGATTTCTGCATCCCTTTGCGTCGTGTTTAGTTATCTGGACTAAACGTGAATCGACTGATAAATATCTGACGTCACCCCTAGCATCATTATTATTCAACCCCTACATATAAAGTTTAATACTTGGTAATTAACGTGAACAAACTTTTTTAAAAAGATACAAAATATGAGTTTATTACGTACTTGTTGATTCAGAAATTGGAATTAATTAATTTCGACCCTTTATTAAAGTGATTGCGAAAAATTACATATTGTGCATCAGTTGTAAATTAGTGGGGAAAGAAAAACTCAACTGGAAAACTCACACGCGCACTTTTCCAACTGTGGTCTGCGACCACTACACTACCGCCTGGAATAAAATCAGAGCGGTCGCGATTTTTCATATAAATGCGCGCAAATGCATCGGCTAAACAACAAATTTAACGTGCGGCGTTTAAACGAGTGTTCAAAAGTTCGGTGAAAAAAAAAGGCACGCATCGTCAAAACCATTTGTCAACTTGTCACGTATCATCTCCAGAGAAAAAATTTCAAAGACATCAAAGGCTTCTGTGGTTCATTGAGTTTGAATTCGCGTCGACAAGATGCGTCCGCCTCACATGAAAAGAAACAAGATCAGCCACTTGATTTGATCCGACGACTTCACGAAGACGTCTTTCTTTTTCATTTTTTTTTCTTTTCGCATAAAAATTTAAGAATAGAATGCATCTTGCTAGTGAAGTTACATCGACTACGGGACACTTTGATCGTAACTATGAAAATTTAACGGCGGAAATCTTAGCAGAAAGGACTTTGGACGGTTTGATGGCTGAGCATCCGGGAGAGTTAGTTAGAACTGGCAGTCCTCACGTAGTATGTACCGTTCTTCCGCTACATTGGAGGTCTAATAAAACTTTACCGATTGCCTTTAAAGTTGTCGCGCTTGGAGAAGTCGGTGACGGTACTTTGGTTACGGTTAGAGCTGGTAATGACGAAAATTTTTGTGCCGAACTCAGAAACTGCACCGCTGTTATGAAAAATCAAGTTGCTAAATTTAATGACTTGAGATTTGTCGGAAGAAGTGGTAGAGGTAAGATTATTTAATTTTTTTTTAACTTTTACCCATTTGTGCTCAAATTAACACTAATTGAAATTGGAGAGAGCTACTTGAGACATGATAGGAGAAATTATTTTGAATATACGCTCATTGAGTCATTTTCATCATCTCGCATTACTCGAAACCGAGGGAGACTTTAAAGAAATTGGCGCAGATTAAAATAATTTTTAAAATTTATTTACACCCGACCTTAAAATAAAGAAATTTTCCTCACGTGAGGGTTCATATACGCGGTAGAAATACGCCGAGCGTAACATTCGTATAGTAAAATATTATTATTATTTTTCGAATATTTCTTTTTCTAATCCACTCTTAATACGAAAGCCTTTGAATTTTTAATGTAATTTTAAAGAAATTAGAGTTTGATAGAAGATAGTGAAGAGGGGAGGCGATACTGCTAATTCGAGAGCTTTTGGATTAATTGATAATTAGGGGGCTTACGAAATGTTGAAAAAAAATTTTTGGTGCTGCAAAAATGTATGAAATAGTGCTTGTTTGAACGAATATTGAAACAATAAATCAAACAAAATAATTAATACTTTCCCGTATACGTTCGGTTTACAATGTAGACAATAGTTGTTGGCTAAAATTTTTAATTAAAAAAATTTTATATATAAAATGTAAACAAATAAATATAAAAACTAAACAAATAATAAATCAAATCAAAACTTATTAATCAAATATTCGCCATAATACAAATTCGATAAAAGTAGTCGTTGATTTTTCGATAAATTCCATAATTTTATAAATTTTATAAGCAGATTATAACAGAAAATACGAGGGTTCTTGTCGATAAATCAAGGATTACTAAAATGCCCATATAATTCATAGATTATAGACGATTCGAGCACATTCTCAAATAACTTAAATGCGGATGTTTACCTTAGATTGTTGATATTTAATTAAGGGCGAAGACACTTTTTTCGAATCGCAACTTGTTGATGGCCGACAAACTTTATGGCGTTTTAATTTCGATCGTCCTGACAGGAATTAAGTTCTAATTCCAGTAATTCCCAATATAAGGGGGAAATAACCGAAAAAAATTTGTAACAGCTTGAAATAATCCGATTCTAATAACAGTCATTTTTGACGAATGCCTTTTTGAAAAATAATCAGAGTGGGAGACCAAAATTTTTAATTTAATCATATCGGGGTTTCACCCTGCACCCTGCAAAACACCAAAAGTTTAAAGAAGCGATTAAAAATCTAAACACTAAGCTCGAGTCTTGCACATTTTCTTTTGTAAAACCCCACACTGAGTTGTGCTTAAATTATCGCGGAATAATTTTCAATTTAAAACACCAAGCCACTCGCATTAAGGAACAAAACAACTTTTTTTTCCTTCGCATCAAAATGCAAACGATCAAACTGGCGCCGACTTCTTTCTTAAACATTTGCATAATTTATCAATTGACCATTTAACGCCCGCAATCCCTCATTTCTAAAATGATTAAAAATTTAAATTACTTTCAGGAAAGAGTTTCACCTTATCGATTATAGTATCAACGTCGCCACCCCAAGTTGCAACTTATAGTAAAGCGATTAAAGTAACAGTAGACGGACCAAGAGAGCCGAGATCAAAAACCCGCCAACAAATGCACCATTTTCCATTTGGACCAAGACCTTTTGGGCCGGACCCTTTAACTAGTGGTCTTCCATTTAAATTAGGAGGTAAGTTTAATTTACATAATAAAATTTTAATAACTAGAAGATGACGTTTACATCTTGGTGTTGGTGTAGTATAAAACGAATTAACTAAGACGAAGTTAAGACAACATTTAAAGTTAATCTATAGGTGTGTGGAAGCAATAAAATTACTAGTCGGGGATGTTTCTTAACTAAGAATACGATAAATTTTCTTAAACAGGGACGAATTTACCCGAGCTTTTGCTAATAAACCTTTTAAAAAAATTGCCGCTTTCACTTATAATCAAAAACAATTTACTCGCTTTAATTAATTTGTTCCTTTCTGTTTTGATTTACGTTCAATAAATGAGCATTGAGAAGCTTTGCCAAATGGGGCTAGAAAGCTCGTGAAAACTTGGGCCAAATTTGTGTCGGTTAAGGTATTTTTTCAAATTATGGTCGCTATGAATCCATATTATTGCTAGGAAATTTTTTCAGTTATTTGAAAGTTGCTAAAAATTGTGCCATCAGTGCTTTCTCCTATCTGGTTTAGCAAGAATCAATTAAGATAATAATTGGATTCATTAAAAAAAATTTAGAGCTTCCCCATGTACACATCCATTGTGGTTTCGTCCTCGTGTAGTATAACCAATTTTAAAGATTTTGGTCAAACCGTTCGTTAGTTCTGATGCTTCAGTAATAGTGTAGTCGTGTAGTGCACAGCCGCACTAAAGTCATCTAGAAATGATTTCTGTTTTCACTTAGAGATTAAAAGCTGGAACCTCTTCCAAATGATTTCTTACTTCCTGAGATACCAAAATCCGACGGTCGTCAAAAAGTCGTCTTGTACGGGGTGGCTCAAAAATCCTTTTTTCAGTTTTTGTAAATTTTGACTCAGAAGGACTAATTTTTCGGCAAAGGCAGTTTTATACTTTTTAAAAGTAGATTAAATTTTCTACAATTTGAAACCAGAAAAGTCTCTGTAAGCCCAATGGTGCCCGAGATACATGTGTACGAAAGTGTGCGAAACCGGAGGCCCGCCGAGAACAAATACTTGGATTTATTATTACACCTTCATCATCATCATTTCATCATATACAACATACCAAAAAATCGCAACTATCCAATTTAACGCACGGTAAATAATCCGGTCTTTAGTAAAAATCCAAAACTAAACAAAACTAAATCGTGCATCAGTGTGAGTGGTTTCTAAGCTAATGGGCCGTGGTCGATAGATTCTATGGGAGATTTCTGATATTTCGTTTGCTGCTGTGGGAAACATCTTCAGAGGTGTTTTGATCTGTGTGGTAAAGGAGATGTTTGCCACAGCAGTCAATGAAACGGCAGGAATTTCTCAAAGAATCTCTCGACCACGACCCATTAGCCCAGAAACCACTCACACTAATCGTGAAAGCTCAAATTCTCAAGTAAATCGTGAATATTTTTGCCAACTTTTGTACACTTGTATCTCCGAAACCATTAGGTTTATGAAGACCATAATAGTCTCTCATTGTAGAAAATACAGTTTTCTTTTAAATAGTATAAAACTGTCTTTGCCTAAAAATGAGTCCTTCTGGGTAAAATTGTCAAAAACGGAAAAATGGCAAAGATTTTTGCGGTTTCTTGGATTTTTACAGGACGACATTTTGACGACCATCGGATTATGGTACCTACCACAGAAGATAAGGAATAATTTGAAAAAGGTTCCAGCTTTTAATATCGAAGTGAAAACAAAAATCACAATTTACCCCTTCTTACATTTTTATGTTTCCATTTCTCTTTACTGTTACCATTTTTCAAATGATTTTAAATTCTATAAAACGTAAATCCGGTCAGGATGCTACGTATCGTCGTTGGTTGTTCCATATTATACTGAAGTTTGACTCATTCCTAGTAGACCGAACTAAAATGTTTCTTCGTCTTAAATATTATCTTACTCCATCTGGAGCTTTAAATTCGCTCTCTTTAAAAATGCATTTCGTTTCTCGTCTGTCCAGATCTTTCATGGGAACACTCTCGGTGAGATCAAAACGTTCGATTAGGCTTTCAAATTTATGCTTTATATAACTTCCCTTGCCGAATGCTCGTCATGTTTACATAATTCTGCGTAAGTAACTACTACTAAAAGGATTATTTATAATGTATGTACACTGTACATGTTTACAGGTTACAATCTTAGAGATAGTTTCTAGATAGAATCCTACAAAAGATTAAAATTGACATCACAGCTACAGGGGTGCTGAAGTGTGAATTAAACATGATACGTAAATCACTTAAAAGGGAGAGAAAAATCTTTGCTAGTCGCTACAAGGAGCTGCTAAACACAAATGGGTTCAAAGAGGCCAAGGATGTATGCCCTGAAAATTATTCTGAACTGTATACGCCTCTAAGACCTAGGACTCTAGGTTCAAACAAGGGGATTATAATAAATCCAGTTTTTAGAACCATGCAATGACATGTATGTTAATTTTCTCTGTATACATCTTTAAAAACCGCACCGACCTGCGCAAACAACCAAATTTCGTTCAGCGACGTAACCAAGGTTGCACACCAACCTAAACACACGCATTGGGCATCTCTTTTAACTGCTTCCTCACTTCCCCTTCTGCGCATCTAGGGTCGGAGAGGTTTGGAAAGATGTATAATAGTCCGTTTTCAAGTGTACAAAAACAGGTTCCCGTGGGATCCTTGATGAAGCAAGTGTGACATTAGTCTCAATCTCTTTGTTTGACCTTGGAGAAACATAATTCCGATGTTGGCACTCTCGAAAATTATGCGTTCGAGTGCTGTGCGCGAAAGAAAATGGCCAACATCGCAACACTTTTCTATTTATCTATTGGGATTACAAAAAAAAGTTCTACACAAAAAATATTGATACATCAATTCTACATAAAAAAGGTTATTATAAATTTTTATATAGGATTAACCATTTGCTCAAAAAGTGGACTGTTCTTTTGCAATTGTGCAAAAACAGACACTCGTGGGCTATTGATGAAGCAAGTGTGACACTAGTCTCAATCTCGTTGTTTCACTTTGGAGAAACATAATTTTGATGTTGGCACTCTCGAAAGTGATGCGTTTGAGTGCTGCACGCGAGAAACAAAATAGCTAAGACCTCAAATACTTTCCAATTTATCTTAGCAGTTTAAATTTTTGGCATCTTGTCTATTACGGAGGTCTAATGATAAATTCAAGTTTTCCACCTCGACAGACCTCTGGATGTTTGTCAAAACTCCAAGAAACTGCTAAATTTTACACCTTTTTTCAGTGGCTGTCAATTTTGACCGCGAAAGATTAATTTGGTGGCAAAGATAGTTGAATACTTTCTTAAATAGTCAAAATTTTCTACCATTTGAGATTAGAATGGTCTCTGCAAACCTAATAGTATCTCAGATACAAGTGTACAAAAGTTTGCAATTTTGTCACATTTTGGCGATACAGCTTTTGACAAAGATCCGGATTATGTACCTTGTATCAAATAAGGTAGTTAAGATTTTCTGGTATGTTGTACATGATGAAGGTCTAGTGACAAATCTAAGTTTTTGACCTCGGTGGATCTCCGGATCTTTGTCAAATCTTCAAAAATATATACGATTTAGATCTGCTGTTATTTTGAATTTTTGAGAAACATCCGGAGTTCCATCGAGAACAAAAACTTGGATTTATCATTAGAACTTCATCATGTACAACATACCAAAAAATCATAACTGCCCCATTTAATGTAAGGTAAATAATCCGGATCTAGATATATACGTTTTAGTTTTAGATTTTTCAGACGGGTTCGTATTATTTACCTATCAACAAATGGAGTAGTTATAATTTTTTGGTATGTTCTATGTGACAGAGGCCTAATGATAAATTCAAGTTTTGGTCTTTGGCGGATCTCCGGATCTTTGCCAAATATCCAAAAGTAAAGCAAAACTTAATCGTATATATTTTTGAATATTTGACCAAGATCCGGAGATCCACCGAAGACCAAAACGTAGATTTATCATTACATCTTCATCATATAAGACATATCAAAAAATCATAACTGCTGCATTTTGGGCAAGGTAAATAATCCGAATCGCTGTATCGCTAAAAATAATAAAATTGGAAAAATTTGTCAACTTTTGTGCACTTGTATCTCAGACACCACTAGGTTTATAAAGACCAATCTAGTCTCAAATTGTAAAACATTTAGTCTACTTTTAAAAAGTATTGAACTATCTTTGCCGAAAAATTAATCCTTCGGGGTCAAAATTGACAGAAACTAAAAATGTTTTTAAAATTTCGCCGTTTCTTGGAGTTTTGACAAAGATCCGGAGGTCTGCCGAGGTCCAAAATTTCAATATATTATTAGGCAGACGTAATAGACAAGTTACCAAAAAATCACAACTATTGAGATATATTAAATAGTGTTTGCGATATCGGCCATTTTTTCTCGAGTGCTGCCCTCAAACGCATCATTTTCCAGAGTGCCAACATCAAAATTATGTTTCTCCGACGTCAAACAAAGAAATTGAGATCAATAACATACTTGCTTCATCAAGGTTCCGACGGGAGCCTGGTTTTGTACAATTACAAGAGGACTGTTAGCTTTCTGAGAAAACAGTTAGTCTTACATAAAAATTGGTAATAAGCTTTTTTGTGTATAATTGTTGTAGCAATATTTTGTATATTAAACTTTTTTCGTAACACAAATGGTTACTCAGATAAATTGGAAAAAGTGTTTGCTATGTTAGCCACTTTGTTCTTCACGCGCAGCAGTCAAACGCATAATTTTCGAGAGTGCCAACATCGAAATAATGTTTTTCCAAGTTCAAATAAAGAGATTGAGATCAATACCACACTTGCTTCTTCTAGGATCTCACGGATGTACATTTGAGAACGGACTATAACTATAATTTCACTGATTGGTTTTAGTTTATATTTGCATATACGCATTTTCGTTATTAAATACTGCTGATCTCTTCCTAGAGTAGCTATAGGTACGCTACAAAACTATACCGTTCGAATAATCTTATTTTTGCGAATTATTTAAATGTAAACAAAAGAGACTATAAAATTTATACATTATTGTGATTCAAATAGATTTTAATGATGCATTTATGATGTAATTGTATACGAAATGCAAGTCTCTATGGCAACCAGAGCACTAGACAAAATATTTCAATGGTTGAAAATGATCCTGAAATCCTCTTATTTTGTATATTAATGTTATACTAACTGCGTATCCGTTTGAATACATCGATTATTACAATTTTAAAATTAATTTCGCTTGCACTATTTTAAGTTTTACGAAGAATAATTAGCCCAAACGCATTTTCACGTGCGATTTTTTACCCAAAAGTCATTTTCGTCTATTTAAGGACGTTTTCGGTTCAAAATTCGATCGAAAGGGTCGAACTTTTTTAAATGACTAGGAGCACATTAGTGAACTGATACTTCAATTGTTGTTATTCTAATCCCGCTGCGTAAAGTTCTTTTTGACTTACGCCACCAGCAGAGAGGTTCAATACAATCAATAGAAGAATAGAATAGAAAGAGATTATTCATTATTGTACCTCTCTGCTGGTGGTAAAGTTACCGACAACTTTACGGAGCGGGGTTACTTTACTCGAGTAGATCGTTAAAAGTCATCCCTACCCCAAAAGTTTAGTCATTTTTTTGACGACCCCTTGAAAATAAGGCAGCAGGCGAAAATTTTTGATCGTTCAAGGTCAAACGGCCTAAATAACTTTTATGAATTTAATAGCAATTGAGAGTCTTTCCAAACAGTCTTACAGTTTTACAGTCAGTCAGTCAAATAGTTTCACAAAAGCATTATTTTTATTTTTACAAAAAATACTAATTCAAAAATTTAAAAGCAAGTGACGTCGAGGTCATTGAAGTTCTCAACAAACTGTTGAGGCAACTTTACTATTTTCACAAAAACTAGATTAGGCCACGCCCTCGCTGCGCTCGGCACAGGCACAATCTTTTAGACCTAATGACTGCTTTGGTCTTAGTGTTTTTTAACTAGTCACTAGACAATCTGCAGTAAAATAAAACCATCTAATTTGAAACGATTATTCGTGAAGCATCCACCAATTATACATTTACTGTTCTCAGTTTGAGAACCGCTGATCTATGGTATTACCATGTCCGACAATCAGCTCAGGAGCTCAGAGCTTTAAAAAAGGCAAAATTATTCTCTACTGTACGACTGGTAGCACATGAGTCGCTGAGACCCATTCTACATAATATGTGTTTGGATCTTACGATTCTTTAGTGTACGATATACCTATACAGTCTAACTAAGCAAACAAGGCCTCTCCGTGGGCGTAACGAAGTAGTCGGTATAATAAGAAATTATGGTCCAACCCGATTGGTTAAGTATTCTATATACTCATTTATTTATAATAGTAATTCACGTATTTTTAGGGTTTTATTAGTTAAGAACCACTGCTGTGCCTATATAGAACTCTAGATCAGCTGAATATCATTAAGTTTCTTTTCGTAAAACTGTATAAAACAGCCAGGGAGCCAGGTACTTCACGTATTTTATTAAAAATAGCTATCAGATAACTTAAAAAAGTAGCTTTAGATAAGCGGGTACTTCAAACTCTGTTGTGTGACTTTGACGGAGTGTCAAAGAATGCCTCTTAGGTGGATTTCCTAAAAGAGATAAAACGAAGCACTTGGTCGGCGCTCTTGAAACTACTAAGTTTCTAGATGCTAGCAAATTTCATTTCTCATTGGAAATGCGCGAGGACAATTAGTAAATAAAGAGAATAAATTAAAAGGTATTTTACGTGCTCAGCTAATAATTAATAACAATTCCGAGAAATACATTTCACATTTTTTATTGATTTATTTTTTAATCAGATCGAATTAAACAATACGTTTAGCGATAAACTGATTTATTGAAGTTGATAAAACATTTCAAAATTTTCACATCCATAAAATTTTATTATTTCTTAAAACGGCTCAGGCGTAAATCTCGTTATCTTCACAACGTCCAAGTTTGACCATTCTCACCTCTTCTGATTTGCTAGCATGTTTCACTGCACAGTCGAACTCGCAACGATTTCCATAAGTAACACCATTTGATGCACAAATTGGATAATAATTTCTTGGACAAGCACACAAGCCTTCTGTTGGATCGAATGCCGTTGATAGTGCAATCAACGAAACTACCATAAAAACTATCGTTAAACTTTTCATTTTGCACACTTTCGTATTTGAACGTAGAATGAGTTTGGTCACGATCCGTATATCTTTATATATCGATAAAATGTTATCAGGTAATTAAAAATTAAAATTTATGACTCAGTGGGTTTCAAGATTATTGTTTACTGCTAGTTAGAAATGTTTGTTTCCTTTGGAAATATTTTGCCAATTGCCGTCACTATTTTCAGAAATTTTAGCCAGTCTTGAGACTGAACTGTCTTAGCTGCTCAAAAGTCTTCAGTTTTCTCTGAAGTACTTTTGTTTCATATTGCACCACACTGATCAAAGTGTGAAAAAAACCCGAGATTCAATATCTGTCTTTTTATATCACGATTACGAGTATTACTCATAGGGGCCTTTTTATTTCATTAACAAAATTTCGACAGCTTCTTAAGTGGAGTAAACGGTAAGATTCTGCAGCACAAAAAATCTAAATAAAGTCTTGCCAGTCTTGTCAATTTTTAAAAGAGCGCAACTCTCTTCTGGACCCCAATACGGCCGCACACCATCTCAAATTGTCTAATGCTGGATTGAGAGGCCTGAATGGTTTTACCAATTATGATATTTTTAGAGAAGTTTCGTCATTCTGTACTTCATACCCGCGCTACTTCATGAATCATTTGTTTCTAGATCCTTCAATTATATATTTCTCCGTAAGTACGTGGTACGATATAGCCTTTCGAGATTGTATTTTTGTGGTGCCTGTAGCCTCTTATAGGTAGTTGTTATTGCCTCATTCCGGTTTCTAAGAGATAACGATGAAACTAATCAAAAACAAGCCTAAAGGCCTTCGAGGGGGTGTAATTCTTCAAGCCTAAACTGTTAGTTATTATCACGAGGAATATGTTTTTTGAGAAATATGTTTCACAAACGCGAACTCAGGCCCCTTACAAACAGACGTACTGATGGACAAACAATTTTGTTCCACCAAACTAATTTTTTGAATGTGAAAAGTTTTCAAATGATTATTTCAGCCAAGAAAAGTTTTTTTCGAAAACATCAACATCGTTCACCGAGTGGCACTAAAGAAGAAGAAGCGCGAAAATTCTGAAGCAATCTAATTTTGATTGTTTCGTATAAAATTTTTCTAGAAGGAAACTTAATTGAGTTGTAGATATTTTCTCGAAAAAGCGTTAAAAGTTAAAAGGATAATTCAATTTAACCCTTATTCGAGCTTAAGTAAGAGCCTCCCATAAAAGTAAACTTAAAATTGATTTGTAAATTTTACATCATTGGTTTCAACCCTTTCTGCAACCAAAATAACGGAGTTACAATTCTATTAATTTACTAAAATCCACCAACTAGTAGTGTGGAGGCAATTCAATAGGTGGCGTTTGATTAACAATTGCGTGAAAATTTATACGACCCTTACAAAACTTTTGAAAAGCAAACAAATTTTAATTTTACTTCGTAATTAGTTGTAAATTAATGGGATTTTATTAATTTTTCTCAAGGGTGAGTTAATCAACACATCACTTAAGACACATTAGCAAAGTGGAGCTTTTGTAAAAGTGTAAACTCGAGGCAAATTTGTTTATTTTGTAATGCACTATGCTTTTAAGGTGCAAATATAAGCTAACATCATGTTAAAGGAGTCCAAGGGTAGCAATTTGCAGTAGGAAAGGTGTCATTAGTCAGGTGTCTAAAACACGCGCGGTGTTACTGATTACAAGCTTGACGTCACGAACTCGGCTTCCTTTTAACTATTGAATTTCTAACCCCATTCACCTTTTTTCTACCTCATTCCCTTTTCTCTATACATAAGGAACTGATAAAAATAAAGAAATTTAATTAACTAACGCCACCCAAAACAACCCTCTGAAAGTTGCGTCGTGAAAATTGTTGTTTTTCCAAATATTCGAGTGTTTATTATAAATAGGTTCCTAATTAAGTCAACCCCGAATAAACTATTTTTTTAATCTTTAATTAGCCTAAATGTAATATGAAAACAGTTTTAGTGAAAAAAACTTGAAAGAAACGAGGTTTTGCTCGCAAGGAAATGTCGCAAGAGGCGACGAAAACTGCTAGGTGGGAACGCAAATAATTGAGTTATGTTCTCGCCTTCTGCTCCTTGTGATATCTTAAGGGTGGATAAAAGGCATTTGGTTGTTCGAAGTAATACAACCACGTATACTTAGATAAAACAAAAAGTTTTGGACTCGAGCCCTATTAGTTCTAAGTGATTTTTTTGTCGTTTTAACAGTTTCGTTAATTTTCTTAGAATTGTTTTTCCTCTTCTCGTTGAGGGGTAGTTTGATTGTTTTTGATTAATTTCATTTGTTTGAATTATCTCTTAAAGTGTGTTTTTACTTAAAAATTTTTAATTTCCGAGGAAATTTCTTTGTTGTTTTCTCTATCGATTTTAAGTTTTACGTTTTGTCTACGAATGTGACCTATCTCCTTTAGTTGGAGAGCCGTATCATTCAGCTTCACATTTAAACATTTTTAATTTGCAACCTTGCTTATATTTTTAATAATTAATTACGACCCACTTACCACGCTGTTTTCTAATTATTTAGCATTCGATTAAAAAGAAAGAAGGGGTGGGAGACCGCCTTTCTCGTTGTTACTTTTCAGCAATTTCAGTTTTTTACCCTATTCCTCTTTCTATTTCCCACATTAAATGCAGTGTATGCGTCAGAATTTTCTTCATTATTTCTTCGACTTTCGGACGAACTCAATTCTTGAACTTGCAGTTGCAAACAGCGGAAACAGTGATTTTTGAACTATACAACATCCGCTCATTCAGCTGACAATTAATTAATTTTCAGCAGCTAAAAGTGATCGAGAGGACGTAATATTATGTTTGGGTCATAAGCCAAATACACAAGTCATAAGTTACAAAGCTCAGGTATTGTAGAGAGAAATGCAGTTGCTTTTGATACCTGGCATTTTACAAATCTGCATCTTCGATGCCCAACTCGTATCGTCTCTTTGGTGATCTTCATGGTTTTGGTGATACCTTTCGCCTAACCATTCCATGCACTCTGTCCAAGTGTATGCTCCTAGGTCTTCCTTGAACTCTCCTCTTGACTTCATGACGCTATTTATGGTTCTTGACGTTTCCTTGATTTTTCTTGATATCTGCGGGCCGAGTATAGACTTTGGAGTTGTTTGCCTCATACAGTGTATAGTTTTTAACTAACAGTATCTTGAAATTATAGATCCAAAGTATCTAAATCTACAACAGTCATGATTTAGTGGTTCTGGTCTATAATCCAAACGAGCAAATGAGATGAGCTGTATTTACTTAGTACGAGAGCTATTTTAGCATTTAAAAACGTCGAAGAATTAATTACATGGGCTAAAGATGGACTCTTCTTTTTTTGTAGATTTATCTACTGTTCTAAAACTACGGTAAGTCACGAATATAAAGACAAATGGGAAAGCAACTGATGCGGGAAAATGCTGTAAAAGGTAAAAGTGGGAGAGAGAAAGAAAATCTCCACAGAAATTATTTTCTTGGAGAAGTAACCGTAAAGACTCTATGATGTCACGAAGAGAAATTAAAAAATAAAATTACGTTGTCAACGCTTGCAAAAGTGATATCTTTCCGTCGGTGTATTCGCTTGAGCGTCTTTCCAAGTTTTTCCTTACCAAACTCTTTGAGTGAGTAAGAAATGGTTCTTTTTAGATCTACTGTTTCTTAAATGAAACAAAATTTTATTTAGACATCAAAGGGCCTAATTAAAATTATTTTCAACCAACTTTTTGTAGATGAAATTGGCTAAGATGTAAAAATGGCTCCACTTTCCACTTGCATATTTGTCTCGTTGGAATAAAATTAATCAATTATTAATGAATCGACAATCCTATATTCGATGCAGTAACTATTTTAAAGCCGAAACACTTAAAAAGGAATTTAATTTAAATTGCCGTATTTTATCGGGAAAGATTGTAATTTCGAGTTAATTCTACAGATATATGCTCATCTTAAGATTTCACGTAGTAGGCCATCATCACGACCTTATTTCAGCCATTCCACTAATGCATTCCCTCTGTGAGAAAGGATTTTACCTTAACACTTTCTCAACAGCCACTTGTAGTACCTCATTCGCCAACTTCGTACGTTTTCGGAATGAGCTTTTTAATTGCCTTTTCGTGTTCTACTCTACTCTAATTTAATATGATCGAGTTTAGCAAAAAAATTCAAAACGAGAACTTTTTAAAATTCATTTTAATTTATTAAAAATTAAATAAATATTTAAATCGTAAAGTTGCGACAAATTCGTATCTTTCCTTTATGGAAGATGGTAACCCTTTAATGCCGCGCTAGCATTAGTCTTGCTCTGTTTTAAGGGGTTGAATAATCACCAGCCCAACACCTCAGCTTAACCCTTGCAAGATAAATGTCATTCCGCCCCTCATTACTCCGGCAATCAACTTACGAAATCTATCTGAGAACGCAGCTAAAAATCCCCAGCATTGTTAACACGGCTCAGTCCGGATGCCCGCTTTAACGAAGTTTTTCCTTCGAGGGATTCTAAACGAAGTTTTTCAGTTGTAAAGGGATGTTTTTTATGCCCCAGGCTTATCTTTAAGGGCTACTTTAATTGTGAGAGAATCTTCTAAATTTTCTTTTCGCTTTTACACCCCGAATTTTTTAAATTGCCCTATTTATTTTTCTACGGAGATTACGTTTGTATTTTTATTTTGAATTAGGTACCCACTTATTCGTGTTTTTGTCTTCGATCGTTAATTACTTTAATTAGTGTGTGCTCTCGCAATTTGTGGCGCAATTAATTAATTTAATAATAACGAAATTGCTTTTATTAAAAAAATTTTGTTAGTCGCAAATTATTTTTATTATAAGTACCGACAGGCTAAATTAGTGAATGAATTGATTTGAAATCGATACGAAAACAAACAAAACATAACCCATTCGGAAGGAACATAAAACATGCCCGAGTTTAAACGCAAAGCGACCCAATATTGTAACCCAAAGCAAAGTACATGATACTGTAGTCGGTCTGTAAAATCTTGAAAGAAAACATCATCCACTATGACTTACAAGCGAAAGGGTTAACTCCAAGACGTGCTATTGGTTGGGTGGGGCACCCTCAAACCCGATTGGCGCGCCGCAAGGACCTGGCTGTTAACCTTTACTACCAAGATCTATACCGAGATGTGTTGCGCTCACAGGATTTTAGTTTCCAAGTTATTGTTTGCAGGAAATATAGGATTATGAAGCTTATTATTGAGTCCTTAGGCAGGATGTTATTATGCCTGCAGGATCTCTGCGTCTTCTCGTAAGAGAATAATACGTATAGCTACTATCGAACTCATGTTCCACTATTATCCTGCCTTAAAGCATTGTACAATATACGACTTGATACATTTCGTTATATTATTTTTTACAAAGAAATTTTTTAAATCTTTTCTAAAATAAAAAAAAGCTTTACGTTATACTTTTTTAAACTTTCAAATTTCTTTCTAATTTCAGGAATAGCCCACCACTTAGCAGGATTACCGGGTCCGCCACCGGACTGGGTGTCGTTGGCTGGACGACATCATTACGCACACGCACCTTTCCTACCACACCATCATCCGCACTTTCCTTCGCACATGTTCGCAGCCTTAGAGAGTAGACCTTTAAATACGTCGCCAAGAATAGGAACTGGTGAGTTTTTCTCTACACTTTACTCGATTAAAATTAACGGCTAACCGTTTATTTAGAACCAACTTCATCCCTCGGACCAATAAGCATAAATTGCCACAACGGCCTAACTAGCGCTTCTCCAAATAACTCGCCGACACAAGTAGGATTATTGACGACGGCAAAACAACCACCTTCGCCGCAAGAAGACGACATATCAGTTACCGCATCACCAAATCCATCGCCTCAACCACCACCGGCGTTTCCCGGCGTACCACCAAACTCGAGCTTGCAAAATAGCCATCTGCTAAACAACGCGCTAGCAGCAAGCTTATTTTTAAACGCCCCTCTTCTACCACCCCCAGGACAATGGCTTTATTCCCAACTTTACCCACCAGACTGGCCTTGGATACACTTGCGAAACTCATCTTTACTCTCGAGCACCAACAACATAAGCCCCCGAGAATACAAATCGTCGAACAGCGACTCCTTACGTCCCAGCCTAATAAACTCCGACAATGCCAAAAATAATAATAATAATAATAACGAAGAAGAGGGAGTTAACTTGACAGTTGCTCGCGTACGCAAAGCTGCAGTTACGTTAGTTCGACAAAAAAATGATAGCATATCTACGGAAAAAGAAACTAATAGTAAAAGTTCACGTACTTCGAGACACTCGGACGTATGGAGACCTTACTGAAGTGAAAAAGTGTTTAAAAAAAACAATTAAAATACTTACAACGCCCGTCCCAAAGCAGTGTATGTACATATTTGATAGGTGTAACTTCTTGAGAAATGTAAAAATTGATGATTCTCAAACTTGAAGCAAACTTGTAACAAAAAAGTTTGGGAACCACTGATGTAGTTAGCATTTCTAAACCTATGTGTTTTACTTAAATATTTTATTATAAGCTAAGTACAAAAATCTGCATTTTTCCCAAACTGTTTTTTATTTTATTCGTTTCTTGAATTGTTCTCATCTTTACCATTTCTAACACAGAGCGAACTTAAATGTTTCATCTTGATGTTATTGATTAATTTTTAATATTGGTATGTACTAGATAGATAGAAAAATATGGCTGTTTATAACTTATGTAATCGTTTTAGACTTATTTCTGTTGAATAAAAAATATAATTACAAAATGTTTATAATATTATGGATGTTTACATAAATTATGTTATACTATTCAAACTCGTGTCTGAATGAAACGAATCTTTTAAATCACTCTCTCAGGAATTAAGTGAGCTCGGCTACTTTCCCGCTTTGAAGTCCGAAGATGGAGTTTTCTTAAACTTCAAAGGTGTTTCTCACCACAAAGGCTACACTTAAAATCGTCTGCTACATTATTCTTATACCGTATGGCCTGGCCCGTATGGTTTAGTTTGTCTCCCAAAAACCCACCCTTCTCGAGGTGCTGTACTTCAGTGCGCTTAGCAACTAAACTGTTTGCTTAAAGAAAAAAATCTAAGAAAAATAATTTGTAGGTAATTGAATGTAGTTAAGTTTTATATAGAAACACTTTTCTCTAAAAGTGCGTAATTTTCGAGTTATAAGCGATAAACAGAAAAACAGTGTTTTGGTCGATTTTAAAATTCTTGTTACACTTCAACGCACTATAGCGTCTAAACTGTTCATTTTAATGAAAAACTATAAAAAATATAATTTGTAGGAAATTTAATGGAGTTTATATTGGTATAAAAACAGTGTTTACAAAATGCTTAGCTTTTGAGCTATACGCAAAAAGCCGAGAAAAGAGCAAAAACCCACTCTTCGCGAGGTGCTGTAACTTCAACGCGCTCTAGCACCTAAACTGTTTATTTAACAAAAAAATTTAAGAAAAATCGTTTGTAGGTAATTAAATTAAATTTATTTTGTATAAAAACGCTTTTCTCTAAAAGTGACTAATTTTTAAGTTATAAGCGCTGAACAAAAAAACAGTGTTTTGGTCGAGTTTGGAATTTCTGTCAAATTTTAACGCGCTATTGTCCCTAAACTGTTTGTTTTAAAGAAAAAGTTTACGAGATATAATTTGTAGAAAATTTAATAGAGTTTATATTCGTATAAACAGAGTTTTTTCATAAAGCGTTTAGTTTTCGAGTTATATGCGCAAAACCGAGCAAAGAGCAAAAACCCACTCTTCTCAAGCTACCCCTAAGTTAATGCTGCCTCCTAGGAGTGGTGGATGGTTAGTTTTATTACTCATTTGTTACTATTTTATTATTAATTATTACTTTAGTGTACTCGCTGTCTCTCGGACTATGTAGACAATACAGGGTAACACATGTGTCACAAACTTTAAGGGGGGATAGTATGGCCTAAACATGCAGAAAAGTCTAATGTGCATGGTCGGATTCCAATATGATAAATATTTTGCGCTTACAGCATCACTGTTTTATTATGCGCAAACAAATAAACAAACAAAGTAATTTATGAGCTCACAACAAAAACAAAAAGTAAAATAAGATGTTTCAAGTGCTTTTCCACCCATTTAACGGACCTACGACATCTGTGCCGCAAGAACCTTCAAATTCTTTCAAAACCCCCAGATGGGTTCGGATTCGGTGGCACTCTTGATCTACTCGTTGTTTCAACTCTTCCAGGTCATTTACAGGCGTATCATTCACTAAAGTTTTCAATTATCCCTATACAAAAAAAAAAGCTATGGTGTTAAATCAGGCGATCTTGCAGGCTATGATACAATGATATAGGTGCGCTCTTTCCTTACCCATCATTGTCTAAAAGTTTCGTATACAAAGAATGCTCGCTAACGGCAATCGAAAAATGAACCAGAGCTACAAAAGCCTTTTAAGGATCCATGTTCTTTAAGTCTTTTCTGCATCTTTTGGGCCATACTATGCCCCTTTAAGTTTGAGACGCATGGTTTTTAACAACCTGTATACGTAGGTATAGCTGATTGAAATATGGTTCGAATTCTCGAAAAAATGGGTTTATCAGAAATTCGACCCTCTCCTATTTCCACCCCGTGTACTTTTACAATATCGATTCTCTACAAAAATCAACTTTTATATTTTCAATAACGAAGATCTTGTTTCTGCCCAGTAAAGTAAAGAGAAATAAGTTTCTGCTTTCCTGCCGAGTAAATCCTTTTACTCAACAATCACAACATGCAGCTCCGATTCTCTTATATCTGCTACTACATACTCTAAAAGGGCCACATTTTAAAAGTTTATTAAAGACCGATAAACCCACAAAAAGATAAATATTTTTCAGAGCCGCTGTTCAGGAACAATCTGTGGAAGAATGAACGCGCAATAGCTACAGAATTATAATAGCATAAGAACGTGCCACCGCAGAATATTAAGAAGTATTTAAAGATATCGTATGATAAGTAAAATTATAAGACTGTTAAGAGTGCTAAAGCCCTTTTATCAATTTAGTTTGCTACTTGAGTTTCTAAAATATTTAGAACGCGTACCGGCTCCGATTAGGTCTCGAGTGACTTTATATTTCTGCAATTGAGAGAACAACCCAAATAATGAGCTCGGCACAACAAAGTCGAACAAAAAAATCTTGTGAAAGATCCAACAGAAGTTGCTTACAGAAGAATTACACTGAAGCAGAACGTAAATGAGAAAACGAGCAAAGCAAGTCCGATCAGTAGCATATATTAGGTAACACTGTCTTGTGTTGTAAACAAGTTGAGTGAGTAAATGTGTGGAGAGTGAAGAGCTGAATTTGAGCTCTTAAGAGGCGAGTCCCTCTCTGCACACATAAGATATAGCATAATTGTTTACGAAATGTAGCTAAAAACAAACTTAGGTTTACATTTTAAAAAATTACTCAAATTCCTTCTTGTTTGCAATCACAATTATTTTAAACTAATATTTACTCTAAATTAAAGTTTAAATAGGTAATAAAACAGGAAGTTATTAATTATTGCTAATTTTATCATTTTTAATTTATGTAATTTAGATAATTTTTTACTACTTAAACCTAAGTTTCTGTGAACTATTCAGCTATTTTTTTGTAGCATAATTGAGACAAACTAGTCAAAATGAGTGATGAGCCTGGTATTCGTAAGTTTAATTTATTTTCTAATTTTATCAAGAGACATTAATTTATTGTTAAATTTTTGGGGCAGTTGGTCGTGGTGTAGATCAGATCGGTAGTGTAATAGGCGATGCTGCTGAAACAATAGTGGATATACCGTCGACGGGTATTTTTGGTATAGCTAGCAACATTGGAAATTTAGCGAAAGACATGATCGATATAGTTCCGTCTTTTCTCGAGGATATTACTGGAGTATCCCCCAATAAAGGTAAAAACACGCTTTTCTTACTTCACTGTACTAAAAATGACTATTTTGCCAGATAAAAGTGCTGCAAATACTACTCCTGCTACTACTACAGGCACTACTGGTGCTAGTACTCCGGACGCCAGTACTAATACAAGTAATGCAAGTAAAACTACAACCACTAATACAACAAACATTATCAATGAAGTTATAACTGAGTAAATGATACAGAAGATTTATCAGAAGTAATAATACCAGTGGTGTAGTGCTAAAAAATAAATACCAATAGCTTTTATTGAATTCGCATAAATTTCTAGTGCAATGTTGAGTGAGGTGAAACAAAATCAAAATTCAAAAATGGCTCTTAAACTATGCCAACTAAACGTACCGGAACGACATTCAGATCCGTTCCGTGCCCACTACACACTACACCACTGGTCTTAGCGTAGCAATGAACAAATAATTTGTTACTAATTTTAAAACTTCTGTTAATAAACTGGCAATTGGAAAACAACGGACTTTCCTTTTTGTGTTATAATATTCAACCTTCTACTCTACCAAATATTCGCTAAGGGTACTATGAAGGCCAAAACAGCGCTTCGTGTAAGGGCTTCTTCTACGGTCTCTCACTATTCTTTTTTTAATCGCATCGCTAAGAGCAGTGCCAGATTACGGTTTTTATAGGCCCTAGGCCAAAAGAACAGAATGGGCCCCTTAAAAAGGTAATCCGACCCAAGGACAGATCCTGGAGGAGAAACGGCCCGGACGAATTAAATAGTGGCGGTCCCCAATTAATTGCTAATTTACTTTAAAATATTTTGCTGTTTTCTAACAGCGTGTTCAGTGATGTAGTTACATATTCAGCTCCCTGGAGCAAGAAAAATTGGTGCGTCTCTTTAGTTCTCGGAAGAGTTCTGGAATTGTTTACCAATTTTTTTAATTTTGATCTTTCACTGGTCACCTAGCGCTGCAGGCAATTTTTGGCAAATTTTCAAGGTCAACATTAGATCCATTTTTGGGATTTTTAACATATTTTTGTATACTGTGAAATTAAGCAATCAATCTGCTATTGCCCGGTAGCAGAATCCGCCTCTGCCCGCTTGTCGTTTAAAGTTAAAAAAGCCGCTGGAGTTTTGGGCCCCCAATAGCTTAGGGCCCTAGGCCAGGCCCTAGTTGGCCTTTAGGTAAGTCCGGCACTGGCTAAGAGACTAACGAGCTGTCGGTCCGCCTGTAGACGACTTTTACAGCCCAAACTATGAAGACTAGACTATACAGCTCGTATAGTAGAGCTATAAAATTACAATTTAGGTTCGTAAGTCTGTCCGTCTATCCGTAGAAGCTTCCCTGGCCTAATCTATAACAGCTAGAAAGCTGAAATATTAAACACAACTTTCACTACTTTTAATAATTCCAAAATTAGCTTCATACGAATTTATGCCACTATAAAGCTTAACCCTTGTTGTGAGCTAAGAGCTAAATTATATAAAATTTTTAAAATTGAGGGTTAGTAGAAGGGCAATTACTTGAACATATAATAAGGTGAAAATTCTTTCCATTTTGTAACTAATTTGAAAATTCTGCCACCTAAAAATATTTCCATCTCTCAAGTTCCTATAGTTACACCCCAAAAATAAAAATTTATTACCTATTATTAAAAGCACTTACTTTTGAAAATAACCAAAAGGCTCCTATAGAGCGTGCACTTTAATTAAAACTTAATTTAAAAATAAAATGCCCATTAATGAGGTATTTAATTCTTTCGTTCGAAAATAAACAGAAGGGCCGACAACTAATATTTAACACAAAGGTGGGTGGTTAAGCCGAATAAAGAAACAATCACCCTCAGTTGCTTTACGATGACGTCGGAAAAATACCGACTCAAAAAAGAAGTCCAAAAATGCGATCATTTAAAATTAGTAAATAACTTGTAAAGAGGTCGTTATTTTTTATTGTTATTGTTATTTCTTAACTTTTTATTTATTTTATGTGGTCTAATTGTAGGTTATTTTACATTTAAGGCAAAAGACATAAAGTTAAACGTAATAGGTAGGAGCGCGGGTGCTTATTAAAAAAACTTGTCAAAAACTTTTATTTTTTTAGAAAATTTCAATGACGGGATAAACTTTTAAGCTAACTGTAATTAAGTAAATAGTAATTTTTTTTCTGTTGAACCAAAAGCACTCCCTTGCACACAATAAATCGTTTTTATGCCCAATTTTCAGTTCATTCAATTCCAACCCTTTCTTTTATAGACAAAAGAATTTGAATACATCCCCAATGATTCGAGACACTTAAAATAATTGTTATTTTCTCTTAACGCTTAAGATCTCGTTTAAAAAGAAAAGAATTTAAAAATCTTCCCTTTTGTTTTTTTCTCTTCCGACTCGAGTGAATTTCGTGACTTTTAAGTAACACGACCAAAAGAGAAAACATTTTTTTTTAATTAATCGTATTTTTTTTAAGTGGTAAGATAAATTGTTAAAATAATTTCGAGTAAAGTCGGGGGCTAATCAAGAAATTGAAGTTTCAATAAAAGCCATCATTAATTCTGAGTTTGGGGTCTCTCCGATGTAGCTTACATGACGTTACAGTAATGTAGTAGGCCAGACGATCCTTTAACTTAACCTAACAAGAAATTAACCCAACCAAATCTACAAAGATCCTAAAGGTCCACATTTTTCAAATGGTCGCCACTGCGTAATTTGAACAAATGAATGCTGGCGAACTAAGCAAATTACATTCTCACATGGATGTCGAGTTGAGCAAGTTGGTCCTATTCAATTCCTATAATGTTTCATCTAAATTGCGACGATTTAGGTTTTACATCATTAAGATCAAAAGTCAGAGGTGAGTTTGTTTAATTATACGATTGCTCTCGATAATAAACCGAGGGTGGGTACATTGTTTTCTTTTTTTAAAGTTAATTTTCCGAGCTTTTTTCTAAAAACGAGAGTAATTATTATGTTGCGACGCTACTTCTTTCTTTCAGTCGTAATTAAGTATTTACAAGAGGCTAAATAAAGAAATGAAATTGTAGCCATTGTTCGGCTAAAATGCTACGTTTTTCAATTACAAAATATTTAATTAAGCTGCAAGCACAGGTACAAACTTCGAATGCCGCACAATTTGGACTCATTTTGTTTAGAGAAAACGGTTAACAGTTTGCTCTCCAGTTGTTATGAATATCTATCAAAGACTATCGCAATCCATGCTACCTCATTTGAGGCATTTCTCCTTCGCAAAGTTACACACAACTTTAATCTAGGCTTAAGGGAACAAAATAAGTTGATTGGGTACCTCTGGCCTCCTGTTGGAGTTCATAGAGCTGCTGAGTCAGATATCCAAAGACAATGCTCTCTTGGGTTATTGGACATCACGGAAATGAAGATAATGAGAAATCAGACGAGCTGATGGTCAAGAAAGGCTCAAACAGGCTCTGTGCCTCTGAGCCAAACATAAAATTAGCCGCAACTACTGTTAAAACCCATGAATTAGAGACTGAGAGCTAAACAAGCAATACAAACTGTCGCCAAATAGCCATACAGGTTCCTTCTAAAAAGTGATCTTTCCTTCTGATCTACGAACAATTGCAAGGACACTCGTGGGACACTGTGTCTAACTTCAAAAAGACGATTCGTGTTGGAAGACTATTCGCTCGACACGGCCAGGATAAGCACCACCCATCCCGCCAGGATTATGAAGATTATTCTCCAAGTAGGATAGCTCGAGATCTGATCGGCACGGAGAGACCACTTTGAGGTAGTACAATGGGCTCGACTTGCTCCCCTCCCTAAATAATCCAGATCCTGTATAGATATGATTGATGTCAGTACGTTCAAGTCAATAATAAAGTACACTGAGACTTCTACTGCACTTTGAGCTTAGACTAAGAGAAAGTTTCATCTGGAAAAAAGCCATTAATTCCAGTGAAATTGTGGGATATTTAAAAAAAGCCAAACTACAGATATTTCATAAAGTAAAGGAGAAGCACCAATTTTACCCATTGGGACTAATGAGTTAGCTGGGTAACTCTTTCATGTTGGAGAAAAATTTATGTTCAGAAAGACAGAATTCTAGAGTTTATGCTACACGTAGAGTGGATCGAGATCTGATGATGGGCAAGAGAAGGCTACCTGGAGGAAGTACAATGGGTCCGATTAAGTGACCTAAGTACCTCCCTAAACAATCCAGAATCCAGGTTAAAAGTACCATATTACTGAATGAAGGTTTTAGAAACTTTTAGTGAAGTACCTACGAACTAAATATCCAAAAGTTTGGTGCTAGCCTCACTATCTTTGTAATAATGCGGAAATCGCTTTGGTTGTCCATTCTAACCACACTCTCAAAGAGAAAGGCATTTTTAGAATAAATTGTTATATCGGTATGGACTAGAAAATTCATGAGAAGAATCAAGTTTATGAAAAGAGGTCACCAAAAATCGATAGAAACTAAATCAAAGATAAACATGCTGAAGAGGGTGAACTAAAACATTAGGTAGCGTTTATTAAAATGGCAGCTGTTTGACGAATTAGGGTAAAATATTTAGAATATGTGACAAAAATTGCCAAATTTTCTATTCTCGTTAGCTGTTTTGGGCAAAAGTACTGAAGAGTCACAATTTGTTAAAAATAAAAAATGATAAAATTATCAGTGCACAAGAGAGTGGAGAAAAGCTTTTGAAGTTTACGAATACTAAAAAGACGATTAAAGAATTTACACTTTTTTCTCATTTCTCTTGCTAGAAGAATGAGAAAATTACAAAAACGTAAATAATGATGTCCCCCTAGTGGATTAAAGTCGAAATAAAAATTGAACATTAAGCTATCAAAAGATTATCCTTGTAACCGCTATAATAAGTTCACCTTAAGTCACCAAGTGTGTGTCCAAAGTCTGACCCTTGTAATATATTTCCGTGAGGGTCTACCAAACGACCAGCACTCGATCTTATAGCCAATCAGCCCCACAACCCTTATCTTAAATGTATCTCGTATTAGACTGCTACTTTGTGCAAAACTTTTTCCTATCGAAAACTATGTGCGTGTATCTTGATTTAGTTCATTCTAAGATCTAATCGGTTCACCAACAAATAACTTTGCAAGTGGAATATTTGTTATTTGCAAATTTGATTTTCTTCCTTCGATAAAAAAATTCCTTTCACTTTCTGTAATTATTCGACATCGACTAGAAGGGCTTTTAAAAAAGTCCTTACCTATTACTTCATAAATTAGTAATAAATTTGTTCCTTCTTTTCTCTCGAATTAAAAGTGCAAAAATTATTTGAATATTCATGCAATTAATCTTTACTTTTGAAGTCTTAAAACGCTTTCTCTTTGCATTAGGATTTAATTTTATGTTAAGCGTCGCTTCAACTCTTGTTAAGAATTACGCCGTATTAAAAACTTAAATGGATCAAAAGTCTAGAATTCTGATATGGTAATGTAAAACTCCTTTCGTCGGTAAGCGTAAGGTAGCATGTGGATGGATAATATGGATATAGAGAGTGCATTTCAGTAGTAGTAGTAGTAGAAGCCCGAACTTGGCTTCGTAATTTAATAACAAGCCAACAGTTGTGTGACTCCCTTCGATATCGTCTTATTGATTTAATAAAGAAATGATAGCACAATGTGCTTTATAAACCTTACACTTTGGTGTTCAAGTGGATAACAAAACCCATACAAATTTATTTTCCCCCTTTTTAATCATTAATAATAATTCTTTTTTAATTAAAAGTCTTTAAAAAAAACCTACAGCGCTTTAAATTATGATTAATTGATTACAACAAAATTATTTATGATCAAGAGACTGGCGTAAGTTTGCAAGAACATTAAAAAGGTGTTGTAGATTTTTCAATAATAAGCTCGAATCGTAATCAGTAATCATAATCAATAATGACCGGATGATTGTTATAGCCACAATTTCAATGCTGTCGAAGCAAGTGACTGACCCAGCTTCCATCATCAGATCGTCGACCGGCAAACACCCTTGGGCTATGCTAATCGATACCTACTAACTGCTTCCGCCTTTGAATGCACTGACGAAGACCAATCTGCAGATGGAACGGACAATAAAGTAGTTTTAGCTCAATCCGAAAGATCCCATCAGTTGTGGAGTGACCCAGTAAGCTATCATGGTACGAGTCTTTTTGGAGAAGAATTAATTGCCAAAAACAAGCAAATAAGGGAGGCTTACATTGAAGTATCGAAAGACAGACAGATAGATGTGACGCATAACTATCAGAAGTTGAAGAAGTGCAATTTTGAAAAACGTTTTGCATAAACGACTTTACTTGTATGTGAGGAGGAAACTCGAGGGTAATTTTTCGAATCGACTTTTTTTATTCGGCGAAGTCTGTTATGTTGGTTTGATATTTAAGCCACACGGATCATTAAAGAATTTAAAAATATATTAGAAATTTAAATTTTTAGGGGTTGTTTTGTCTGAGAGACGACACAACGAAATTGTCTTATTCGTGTCATTAAATCTCGAGATGAAGGAGATTTTTTATTTTTCTTCTTTTATACATTTTGGTCAAAAGTTTTAAAATTATTTTACGTATGTGTAAACCTTCGTAGTTTACGAGAAGGGCACCGTTAAAACAAAAAAACGCGCATTCTTCTATAGCATCAAGAATATAAAACTAAATGGGACAGACGACAATTTCAATATATCAAATGCCTTGCTCGGTGCTTAATGTGTACTGTGTGTAGAAAAGAGAAAAATTGGATAGAAAGGGCAATAAAGCGGCTTTTATTCCAATAAACTTTTTTTTTTAGTTTGTAAAACAAGAAAATTGCGCTAAGTATAGTCGTGGCAAAAGGAGAAGAATATCCGACGAAGTTTAAAATGAAATTAGTTGCACATATTTTCAATATGAGTGAATGAGGTTCAAAATATTACCCTCTTTGTTGTTTTACAAAGCCCTCTAGATATTTACAAGCATACCCTTAATTCGTTCTTGTTTACTTGATTTTGTAATAAAGCGAATCTTATTAGAATATTATGTTTGCTTTGTTTGAAATTTTCAGTTATTAGTTGCTAGCGAGCAAAAACCAAGGAAAAATTTAGGGCTTCTTTGACAAAGGATTTTAATTAAGAGAGAAAGAAAAAGATGGAAACAGTAGAAAAAAAATCGCCTTACGCAGAAATTGGAAAATGTACGCATAATACCATACTTTGTCGTTAGAGACTTTGACTTTTCTAAAATTTTAGCGACGATGATCTATTGGTAACAAAAATTTCCGACCGAAGGAACACCTCTATAGCAACCTTTCAGGGTGTTATATCACCTTGGTGATGTCACAATAAATACTCACCCTCAATTCACAATTACACCCCGCTCAAGAATTCGTTACGAAGTCGTGTTGATAATGAGATTTTATTAGAATATATCATTTTTGTCTTTTTTACCTTACAAGGTATTTACCGAACTAAAAAACAGTATTTGAGGTCCAATGAAAAATACTAATACGAGTAGAGCTCAATTTTTTGGTCGATTAAAAATAGCCACTAATAATGGCCCAGACGAAGTCGCACACTTTCAAAAGTTCTATAAACGTTTTCTAACTATAAATAGAAAACGTTCAACCCTATAATCTTATAATCTACCAATTCATGCAATAGAATTTTGAAAAGCACTCGCCTTCGACGAGCAGCTCGTCCTCGAAGTTGAAGGAATGGACACTGAAACTGAAATATACTAATTACGCTCACTAATACATTGTCTACAGTGAACATTTAAATGAGGTACATAATGAAGTCTATACAGATGAAAGTGCTTGCTTAAGTTTTTAATTTGACCTCTGTTTTTGTAATTTAGTATAACTTTGCCTCTCGGACGTACGTCCGATCTAATACTATTTATACTTCAACTCTAGCACCTAAACTGTTTCTTTAACGAAAAATATCTAAGAGGTATAATTTGTAGGAAATTGAATGAAATTTATTTTGATGTAACACTTTTTTTTGAAAATACATAATTTACAAGTAATAAGCGATAAACAAACAAACAGTTTTTTAGCCAATTTTAAAATTTTTGTCAAACTTTAACGCGCTCTAGCGTCTAAATCGTTTATATTAGTAGAAAATCTTTCAAACATATTTTATATAAAATTTGATATTGTTTAGTTTTGTATAGACATACTTTTTTCTAAAAGTGCGTAGTTTTAGAGTTATAAGCGATAAAACAGTTTGTTGTCTAATTTTAAAAATTTTGGAAAACTTTAACGCGCTCTAGCGTCTAAACCGTTTATATTAGTAGAAAATCTTTCAAACATATTTTATATAAAATTTGATATTGTTTAGTTTTGTATAGACAGACTTTTTTCTAAAAGTGCGTAGTTTTAGAGTTATAAGCGATAAAACAGTTTGTTGTCCAATTTTAAAAATTTTGGAAAACTTTAACGCGCTCTAGCGTCTAAACCGTTTATATTAGTAGAAAATCTTTCAAACATATTTTATATAAAATTTGATATTGTTTAGTTTTGTATAGACAGACTTTTTTCTAAAAGTGCGTAGTTTTAGAGTTATAAGCGATAAAACAGTTTGTTGTCCAATTTTAAAAATTTTGGAAAACTTTAACGCGCTCTAGCGTCTAAACCGTTTATATTAGTAGAAAATCTTTCAAACATATTTTATATAAAATTTGATATTGTTTAGTTTTGTATAGACAGACTTTTTTCTAAAAGTGCGTAGTTTTAGAGTTATAAGCGATAAAACAGTTTGTTGTCCAGTTTTAAAAATTTTGGAAAACTTTAACGCGCTCTAGCGTCTAAACCGTTTATATTAGTAGAAAATCTTTCAAACATATTTTATATAAAATTTGATATTGTTTAGTTTTGTATAGACAGACTTTTTTCTAAAAGTGCGTAGTTTTAGAGTTATAAGCGATAAAACAGTTTGTTGTCCAATTTTAAAAATTTTGGAAAACTTTAACGCGCTCTAGCGTCTAAACCGTTTATATTAGTAGAAAATCTTTCAAACATATTTTATATAAAATTTGATATTGTTTAGTTTTGTATAGACAGACTTTTTTCTAAAAGTGCGTAGTTTTAGAGTTATAAGCGATAAAACAGTTTGTTGTCCAGTTTTAAAAATTTTGGAAAACTTTAACGCGCTCTAGCGTCTAAACCGTTTATATTAGTAGAAAATCTTTCAAACATATTTTATATAAAATTTGATATTGTTTAGTTTTGTATAGACAGACTTTTTTCTAAAAGTGCGTAGTTTTAGAGTTATAAGCGATAAAACAGTTTGTTGTCCAATTTTGAAAATTTTGGAAAACTTTAACGCGCTCTAGCGTCTAAACCGTTTATATTAGTAGAAAATCTTTCAAACATATTTTATATAAAATTTGATATTGTTTAGTTTTGTATAGACAGACTTTTTTCTAAAAGTGCGTAGTTTTAGAGTTATAAGCGATAAAACAGTTTGTTGTCCAGTTTTAAAAATTTTGGAAAACTTTAACGCGCTCTAGCGTCTAAACCGTTTATATTAGTAGAAAATCTTTCAAACATATTTTATATAAAATTTGATATTGTTTAGTTTTGTATAGACAGACTTTTTTCTAAAAGTGCGTAGTTTTAGAGTTATAAGCGATAAAACAGTTTGTTGTCCAATTTTAAAAATTTTGGAAAACTTTAACGCGCTCTAGCGTCTAAACCGTTTATATTAGTAGAAAATCTTTCAAACATATTTTATATAAAATTTGATATTGTTTAGTTTTGTATAGACAGACTTTTTTCTAAAAGTGCGTAGTTTTAGAGTTATAAGCGATAAAACAGTTTGTTGTCCAATTTTAAAAATTTTGGAAAACTTTAACGCGCTCTAGCGTCTAAACCGTTTATATTAGTAGAAAATCTTTCAAACATATTTTATATAAAATTTGATATTGTTTAGTTTTGTATAGACAGACTTTTTTCTAAAAGTGCGTAGTTTTAGAGTTATAAGCGATAAAACAGTTTGTTGTCCAATTTTACAAATTTTGGAAAACTTTAACGCGCTCTAGCATCTAAACTGTTTATCTTAGTAGAAAATCTTTAAAATAAATTTTATATAAAATTTAATGTGCTTTAGTTTCTTATAGGCACACTTTCTTCTAAAAGTGCATAGTTTTAGAGTTATAAACGATAAAACAGTCTTTTGTCCGATTTCGAGAATTTTGGAAAACTTTAACGCGCCCTGGCGTCTAAACCGTTTATCTTAGTAGAAAATCTTTTAAATAAATTTTATATAAAATTTGATGTGCTTTAGTTTTGTATAGATACACTTTTTTCTAAAAGTGCGTATTTTGTAAGTTATAAGCGATCAAATAGTTTATTACCCGTTTTTGAAATTTTTAGGAAAATTAATCCGCTCTAGCACCTAAACTGTTTGTTTGGTAAAACAAAACTAAGAGACATAATTTGTAGGTAATTTAATTACATTTATTTTGTATAAAACACTTTTCTTGTAAAGTGCATACTTTTCAAATTATAAGCGATAAACAAGAAAAACAGTATTTTGGTCGATTGTAGAATTTTTGTCTCACTTTAACGCGCTTTAGCGCCTAAACGGCTTGTCTAAAAAGAAAACCTTTCAGATATATTTTGTTAAAAATTTAATGTGCTTTATTTTTCAATAAAAACACTTTTCTCTAAAAGTACGTAGTGTTTGAGTTATAAGCGAAAAAAAGTGTTTTGAACATTTTGTTATTTTTGTCAAAATTTAACGCGCTCTAGAGCCTAAACCGTTCACCTGAAGAGGAAAAATGAAGACCATAATTTGTAGGCAATTTGATGGAGTTTATATCTATATAAAAAAACTTTTCCATAAAGAGGCCAGTTTTCGAGTTATAAGCGCACAACCGAAAAAAGACCAAAAATCCACCTTTCTCAAGTCATCCCTAAATTAATGCTGCCACTTTGGAGTGACGGACAGTCGGTTTTATTACTCATTTTGTACCATGTTATTTAAACCTGTATCGCGCAGTGCTCGCTGCTTCCCGGACATAAGAAACGCAAGTAAAGCAGTCATCCTAGCCCAATAATCCATAGTTCTAACCAAAACGACTGAAGAATATTTATTAAATACCTACTTTATCAATGTTGGTGCGTTGGTGGTCTACAAACGATTCTAGAAAGCCATTCACTTAGAAACTAACCTATTACTATATTAATTTAAAGTTGGTCATTTTGAATATACTGCTGTTTTGATAGCCCCATACTACTTATTTTATCGAAGCGAGTTACGAATAATGTGCTTTAACGAACTCGCTGAAAACGAATTAATAAATGAACAAAAATTAAATTGTAAGATAATCCTTGCTCCTATAGTGTCAATCTAAGCTTTTTTGATGTTCATTGAGAAGATCCTTAAAAGAGAGCCTTAAATTTTTAACCCTCGCCCAACCAAACTTTTTGAAAAATTTGTATCGAAACAATAAATTAATTAATTTGATGAGGGCACCTAGAATAATATTAGCAATTTAGGCGCGTAATAGTCCAAAAAGGAGGTAGATATAAATTTGACAAAGAAGGAAATAATTTCCATTAGCAAATTACAATCCGTCCATCACTTGATTTAAAGCACCAAACTTTTTGTTTCCCTTATTAAATTATAGAACCAACTTTTATCTCTAATAGAAAATTTCTATACATTTCCAGCCACTAACCGACGAACTAATTTTCTTGTTTATCCACAAAATAATTTCGTTCAAGTGATGGGGCGCGTTTTTATTTTTTCTTCCTTTAGTTTTTTTAAATAAAAGCGACGAGAGTTGTTTGAAAGAAGACCAAAAGGGGCCATTTGACAAATTTCGTTTGCATTCCTATCCGAAATTTCCGCGTGACTTGTTTTAGATTCGCCGTCGTGGGCTGCGGGTCGATCACGAGATGTATCATTTTCAACCCTTACTTCTAAATTCTACAAATTCTTTAACAGTTAACCTGTAATATTCAAATTTTGCTTCTCTCATTATTATATTTATTTTTCCCTACACAAACGTCAGTGAGTGTCTTTTGACACCGTTTCTGCTTTATCTCTCGTAAAATGCGCTTGGTTGATTTTAAACCTTATTTTTAAGCTTCAGTTAACTTTTGAAATACAACTATATTTTATGGTTGCCAAAATAAACAAAAAAGGGCGGTTTTTCTAAGTCGAAATACGCCAAAAAAGTATATTAAATAAATTAAAGCGTTGATCAAAGAAGAGAATTTCCTAAACTTTTTGTAATCGAACACGAATTGAAGCTTTCTAAAAGGATATTTGAATTCCTCTTTTCAGTTCAAATTTAAATCAATCTTTGGTAGAGGGTGAAATTCGTTGTTCTAATTAGCTCCAAAAAGTGTACAAAAGCGAGGGGTAATTGGAATATTTTTTTTCTAAATTTCTTTAAAAATTTGATGTTGAGAAAGGTTGCAAAAATGAGCGAGGGAGTTAGATCATCCATCAATTGAGCTTTGTTAAGCAACACTTTAGGTGTTGGTGGCGTCACTTCCTGTTTGTTATCAATCTGATTGATGAAACCTGAACTGATTGATCGCATCCCGTGAGATATTTTCAATGTGTTAACTTCATTGTTGTTTTCTTTTGTGCAAAGATGAGAATGGCGAATTAATTTTTTTTTAGATTTTTAAGTCGATGCATTTATATTAAGCTTAAGCAAGGCTTTAGTATTCCGGTTGTCGGGATTCTGAAAAGTCGCCGTTGGCCAGAGAGCGTTGCCAAGCGACGCTATACGAAATGGACTTGAGTTACTAACATCGATAGGTCGATTTCAAATTGTATATTACTTTCCATTTTGTACAAATTGCTTAACAATGGCTTAAAAGCTACTAAATTGTAAAATTCTTTTATCCGCGAACGAGATCTAAATATTTGATACGGGAGTGACCCTAAGTTATAATCGCGTATGTGTAACTTATAAGGGTTCGATTTTCCACTTCATCTATGTTCGGAGCGACGGATAAAATACTAGCCAAAACTATAAGATAAAATCGTAAAAGTTATAGATCCAACTCGAGATTATAAGTAGTTAAGGGGTTGTCTGTTGGTCATTTTTGTGTTTGCGAAAATATAGCCAAATTCCCAATCCAAGTCATCTCGGCGACTGAAAATTTATGACAATCGTGAAAAACTTTTTCTTCTTCTTTTCTCTAGTTCAATTTATTTGTTTTTGTTAAATTGATGAAAATTTGTGTAAATTTACTTGGATTTCGTCGAGTTGAGTCGAGATATCAGCTTGCAAATCCTGTAAGGGTGGACAGCCTAGATATGCAACTTAAGGGATGTAAAAAGAGGATCTGTATTCTGTATTGTAAATTCACTTCTCTTGTCCGGTAAAAAGCACTCAACAGCTTGAATTTTAAGTAAAACTTTTCTAAACTACTCGGATCGAAATAAATTTTTTTGGGTGCGAAATTTTAGGATTTTTGCCCGAGGATTAAAGGGATTTTTGATGTAAGTTTGACTTAATTTACAAAACGTGTTTGATTTAAAAAGAAATTGTTTCGTATATATATTCAGTGTACACGTGACCATCAGTTGTGGACAATTTAAATTGGCCAAATCGTGAAATAATCACGTGCCACACGAGCTCGTCAGCAATCTTGAAACAATGTTACTTAAACTATTAATTCGATATAGTACTTTAATAAAAGTGCGATCAAAAGGGCCGAGGGAATTTTTTTTTGCGCGAAACGGTTTAAATTGCGTCCTAAAACTTTAGAGATAGTTTTGGAAGTAACTAAATTAGCCTTTGGGGAATGACTTAAGGTATTCGTCCCATCTTGACCTCGATGAAATATCCAAAAGGTCAAGTGGATGCGATGCGATGTGTGGAAAGTTCGCTTTAATGCGAAGGGAACTTTCGGCGATTCGAGTTGGGAAAGTAAGTTTTGGAAATAATTAAGTGGAAAATAAACAAGAATAAAGTACATATTTCATATCTTTACAGCGTGTAAATATATCAAATAATTAATTTTGTCGTAAACATCAGAGAGAATGCGAACATAATTACACTCATTTATATGACGTGTTTGAACACCATCTTTTCTAACAGACAAGAGCTTTACAATTGCGTAGAAAATAAATGACAATCAGTAGCTTATTGCGCCCTAATGAGAAATTGTTAGAAATCTTTATACTATGTTGTATAGGTTTCGAAATATAAGCCTTATTCGCCGCTTACGTAAAACTCCACTAAAATCAACTTGAATCTTATAATAGAAAGCCTTAAAAGCCAGTTTCCTGCGTTCTTCATATTACATATTCTGCTATACGAGACGTAAAGCTTCGCCCAAGCCGGTAAAAGCTCAGAAAGCTGGCTGAAAGCTCGTGCTGTTAATTAATAATTACTGACAAGTTGCTCTTCCTTTGCTTTAGTCGAGATCACCGTCAAATTATTTCACAAGAGAAAATTTATCTTGAAATATTTGCCGCGCATTTCCGCATTTTAATTAATTTTAAATTTTTTCATACACGTCGATAATGTAAAAAATTAACCCTTTTTCCCTATTATGCTAATCGATGAGTCCTTAGCTGAATTATTCAAACTGCTGTTTTTATTTTTTTTACAATCAAAATGTACAATTGTACATGTAGTATGTCTGCTTGTCCGCCAACATAAAAAGTCGCAAACGCTCCTAAGTGTGGAATTATAACACAAAACTTGATGGTGAGCCTAAAAATGCCTAGCGATCCTAAATCGTCTTCTAAACAAGGTTTAAAGGTCTCAGCGTATAGAATACAACACAGAAGACTATTTGGAAAGGCTCAATATGTTGTAAAGATAAAAGATAACTACAGAGGTTTTCATTTAGGGCCGATTGCACACGAAGCTTAAGCTTAAGTTTACTTAAACTTCTACCTGCCTTATCGATGTTCATTGACAATAATAGTTTTTGACATTGACATTGACATAGCCGTTGTCGATGAATAAGAATAAGGTAAGGTGAACTTAAGTTCAAGGGCCAGTTGTCCATTAGTAACTCAACGCAAGCTCAGTGGTAGACCTTCCTAATCATTGTCAACAAACCTACCTGGCAGGGTCATTGACAATAATAAGGCATGCTTGCCGTTGAGCTTGCTTTTAAGCTACTAATTTGCAACTCGTCCTAAGCGAATTTAAGCTTAAGCTACAAATGTCAACCGGCCCTAATAGCGAATTGTACAATCATCAGTTCAGGACAGGTTTAACGTTAAACCGTGTCTTTTCGTTGATGGTTAAAGCTTGATTTGACTTTAAACCTGCCCCGAACTTAAATTTTACAACTCGCCCTAAGAGCAACACATTTTTGAATCTGAACAAAACAAAAACTATGATAGATATCAAGCTCCTTGTTCAAATATCCTCAACAAAAGCGCATGCTTGAGTTGTTTCGTCGAACCCAATTTAGCATAGCTTTTAGGGTCGATTATACATTCTCGCTCAAAGCAAGCTCAATGGTAAACTTTCCTTATCATTATCAATAAACCTACTTGACAGTGTCATTGACAATGATAAGGTTGGCTTAACGTTGAGCTTGCTTTTGAACTACAGAACAGGTTAAAGTTAAACCTGTTTTTCGTTGTTCATTGACAATGGTTTCTATGGTTAAAGCTTGGTTTAACTTTAAACCTGTCCGAACTTAGATTGTACAACTCGCCCTAAGAGTAACACATTTTTAAATCTGAATAAAACAAAGACTATGATAGATATCAAGCTCATTGTTTATATCCTATACAAAAGCGTATGCTTGAGTTATTCCGTTGAACATTGTACATTCTCGTTTAAAGTAAGTTCAACTGTGAACCAAGCTTAAATGATAGAAACCATTGTCAATGAACAATGAAAAGGCAGGTTTAACGTTAAACCTGCCCTAAGCTTATAATTGTAGAATTCTTCCTTAGTCACAAATCGATCTGACTATCTATCAGCAGTTACGCGCTCAATGTTCAACTTCAAAGCATCTAATGCTGCTGGTTTGTTACTGTAAATGAGCGACTTAACATAGCCCCACAAGAAAGCAGTGTTGGGTCATCAATTTCTAAGTTGAGGAGGCTAAAGAAAGCCCGCCGAGCGAAGCGAGGCAAAGAGCGCGCCACAGGTAAAAGGGGCGTGGTCTAATTTAGTTTTTGCAAAAATAGTCGAGTTGGTTTTTAATTTCAAACAACTCTGCTCACTATAAATTTTCTAATTTCTCTTTCTTCTTCTGTTTTTGGCTCTAGCCTCCTCTGAAAAGCCGCCACTGCAAGAAATAGTCTAGGGGGGTTAAGTCGCATGACCGTGACGGTCAATCGTCTGATCCATTTCTTGAGTTAGTCGACTCAGCTAACGTAAGGCGTTTGTGTGGCAAGTGATGGCTTAATTGCTGTTAGAGCAAGCAAAGATGCCGCGAGTAGACGAGGGTTTTCATAATAAATCTGAACAATCTGCAATCGTTGTAGAGGCGTGTACTGGCCTATAATTAAATGGTGGCCTTTGGTAAACACAAATGTCGTTGTAATCAAAACAAAACGCT
Source organism: Malthinus flaveolus (assembly GCA_950108345.1). Taxonomy (NCBI): domain Eukaryota; kingdom Metazoa; phylum Arthropoda; class Insecta; order Coleoptera; family Cantharidae; genus Malthinus; species Malthinus flaveolus. The sequence continues at coordinate 24,587,239 of OX467288.1, read as the reverse complement.
ACACACATATCAACAACTTCGATTTCAAAATGCGTCGCTCTTATTGAAAAATCCTTTATGAGGAAGGCAACGGAATCTCAATTTTCAGCGCCACGTCTAGTTTTGACGGGACCGTTTTAAAACATTATTTTACAGAATAATTATTTGCAAGTGGCTCTTTTTTTGTTTTTTTAAATTGAATTCGTTTGGACATTCAGTTTATTATACGTATTTGAAATCGCAAGAAAAAGATTTGTGAGGTGAAACTGATATTATTCCAAAGTATGTCTAACTACTTTAAATTGCCGCTGCGCTACTTTACAGCTCAGTTTTCCGAATTTTTTAGGGTTTAATTAGCAAATTGTAGTAATAGGTGGCGCATAGTTTTATTTAGTTGACAAATAAGGAATGCGACAAATATGGAGTGGTCCGCGCAATAAAAGAGGGGGATAGAGGAAAAGCCAGAACATGACGTTGGAATTTAATGCAGTTTATCATAATTAGCATTCCGTCGAAGAGCAAAATATCTAAAATTTGAAAATTTTCCCGTATGTATATTATATAAAAAAGTGTCATATTTATATATTATTGTATTCCTGCAGGCTGCTGAAAACATCTGTCGCGAACCAGATGCTGCCGACACTACGTTAAGGCTCGAGATTCCCGCTTGGGATCACAACACCGCCCTAAAACCCCTTCATATCCACCTCAAACCCCAGATATGAACCCCGAGCCCACGATATCGACCCACAGACTTTCATAAAACGCAAAACATCTTGATTTTATAACAAAAATTAAAATTATTTTTTATTCGGCCAAAACTTAACTAATATATCAGCACTTGTCTTAATTAATACTCCAGACAATGTACCAATCGCCACATATATCTTCCAAGTCCAATTGTTAAATTGTTCCCCGAGTTATATATCATTCCCCATGCCCCTAAGATAGGATGATACATGGCGTTAGAATTGCCATATATCTTTATAGTTGAAATTCCACACCGCTAGTGTGAATTGTGTAAATAAAGGATTCAAAAAGAAAATTATTCGTTAAACTATAATACTACTGGTTTTAATTTTCCGGGTCGTAAGCGCCCACTGCTCTATAAGTTTTTGTACGTGCGCTTATATATATTCATGAAAACGCTCCAAGATTAAGACGATCTATGACCATCTCCGATGTGTGTTGAGGGATTAACCGTTATTTAAAGGGCAGGGCGTGCGACGGAAAACGTTAATTATTTATTAAAAGAGCGCTCTCGTAATTTAACTTTGTGTAAAAAAATTTCCCATCTTCCGATTGCTTCGTATTTTTACGCTCGATCAAACTCGAATCTTGTAAAGGCAAAAGAGTTTTAGCACTCGATTGACCAGATACCGTTTGATCTCGCCAACTTTTTAACTGATTGCCAATTTCTAAGATGTTTGCCTTTTACATAGTAGCTCTCGTTTGCAAAGACATCCTAGTAGTTATAAATTAAAACGAATGGAAAAAAGTTAAAAAAGGAAGAGAAAAAAGTGCTATCTTGGAGATTCCGCGTACCTTTAAAAACGCAATCAGATAGCTAGTTCCGATCTTCCATCCCTTACGAGCGTACCGCAGCGCGGCGAGCGGCGACCCGCGTAACTTCAGTGCAAGATTTAATTAAATCCGAGTCTTGATTTATTGTCGCTCGTGTGCCCTTCACCCCTCGACGGTCCTTACCCTAAGTTTCATACCCCATTTTCTCTAATTCTGCCTTGTTGTTTACGCTTATATGATTTTCCTCTACGCTTAAGTCGCGGAAAAGTTTTGTTTAAAATAACTAATTAAGTCGCAGTTTAGAAAAAAAATTGGAATATAATACGTCAGGAAACCGGTAGCAACCCCGATATCCGCTAAAGACTTCGACTGGTTTACCTATAAACTACCCTTAATTCCAACATCCCTCTAAATTACAATCCCCATTCTTCCAGCTTACTTTATTTTCCCTTTACCTTGCAGGGGTAACTAAATAACTGCCCCATTATAGCGTAAGCGTCGTTGATAGAGGGCGTCAGAATTAGGTCTTGTTGTAAAGGTTGTAAGGGCGCAGATTTTTAAGGCGCCCAAACGTACAATATATGCAAAAAGATTGAGGGATTTACATATACATGTGTTTTATGGTTCAATTGGCCTATACTTTAAAAATCCCTCTTTTATTTTAATTCCATTTTATGGGCCAATTTCTCTTCTCTCGTTCGGCTTGTTTGGTTTCAAATAGTTCCATAATTACGAAAAAAATCCAATAAATTTCAACTAAGGGGTTCAACAAACATAAACAAATTCTCATTTAGAAAACAGTATTTCTTTCTTACACTTTTATAGCTTAGCCGTAGTTTGCATACGTTATTGCTAAGCTACCACAGTGTCTAACCGCCAGCCGCCAGAATGAGCAACAGTTCTATCAAATAACAAAGTTGAGTTTAACAAAATTCCGCACAAAAGCAACTTGACCGACTACACGAAACATGGGGTAGTTTTTAATTAAGGCGGCTCAATGAGCGCGTTAAGAATTCCAAACATTCCAACTTGTTCTAATTGTGTCACATACACATCTACTTATCTTTTTCTACAGAAGAAAATTTGCTTTCGCTTAACAAAGAACGACTCGTTGCGTAATCGGAAAAAGTGGCCGCTTAAAAAAACAAATTCAAATACGCATTTAATTAGCGATATTAAATTATAAATTCTAATTATTCTCTCGAGGTTGTTAAAAGTAGCTCGCGCGCACGAGACGAAAAAAAAAATTTGTTGTCGACGTCTTCTCAAAATGTGGGTGCGAAAATGAACACTTTCGTAATAACATTATATCTTGGCACTATTTGGCGTCTTACCCCTCTTTGAATTAAAGCGCGATAATGAATATATGATAAGGGTAGGCAGTATATTTACAGACCTAGTTCAAGTTGCTCTTTTGGGAGTAAAATTCAATTGCAACCCTTTGAAAGTGACAGCCTTAGACCTGACATCATATTACACCAAGTTCTACGACCTCCCACATTTTCCGTCCCTTTTTGATAAACGTTAAAAGCAAAGTGGGTTTTAGAGAGAACACGTAACTCCCGCTTTGTAATTTGAATCGCCCTCGCAGTGTTCTAATTAGCGAAAAGTTGCTAAGACGTCGTCGTTGTTTGTACTACTGACACTTAAATGTATTCGTCTTTTACCTACTCACGCTCTTAGAACAAGACGGTCGTATTTTTAGCAACTTTGCTTGTAACTCGAATACATTTTCTCGGTATGTGGAGAGGAAGAGAGGCGAAATAATTAAAATGTGGCGAAAGAAGACAGAATTGCGTGTTTTGTTGAACCAGGTAAGGTTGCACGCAGTCCGTGCGGGTCGTCTTAATATTTAGCCTCTTAAAGAAGGGTGGAATCAGCACCCTCTTGGGTAAAGTTATACTAATTAATGAAGGGGGTTAAGGTTGCTAAATACTTTGCGAAATGTTTGTAAGAAGGATTATTGCTTCTGTTTTTCTAATGATGATGCATAGCTTTGCAGATAAGGCTAAGTTTTACTCTTGGGGGTTTTAACTTTATACCACAAATATTAATTTTCGGATTAAAAAGAAACTTTTTATTTTTCTCTTTCGATCATTTGAACTTCGGTCGGCCGTCGGTCTACGTTGACCTAAAATTCAGTTAATCTAAACGACATACAAAACAAGCTAGAAGAGTGATGATTTTCTACATGAAACGTGAAAATTTGCAAAAATTTCGAGAGAAAAATTTTGAAATTTTTAGAGAATACTTTACCATACCAGACCAGGCTTCGTAAGCCAGAGAAGCAAAAACTGAGCCAAATTTCACATTTTTAGTACCAAGCATTCACTTTGTTAGACTTAGGTTATCAAAAGATCAAATGATTGTCTTCAAGAGAAGATGTACAAGACAACGTTCCAATCGTTCGACTGCTTAAATTTTTGGCAGGGCCATTAAGCCATTTTGAATTTTTAGCAAATCCTCGTATTAGAGCCCAAAATTTTTGGAAAGTTGTGTCTAGGAATGATTAATTAATTATTAGCTATCGTGAGAATTAATAAAAGGTATTATTATTATATCGCATCTTGTATAAAAGTATAAGAACTCTATTAGTTTGGTGGTGAAGTTTTATGGGCTTTATCCGAACACGCGATCATCTTTATCGTGTAGGTGAAGCTTTTTAAACTGTGCTACATCGTGAAATCGATAAGACGACCACATCCAGCGTTAAGGGGATTTTATCCTTGTACTAGCGATCGTATTTTTCAAATAGTTTTATTAATATTTCTTTCCTATCCTACTTCGATCCTATTACTTCTGTACCTCGTATAACCGAAAATAAAAATAGCAAATCCGAAGCGGACGATAAACCTTTTTGGAAAATTCAAGCCGGAGAAACTTGGCAGTTAGTTGAGATGTACCTCTATGAATGTACCTACCACATACATTATTTTTACGTCTCAATTCCATAATACACAGACACAGTTCCTTGGTAAAAAATGTCAAAATACAATGGGTAGGTGCTTAAGATGACAGAAATAGGTTAATTTTTGACCGGATCCTTATATAATTTTATAAGATAACCAACTTTGGTCCTAATCGATGGCTTGCAGCGCGTTTGGAAGCACGTTAAGCTGCATATTAGCCAATAGTCACTTGGGAATGAAGTGGTGCTACACTCTGAAAAGCGCTGGTCGACCATCAACCGCAGTGTCCTAACTTACACGTCCGATAGAAAACGTTTCACGAAAGAATTACTATTCTCCATACTTTATAATAGTACGGGAGGTAGCGAGTACTTTTACTAAACGATAAAGTACGAAATGTTTAACGATACAGACTTAAAGAGCATTTCAAATGAGTAATAAACAACAAAATCGTCTGTCTGCCACTCTAAACTGGTAGTAGCATTAACTATGGGGTGGCTCGAGAAGAGAAAATTTTTGCTCTATTTTCTGTTTTTAACTTATGACTCAAAAACTACGCACTGTATGAGAAAAGCGTTTCTATATCAATATTAATTTCATTAAATTGTCTACAAATTATAGTTCTTGGGTTTTCTTCCTAAGACAACCGGTTTAGGCGCTAGAACGCGTTAAACTTTTCAAAAATTTCGAAATTAGTCAATAAATGTTTTCCCGCCAGTAACTCCAAAACTAGGCATTTTATAAGAAAATAGCTTCCATAGAAATATAAACTGCATTACATTTCCTACAAATTCTATTTTTTAGGTTTTTTTCTAAGATTAATAAACACCTCTTACAATCAACCAATACAAATGCTGCGTTTTGTTTACTTCTCCTAGCAACGCTATTTTCACAGTGAAAAGATAGTTACATCCTTCTTATGTCCGGGTAAAAGTTTCATGTTCCTTTTAAAAATATTAAAGTAGGTAAAAGTATTAAATTTGACGCTAATATTTCATTAATTTCATTATATTTGATTATTATTTCATTAAAATAAAGATGTTGATGTTGTATTTGAGTCCTTTATTAATCTTCCTAAAATACACTCGAGATTTGCCTGTTTCTCGGATTTAGTTGTTTTTTTTAAATTCAAGCTTGGTTTCCACTTGGCAATTTCTCTCAAATCAAGAAAATTAGTCATTTGCTTGATTTTCGAGAAATTTCCGTGGCAACCAAACTTTTATTAAAAACAACTAAATCCGGCAAAAAGTCAACCTCTTGTGTATTTACCCCCGATAAACGGTTTAGGTGCTAGAGCGCGATAAAACTTTTCAAAAATTTAAAAATCCTTCTAAAAATGTTTTACCGTCTGTAACTCGAAAACTAGGCACTTTATAAGAAAAGTGTTTCTATACAAATATAAACTGCATTATATTTTCTACAAATTCTATTTGTTGGGTTTTCTTCCCAAGAAAACGGTTTAGGCGCTAGAGCGCGTTAAATTTTTCAAAAATTTCAAAATCGGTAAAAAACTGTTTTACCGTCTGTAACTCAAAAACTAGGCACTATAAATAAAGTGTTTTTATACCAATATAAATTTCATTAAATTTTCTACAAATTATAATTCTTGGTTTTTCTTTCTAAGATAAGCGGTTTAGGAGCTAGAACGCGTTATAATTTTCACAAATTTCTACATTAGTCAAAAAATGTTTTCCCGCTTGTAACTCGAAAACTAGGCATTTTATAGGAAAAGTGTTTCTATACAAATATAAACTGCATTATACTATTTCCTACAAATTCTATTTCTTAGGTTTTCTTTCTAAGAGAACGGTTTAGGTGCTAGAGCGCGTTAAATTTTTTAAAAATTCCAATATCGGTCAAAATATGTTTTACCGCCTGTCTCGAAAACTAGACACTTTTTGAGAGAAGTCACACACACAGAAGACAAACGGTTTAGGTTCTAAAGCGGGTTAAAGTGTGACAAACATTACAAAACCAGCCAAAAAACTGCCTTTGTTTTAGTTATCGCTTATAACTACGCACTTTAAGAGAAAAATGTTTCGATTCAAAAATAAAGTAGATACATTTGATTTAATACAAAAACTATGTCTCCTAAATATTTTTTCAAACTAACAGACTTTAGGTGCTAGTACAAGTATATCACCTCGAGAAGAGTGGGTTTTTGAGGGTCATACTAAACGAAAAATTTATACACCAAAAAATTGCACTTTAGGCGTAGAGGCCTTTGTGGTGGCAGGTGCTTTTGAACTTGAAGAAAATTCGGTCTTCGCTCCTGAACTTTCGGGTACAGTTTCTTCGACCGTTACCACACAGGATAGACAACTTCTGAAAATGTTTGCCACAGCAAGGAACAAAACGTTAGGTATCTCTCACCAAGAACCTTTTGAGCCCGGCTCATTAAGCCCAAAACCACTCATCACACCTAAATATTCTGATTCTGCGATTCTCACATTTTTGAAAACAGCGTAGGTACTTTATCGGTGAAATTGGCCAATGCGTCTGTAATCTTTTTGTAAATGAGCTCGAACGACCTTAAATGACTAATTATTACTGCCGATAGTTAATTTTGCTAATGAAGTTTCTACAACTCGAATATTTTAGAGTAGGTAGATCCTCAGAATTGGCTACGAAGTTAAGGAAGTTTAATAAGCTCGAAAAAATATTATTTTAATTCCTGTACTAACTGTGCTCAAAAGTTGCTTTTAAAAATAAGCTAGTCTTTTAGAATATTTAAATTAACGAAATCTTTCTTAAAACTTTTCGACAAAGTTCATAAAATTAATGGCATATAAAAATATTTTTTAAAAAGAAAATTTCCAATTAGTGAACTTCAACATAAATTAACGTTTCTAAATAATTTATTAAAATACAAACTGAAAGTATTTGAAATGAATATTCAATAATGAATGTTCTTTTTGAGATGCTCGTCTAAAAAATCAAGCAGTCTTTCCTGCTTCATTAAATATTACTGGAGACGAGCAAAAGCATTTTTACATTAGCCAGAAAGCCAACTGAATATGTAATCAGACTCCGGTGAGACGATGCCAAGCCAACAACAAACCGAAAACCTTCTCAAATAAACATGAACTTTCTTTTATTTTTTATTCGAGATTTTTAACAAAAAATACTGTTTTTTTAGAAACGCGCTTTGTTTAAAACCTAAAATGAATATTAATTATTAACGAAAAATATCTTAACAGAAAAAAGGCGGAAAATACATAAAAGTGGAAAATTTTTTTTAGACTTTTTGCACAAATTTTTGTTTTTGCTTTCACATTTCCATTCCTTTGCTGTAACGTTCCAACTTTTATCAGTTTTACTTTTACCAATCTTCTTTGACACGTACATTTAATTATAAAACACTAACGTACGCTTTGTTACGCATGTTATTGGCAGGAGGGTGTCGGTGGTGGTATTTGCTTTTTAGCTTACGTTCTCTAGTCCTTCACACACTTTAATTTCCCTATTAGAATGAAAAGAGAATAATAAGGAAAAGCTACTCGATCGATGTGTATTCCATGGCAACCCTCAAAGTCAGTTAATGAAATAAGATTTTTCACGACAAGCCTGTTAAGAATTGAAACTCCGGGCATATTGTCGTTTTAAATAAGAAACGCCACAGTCGAGCAATTTTTAAATCGTTTTTTTCCCAACTCGAAATTATTAAGCGTGGAATTTCTGGACAATGTATTTTAGTTTGCAAACAACTCCTGCTAGCACACAATGCTAATCCTGCTCTCAAAAGCAGTTAATACTGATTAAGATTCCTTGTGTGTGTCCGTGGCTAATTAACAGCACCTTGTGCCATCTCGTTCTCTTGCAACGACCTCTCTCTTTATCTTAAATAACGATCACTCTTCTCTAATTGCCCTTTCTTTCTTTAAACCTTCGAGATCGTACGTCTTATTCAAAATGCCATAGGTCATTGAATGATTTATTATATGAAACTGAGAAGATTTTTAAATCGAAACTAAAAAATTGAGAGCGAAATTAGGATATTAACCACCTTGAAAGGAGCAACGAGCAAATATCCACTTATAGGGGTCTTGTCGAATCGTATTTATTGGTTCTTGTTTAGACCAACTCGAAATTTGCGTAAATCAAAAATCTATTTACTAAAATGACAAAAAGTAAAATTTTAACTGCACCATAAATTTCCCTTCTGAAAACATAAAATTTCCCAACAGTTGAATGATTTTTTTTATACTTTTAATAAATAATAAATCCTAGGACTTAAGTATCGACGGTGATGCTGTCTGAAAATTGTATATCAAAACAGTATCACTCTTCTAAAGCAAAAGAATTTATTACGTTTGAAAAGCTATTACTTAATGGCGCGAAAGCGCATACTTTTAAAGGCGCATATAGAGAAACATGTGTTTCAGAAGGAATTATTTATGTATATAGTATATAAAGTGTGAGAGAAAAAGATGGGAGGGTGGTAAAGGGGAAAAATATTTACAGGCGGAAATATTTTTAGGGAAAATATATTCAATATTTTAAAACAATACTCGCTTTATATTTCTTATCGGAAAAGTAATGTTTCTTTTTGGGGGTGACTTTCTAATGTCATTTAAACATCGAACCACACCGGGTTTTCGTTCTCGGCATCCTTTCATTAATAATCGCTAACACAAAAGGATAATTTCCGTTTATAGTTGGAAGTGAATAATAAAAAAAACGCGAGTACGAGATAGAAAATAAAAAAAATTTTGGATTTATGATACAATACCTAAAAGTGGGTGGTTTGACGATAGGTGGGATTCTCTGGAGTAGATAGACATATCTTATGCGATGTAATATTCAAAAGCCGAGGTTGCACACCCGCCTGATATCTGTATATCTCGAGGGAAACACAAATATGCTATACTGCCAACATAAATTGATTCTAGATACGCTCGTCTCGGCCTACAGATTTAACACGTTTTCAAAATATGGGGTGAAGAGTTATTATTTTTCGGTTGGGGTGTTAAATTGTAAAATATGAGATATTTTAAAATATTGATTAAGAAACAACTTGGCTATAAATTCGACGCTATTTTGCTGTTTTAACTCGACTTTGAACACACAAATTTTCATTTTTTTCAATAAAATGACAGAGTGTCTTCAGTTTTTATTTTTACTTCAAATCCTTAGATGGAAGACTCTAAGAATAAAGAGGTAGCCGTGCCTCTTAAAGAGCAATGAAAAGCCCGAGTCAAGTTCTCATGAGGAACACTTCAGAAATGCTAAATGCTGATTATAACCCGCGTTATAACCAGTCTTACAATGCTCTTCAAATCCGGATTTAGCAACCAGCTTTATTACCAATGCCTCCTTTGAACTCTATTAGAAAGAATTGTTATATGCTCCTACTATTACAACAACCACAGAGCGTTTATAGAGTAAGAAAAATGTAGGAATTGCTATATGAGAGTGTCATGTCTAGTCTCCTGTTGTACTATTTTCAACAGGTGGCTGTCTTTTTCCTTCTGCTGACAGTAGTAGAGGTTAATTATCGTAGAGTAAGACAGATGCCGATACAAGGTTTTGTAAATAAAAAAAAAAGAAATTGGTTATCAAATAGTCTGAAAAGTTATCCGTGGGCTTTACAAAAATTCGTAATGTAATTGAAAGACCTTGGTGAACGAAACAACTGAAATAATGCATTTATTCTCTTTGGATTAAGTTTTACAGCTTTACAGGCTCTATTTCGGTGGAAGCCGTGCTGCAGAAGCTAGAGAGCTTGGTTCTCTCACAGCGGGTTTAATCCCCAAAATCTCAATTAAAAACTCAAATCTAATTCCCGAATAATCATCAAGAGAGAAACTATAGCAGAGCAAAGAGAGGAGGCTGCCTTACGAACAACAGCTCAATTAATTGAGATGAGCCGAACATACTCAAAGAACTACAGGATGATGGAAGTTGTCCTCTTCGTGTAGAGAAAATGCACACAAAAGGGACGTAACCCTGTAACAAAGACAATGGGTGCGTTTAGCGGACAAAACTGCTTAAGTCAGTCAGCTATGCTGGGTAATATGCTGACATTCACTGCTTACAATTGCAATTTCAACTTGTCTCCGAAACCAAATACAAAATTTAAGGGTTTTGGGAGCCTCGCTAACGGACTTACAAGGGCATGATACTCTGGGTAATTTCAGAAAGGTGGTGGAGTCGACGAGTTCCGTCTGTGTGAGTGTTAGTCTGTCTCTGACACAGAAAAATAAGAGCAAAATACTTGACACCTCGTACGCGTGTTCCTGACGACAGGGGACGAAACTGAAATGTATTGAAAAAATTGAGTGGACGACCCTGGGGTCTAATGAATGCCCTGAAGTTATTTCCACCGTAATGATGTATTTATGTTTCAGTTTTTCCCTGAAACTTTCGCTAAAAATCTTTTTTGGAACAAGTTTTAATTGAGATGGCATTTCAAATAAAATACGACTTTCCACTTTAAAAATGCCAAGATAGGAATTCTTCCTCAAAATTTAAGACGTTGTACAAATTCCTTAAAATTTTGGCACCTTTATTAATACAAATCAGCTCAAAAATCACGAGAAACGTTCCGTTTAGATTTGGAAACAGAATGAGCAGTGGAATCGCTTGTTACAATTATTTACAATAAATTTCATTCCTTTTAGATATTATTCCACTATAGGAATATTTAAATTAGAAAAATCTTTGCAAACTTACGCGCTTTCTTTAATCCTCGAAAGAAAATTCGATCACAAAACTACGAAATTTGCGGAAGGAAGCCAAAAAATTCAAGCCTGGTTATTTAACCCTTTCGACGCTTCCGTTTTAACTGGCTCTTACATTTAGTCCTTAAATCCAACCACAAGACAGAAAAGACTCCCAATAAAAATGAAATAATCGACCACATGCGTAAACCACAAGGAAATATCAACGAATGAGAAGAACGAATTATAACCACAGATCCGCCCTTTTTAACCACAAACCAACCGCAAGACGAGGTGCGTCGCGACGCCGATTTAACGGTGTCGATAGATATCCACGAAAATTCAACTTTGATATGTTGCCGATACCAAGATGTTTCGGTGTGTGCTTATTGCTAAGGAAATGAGCAGTGTGTTCAAACGTTCATTAAATTAAACCTTTTGTAAGGGCAACTAATAAGCATTAATTAGTTCAATTCCTTAAGCAGAAATTGTGATTAAAATGAAAACGAATCTAACATTTAAAAAAATTAATTTTTTTAACGTTTTATATATACAAAATTTTTCTTCTTTAATTTGAGAGCACTACGCACTCTGTTGAAGGGTGGTGAAACTTTAGTTACTTATATATTTTCTCACGAAGTAAAGACTTATAAAGAAATTGGCCGTTTCTTCGGTTTGACAAAATAGAAATTCAACCCTAAAAGCTCCACGGAAAAAAATTTGCCCCAAATTACATTTAGAGGCGTTTCGAACAAATTTGTTTTTGTTTGCGAGTTCGTTTTGTTTTTTAATTATAGGGTAAGCCTCATAAAATACTTTTTTAGGGAAAATTAAAATAATTGCGTAAAATCGATACGGGCGAAAAAGCACGAGGGTGTCGGTTCGTGGAGTGCTCTTTAGAAAAGTCCGGAACTTTTAGCAAACAACTTTTCTTAAAGACGTCGCGACGCTGTAAGAAGAGGGCGGAAAATAGTAAAAGTTCAAGGAGATTGCGTTAGAATGCGCTGTTTAAAAAATTAAAAGCGCTGATGATGATGGAAGGAATTTTGCGGTTACTTTGATTTGCACAGCATTCATTAAAGATTGTGTTAGTAAATTGATGTTCTGTCTCAACTTTTCTCCATATATCGATGTTAGTTCAAAGGGAGAAAATTATATTTCGCTTATTTGCTAAAACGTTAGATGTGTTCGCTATTGAAGTATACTCTTTGAATTTATAAGTAATACATATTCGTTAGGAATTGCTCATTTGTATAATTTTATGTTAGGGGTAACTAGATATTTTAATTTGCAGCCCTAAAATCAATTTTGCTTTTATCCGCCTCTTTACTTGTCTAAAAAATAATTTTGAATAAAACTCTAAATTAGCTCTTTAATTATCAAACAATTATTAGGCATTAGTAATATTTTTTCTCACCCTCTTCTATTTCACATATTACCTATTTAGGTTACGGTGTATAATCACCCAACCAAACAATAAACCCGGATCATGGCTTAACTTTGGTTACATGTCCAACTCCATTCATTATCCGATGTGCAGCTGACACATTTTCTTTTGCAACGAGATTGATTTGATTCGAAATTTACTAATAGTCAAGAGAGACCTTCTACAAATTAATAAACAGAACTTTTTCGTAACCTTTAAAGCTAATTTTACAAGCTCTCAAATATAAAAAAAGATATCAGAAATAGTTCCAAACAGTATGCTCAATATCTCTACCCACTTCAAAAATTTAAAGTTATACGGGGGGTGATAATCTCATTTTCGGCTGAACAGAAAGTCAAAATACAAAATGATTGGTGTTACTAAATAGATAAGTTTACAATCTTCCAAACCATTAAAAATATACAGGGTGTAATATTTAAAATAGAAAATCTAACCCCATTTTCGGTCAAACCGGAAGTAAAAAGACTAAAGTCTTATATTTTGTGTATAATACCTATTTCTGTTTTTAGGTCTCTAAAATAATAATTGTAGGAAAAGTTATACACGGTGTTCATTTTAAAACTAGCATAGCTCACCCAGTGTCGAATTATCCGTTAGTGAGTTACTTTAGTGGCAAGTCTAGCTCCGCAGTTTATACAGCATCATTCCGTAAACACATTCACTGTAACCTCTTCCCCGCCCTATATTTCAAAAAGGGGTAAACTTATGGAAAAAATTTATATAAACAATCTGTAGCTAATAATGTTTTCAATAACTTTTATATGAAGCTTCATCGACGTAGGATCTATAGCTATAATTGGAGGCGAGTTATTTGCACGAAATAGAAAGGGTCGCTTTTAAACAGCTCCCCCTCACCCCTCTTGCTCCCAGCCACTGGGGCTTTTAGTATGTTGTAATGCAGGTTCTAACGAACAACTATACCAATTTTCAAAATTATTAGCATTTTTTCTCAATCAAATGCCATCTATTTGTCTAATTTGACTGGACTAATATTGGGAGATATTTGCAAAAAACTGATTTTTTGACCTTTGACTTTGAATAAAATTTTTAGCAGAAGTGGGATCGATGGGAACTTTTGACATTTTATTTGTAGTAATGTATTTAAGGTTTGTACCAATTTTCAGCTCTACACGAATTTTTCCGAACATTTTTTAGAAAAAAACACGAGAAAAAAAATCGAAACCACTGTGGATTGAATTCGAAGATCTACCTTTACATCCCTAACCACCACATCTTAAACATTTTCAATGATACTTCCTATTTTTTAACAAATAAATCTATTTCAATTTTGTATTAAAGATATAATAATTTCTTATGCCTTTTAAAGATAATATGTACCTATTAAAAAATAAGGGGTGCCAATTAACATTTTAGATGGGGTAGTTAGGGGTAAAAAGGTAGAACTTAGAATTCAATCAATCAACAGTGATTTCGAATTTTCCCCTAGAAAATAAAATTGACGTGCTTTTTCTCAAAAGTGTGCTTCCTTTAGATCTATAGCTTTTCTGTGTGGCTAGTTTTTAAATGAACACCCAGTATTAAAAAAACTAGAGAATGGCACAATCGTTATACCGATCGCCACTTTGAAATAAAAACTTTGAAAAAACATTCGTTTGATTAGCGTTGATGTGCACCGACTCGCCTCTTGCCAAGTTTAGATTAATAATGCGAATCAAAATTTTCCAAAATAAAACCAAAATAACCCGCTTATTTTAGGCCACTCTTTTGAAATCTTATTTTGTTAATGTTTAAGCAAAATCACTTTTTTTGTTTTTGTTTTACGGCGTTACACCACCATCAACCTTCACGCAGAGAAACTTTTAAAAAAACTTATTTTTTACATTTTTGGATTCAGGGGGGCCAGAAACGCTGAGAAATCAAATTCAATGAAAAAGTAATATTGAAAGTTTCCTACTTCTTTGGAGTAAGTCGTTCAAAAGTAAAATGTGGTGGAACTTTTGAAAAGAGGGATCGTTTAAAATTTTTTCTGCTTTGTTCGAAAGATTTGTCACAAACACATCATCTTTATCTAATATTTAAATTCGTTACATAATTGAAAAAGAAATGGGGTAAACTAAAAAAATATATATACAGGGTGTTTTAAAATACAAGGTAGTTTTTTCAAGTAGGTACAAATAGATACGCCACTGTGTTTTCCAGCATTTGACCAATTTTAATTTTAATTTAGGGATTTTTTAAAATAAAAATGACAAAAATGCTGTAAAGGTTATAGACACCCTGTATTTCCTAACGAAGCATCGAAAACATACCCAAATTGTTTTTACCAGTAGAATCAGCTAGTGAAGTTGATGCATCCGTATTATTATAAATAACGCCCTGTATATTTTAAAAGCATCAGAAATCACCTATTTATTGAGACCATAGTCGAGTATGACTCTCAATGTAGATAAAACATTATGTCAAAATGGCGCCCAACTTGGCTTTTTAACACCTTTTGACATCTTTTATTCGCATTGCGTATAACTTATAGTAATAAATTAAAATAATAAAAAGTGAATCAAAATATCAAACCTTCGTGAAGTAGCGTAAATTGAACTTAAAACTTCTGGTAAAATATTCCAAACGGCACTAGGTAATTCCAAACGCGGACACAGCACATAACTAAACAGAGTTCAATGATAAACTACGGTAAAGTTTTAAAAATTCGATTATCGTTAGGTGGTATTTTGTATAACATTTTAAAATCGTCTCCCATGTGGTGCACCTGCAAAAATTCTTATCGAAGTAAAATGAAACAAAATGCAAAATATCAAGTTTTGTTTATTTTAAATTTTAAAATTATGAAAATTAAATCTTTGAAAATTATCTCAAGCTCTGTGGGTAAATTCTTCCCTAACTACAATACTTTAAATATCGCAAAGTGGAAAATTTTCAAATTTACAAAAACCAAAAATTATTTTAAGAATATTCTTTGACCATTGTATTCTCAAGTGTTCATTTATTAACATTTATAACTAAAATTAGTTCTTGGGCTAGGGCTAGTGCCCTAACTACAGCACGTTTGGTATTAAAATGTGTAGAAATTAGAATATGTTTAGAAAATGTAATAAGTACAAAATTATTTTCTAAGTTTTCTTGCGTTCAATTTTTTATAAAAAAATTTTTTTGGACTCTTCTTAACCCCTATTTGAAGCCCAAACTTTTTTGTAACAATACTACTTACCACAGAACTTTAAAAAATCGTATCTCCCTTAAAATAAAAATTTCAGAAATGAAATTTAGTTTACACGTTCGTAAGGCTTTGTTTCAATAGCCTAAACTAGAGCTTCTTAGCTTGGGATTTCCAAATTTGCTCCAGGAAGCACAAGATAGTCAGTGTGGATCTGGATTATTTAGGGAGGGGGAGCAAACTCCCTACACTTACGGCACTTAATCGGGCTCATTGTACTGCCTCTAAGCGGCCTCCTCGTGCACATCAGTTCTCGAGTCATTCTACTTGTAAGATGAACTCCAAGATTCTGGAGGGAGGGGTAGTAATTATTTTGAGTTAGAAGTCCCTTAACACAAATCTCCTTATCGACGTTAGGGCTGGACAGTGGACAGTGATAAAGCACATGTTCAACGGTTTCGTCTTCTATAGTTCGCATTCACCACCAAGCCCAGCCCAGAGTGTGGAGATGTTTGTGAAATCGACGTTGTCCCCTGAGTGTCCCTGCGATTGTTTGTAGATTAGTTCGGGACTACTGTAGACAGTATTTTGCCAGCTTTTTTGAAGGAGTCAATAAAGCTCTTTTGGTTTTAAATCTATTGGTAAAGATGGTCTGCTTCGATGTTCTAAGTTTAATCCATTAGAGCTTGTAAGTCTGTGTTGGATGTATATTTGGGAAAGATACGGTTTGCATCCATCTCCAAGAGAGGTAGCTTCTTAGAGCACTTTTTGAGGATTCTAGTGTGTCCGTAAACTCCGTATCTGACAGACTATAGTCCCCATCCTCGCAATCGAAGGACTACTTTTGTTGCTATCTCCTCCACATATAGATCTAGTGGGAGATGGCATAGCAGCACCTCCAGTGCTGCTGAGGGTGCGGTTCTCATGACTCACATGACTAAACGAGACAAAAGAGTCCCTGTGTTTTGTCTAGTTGACTTTTCATAGTCAAGAGAGTCAGTTTGAACGTGGTCAGCTTTCACCTATGAAAAAGTTTTGGGCAACAACTACATATCAATTAGGCCCTTTTTAGACTCTGCCCTGTACACTACTTATAAAATCAAGTTTAGGGTTTTACCTAACTAAAAAAGCTTTGATATACGTAAGTACCCGTACTTGCTCTAAAACTTAAATGAGGTCGGTAATTAAAAACGAGCGCTTGCTAATCTCACCTTACCTCTTAAATTTTATAGTAAACTACTTTTATAACCCAAAATATATTAAAGTACAACAAGCACATTATATATCTAGGAAAATAACTATGACAGCTAGTGCATTCCCTTAGGCACAATAACAAGAGTATAACCTTGATTAACACATAACTAGGACTTGCTTTAATTTGTTAACCCCTTTGCTTATTACTTCACGAAAACTAGCTTAAACAAATGTTTCTAACAAAATATTATTAACGTTATGTTTATGTATATTTCGTTTTTATTTCAAATTTTAATAGCTTAGTGAAAATTCTCAAATTTTCCCGGCGAGGTGGTCTTTTTTCACAGCTGAAAGTTTATCTACGCTCTAATGAAGAATGAAAGACTTTTTTAGGAGAATAAACCGCGTATTCTAGCCGGTATCTTACCCAAGTTTGTGATTAGCTGTTTAGCTGAAATATGAGGTAGCATAGGAGAGGTTGCGTATGTGCGTATATCGTAAAAATGCCTCTCCATTAGCTTCATTTTTAGTAGTACGTGAAGACTCTTTTTGGAAAAAGTTTTTTTGGTAATTTCGTTACATGGAATGAAAATTTGGCGTAATTTTAATATGTAACAAAACAAATCGTACTCACTTTAGAGCTTATTTTGTATGTGGTTGTATATAATGCTTAATCGACACAGATCGTCATTACAGGCAACTAATTAGTGGTGGCAGGTGTACTCTATACCAACCGTTGGTTTAGCCTACGCTACCCTTGTATATTACAATAATCGTACACCCCAATGTTACAAAAACACAAAAAAAATTATAAAAACGAGTTAATAATTTAAATAGTTATACGCGACGAGTTTGTTTAGTTAAAAACAAAGTTTGGGAAATGAATTATGCGAATTCCTCATAAACCTTGTTGCGAGTTAGTAGTTTTCTATTTCCTTTTTGGGTTTGTGCTTCCTCTCTTTTACTTTGCATTTTATGTCCCTCTGTACCGGTAACCACAAGCGGCCAATTGCAGTAAAAGTTTTGAAACATTATTTAGAGTAAAAGGTTCGTGAGCGTTCCTAAGTATTTTTATTTTATTATACAAACTCCTATATTAAAAGGATTTAATATTAGATACCTACAAATTTTATCTCTTCAAAAGCTTCGCCAGAAAGTATGTAAAACCCTTTTTGAAATACACGTTTTATGTAATAATATGACAAAATGCTTGGAATTTTGTTTATTTTATAAGGAAATATTTCGTTAATTTTGTTTCGAATTTTTAAATTTTTATAAATATTAGACAGCAGAGGCCTTATACTGAAAAAGACAACTCTTGACAGATGCCTATTTTTCTCTTTCAAAGCCGAGGTTAAAGGATGGACGAAACTGAAACTTAAACTGAAACTGTTGTGCTTTCGATTTAAAAATACAAAATTTGCAAATAGGCCGTAAATGTTTAACATTTAAACTAAAAAAAAAGCAAGCCACAGGCCACAATACAGTCCACCCAAGTATTAGAAAATTTTATATATTTTTACTTGTTTCAGAGATATATCACCCTCGATAGAACTAGGTGTAAGGCTGCTAAGCTTTCGGTTTTTAAACTGGGACACATGCACACGGGTGCGTTTTTTTTCCCTTACGTAATCGCTTGAGGAAAACCGCCGCTAGCGTTGAGTTTATATACAGAAAGATCGGATTTATATGTAGTATTTGAATAGTAAACTGCATTGCTATACAGATAAAAGCCGCTATCGATTCGCTCTCGGTTCGAAAAAATATTTTTGCTCAAGAAACAATGAGCGTAGTCACACTATCGCTCTCGCTCCACTCTCGATCCAATAACGCTCCATTTTTATAATTTTGTATGAGAGGCATTGGAGCGAGAGCGATAGTGTGAGCACCTGTATGATATTGTTCCGCTCCGTTGTGTGATAAACAGAAAAAAAATACAAGAGTATCGAGAGCGTATCGATAGCGGAGCTACAGTGTGATACGACCTTAATTTAGCTGCCGAGTTGCCAAGTATCTCGTTAGGACCTTCCGGAGACAGAACTCTTTAATAACACAACACACTAATACAAGTCTAGTGAAAGATGTCTGCACTCGTGTATGCTAACGAATAGAGAAATATGGAGTTGAATTCAACCGCCTGAGGACTAGAAACCCCATAATTTGAAATGAAACAAACGCTATCAATATAATGATATAATTTCAAACATATGTACAATAAACAACAAAATTTACCACGAAGATATTCAGAAGTTAAAAACATTTTAATAATAAATTATATACTGAACATTTAGGTGCCATTATTACAATGACGAAAAGTTTGTGAAAATCACAAATATCGAGAGTAAACAACGCCCAAATCAACACAAGTAATTTTATTACCGTTCGAGTTCAACAAATTTATCTAACAACAAAAAATTGTTCGTGTTCAATTAAATTAACTTCTTTTGTTTAAATACTAAACTATTAACAATTCGTTTGTTCAGTATTACATTATCACCACAACTTAAGTATACATTAAATTGCACTCAGTTGTATTAGCACTGGGGAGATAAGTAAAGAGTATGTGTGAGAGGTAGTAACTTTTTCTTCTAAACTTAAAAAAATCTCTTTTTTGGTGTTATTTGATATGCTTAATAAAATATTTTATTATATCAACAATTTAAAAATATTGCACAAATTAATCACAAATTAAATTATTTAACAATCGAAAAATGAAAATCCCATATTTTCTAGTTCCTCTCAGTAAGGCCTCCAAACTGCTATGTCGGCAGTTTGTGCGGGACCTCTTTGGCCGCCGTTATTCGTAAGGGCTCTCGTATGAGCGTCGGCGTCTTGACGTGTAGCGGCGTTCGCACAAGTTGCACTGTTGGACAGCAATAAATCACTACCACCGTTCATTTGTCTATGATTTGAAGTCGATAACTGATCCATCACGGATTGTAAATCGTTATGGTGTCCTTGCGCCGTGTGCGTGTGTAAGGAGTGAAAATTATGAGTTT
Source organism: Malthinus flaveolus (assembly GCA_950108345.1). Classification (NCBI taxonomy): domain Eukaryota; kingdom Metazoa; phylum Arthropoda; class Insecta; order Coleoptera; family Cantharidae; genus Malthinus; species Malthinus flaveolus. The sequence continues at coordinate 24,567,395 of OX467288.1, read as the reverse complement.
GATTTGCGGCCGAGTATAATTGAGAGTACAATAAACTTGCAGGTAAAACTGGATACAGCGAGTTGTTACAATTAGCGCTCGAATAAGTCGTAGGCGTCATGTTTTGATGTAAAGAGAAATTCGAGTTATTTACGTGGTTACCACTTAAAGCACCTTGCGAGTTTATCATATCGTCTTGAACGGGACTTTCGGCGGCACTAGAATTGTCCGATAAGGAGCGTGGGCCCGAAAGGGTAAAATCGTGATTTGACGGATATCTTGGTACTAATAACGACGAACCGTGCGTGGCAGCTTGAGAATGATTTAGGTGCGTTTGTGACGAGACCAAACCAAGATGTTGATCCAAATCGGTTGTCGAGGCATCGGGAAGTACTAAAAAAAATTAAAACTCGTTTAATCGTAAATTCGACAATCGATAATTTAAAAAAAATTGTCGATAACAAGATTATTTAGTCAAAAGGGTTTGGATATAAAATTACCCAACCCTTAATTTTTAGAAATGTTGTAGAATATGTTATTAGTTTTTGTCATGTGTTTGATACATGTCAAATTTTAATAATGAATGTCATGTTTTGATCCCACATTAATGATCTTACCAGTCAAACCCTTGTTATAACTGTGTCAAATTGTTTGTACGAGTATGAACATTTTTTTTCACTAAACGCAATTTTTGTATTGCGTGTATTGCAGGGTTTACGCCTTGTTCAATTCTATAGATACATTTTTTACGAGTTTCCCAAAAAACTATTTTATTGACACATTGACACTCTTCTATTACTAACGTCATTTCCAAAAGAAGATTTTTCTCTTAAAATATTTGGGGGGCAATACATTTTTAGGTTCCCAAACGAGCCCTGGTGATCTACATATTATATGAAATTGTGTAAGCTTTTGAGTGAAATGCTTATTATGAACTAAAATAGTCTGAAAGTTGTAAAAAGTTTTCGTCAAATTAATGATGACCTAACCCTTGTCAGTAAGCCAATCAAAGATTAGTTCAAATCAATATGAATTTTTAAAAAGTTGTAAAAAGTAAGAAATAAGAGAAAATCTAGCATCATGAAGATCCAGTAAAGAGAATGCTTGACTTAGAACGAGATAAAGTCTGAAACTGTCATTTGCCTGAGAAATAATGGGCTACCTGGAGTTAACTGCTCCTATTCAGTGGCACAACTAAAATTGAATAGATGTGGGCCCAAGTAAATTACTTCCGGTGGAAAATTGCTTGCATCCTTATGACTTAGAACGGGATAAAGTTTCAGACTATTATTTGACCAGTTAAATAATGAACTACTCGGAGTTAACTATTCCTAGTCAGTGGCACAACTAAAATTGAATAGATATGGGCGCAAGTAGATTAATTGCGGTGGAAAATGGCTGGCATCCCATTGACTTAAAATGGGATAAAGTCTCAAACTGTTATTTGACCAGAGAAATAATGGGCTACCCGGAGTTAACTATTCCTAGTCAGTGGCACAACTAAAATTGAATAGATGTGGGTCCAAGTAGATTACTTCCGGTGGAAAATTGCTTGCATCCTTATGACTTAGAACGGGATAAAGTTTCAGACTATTATTTGACCAGTTAAATAATGAACTACTCGGAGTTAACTATTCCTAGTCAGTGGCACAACTAAAATTGAATAGATGTGGGCCCAAGTAAATTACTTCCGGTGGAAAATTGCTTGCATCCTTATGACTTAGAACGGGATAAAGTTTCAGACTATTATTTGACCAGTTAAATAATGAACTACTCGGAGTTAACTATTCCTAGTCAGTGGCACAACTACAATTGAATAGATATGGGCGCAAGTAGATTAATTGCGGTGGAAAATGGCTGGCATCCCATTGACTTAAAATGGGATAAAGTCTCAAACTGTTATTTGACCAGAGAAATAATGGGCTACCCGGAGTTAACTATTCCTAGTCAGTGGCACAACTAAAATTGAATAGATGTGGGCCCAAGTAGATTACTTCCGGTGGAAAATTGCTTGCATCCTTATGACTTAGAACGGGATAAAGTTTCAAACTGTTATTTGACCAGTTAAATAATGAACTACTCGGAGTTAACTATTCCTAGTCAGTGGCACAACTAAAATTGAATAGATATGGGCGCAAGTAGATTAATTGCGGTGGAAAATGGCTGGCATCCCATTGACTTAAAATGGGATAAAGTCTCAAACTGTTATTTGACCAGAGAAATAATGGGCTACCCGGAGTTAACTATTCCTAGTCAGTGGCACAACTAAAATTGAATAGATGTGGGCCCAAGTAGATTACTTCCGGTGGAAAATTGCTTGCGTCCTTATGACTTAGAACGGGATAGTCTCAAACTGTTATTTGACCAGAGAAATAATGAACTACCCGGAGTTAACTATTCCTAGTCAGTGGCACAACAAAAATTGAATAGATATAGGCCCAAGTAGATTATCTCCGGTGGAAAATTGCTTGCATCCTTATGACTTAGAACGGGATAAAGTCTCAAACTGTTATTTGACCAGAGAAATAATGGGCTACCCGGAGTTAACTATTCCTAGTCAGTGGCACAACTAAAATTGAATAGATGTGGGCCCAAGTAGATTACTTCCGGTGGAAAATTGCTTGCATCCTTATGACTTAGAACGGGATAAAGTTTCAAACTGTTATTTGACCAGTTAAATAATGAACTACTCGGAGTTAACTATTCCTAGTCAGTGGCACAACTAAAATTGAATAGATATGGGCGCAAGTAGATTAATTGCGGTGGAAAATTGCTGGCATCCCATTGACTTAAAATGGGATAAGGTCTCAAACTGTTATTTGACCAGAGAAATAATGGGCTACCCGGAGTTAACTATTCCTAGTCAGTGGCACAACTAAAATTGAATAGATGTGGGCCCAAGTAGATTACTTCCGGTGGAAAATTGCTTGCGTCCTTATGACTTAGAACGGGATAAAGTTTCAAACTGTTATTTGACCAGTTAAATAATGAACTACTCGGAGTTAACTATTCCTAGTCAGTGGCACAACAAAAATTGAATAGATATGGGCCCAAGTAGATTATCTCCGGTGGAAAATTGCTTGCATCCTTATGACTTAGAACGGGATAAAGTCTCAAACTGTTATTTGACCAGAGAAATAATGGGCTACCCGGAGTTAACTATTCCTAGTCAGTGGCACAACTAAAATTGAATAGATGTGGGCCCAAGTAGATTACTTCCGGTGGAAAATTGCTTGCATCCTTATGACTTAGAACGGGATAAAGTTTCAAACTGTTATTTGACCAGTTAAATAATGAACTACTCGGAGTTAACTATTCCTAGTCAGTGGCACAACTAAAATTGAATAGATATGGGCGCAAGTAGATTAATTGCGGTGGAAAATTGCTGGCATCCCATTGACTTAAAATGGGATAAGGTCTCAAACTGTTATTTGACCAGAGAAATAATGGGCTACCCGGAGTTAACTATTCCTAGTCAGTGGCACAACTAAAATTGAATAGATGTGGGCCCAAGTAGATTACTTCCGGTGGAAAATTGCTTGCATCCTTATGACTTAGAACGGGATAAAGTTTCAAACTGTTATTTGACCAGTTAAATAATGAACTACTCGGAGTTAACTATTCCTAGTCAGTGGCACAACTAAAATTGAATAGATATGGGCGCAAGTAGATTAATTGCGGTGGAAAATTGCTGGCATCCCATTGACTTAAAATGGGATAAGGTCTCAAACTGTTATTTGACCAGAGAAATAATGGGCTACCCGGAGTTAACTATTCCTAGTCAGTGGCACAACTAAAATTGAATAGATGTGGGCCCAAGTAGATTACTTCCGGTGGAAAATTGCTTGCGTCCTTATGACTTAGAACGGGATAAAGTTTCAAACTGTTATTTGACCAGTTAAATAATGAACTACTCGGAGTTAACTATTCCTAGTCAGTGGCACAACAAAAATTGAATAGATATGGGCCCAAGTAGATTATCTCCGGTGGAAAATTGCTTGCATCCTTATGACTTAGAACGGGATAAAGTCTCAAACTGTTATTTAACCAGAGAAATAATGGGCTACCCGGAGTTAACTATTCCTAGTCAGTGGCACAACTAAAATTGAATAGATGTGGGCCCAAGTAGATTACTTCCGGTGGAAAATTGCTTGCATCCTTATGACTTAGAACGGGATAAAGTTTCAAACTGTTATTTGACCAGTTAAATAATGAACTACTCGGAGTTAACTATTCCTAGTCAGTGGCACAACTAAAATTGAATAGATATGTGCGCAAGTAGATTAATTGCGGTGGAAAATTGCTGGCATCCCATTGACTTAAAATGGGATAAGGTCTCAAACTGTTATTTGACCAGAGAAATAATGGGCTACCCGGAGTTAACTATTCCTAGTCAGTGGCACAACTAAAATTGAATAGATATGGGCGCAAGAGCGTCAACTAGTGATAATAATTTTGATGAATTGTGCGAAATTGTCTTTTCAGTAGGTACCTAGGTGACTCGGAGATCATTTCCAAATTCGTATGCTATTTAAATATGCGCACAAAATATACTTACTCGAGCTAACGGCCGCCGTAGCACCGAAGGCGTCTTGATTTGAAGTTTGTTCAGGTACTGTTCCGGAAAATCCAAGCGCCGGAGTATTAAATTGTGAAGGAGGTGGAGCTGCACACGATCCTAACGAACTCGTGGTCAAATATGGCGAATACGCCCCTGCACTGTAACCCCAATGCGAATTCGATGTTGTAAGACCAAATTGAGGCATATCTAATTTTGAAAAACAAAAATAATTATTCAAAAAACAAACGAATAAAGTAGATGTTATCTAAATAAACTCATCAAAAATCATAACTGAGCAAATAAAAAGAGGTAAAAAGTAACGTAAAAAGCAATTAATCCTTTTTGTGGCTCCAAATGGATTCAATAACATGTGGACACAACAGGGCTTTGATAGGTTTTATAAAAACGATGGTATCGGTTAGACATGTCAGATGAATGCTGCGACCAACTCGCTCGATATGCTCATCAACTGTATTAGCGACATGTACAAAGTACACTCGGCAACAATATAACTTGTATACCAGTAAATTTATTTTACAGTCCCATACTCAAATTGAATTTTTAAACAAAAAAAATTATAATTTGTGGGTCTGTTGGGAAAAATTTTAAGACAAAAACTAATTTGTTTAGTACGAAATCATTTTGAATGTTAAGTATTTAAGATTTCTCGAGTTGAATGCGATTTATTATCCTTAAGGGACTAGTAAAAGGATTTAATTTGCTCGAAGGAGTTGTTTTAAAAAAATTTGACTTACTGTTACAATTTCCAATTGGAGGCATTCGGAATCCCGATAAGGGGTCCGTCGTCGCGAATGGAAAAGGACGTTGTCCGAACGCGAAGTGAAATTGCTGCTGTTGCCCTAAAAGAGATAACACTAAATTAGATTTTAGTACTGCCCTAATGCAGTTTTGTTTTAAAATCTTTTTGGGAAATCTGAAAATTTTTGGGCGTGGAAAAAAATCGTAGGAAGTCGTCTCGCGTTCTTGCAACATTCTAAATCATTCCCTGCTAGTAGCAGCCGTCGTGTGGAGCATTAAGAAACCGCAAGACTTGGGATGTTAGATACCCAAGTTCTTGAAAGTTTGTGCCAGTTTGTTGAGAATTGCTCAAACTTCTTGCACTATTAGTTCGTTTAGACTTAAACGATTTCACAATTCGAAATTTAAATTAAATCACTTTTTTCTCCTTTTTTGATTTTATGTATGTAGATAGAACAATGCTGTTAGTCTTACTTGAAATTGATGTAAATTAAAGCATCCTTGCAGGATAGTGTGAAAAGGGTCAGAACAAGAGCAGATGAGCTAGTTCTAATTAATTAATCAAGCAATTCAATTCATTAATTCAGAGTTCTAGAAGAGCTCTCTTGGAATTCGCTAAATTTAAATGATGCACAAATTTATTGCGGTTTTAAATGTTACGAAACTCGAGAAGGATCGGTAAAAAACTAAAAAACTAAAAATAAAAATAAAACATCCCGGTTTCCGACGTAAAAATCGGCCGGCAAATTAATGTCTATTTGAGCTTTTAAAATTTGGGTAATTTGGAATAAAGTCGATCATAAATGAGAGGCTATTATCCTAACTTAAAACGATATAAATTTTTCCCCCAATTATTCCTGCGGGACTTTCACAAGACTATCGGTTACATTTTAACATTTTATGTTTAGAGCAAAAAACATAAAAAATTTCAAGAAGAAAAGTTTTTTTTAAATGCCGAATTAATTTAAACTACGCGTTAATTAATTAAAATCTGCGTGTGAAATGAACAAATTAGAAAATGAAATGTTTTAGGGGTTGTTAAATTGTGCAAATGACAGTTGACTAAAGCTTTTCCAATTTTATTAAAATGGGGTATTTTGTAAAAAAAAGTAAAAATTTTTCTACCTATACGGTCTATAGTAAATTAAAGTTTTATACGAAAGCTCGAGTAAAAAGATGTGGACCCGCAAGTGTCTCCGCTCTCACCCTAATCTAATACATATCAGCAGGAAAGTGTCCAGCTGTCGTAGACTTTTCCCTGTCCTGCTAGGTTTGTCACCTCCTGCTGATACCAACTGCTGCAGACATTAATTAATATATACTTTGCAACGGCTCTAATTATTTTCTCCGAGTCAAAAAGAAAAATTTCGGCTGCAAACGTAAATACAAACAATTCTAAAAATGGATTTTTGAACTAAAATTAGTTCTAAAATTGTTTGTTTTGTTTCAAAACACAAAAGTTTACCCTCCTTTGATTAAGTAGTTGAATGACTTAAAAATAAAACTGTTGCTGTTAATAATTATTATAAGACGTTGAGCCTTTAACAATGATTTGAAATTCGCAAAAATGATTTTACGTAAACACAATTAATTAATCAGGCCTCGATCGAAAGTTGTGCCGTAGATAATCGATAATTAATTATATAATCTAACTTGAATGTCAAAACCAATAATTTGTTTTAGTGTAACAATGAACGCCGTTTCTAACTACAAAAATTATTTAAAATTTAGCACTTGAAATTTTATATCTTGTAGTATAAGAAATTAGGGACTTGGCACCTCCCCACTACTTTTTAAAAGCGCTAGTAAAACTTTTATACAGATTACTTAACTGTAACCGCTTATTAGCGCTATATCTCAAAAAGGGTTGAACTTATGGAAAAATGCATATAACCAATCTTGTAGCTAACAATGTCTTCTATAACTTCTATGACAACCTTGATCAGCGTACGATCTATAAGAGGCGAGTTATTTGCAAAATACGAGGAAAAGTCACTTTTAAACAGGTTGCAGGTTCTAACGAACTATTTTCATTACTTATACCAATTTTCAAAACTCTTGGATTTTTTTTCACCAGTTTGTCAAAATCCAAAATCCAAAAGCCGACGATACTCGATATTTCTTACTACCAACGCCAATGAACTCACCTAGACTCTCAGTAAAAGCCTCCTTGGCTTTAGGTGAGCCTTCAATGCCAAAAACAACTTTTAAACTTATTAGTTTGCCAATTAGTACATGTTTTTCATGGAAATGCACTAGCCTAAGTTAACTTGCTTGAAACAGTGGTGATTTAAGAACTCATACTCGTAAAGGTCGCGGTAGAAGACCTGGCCAGTAGCTTTGAAACTTACATGTCGAGGAAGAAATTTTAAACCTCAAATAGCATTCTTTGATGAACACCACGCAAAGATCAGTTGTATCCATTCCATTTGCAACGGGTACAAGCTTTACAACTTTATGCTCATGAGTCCGTAGCGTGATAATTTCGAGCAGGTCTGTTAAAAGGCTTTTCACCACTTTATGCTCAAAAACAAAAATAAGGCCAGGATCGAAAAGATTCTGTGCAACGCCTGAATAATACCTATACCAGGTAATCGAATGTAAAAATATATTTTTCTGATTAGTGGCTTCTTTAATTACTTGAATCAGAGCCATCCAGAGCTCCTAGTGATTTTCTTGAGAAGGTGATGAAGAACACTCGAATTGTTCCTTAGTTTGAACAAAGCAGTCTTCTCTAGGAAAATTAAATATTACAATTCTAAGAGCCAAATTCAAAACTCAAACACAATCGCACTTATCTTAAGATTTTGCATACTTTCATAAGTTGACCATTGGACGAATACCGAATATTCAAGAATTTCAAAAGCACAGTGGAACGTGAGTTGGGTTTAATTCGTGAATTTGGCCCTAAGTTTTGTTTCCCAAGAACAAACTGTTTAGGGCTTTGATAAGCGGCAAAGTCAAAACTAAAATACATTTTGTAGCGAATTATTTTTCTCGAGAAAATTGTGTTTTGCTGAACATGTCGAGTATGGTAGTGGCACCCCATGGATGATGGTACTAAAAACCCTTTTCGAAAAATACCGATGACTTTCTCATTTTTTATGTCTCTGTAGCCTTCGAGTAGAGCGAAATATTTTCTATGGGAAATTTAAAACTAGGACTTAAACAAAATTAAGCTCTTGAAGAATTTATAAATTCTTTTAGCGAGTTCTCTCGGAAAATTGATGCATGGAAATTTTAAATAAATTTTTCTACTTACTTGTCTTCGATCTGGGTTCTCTAGGACCATCGACAGTTACCTTTATGGCCTTGTTGTAAGTAGCTACTTGTGGAGGAGTGGAAGAAACCATAATCGTTAAAGTAAAGCTTTTACCTGCAATAAAAAGGTGATATTAAATTGATTTCAACGACGAATTGAATTTAAATTAACTGGTAAGGTTTGTTTGAAACAAGTAAAACTGACCGAAACTATTTAGATTATTAAATATATTAACTCAATCCACATCTTTGGCATGTGGTATTGGGTCAACCATGAGCGTCAACCACGAGCTAGTGAGCGGGTAGTTAACACTTATATGCGGAATGCCGGAGGTCGCGGGTTAAACGTGGCTAACCGTCGGCAGGGTTGCCTGACCGCGACCCGGTGCCAGCCGCCGCCGGCACCGCGACGCTAGCGTGACACCAACCCTACACACTCTCTTAACTGCCGCCTTCAATGTCTTTCCTTGTTCTAACAATACACGCAATTTAAATATGATTTAACGTTTTATAACCTTATAAATTTTAATCTATTTATTTACAAATTATAAATACATATTTAATTTACCCCATTTTACCTTAATTAGTAGGTTTTGTTTTTTTCAAACTTGGAAAGGGTGTAAATTACATTAATTATATAAATACGAGTTTAAAATTTAAAAAAAGGTTTCGTCTAACTGAAGAGACAATCGTCGAACTTAATCGACTAAATTTCGACCAAAATGGTCAAGCAATAATCTCCTGGTCCAATCGTCACGAGTAACTCGGCTCACAATGTAAAAGCAATCGATTACATACACTTTGCAACGTTTTGAATTTATTCATTGTCAGCTGTAAAACGCACCCCCAATAGTATAACAATTTTGTAGAGGATTGTAGTTGAACGTCGAGCGGTCGCGTTGGCTTTTTAAACGACCGCTCTTTGTTATTGTGGTTCCTACTCGAATGTAGGTGAGGTTTAGTGAAAAATGCACACTACTTGATGTGTTTAACCCTGCCATTAGGGTTTGTGTGATACCTCAAATACACCACCGTGTTCAAGCTCGTTTTAATTCATCGATTCGTTTTTTAAGTTTATTTTATGTAAAAGTTGACACGGAAAACTAAAATTCTTTTACAAATTTGCTTCAAACATGGGCGAATTATTTGAATTCTTAATTAACGAGCGGAATATGATTAATTAACCCGATGAATGTTTTAAACTTAATATTTGAAATATCTCGCAAAACCGAGAATTTATAAGAAAATTTTTGTTTCCAAAGTAAATTCGAATGAGACGAGCGAATATTGTATTATGCCTAATTTTGCGACAGTCGAGAAATGTGAAGTTCTCTTGAGAGTAGGAAGATTAGCAGACGATCATTCAAAGCCATCTAAAGATCTGAATAATACCTTCTCTTGTTAATTACTTCTAAAGGTATAGTTGGATTTCCAGATTATTCCTGCATTATTTACAAATGAACTCATTTATTACTTAGATATCAATGTTTTTTGATGAATAACGGTTTTAAAGTGATTAAAAATTTAAATAAAATATACCAGTCCGGAAAAATACTAAAAATTCAAAAAACACAGGAAAAACTATTACGCCTACGCTCAATTTGATGTTCGCAAAGATGGTAAAAGGAAATTAGCTTGTAAAAATTTTATATTGTGTACACCACGTTCCTAAATAAGATTCAAATCGCTAAATTGGATTTGGGAAACTGCCAGTTTTCCACAAATAATTGGGCGGCTTTAAAGATTAGATTAATCGTAACATCCAATAATGCCACAAAAATCAACTGAATTGATTTTTCTGTTAAAGAAAAAGTTTTCTAATCAATTTGCATTTTTCTATATGTTTTTCACTGCATCAGGTATTAAGAACATTTTGCATAGCTTTTTCCGTCTTAACTCGGCGTTAGTATGGGGTAGTACTCGAATTGAAGGTTGATGGCCGACAAACAACTAGACGAATTTTGAGAAATATTTACCTGTAATTTACTACCGAATAAAATTTGTAGACAAGTAAGCCTGGGCCGTTTTCACCTAAGCAGCAACATACGAGATCAATACGATAAGTAGTTTAGCGGCAAAGCGATTTTCTTAAGCAATAACGAAAGTGGTAAAGTTGTCTAGCGGAATTTCTAAAACTTGAAACAATAAGATCAACATGAGTTCCAAGTGTTAAAAATAGTTATTAAAGAAAATTTGGAAATTGTATAATTGTCGCTAAGAAAAGCACATTTGACGCCAAGTAGCTGAGCTCGAAAAAAATTAAAATGCAATGAAAGGAAGCGCAGACACAACAAGTGGTTGGACAGAAAAAATGGCACTGATCTGTAACCGGTTGTGAATAGAGAAAATTTATTTTTAGTCAGTGATAAGGTCTGTTCCAAGACTATTACGAAATTCCAATGAAAATTTAAATTAGATCCCGCAGGCTCAAATTCACACCTTCCCTGGCCGTCATCATTAATGTGAGTGGTTTTTTGGGCTAATGGACCGTGGTCGAACGGTTCTTGGTAAGATACCTAACGTTTCGTTTGCTGCTGTGGCAAACATCTTTTGAGGTGGTTTATCCTGTAGGATCATGGCCGAAGTGACCGCACCGAAGATTCAGGAACGAATGAACCTTCCAACCGTTTAGTCCAAAAATGTAACATCTCTGAGACCGGGCAGCTAAATGATAGGCTCAAAAACTGCTGTTAATTGGCGAGATGTAGGCTTAAGGAACTATATCACACGCTCCAGTAACGTTAGGTTCACTAGGTTTTTATCTTCTAAACCAGAAATTTTTCAGGAACTCAAATAAGCAATAAAATATAGGGTGTACCTAGGAAATAAGGGCGAAAAATTACCATTTGTAGATATAAAGACACTTGCTCAAGATAGAGAGATGCAAGGGACTATATCTCACGAACCAGTAGCGTTAGGTTGACTAAGTTTTTTTCTCCTCAGCCAAAAATTTATCAGGAACTTAAATACGTAATAAAATATAGGGCGTTACCTATGAAATAAGGGCAAAAAATGACAATTAGTAGATATAAAGACATTCACTAGCTCAAGATATTGAGATGTCAAGGAACTATATCTCACAAACCAGAAACGTTGGGTTGACTAAGTTTTTATCCCCTCCGCCAAAAATTTATCAGAAACTCAAATATTATGTAATAAAATATAGGGCGAAAAATGACAATTAGTAGTTTAGTCCTTTAAATATTTTACGCTCTTCCTTTATGTCCAAGAGGAGGTCTCGCCTAAGGGCCTGAGTATTTAATTTCTACACTTTATTGGACGAGTATAGAAGAAGAGATTTAACGTTTCTTTGCTTTGCTTGATTTTCAGCAACAGGAACAGTACTTTTAGAAGCGCTGTGCAGTCGACAATCTTTCATTCTAATCTAAATTTTAAATGTATCTCCTTTGAGTTGTTTGCCGTATAGTTAATACCTCGTTAATCAACAAATATAGCTCTTTAGCCATCGGCAATTAAAAGAGTAGGTTTGATTCCGTTTAGGGAAATTGATGATAGACAAGCCTCTGAAACAACCTTTAGTTGACCGACGAACAGTCCCGTTCCTATGTTACTGATTTTTGTTGTAGGGAGTGCCTTCTTTCCGTATTGGTATTTTTAACAATCGGCCGAAGTATTTACGCATGTCAAAGAAAATTTTTCTAATTAAAACTACGAATTGTTGTAGATCCAGTTTGTTCATGCCCCTCATGGCTATAATGCTCTTACCCTTTTTCCACTTTATCATAAAAGTGTTTGGTTGTCCTTATTCATCAATGTCTGAAGCAAATAACGGTTATTTGACGATTTTTTCACCATCCAGTAGCTAATAGCTGCCTACGTAATTCTGAAGTTTCAGCGCCTTCTTAACCCCACTTTAAAAAAATTCTATAGATTAATGCGAGCTTCTAATATTAACCCAACCTTTAAAAGCCCTTTTTGAAACCTAACAAATTTTAGATTATCTACAATGATTCGTAAAGTTCATACCTAATAGAAATTTAATAAAGTTTCTTCCAAAAGATTTTCTAATTTCCAACACAATAACGTTAGAAAACGTTTTAAAGAGTAACTATACATTAAAATAATGTAAAAAATTCTATTTAACCTACTTTTTGGAAGTAAAAAGTTCCCATTAACGTTTATTTATTATCTTTTCCTGTTTGGAATTTTGTTTCAACGCAAAACAAGTACCTACCTACATAGTCAAAATAAACAACAAAATTGGGCGAAACCTCATTATTCCCCGCTCGAATTAAAATTACATTAAAAGGTTCTCGAACTAACTTTTAGTTTTTGGAAAAACATTTTTATTTGATGTAGCAAGTATCTTGAGCTTCTGTTAAGTTTTCTAATCAGAAAATTGAGACTAATTGTAGTTGGGCTCTATAAGACGCTTTCAAATGCCATATCAATATTTTTTGAAAAGTTCCTGCAGTAGCTGACTCTAGTGAGTTCATTAAAACAACTGATGCTTCACTTTTCCTGCATTTGGGGCCCCTGTTTCACCTAGGGTTGGTCTCACGTGTAAATTATTTAAAAATGCTCCAATATTTTTGAAAATCTACTAGTTGAGGTATTGTTTTATTACTGGGTATTTTAGAGGAATTTTGAAATAGACGATATAATAAATTCTAAATTTAATAATGTAATAATTGTAGCACCTTATAATTTAATCAATCTCAACTGTAGTTAGATATAACAGATGCTATGATAAATATGTTACAGCCCTCAACGCGTGTTAGGTTAATATTCAACCCCTACCGAAAACGTGCCTATATCATCATATTGTCCTTTAACACACTATAACATAGGCATGTAACTATGTATAAAGCTAAAACATTGATCGAGAAACTGGATTATAAACGAGCACAAAATATTTAATGCAACAAACCAACCCCTTTTAACATTCAATTTTAGTTTTCGTATTACTCAAAAATTTGATCAAATAGTCCACTCGGATCTTTTTATCAAATTACCACAACCCTGCGGTGTGGGGCGATTAATTTAAATATTAATAAAAACAAATATTTATCAATTTTAATTTCAATTAAAAATTGATAGTTGGGTTTTCAATCACAATCAGATTTCCATACAAAAATCGATTAAAAAATTTTTTTTTAAAACTTATAAAGCGTCGAAACCAGAAAATAGTTTTGATCGGTTACATAATTAAACCATCGCAAAGTAAAATAATTAAAAAGCTCGTTTATTTCTCCTAACGACCCTAACAAAATAAGAGTAATTAAAAACGTCCGGGACATCCCGTCATTTAGAAGCTCTAATTTATAAAATGACGAGACAAAACGCAGAGAAATGAAAAGGGTTTACCGGTAGACAAACAGCTTATTTTACAGCGGATTAACTTGCATAATCTGTTGACACTTGAGTATTTTCCGCGACAAGTTGGTTTTCCGCGCTAGAAAAGTTTTCAGACATCCGTGACAAATTTTTGCCATGCGCCAACCTTACCCTCTTTATAACTTTTAAAACTTTAAACGCTCTCTTATAACTTTCTTGGACCACTCGTTAAAATCTCCGACTCGCATCTTATTTATGTGAGAAAATACTCGGAGAGGCGAAAATTGTTTAATTAAATAAAAATTAGTTACCTCGCCCGCTTCGGCCTACAAATCTTAAGTCGTTAAATTTTGCTACTTGGTTCTTCATTACCGCAGTCGAATTTCTCAGTTCGGCACAGTAATTTTCGTCGTTTCCAGCTCTAATTGTGACTACCGTTCCGTCGCCTATGTCGCCGAGGGCTACCACTTTAAACGCCACAGGAAGGGTTTTGTTGGATCTCCAATGCGGCGGTAAGACGGTACAAACGAAAAGTGGACTGCCGGTGCGAATTAGCTCTCCGGGATGTTCCGCCAAAAAATCGCTCAAGGTGCGTTCGGCTAATATGTCCGAAGTCATCTTGGTGTAGGTATCATTAATTATGCTCGTGCCTTCTGGAGAAGACGCCGTGCCCGTCGCAGTTTGGGATGTTGCAGTTAAATGCATTCCGGTCGATCCCCAGTCACCGAACATCAAGTATAAGTTGCATTTAGACTGGAAATTAAATAAATTTTCGCCAACTTGGTGAGCACATTTTTCAGTTTTAAATCGGTTGCATGTCACGTTGAGGGTTGCCGAGCAACGGATGACGTAATGTCAACACTTTTTCTGAATGAAAACTTTTATGGGGAGGGGTAAAAAAATGGGACCACACCGCAACGCATTATTACATTAAAATGCGCACGTAGTACGTAAAAACAGTCCAAGTGCACGATCCATGTCAGTCGCACGTTAACTTTTTTGTGGCGGAAAATTTGTGGATTCGAGTGAATTTAAATGTGCTTAGACTTGAGACGTCGTGGCACAACTGCGGGTAACACACACCGGTAAAACGTAGAAAAGGCACGCACGCACTTTTAGTGTAAACAAAACAAACTTTACAATTTAACAAACGATCGTGAGGATAATTTTGTCGAGACGGATTTTTGAAAGTCGCTCAAGTGTGTTCTTAAATCAGGATTGGCGAGCGGAGTTTTGGCTACTAAACGTTTGTAGGGACATAGAGTTTCCACGCAGTAAACATAGCCCGTGTATATATGACGTACTTTACGAGAGAAATCGCCGGCACCGCCGCTTTTATCCTTTTCTATCAACAGCAACGAGCTTTTAAGTTCTTTCGACGTCGTTCCATGATTAACTATCGTTCACACATCGGCGGCCGTACGTGGCGTCCCGAATTTTCCAATCATTTCCTACGAAAAACAAAGACGGATATATTAATGAACGTTGTAGCTTCGTCTCAAATGCAGTACTACACTCTTGCGCCCTGATAACCCTTTGGTTATCAGGGAGAGTTGAACGAAGATGCCTCGATTTGGTTTGTACGAATTAAAGCGAGATGGGAGAATTGTAGATTAAAACAGAAGCCAACATAAAGGGGTACGTGCTCGACGGAGAGCTTCGATAGGTATCCTAGGCATCAGAAGAGGAAAACTGAGTTTGTGGTCAAAGTGGGTAGGACCGCGTTGGTAATAAAGGAGAGAAGTATATAAATTAGCGAGGGTTAAAGGAGGAACGTATAAAAAGCTTGTTAGAGTTTCCACACCGGGAAAACGAGGATGGAAAATTGGAAATTACGCAGGCGTCACATACGATGAAATGAGATAGGTGTTAAATAGTACGTTGTTGGATGCCACTGTCATATGTTTGGTTGCTTCCCATCGGCGGTCTTTGGTCTACCCATGGTGTTAGCCTCATCCTTTTAACTCGCCTGAATCGCGGTCGCTTCTTTACACACCTTTATCAAATACCGTTCAAAAAATTATTTTTTAAACTTTTATTTTTACGCAAAATTTACTCTCGGCCCTTGGCGATAAAAATTAAACGAAAGTATCCGAGTACGTCGGTGCAATTTTCCCAAACTAAATTCGCACACTAATTATCCGAGCGCTAATATTAATGACTCTCGACTTAAACAATTTCATAAATCAAAACTTGTGCCCCAAAAATAAAAGGGAACGACGAAACAAACCGGACAACATCTGCGATTTGCAAAACCTACTATAATATCCATTCTTCGTGACAGTACATAGCAGGCTAAATCCATCCTTAAATCAAGTGTAAATAAGACTTTAAAGCTGCATTTTTGTGCAGTGTCCACCCTAGTGGTTGTTAGTTTAATTACTAGGGTAAAACGAGAAAATCTTCCGTTTTAAATTTGTAACGAGCGGAACATGTAAAAAGCCGAATTAAATTTCCGCCCGAAACGAGCACTTTAAACCCCATTTTTGTAAATTTCACAAAAAAAATTTAATTCGAATCGAAATAAATTTTCATTCTTGAAAAATGTCGGTGAAAAGTTTTTCAAGTAAAACTAAAATTTCCTACTCTCGATAAAAACGAACAATGCGAAGCCGCTAAACTGCTTTGGTGCTTGGAATTTAAAGTAAAGGGTGTAGATGTTGCCGGCCACTGTCCAAGGGAGAATGCATAAAGCAAGGGTTAAAACATACACTGTTAATGAAAAAGTGGCCTGTGTAAAGGATAATATGCGAAATAATAGAACGCGTTCTTTATAACCAGCTTTCAGCTTTCGGATACAAAATAATTACCTTCATTAATTGAAAATTTAAAAAGAAATCAGATTTAAGGGTTGATTATTTCACTATTTGAGAAAATTTAAATTTATTTTGCTTTGTGCGACAAATAGAGAGAAGACCTTTTGTGCAAAGATTGTAGTTTGGTGAGGGTGTTTAGAAAGGGTTGAGAAAGGGTCAGCTCAAATCAGGGGTCTTTGGAATTAATAAACGGCTACCCCCTAGGAATGTCGTTCGTCTAAAGTAATTGCACATACATCATTACAAACTGTACGTAGTGCAATTTAAATTGTAATAAATGCGTTACAGATTCTGGAAATATAAAACATAAAATTACGACGGGTTTTCCGAGGGTGTTAATTAATAAGTTGGAAAAACTTACAGCTTCTCAACTATAATAGAAAACGGGCATATTATAAGAACTTAATTGAAAAGATAATAAGTGTCTTCAGAACCTTCTACACTCTGCATGTGAAAGGAAAGGAGTTTTTGTTGCTTTCGAAACAAACTGTTCGTGGGTTAGTTGTTAAAGCGTTTACAGACAGGCAGACAGAAGTTTTGAACGTAAAAAGTCTCAATGGGAACTTTTACGGAAAAAATTAATTTTTTGATATTTACAAGTTCGTGTTTTCGTAAGCTTCAGTTAGTTTTTAGTCGTAAATCTCTAATTTGTGTTCGTAGGCTAATCGATAACTTGTTTGATTAGAATTTCTATCGTCGAAATTTCGCCACCAATATGAGCTGCAAGTTTCTTAATCCGGTAAGTGTATTCTAGGCTTCGGTTAGACATGTGAAGCAGTCGATATCCGTTACCACACCAACACTGACTATCATCGATAATCGTTAATAAATAAAATCCTCTTTAACTAATGATTTGCTGTTTATTTTTTACCTGGTTTGTAGACTCACCAATAGAGTTTCTACCCAAATTGTAGCTTAGTATAGGGACTGACGGCTTAACGTGGTCTCCGAAATACGATAATTACAAATAATTTGAATTACCGAAAAGAAGTGTTTGGAACTTGCGAACTTGAAAGTAAAATTAAACCAGCAGAGACAACTAACAGTCTTTGTTTCTCCTATAAATAGTACAACATAAACAGACCCTAGTAAAGTAAGGGAAGATTGAAAATGAAAAAACTATTTATCAGAAATTAATTTAGTGGTAATCACTTCAACAATTATACAGGGCCATCAAATTAAAATTAGAGCCCTCGGGCGATTAAATAAAATTTGAAACAGGTAGTTGTTGGTACCTCGCACTCAGTGCCGGATTAACCTATAGGCAACTAGGTCCGGGCCTAGGGCCCTAAGACGTTGGGGCCTTTTCAACTTTAAACGACAAGGCCGGACCAGAGACGGATTCTTCTACGTGCTACCGGGCGATTTTTACAAAAATGGGCTACCAATGATTGCGAAAATTTTAAAGCACTTGCATTCGAACAATGCAGCTCTTCATTGAAGTACTTTACGTTCGTAATTGTTATTGGTACGAATAAGCGCTGCAGCGATACAGTTCCCTGAATGCGCCCAGTTCCGAAAGTGGGATATAATTTCTGTTGACCTTGAAAATTGAAGAACAAATTACCAAAAATTAGAAAAACAAATTTTCCCAGAACTCTTCTGATTTTCCTAGCTTCATGTCGCTGAATATGTCACTACACCATTGAACATGCTGTTACAAAACAGCAAAATATTTTAAAGTAAATAAGTAATTAATTGGGGGCCGCCACTATTTAATTCGCCCGGGCCGTTTCTTCTCCAGGATCCGCCCTGGGCCGGACCACTTTTTTAAAGGGCCCATATTGTTCTTTTGGCCTAGGGCTTATGAAAACCATAATCCGGCACCGCTCGCACTTATAACGTTGTTCTGTCATAATCATAACCACCTGAAAGCAATCGCTCATATTGCTGCTGTTTAAACTAATAGGCACTGCAATGGATTTTACGCCTAATAAATGATTTACTGGCAGTACAAAATAAATGAGGCGTTCGTTTTTTTAATATTTAAATTTGGTTACTGACCACAAAAGTTTTGGGTCACTTTCCTCCATAATTCATTTCTGTATCATTTTTTAAAGGTTTCAATGTGTAACTGTAAGCGTGCCCTAGTTCTATAATCAGTTTGGTTTATTTTTTCCAGTAAAGAGCTTGTTTTAACAGGTGTGCCATTTGAAAATATTCAGAACTGCTCGAGGTCCTACTAGCGGAATTTAAAAAACGGCCGTCTCTCTTAAAAAATTAAGCTGTCCACGTCACTGTTTTAGAACAACTTTTTTTAAATTTAAAATTAATTTTTTTAAATACTCAAAACCAATACTAATCAATAATACATTCTCCTGCGTTTTTTATGATTAACGTTCTGACAGCTTTTCGATTCTACGCCTGAAGAAATCCTGTGATTTGGAGCTTGGAGATGAAGAAGCTGTCGAGCTAGTTTTAAAGAGCAGCGTCGTTGTTAAATGAGATGTCTCGAAGATTGTTAGGTAGAGGACGCAAAAGATGATAATCTGATGGCGCAAGACCCAAAGAAGAGGACGAACAGGGCCTCTTGAATAGCTGGCAGCTTTTGTGACGTTAGCAGTATGTGGATGACCATTAACATGCTTCAAAACGTATATAGGACCCAAACCCCAAACACTCAACTTTAAAGCTTTGCTCATGGAATGCAAGTAGCGTACGATGATTAATTGTTCACAATTCATTAGATTGGCCAACTCCCGAGTTGATTGGCGTGTATCATTACATTAGCCATGCATTGTTTCTCTAGTCTGCTACTTCCGGGACCCAGCTCTTAAATCGTCGGATGCTTCTCCCTATCCTGCATGTGATGGGATGCAGGTAATGGGTTAAGTGCTTCTCGGCGGAGCCATGCGTGATCCTCCGATCAATTGGCTGTTGCAGTCTCTGCACCAGAGGAGCTGTGGGCTAGTCTATCTGCAGTTGTACTTTAAATAGTAAGGACAAGACGTGAGGTCTGGTGGAAGTATAAATAACTATGCTTCGGCAGTAGTCGTGCTCTAAATGATTAGGAAAGTACGCACTACCAGTGCGTACTTTCCTTTCTGCAATCTACTTGAGCCCTGTAGCAGATGCAGGCTCCGCTGTTGGTGTGTTAGATGAAGGCAGGAAGCGAGTGTGCCCCCTCTCTTAGCACACCATCATGGTCAACTTGGTATGTTTCAGGTCGTAACGGATGATCCTAAAGCGATTATGTGGTCGCTGCTGAAAGCGTTACACGATCCCGAACCGTTACCAATCACGGTAGAGTGCGAAGGGAAACATAGTTCTCCTCTCTGCGCGTTCCGCGGCGTTTGGTGGGTGGTCTTTTCCATTCTGACATTTTGGCACTGTGGGAAGAAGCTTGCTTCTGGTGAGGTTAGATTCGCAGTGGTTTACGGCTTATCCGGGGAGTGATTACCCCTATTAGCCTACTTTCTATAACTTTGATATACTGATAGTGGGTGCAAAGAGGAAGCAGGTGAACCCTAGGATCCATGAAAATAAAATATCAAAATGGTCTTCTTTAAAACGAGAAGACCATTCTCCATATCGTGTTACCTTATCGTGATCCATATTGTGAATATATTGAGCTTCTAAGACGTGCCTTTGCATTTTTACTACTGTCGTTTCCGATAGTTTATTTTACTCCAGAGCTTCAAACTTAGAATTTTGAACATGTGACGTCCGCAGCTTCTGATTTTGAGATTGAGTACACACACACACCGCACACAGACTGTGTGAACCCAACCAGTAGTTAAGTGGTTTTGAATAGTAATAAAATGGCGGGTTTACAACAGCTTCGAGTCCTTGTTACACTGATGGCATTCCAGCGTCTAGCGACGCCGCTATAAAATTTACAAATCCACATGTTTCAGTATAAGATAGGATTTGATTTTATTAAAAAGCCGGCTGATATTGGGAGATTATACAGTACACTAGCTAACCGTCAGCTTGGTCGCTTAGGCTCTCTTCTGTGGGGGTTCTCTTACCTCTTAGACTAAATTGATTTTTTATTTAATCTATTTCGGTATCATTTTTTGAAGCTTTCAGTGTGTAACTGTAAGTATGCCCTAGTTTGTATGATTCCATTATCAGCTTGATTTACTTTTTACAGTTGTGACGTTTGGAAATATTCAGAACTACTCGAGATCCCACTTGAGGATTTTAAGAGGTAGTCATGTGGTCACCCCTCTTAACAAATTGAGCTGCCTACGTTACTGTTTTAGATCAACTACATTGCATTTTCACTACTGTATTTTCGGATAGTTTATTCTACTTCAGACTTCCAATTCTGAACATGTGAAGTTTTTAAGCTTCACATTTTGAGATTGAGAACACACACACACACACAGACTGGGTTAACACAGGCAGTAGAGTTTTGCGATTATACAATAACTGTCATCTTGAGCCGCCTAGCAGCCTAGACCACCTAGCATCCTGTGCCCTCTTCTGCACGGGTCTTCTCAGACTGAATGTTTTTTTTCACACAAAATTAGTTTTTTACCAACTCTAAAGGAAGCTGTTTGACGACTCAAATATAATAGCTCACACTATCGCTAATATTGACATTTCGGAAAATGGTCTCATCAGGTATATGGACCCTTTAGCTCTCGTAGTCTGGGCTGTGAAAGTTGTCCATAAACAGTACTTCACGTCCAACCAGCAGTCTCTATCTAATACGGCGTATATGGATGGAAAGGAAGAGAAAATTTGATTTAGAAGTTCCAGGAAGGGGTGGGCATTTGATCGGGCTTGTCTCTCTTACGGGCGCCCATGACTGGGCCTACTATCCGATCTACACAATCATTTCGAATTTACTCTCTCCAGCTGCTACAGTTTGGGCTGTAAAAGTTGTCTACCAACGGACAGACAGATGAATATCAGATCAATAGATTCCCACACCCCACATTTGATACTTATCTCAGACTAGTTTACCAAGTGGCCAACAAGTGGTTGTACTTCGGAAGACATGTTAAGCCGCCCTCATACTCACACTAAATAAATAAACGTAGAAGACTCAGAAAGTTTCTTCTGTTTGATTCCTTTGCTTCAAATTCTATTGCTTCTTCCAGTGATTTCTGCGATTTTCTTCGACACGGAAAATTTGATTTTCCAGGAATTTTTATAAAAAAATTGAAAAGATGCATACTTTGGGTTTACAGATGTTAATGTTGAAAACTTTGAGGAAATGATGCAAATTGGTGGTCAAACGAATACCCAACAATAAAACCTCCGGGTCGAACAGTTGAAAAAACAAAAAAGCACAGGATATCCGCATTTCCTCTAAAAATTGCACAATAAATAAAGAACCACGTGTTAAGTTACAATAATTTATTTCATTTTAAAAGAACGACAACCCAAAATGTTATCTTTTGGACCGTTTAGGTACTTAAAAGGCGTGTCTGGAATAATATAATTTAGAAATGCGAAATTCTCCAAGGTGGTCAAATAATCGGTAGCAAATATGGCACGTGTTTAGAATTAACACGTATGTGTCACGTTTGGTTTTATTATTCAATCTCTATATTAAGTGATCTGTGAATGCTTAATCATAGCACTAAAAGTTGGCCGTTCAAATTGAAACTAACGTGACATCTGCTTACGTAATAAATTTCCATCCTTTCCCGAAAGAATTAAACCCAAAAATAATAAAAAAATACGCAAATGAAAAATTTAAGAATCTGACCTTTTTTAACAGAATTTCTGCAACGGACGACAAAAACGTGTGTGTTCATATGTGGAGGTTTTAGCCGTCGTTGTGCAGATGGCAGGACGTGCTTTTAAATCGCTAAAAATTGAAGTTGGATTTTTTTGAATATTTTACTAGAAGTTTTTTATGTGCAAAAATGTTCCAGTAAGATTAGTGTTGGTGGGAAAATTAAGGATAAAGTGATAAAGCTCTGCAATGGCAAAGACGAATAACGTAATTTGTAGTCGGGGAGACTAATTGCAGCTTGGACAGTGTTTTAATGAGAAGTGGCTATAGTGGTATCCCTGACACCTCCGAGGGAATACGTATTGCAATTGGTAACACTGATATATGAACCTTTTGCGCTTTAGTCAAACTTTGATCTATGTACCGCATAGATGAATACAAAATAACTTATTCTCGTCCAGCTTCTTTACTTCCTCTTCGATGTTAAAATCGATTATTTGTTGACTTTTTGTTTTTAAAAAAATAACGAAGAATGGAGACAGGACCGGACTTTTTATGTTTGTCACGAATCACGAATATAAAGACAGCTTGTTACGTTCCCAGATTTATTTTAAATATTTGCAGAGGGTAGACTCGTATAACACGAACACATAAAAATACACGGATTTAACTTCTCCCTCATCATCTGTTCTTTGCTATAGAAACATAAAACTCGGTGGAAGGCAAATTTATTGCACGTAAGTGAAACTGCAGCTTTAAATCGATTTTGATTATAGAAATACTCAATAGTGTTTTACGGCGCTTTTATCAACCGTTTCTAATTCTTAAAGGGGTAGTTTTAGTATTTGTTTCAATTTTTTAGAAGTTGCCTTTTCCAAAAGGCAGTTTCTGATAGCTTGCCGAGAGGTGACTCCGTATATAAAATCGGTAACCAGCATAGAGTAGTTGAAGTGTAAAAAATAACTTTTCAGCTGATGCAGAGAATGAAAACTTCTCATTCAATCATCTTCCAATATTAATCGGAGAAAATTTAATTGAAACTGTCACTTTTGCGTTTTAGAAGCTCTGTCGGGATTGCAGTTACGCTTACTGCCAGGCGCTGCGAAAGCACGTCTTGGAGGTTCTAAGTAGTCGACCAGTAAGGACAGAACGTCTTTTTATTTGCTAAAAGTCGCCTACTTTGCAACTTACGACTTCCTTTAATAGAAATTAAAAATACATAAATTACCTACTGCAAAATTCATAAAAACATCTTTTCCTGACACGGTTTTGGAGGTTGCCCACGTTACGACAGTGAGAGGATTAACATTTTTTCGACGTAATCCTATAAAAAATTAATTCGGGTTATAAATAGATTTCTTTTTAAATTGTAAGGCAAGTTTTAAAATAAGGTTAAGCAAATAAAATTGTTTGAAAAAATTATGTCACACATAAAAGTACAAAGCAACTACCTGGATACCTTTAACCCTTGAGGGCTTCTTGTTAAGTTACAAAGCAACAACCCTTTCAAAATATCTTATATAGATGTATCTTTTTGTATTCTCATTAGAATTATACAAACACGAATTACATCTTATTCTTATAAAGAAAAGCTCTATTGTAGCAGAAAACGAGGAGGCTTTCACAATAAGATGAAAGAGACCGCTCTGTCACTTTATATAAAATTTGGGTTATTAAAGAAAAAATTTAAATTAATCATAAAAATGCGCGTTTGTGTGAGAATCGATATTTAAAAAATTTTCGTAATAAAAATCCGTGACAATTATTTCTCACCAACGCATAGCAAACGTACGTAAAGCTGGACTTTAACACGTTAATGAGAGCAGCCTGGCCAGTTATCTACCGCAGGGGGTAGACATCCATTACTCCCCAACTGGGATGGGTGGTTTTGTTCACCCTTTTGTTATTTACATATACGTCGAGTTTATCGCGAATGTGACTCGCATTTTCAAAAATACAAAAATAATTATTTTAATTAATTTCTTACGAGTTTGGATAAATTTTGGCCGGACACGACATGCCGGATTGTCAATATTTGCACTGTTCGATAATGAACGAGGTTACTCTACCCTTAATGCTGTCAAAGTCAGGATTCAGGATCAGGATCACTGCAAGGAGCGCAAACATTTGGATTCGAGGTTATTTGTTTGGGTATGTTAGTAACGTAATGAGATATTGTACCAGGGCCTAAGTATACAATTGCATGTTCGTTACGTATAAGTTTCTCTCGAATTGAATAATTTCCAAAAAA
The DNA here is from genome assembly GCA_950108345.1 of Malthinus flaveolus. Taxonomy (NCBI): domain Eukaryota; kingdom Metazoa; phylum Arthropoda; class Insecta; order Coleoptera; family Cantharidae; genus Malthinus; species Malthinus flaveolus. The sequence continues at coordinate 24,542,832 of OX467288.1, read as the reverse complement.
AAATTTTACGAACGAGATGAGAATTTTTTTTCGTAACAAAAGGTAAAAATAAGATCGATGTTGTATTTTAACAAAACTATCTAATATCAAATGAGATTTTGGTACACCAAAATGAATCTATTCCCGCAAGAGAATAGCAATCTTCAGATCAATGGAGAGCGACACGACTGTGATACCTCCAGCCGCATTGTTAGACTAAACTACTACCTTATCTTAGCATTTATCAGGGAACATCCCTTGTGTTGCTTTAGATGGCACTCAGCAGTACCTAAAATTTTACACCACTTTTTTAAGTCGAAGCAATTAATTCTTCTTTGCGACCTACGTCCTACATGTTAATCGATTTTAGCAAACGGCGATTGTTTACTAATTATCCAAATTAAATTAGAAAAATCTCACTAGCGATCATTGTGTTTGTAAAATGTCAGATTGAAGCACCGACACCCACTGAAGTAATTTTCATCACATCATCACGTAGCTTACCGTGCTTCGGACGCCACGTTAAGTCGTTGCTCGGGGCTTACGATAATAGTAATTGCCTTCACACTATTCTCACTAGTTTTTCTCATCGATCTACTTTCTAGGATAGGTACTTATTATTAACGTAATGGGCTCTTCATTTTTTAGCCTTTTTTTAGCGTCAGGCGCATAACTAGACCATTTTTTAATGGGGGCCACCGGAAGAGGTTATCAAAAACTGGGTGGGCTGCCAAAATGTACTTATGTCAGAATCGTCGTCACATCAAAGCCGTAGTCGAGGTATGAAATCAACGGGGTTTGAACCCATCCTAAAAATTTTCAAGTCAGGAGTCAGGAGAACGCCATTGATAAACCATTAAAAAATAGTTACTGCTTCTCTACCAGTTTGCCGGATTAGTGTTCGGTGTACTATGAAACGATACATAGACAGAGATGCCTCTCACAGATTTTCCAGCAACGAAGGATCCATAGAGAGCACCAACTCTCAAAATCCTTCATAATATAGACACTATAGGTGTCCAAGCGAACCCCGCATGTAGATACTGCGGACTATGTGAAGAAAAGAATGAATCTTCTCAACGCGTTATAAGCAGATACCAAGTTTTGCACTATTGAGAGAGTCTACACTGAGTCCTACTTCTATCACTGTCTTTAAAAAGATCAGACTAGTGCAAAGAGCCACTGTATTGCATCATATGATAGCGAGGAGTTACAAGTTAATAGTTGATATTGTAAATTACATCGTAATCAACCGAAACCGAACTCAAAATTACCTCTTTAATTTGATAAATCTTAGCCTTAGAATATTGTAATCATTATGGTTTTGAAGTGGGGTGACCAGTTCAGGGCCAGACAGATTTTCAGGAAGACCAGGTCACAACAGGGCCCCCGAGTTACGTGCCTGTTCAGTGTCTTCTTGTTTAGAACAGTCTTTTGAGTTACATAATTGTAAGATATGTACTGAGGGTAAACTGCGCGTTATTTGAAAGTCTACTGAAGTGACAGTGACTCTCTTGAGGTCTAAGGTCTTGGATATTGGAAATTGAACCTACTAGATGACAGTTATAACCATCAAGGTATAGGTACAATGTTAGATTAGGCTAACCAGCTGCACTTTTCGAATCCATTTCTGCAATTTTTTGAATTGAAATTTGTGTACTGGAAAAAGACTAACGGGGTAGTCTAAAGAAACTTTTGAGAGCCACCGAACGAAAACAATCGCAAATTTATCTGCTCTACTTGATCTCTGCATAATGCTACTGTTTCTCTTTCATACTGCTGCATTTCCTACCCAAAACATCTTAATGCACCCATTTCACCTATCCACCCGAACTTCGTAACAAAAATTTTGATAAACTTCCCATACTTCACCGTCTTGACAAAAAACGTCACATAAAAGAAGTACAAAAGCTAAATCATCTCAAATTGAAGTGAGTTTTTACGCCACTAGAAGTTTAAATAGTAAATTGTTTGCTTTACTTTTATATGATTGAATTCGAATTTGATTTGGTTTGTAGATCTTTACGAGTTAGAATGTGAGAGTTGGAATTATTTGTATTAGGGGCGTTTAACATTCTAATGTCGACCGGTTAGCCACAGTAGCGGCATAGGTCATAAAAGAAACGGCCGCAAGCCTTTTAGTTCTGGCTGTAGGTAAAAGTATTGTTAAAATTGTTCGCTTTACAGCTCCTATATTTCCTTAAATAGAGTCGAATTTTGTGCTCGAATCGATACAAATATGGCAAAGTTGGTATTGTTAAAAATGTTTAGTACGTAAGTCGGTACAGCGGTACAGCTCCAATCAAAAAATTTTACAAGTCATAAAACAATATTATTTAACCACAAGGGTTTTGATGGACTGAAAAATATGAATTTTTGGGACGTTCGGTCGTAATAAAATACAATTTTGCGGCCAACTTTTTAAATTTTATTGATCTCTCTTTATACCTTGCCTTTTGGTTTATGATTGGGATTTGTACGAAAGTAGACGCTTCTGAATTTTTAACTCTTGTTTATTACCCCTGCTTCGATTATTTTTAAACGTCCCAAAATTGAGGCCAAAAACTTTTTAAATTTGACCACTCATAAAAATAGTATTTATGAAATGGCGATTAAATACTTGGCGGAAATACAACCACTTTAAGCAGATGGACAATGGAATTATAAAAACATCAAGTTAAAACAAGCACACACTAATTAATCACAATTAAAAACGTATAAAAAGTAAACGCCGACTGAGTTTACAACCCTTTGCCATCTGCTCTCTTGGACAGGTATCAACCCTAAATTAAAGGGAATACGCCATAAAATCGGTTGCATTGCGGGTTAAGCGCCTCCGCAGTGGTGAAGCTTACCCCCAAACTAATTATTGTATTTTAGGTATGTATAAACAAACCAGGAAAAAATTATCGAATAAGCAATGAAAATGTTAAGCGTTTTAAATTTATAATTCATTTTTTAATTATTAAAAAAATAAAATATACACCTTTTGGGGTTTTTATTTTTTCATGACCCACGACCGAAATACTAATTGGTCTCAAATTTTGTATATTATTTTTCTTTCTGAACATAAATTCTTCTCCAACATGAAAGAGTTACCGAGCTAACTCATTAGTCCCAATGGGTAAAATTGGTGCTTCTCCTTTACTTTATGAATTATCTGTGGTTTGGCCTTTTTAAAATATCCCACAAGTTTACTGGAATTAATGGCTTTTCTCCAGATGAAACTTTCTCTTAATCTAAGATCAAGTGCAGTAGAAGTCTCAGTGTACCTCACACTCCTTATTTAAGAAATAGAATACCGATTTCGGTTTTTGGTGTCAGTATCACTCTATTCGACGATCACACTGGTGTCAAAAAGAAATAGAATAGCACCGCAGGGCCACAGGGAAGACAGTTTGAACCTTTCTTGTCTAGCTCGTGTACTTTATCGTTATCTTCATTCCCTTGATGTCCTTTGATCCAACGGAGTGTAAGAACATTGTTTTTTGATATCTGGTTCAGCAGCTCTATGCACTCTAGCAGGAAGCCAGAGGTTACTTTGCAGTTTTTTAAAGCTTGCAAGGCAGCTTTACTGTCGTAATATCAGTATTTTCTTGTTTAGGATTTTCCTGTTCAGGATTTCGTTGGCATTGTGTTATATTATCATCAGTTCAGTTTGAAAAACTGAGCATATTTCCCCAGCGGTAGGCTACTGTCAAGAGCAAATTCAGGTTAGTGAACACCTGGTCCAGATCCCATTTAATTTTTAGATCCATCCTTAAACACAGTTAATGTCCGCTCTACGATGTTCTCAGTCGAATCCATTAGAGTTTAAAAGTCTCTGTTAAATGTATATTTTGGAGAGATACGGTTTGCATCCAACTGCAAACTCCAGGAGAGGTACCTTGAATCTATACAGATTACAGATTAAATGCAGACAGACACTCGACTTAGAGGTCGGTGGTCATATACCAATTGGTAGACACTGAATACATTGCAATAATTGGGAGCCTAACTGCGTCAACAGTCAAAGCCAAATTATCAAAGTCAACAGAATGGTGAGTAATTCTAATTTCGGGTGAGGTGCATCCCTCCTGTGAAAATTATTTGCGATCTGACGATCTAAAACCTCACAAATGAATGAAACAACGAGAAAATACTTTATGGAGCCCAAAATAAAAATGGGCCCCGTTATAAAGTGAAAAGTGTGTTAATTTGAGAGCAAGGAAATCGTTCAGCCTCTTGCGTGGAAGAAGCGTTAATGGGTCTTTAAATTTTCTTTTTCTCAGCCATTCAAGCGTCGCTCTATTTAACGAACCCTTTATAGAGGCCCTCATTTTTGCAAGAGGGGTAAATGGAGTGGATAAAAAGATACTTAAAAAAATCATAGCAAACGAGTGACATGCAGATAATTAGCGTCCACATGGGCTTAACAGGAAGCGAAGGTTAGCACGAACACCCACATATAAAAGAAACTTCCGTTTATGTAATGATCTAAAAGAATGATGATGGATAATAGTTAAAAACAATTATTATTATTTAAAGCTTTTTGTTTTTTGAAAACCGTTTAAAAGTCGTCGTTAAGGAAACTATAAATTACGACAAAATGTTCTTCGTTTATTTTCCTTTCTTTGTATAAGGACTATAATTATTTATTTAAATTTTTCAACTGTAACACTTACGGGAGACATTTCGCTTCGCATATCTATCTAAAAATCTATTTTCGGTAGCGATTTCTGGTAAGCCAAAAGCCGGGATCTAAGATTGGCTCACAATATATGATCGGATTTCGCAGACTATGCAATGTTTTACCCGGAGATTTTACCGGAATAGAATAAGATCAAGACAGTTTTATGGAGATCGAAGATAATACCAAACAGTCTTCTTGAGTAAACTCTTTAAGTAAATATTCAATTTTCGTAAGTATTTACGTAAATATTTCACCCCCTTTGTTAGTTTGTGTGTTTTGTTTAAAATAAAATGGTTTTTCGATGGTTTCTGATACATAATTACGTACTAAGGTACTAAGCGATTGCGTTTTAATTTTGACAGCTTAGACGTTAAATTAGAGGGTTGTAATTATATATTTTTTCGGATTCAAAGTAGCAAAGGGGTGGGAAACATGCAATTGTTTTTTAGTGTAAAATAAAAAGTCTGAAAAATAGAGGGAAGGGGGTGCAGTGGCGGCGTTAATCTTTAATTGGCTTTAAATAAAAAATAAACTCCACTACTTTCCTCTTGCCGACTTGGAAGGTCCACAACTGACGAAGTCAGGATTTATTACTACTTTAACATGTTTGTTACTAAATAAATATTTTGTTTCAGCTACACCAATCCAGCAGCTCTCATCGTTTTAGCGTTCAAAGTATTACGGAAAGCTGGCATTTAAACAGCTTTAATAGATAGAATTATAGCGCTTTGTGATTCTATAATGTTTGTCTGTCCGCCTGTCTGTAAATTTTTGACGACACGAGAACAAAATCGCAAAAGTACAGTACAGAGCCAGTACTTTTGATAGTACTGGAGATTAATAAATAACATTGGTGTCGTAAGATAGGCACCTCACAATTTGCTCGTTCTGCTCTTGGCCTTTAATTATGTCCTGGCTGTCGAAAACAATACCGACTTGATTAGCAGTAAGTCGAAGAGCAAGTGAATTTGATTTTTGCGATTATTACTAGAATATAAAAGTTATACGATTTGGATTTGCTTTCGCAGCAATTCAAATAGTGAGAACTATAGTAGTCACGATGGCCCCTTGCGAAGCCGGCACTGAAAGGACGTAAGTTATTGATGAAGTAAGGCGCCTGTAAAGAACTCATTTCCGATTCAAATTTCCGTTTTTGCTTCAAGTCCCGTTGTTTGGCAAGTAAGCATTTTTTTTTGCTTTAAATGTGCGGTTTATCTTTTTGAACCGTATTATTATTGGAATTAAAATGTACGGTCAATTGTGTGCGAAGTAAAGCGTAATTTCGAATTGTCATGTTTGTACAGCATTTACACACATGGATCTTTTTTATTTTACAAATGAACACGTTCGTTTTTGCATTTTTTTTGTAATTGGTTGCTGGTCGTTATCGATGTTTTTAGTGGAATTGCATGTCTGTTTAATAATGAATGCAAAAGTTCAAGTACTGTATATTTTAGCAAATTTTAGTGTGCTTTTGTGTTATTTTGCTTTCGTTTTATTTACGTACACTCAATCATCATTAACCGACCAGCTCGCGGTGGGATCACTTTTCAAAAATGTCAAAATAAATTTTGAATCAAAATCGACGCAAAAGCGAATTTTAAATATTTTTCAAAAATTTTCTCGTCGATTCTCCTTTATAAGAACATCAAATATTTACTTCAGCTGCTGTAGAAATATAAAAAGCTCGAAACAAACAAGGATTTTATTTTTATTGTTAAGCCTTGTATAAAAATGTAAGGATCTTCTTTGAGGCGCGTACGTTTTCTTTTATGATTATTGAGCTTTATAAACTTCAACAATAGTAAATTGCCAAAACTGCTTAATCCACTTATGTTTATTTATTTATTACATAAAGACCACCTTAAGCGAATTATCCATGGTTTACAAATACCGACACAAAAAAATAAAATAAAAATCTCCCGCCTATCTGAAAAATTCAAATACGATGCTAACAAAACAAGTCAATTATTTAAAATCTTGTTCATCGACGGTTTAAATTAGTAATTAGTAATTAAATTAAACGAACGCACGCAGCTCTATGTAAATTTACAAAAATAAAACTAAAAGTAGGCCATTTCAATTGTTGATGGCGATTTCATAAAATAATTAAATTAATCAAAATTCGTCCAATTGATACCCAAATCACGAAAGGAATATTTAATTCCAACTAAACACAAGTTTGCTAAGTTTAATTCTCGAGAGAGATCAGGCATTGTTGGATAATTAATTCGTGTTTCTTCTCTACTTGGGAGAAGCTTTCGATCATCTTCAGATATTCTCTATAGTAGTACGGATGTTACATTGTGTACCAACGTCCTTATTGTTTTGCTATACGAATCGTAATACCAAACAAGCACTTGGTATGATACACGATACATAAACATAAATTTCCCAAGTTACTAATTACAAAATTCGTCGAGCGTCTTAAATTACAAAGGTAATAATTTGCAATTTTTACAAATTGCAAAAAAATGTAGTTAGTGGAAGAAGTGAACACATTTTTCAACTCCAAAACTTTATTTTCGAGTTAATCTCAAGATTAACTAAAAATAACTTTGGATTATCGATTGTCAACTGTCTTCAATAAATTCTGCGGGAACTGTTTCCGTAAGTATAAGCTTAGTCTGTTACAACATCTAATAACAAGTACTACCCTACTACCAATTACAACAAATTTTTCTTTTAAGGCTTTTTTTGAAGTACCTACTAGTATTTCAGAATGAGCTTTTCCGTAAAATAGCAACTGTTTGATTTTTCATTTTTTTAAACTTCTACTACTAAAACGGTGTTTGATTTAAAATGATTGATGTTGAAATTAAATGATATTGATTAATATTCATTTTCCCTGTGGGGATCTCGCTTATTATAAGAGTTAGAGAATCGGTTAAATGGGGAAAGTAGTGCAGTTTTGAAAGAGTAGGTAATTCATTGAATCTTTTAAATTTTTATAGTCCGGTCAATTTAGACATTCAAAGGTGCATAAAGTCGCAACAAGCTAAAAATTAGTCAAATTGTTCAAAACATAATTATAAATACAATTTAAAAGTTCCCCATCATTCCCGTGTATGAAAAAAAATTTTATTTGAGGTTAAAGGTCAAAAAAATAAGTTTTTCGTGATTTTCAGCAAAACGGTAAGTTTTATCATAAAAGTACTCCAAACAAAAATTGTAGATCATAAAATTATCTATAAAAAATGTATCATTACGTTTTTTCCTACAAGCCACCGTTTCTGAGATATAACGATTCAAAAAGTTGTAAAAGTTGCGCTAAGTGCACTACCTCATAGGTGGCGTGGAAACGTGTGCATATTATGTAATAACTTTTAAAGGGCTCATACGAATTAGTTCCAATTTTAGTACAAGGAGAAGTGGTTCTTTATCTTTGTAACCATGTTTTTAAAATTAAAATTAGTCCGGTCAATCTAGACCAAAAAATGAGAGTGAAAGTGCATAAAGTCCCAACAAGCTGAAAATCAGTAAAATTGTTCAAAACATAATTATAAGTAAAATTTAAAAGTTTCCCATATTCCCGTGTATGGAAAAAATTTTATTTGAGGTTAAAGGTCCACTTCTCCTTGTACTAAAATTTGAACTAATTCGTATGAGCCGTTTAAAAGTTATTCGCCGTCAAACACGAAGAACGCATTTCGAGTTAAATGAGTAAATCTGCGGCTTCAAAAACGTCGCTTAAACAAATTGCACTGAAATGATTATAATTTTAAAAACACGGTTAGAAAGATAAAGGACCACTTCTCCTTGTACTATAATTTGAAATATTTCGTATGAGCCCTTTAAAAGTTATTACATAATATGCACACGTTTCCACGCCACCTATGAGGTAGTGTACTTAGCGCAACACAACTTTTTGAATCGTTATATCTCAGAAATGGTGGCTCGTAGGAAAAAAAGAAATGTTACATTTTGTATAGATAATTTTATGATCTACAATTTTTGTTTGAAGTACTTTTATGATAAAACTTACCGTTTTGCTGAAAATCGCAAAAAACTCATTTTTTGACCTTAACCCTCAAATAAAATTTTTTTCATGATGATGGGAAACTTATAAATTTTATTTATAATTATGTTTTGAACAATTTTACTGATTTTTAGCTTGTTGGGACTTTATGCACCTTCACTCTCATTTTTTGGTCTAGATTGACCGGACTATTAGTGTGATGTTCAGTTATTTAAATACGGCCGAAAAACTAAAAAATGGGAAATTCTTCAATGAAAAGAGTTATAGCAGTTATAAAGAATTTCCCATTTTTTTAGTTTTTCGGTCATATTATTTAAACAACTGAATATCGCACCAAAAATTTAAAGGTGTTAATGAATTATCCTTTCAAAACTGCACTAATACTTTCCCTATTTAATCGATTCTCTAACTCTTAGAATAAACGAGATTCCCATAGGGAATGAAAACAAATTCACCATGTATAGGGTGTTTTTTGGAGGTATAGAACTTCAAGTCGAAATAAAACATGTATAATTTCATCAAATTAACAGAATTTTAGCTTTATTTAATAGAAAATCGTTTGCCATCTAGAGTTTAAATATTATTTTGAGCAAATGACCCCCGTTAATAGCTCTAATAATATGGTGCATCTTAGAGGTCTACTTTTCGACCATTTTTCAAGCATTAGTCGTCTGATTTCGCAAATAAAACACACAATGTTGGTTCAAATGGTTTGAGGATTTGCTTGTGGATTCTCTTCACTCCAAATGCAACAATTTCGCCTCTTGACACAGCCATTGAGCCAAAAATGGGGCCCATCACTGAACAAAATTTTGCGATAAAACAATGGGGCAACTTTATTTTCAGCTCATTGGCCAAATATACGTCGAAAACGATGATCTCGCGGCTTCAATTCTTATACGAGCTGGATAAGACCTTAAACCCAGATCTTTACTTTAAAGTTTCCAAAAAAGTGGTCGGACAGAGGTCCATATATTGTGAACGGTGCCCAATCGAGGTGTTTAGATATTCTTCGATACTTTTCTAAAGAGCGGTTGTATTTTCTTCGATACGCACTCTTTTTTGTGTCTCAGGATAAGCTAATATTGTCCAGTAGCGTAAACAAAGCGCGAAATCGATCCATGCCAAATGATTGCTTTGGATAGACGATTACGTCGATCGTAAAATGATCTGCACGTTTCGAGAATGTAGACGTGATTCAAAACCTCACCGACCTGCGCAGAAAACCAAATTTCGTACAACGCCGTAACCAAGGTTACACACCAACCTAAACACATGGATTGGGTGTCTCTTTTTACCGCTTTCTCACTTCCCTTTCTGCGCATTTAGGGTCGGTGAGGTTTTGAAAGATGGATACCACAATTTTCAAAATAAATTTGCCCGATTTACAATCAGTGCTCTAATGTCAATATTTGCATGATAAAGTGACAAACATTACTTTATAAACATAACCACTCAACTTCGACTAATGATAACTAATATCAAAGCTGTCACAATCAAAAGCTCTATACCTCTAAAAAACACCCGTTATAAGGAAACTGTCTCTGCCCATACTATGCAAAAAGCAAAGCGTTCCCAAAATATAAGGATATTGATTCCACAGTATTGTATTTAGTGCAAATCTAGATAGGTATAAGCTGTTTCTAGATATTCCAAATTGGCTTCTTGACTCTATCTATTGTAATCCGTATTGAAAACGGCTATAAATTTAACTTACAATGCCACCTCTTATACATTTGTTCAAAATCTATATTTTCTATAACTCTTACAGGTAAAATTTTCTAACTTTATAAAAGAGTATAGGAAAGAAGTTAAATTGAAAATTAATATGGGCTGTGTAAGGGTAATTTATGGCTATTTTCAAACGAATTACAATAGCTAGAGTCAAGAAGTCACTTTGGAATATATCTAGAAAGAGCCTTACATTTAAAAATTAAAAGTTATTTTTTGTTTTTTAACGAGCAATTTATTTTTCCTGAATAATCGTCACTAAAATTGTAAAACTGTGTTCCAATGAAGAAAAATGGAGCTACCCCGATGAATTAATTATTGAGAGCTACAGTTAAAAAAGTTTTAATTTTTGAACTTGACACGATGCCCTATTTTTAAAATCAAGGCACTTGAGTGTTGTTTTTAAAACACGTTAGACAGTAGATGCCTCTACTAAAAAAAAAGAAATTAGAAAATAGAAAAATATTAATTTCGACAGGAGGTAGTGATGGCGCAAGATTTATGTAAGTAAAATAAGGGGGTGAAAATAAATTGGTCAGCGTTTTAAAAACGACACACGTGTTGCTGAAACGCCACCCTTTCAGTTGTTGATAACAAATAACGCAAAAAAGTAATATAAAAGAAAAATCAAAAATAAAGCCCGAATTTCGTCATATTTGGATATTAATAATCTCGTTAAATTGCTTTATTAAGTGTACACTTCCTATAGCAATTTATTAAAATAATACCCCATTTTGCCAAGTACAAAATTTTTGCACACCCTTATGTTATTAATGTACATTTGTGTTGTATTGCCATAACGACGGTAATTTAGAGGGACGCGTGTCTTATTTAGATTTTCGTCCCCCCACTATAGGCACACATTTGTTCTTTATTAAAGCCATTTTCCGCTTATCGTCCATAAGTCAAATTTAAAAGGGATACTTTTGACACGTTTTCTAACTTTGTCGCAATTAATCGACGACGAATAATATATTTTTTTAACACGTATACGCAAGTCGGATGAGTCAGCCTATTCATATTTGCAATATGTGAAAACAGCTTTTCTATTTTCGCAACAATGTCAAGTTTTTCCGCTCTGAGAGTTTTTAACAATGCAAGTTTCACCGGAAGTCGAGCTTTTGTTTTATGCCACGCGTTATCCCTAACACGCCGCTATTCTATCTTTAGATACCAGACTCGGCTTAGTTTTGTTTGCTTGCACTAATTGTACGACTCGGAATGCATTAAGGAAATTACAAAACACCAAAAGGTTTCCTAAGCATTTCGATCAGTGCACTTTTTGAGGGTTGGAACGTGAGTAGTTTTGTAAACTATGCCAGTTTTTTTTATAATAATAAAAATATTAATTGATAAAAGTTCGATTTTATTAGTCGTAAAACGAGATGAAAAGTCGGAAAAACAACTTGCGCTAAGAAAGCTCTCTTCTATCTAAGCTATGAAAACTGCTGAAAAGTATGAAATAGTGGGAGTAAGGGATGATGTGGTGTGTGGCATGTTAGAGGAGGGACTAACCACGGCTGGGCCTCAAAAACCACGTTTGGGATTGGCTACTTTATCTTCTTCTCTCTCTTTAATTTCAAGCTTAGTCCATCTTTTATCCTTCTATGCAACTCGTCTCTTTTCACCTTAAAGCTTTTCGTATATTTTTACAAACGGATCCCTCTCTGTTTAACTCATTCAAACTGCATTTTCCATTCTCGTCGGCTAATTAGCTTACTAGTTGCAGTTAAATATATCACGAGTTTTCGTCTTCGTCTCTCTTTAGGTAATTCGCATAGTACGCTTCTTGTTGCGAGCTTTTTACATTTTCGGTCCCATGTCACAGTATTTTTCTCTTTTCTTTGTTGAACAAGCTAAACTTGGTCTCTGTTTGGCACGCGAGCTTTTCCGAGTTTGTCTCAGTCGGGTGCTTATAAAAGTTTAGCGAGGTGAGAAATCCGTTCCGTCTTTGTCACACGTTTATTGAAGGACGACAAATCACATCCTCTCTTCGTTTCGTTTCAACGCACCTATTTATGTTTCATAAAAAGTGCCCTCCTTGTCAGGATAACAGGGTATTTAGAGCGGGGGTGAAAACTACAATATTGACCAGAACGAAAAAGTTTTACCGTCAGTTTACCACGAAACCTCATCCGTGTAGTAGTAAAAATTGTGGAGAAAAGAAAATAATTTTCGAATATATGATCATAAGTGTAAACTTTATAAGGATTTTCAATTCGGATTATATCGTCTTCGTTCGCTTCGACGTTGCGCGTCTTGACGACAGCAAAGCTTATTTCTTTAAAACGTCGACGACAGTGATACGTGCAGTGTGAATTTTTGTGATTAGTTTAGTGTTTATTATTTCCTCATGCATTTGCCACCAAGTAATATCGATATGTATACAAATATGCAAGAATCCCTCCAAGACTACCACGGCGAACTCGTTCAAACCGGAAGTCCAACGGTTCTTTGTAGCGCGCTTCCGAATCATTGGAGGTCTAATAAAAGTTTGCCCATAGCTTTTAAAGTTGTTGCGCTCGATGATATCCAGGATGGTACTATAGTTACGCTCAAAGCGGGAAACGACGAAAATTTCTGCGCAGAATTAAGAAATTGTACGGCGATTATGAAAAATCAAGTAGCCAAATTTAACGACTTGAGATTTGTGGGTAGAAGCGGACGAGGAAAATCTTTTTCATTGTCGATCATGATTAGCACGTCGCCTTTTCAAGTCGCGACGTACAATAAGGCGATCAAAGTAACAGTCGATGGACCACGTGAGCCGAGAACCAAATCCAGTTAGTATTTTTTTTAAATCGTAAAAATTACCACACAAGGCCTGTTCGGATAAATAAGAAAAGTTATGTTTAGACGACTACCATTAGAAATAACGATAAAATTTCCATGTGCGTCGTATAAACATAACTAAAAGTTTAACGTCTTTTTGGTTTGTCGGTAGTTTAATGATGGTAAACAAATAAAAAATTTTATGTACCTACATCGTAACGTTTACAAATAAATTTTTAAACTTCCCCAAATTGATGAGGAAAATGCGCTCGTTTGCGAATTTTATCCGCCACATGCCTGGCTATCAAATCCACCTTTAATACAAACAAATTTTATTAAATCAGTCTTTTTTTCAGACTTCCAGTTTGGATACGGTATACCAGGACTACCGGGAAGCTTTAACCCATTTTTACTGAACCCAGGATGGTTGGACGCGGCTTACATGACGTATACGTGGCCAGACTACTTCAGAAACCGACCTTCAAACTTTTCCCAACCACCAAATCTACACCCAAGCTTAGTTAAAGGTACGCTCCATCAAAATTTAAATTAGGGGTGGTTTTGAACAATTTTTTTTTGCGTAGGTTCACCAGCACCGCATTTACCACCAACAAGTCTTCAGCAAACTCCAGATTTTTACCCACCCACCCCACCTGGTAATTTCCATTCGGCTGGCTATTTACCACCAAGTCAATTATTACCACCTCTACCAAACGACGTATCGAAAGTGCCATCGTTCGATTCCTTCCACCTGAGAACGATACAACCTTCACCACTCGACCAACTTAGCATCAAACTCTCCCCTACTTTATCAAAAACGCCCAGACGAGAAAGTCCACAAATTAATTCCACTGTAGATCAATCAAATTCGGAAAATTCTGACGACGAAGATATCGACGTAGTTAAATCTGCCTTCCAGCCTATTAAACCCGCCAGTGTCTTATTGCAAGAAATACAACATCCCGATTCGACAGTGCAAGATAAAGAGCCCCCTCAAATAATGAAAAACGAACTGAAAATGCCCAGTTCGAGAAAAACTATAACGCTTAGTCCTAAATCACCTAGTGCCACTAGAATTCAAACTTCGCCGCAAATTAACGCCACTAAAACAGTTTGGAGACCGTACTAGTTTAAATTGGTTGCAATATTTTAATTATTTCGAGAGCCCCTCCGCCCCTCTATTATACTGTTTTTTTTTGTTTTTACGCAATATTTATTAAATTTTGTAAATATGTAATTAATTTGTAAATAAGGAAAAATTATATTTAGAATATTAAAATTGTGATAGTAAAAGCTTAGAGACTTTAGATATTTTTGTACACTTGTAAATTGAGAAAAAAAGAGTTAGAATATAATAAATTATTAAATGATTTAAAAAAAGAGGCGTTGTTTAATTTAAAATGTGTGCTAAAGAGTTCTTCTCGTATTAGGACTCCTGGGGTTAAAGTTTCGATACTTGTGCAACGAGCCGTGTTCGAATGAAAGGGCTGATATAAACAGACTCACTGGCAGCCGTACATTAATCATAACATAGGGCTCGTAAGGGCTTAAGCACAGCCATTCTGTATTAACTCACAAGAGAGAAATCACTTGGCACATCTGTTACTCACCATTGTATTTCGAGTTTTATATTATATAAGGGCGAATGTCGTTAGGGTTTGATTTATGATAAGAATCGTGAAAGTTTGCAGTCTCGTTTTATGGTAAATATTTTTTTTACGTTTTTTTAAAATAAATTAATCGTCGGTAATTGATTAGAGAATCTGGTAGTAGTCATTTTACGAAAAAAGAGATTACAATTAATCAGAATTAAAGTTTCAAGAATGTTAATGATCGGAAGGATGCGGGATTAGTAAAAGTACTGGTAGATTAATATGTAATCAACAAACGCTCAACTGAAGGGAGAAGTTTATAAAATAAATCAATATTGAGAACAAACAATCCATAAATAGAGGAAACTTTCTTTGCAACGATTAAATCTAGAATAAGGCACAATAAAAATTTCTTTAATATTAATGGGACGTATTAATGATTGGAAATCGATGGTATTTTGTTTTTCTTTCGAGAAAATTCTAAATCTCGGGCCATCAACAACTTTTTTCTTTAATTGGGTAGATTTGGGTAGATTCGAAGTTTTGATCTCGAGTGAGAAAAGTTTTGCACCTTCAAAAGGCCATGCAAGGCGTCGAGATATGGACCTCGCCAAAGGATTACGGTAAAATTGTTATTTGGAGAAACAAAAACCTCGTTTTAATTTTTTAATTTTCTGAAAATTTATTTCTGCTGAAAAATTCTTCCAGGAGCCACTTTCAGAGAGGAGGTACTCTAAAGGGAACTTTTATATTTTTTGTGAGCAACCACTTTATGAAGTTTTGAAGCGTAGCGCTGAAACACCCTGTATAATTTGTCATTATCAATTGTTTATAAAACAAATAAAAAATATGTAAAAATAATATGCGTTGTTTCCAAACATAAATGAAATGTTTGTTTAAATAATTTTTTGTTTGGCAATCGGAGTGCGTTAATTTTTCAACTATCAATTAAAAATGTTTTAAAAGCACATAAAAAAGCTTTAAATTAATATTATAACATAGTGTGTTTAATTTCGTACATTTAAGTGCTAAAAAAATCATTTTAATTGGACGACAAACTTTTTCATTTTACAGTTTTAAACTTTCGATAAATAAAAAGCGACAAAACGGTAACAATGCACAATGCACATGAATTTTACCAGGGTTCGCGGTTTCTGCCAAGTTAATAAAGTTAGAAATAGCCAAATTAGCCCCTTGTGCACTTTATCAAAAGAACTAAAATTGTGGACCGATCGGAATATGCAGTCGGTGAAGCACAACATGTGATTACACGTTGCTAATTTTCGCAGTTAAATTATCTACACGTCCTAATTTTGAATTCGTGTTACACTTTGATAATTATTTCCACCGCCTATTTGACGTGAAGAGTTGGTCAAAATGCAATCAGAACTTGGTAGTTCTCGCTTTTCCCGCAGGGGTTCTGCTAATTAGGCTTTTGAGTGCGCGTCACAATCGGCATAATCGCTAATCAAGTTAGCTACCTGCCCCAATCAGCTAGGGCAAATAGTGGCGGCTTTACTCCCGTATAATGAATCGATTTTTATTTTGTTTTGGTCGTGTTTTGTCGGTTTTTTGTTCTCGTTACACTGATTTTCGCTCTTGTTATGCAATAGTTTTAATTTGTTGATCATTTAACTAATTTTCTTTCTTTTTACAAATTTTCACCTTTTCGCAATCGCTTTTTCACGAATGCGAGTTTATCGGCTCGCATTAAAATAAATTTGAAAGATTATACGTGGTAAGTGAATGTTGCTAACACAGACAGAACGATATATTATGAGGTTGCTTTTCATTCTCGAGGGCTTGCACCCTCTCTGTTTGGAAACTCGATAGGGATACAAAGAGCTCACTAGGCCATGAAATTCGATGAAATGTGACGCTCGACACATGCGGCTACTGTTTTATGTTATCTAATCAAACTCCTTACTTTTGTTTTATCCCAAAAATTTGGACTCGCCAGTTTTTCCGAATACGTCTCTGTTAACGATCGTCTCGTCTTTTAGCTATTGATATCGGTTGACCCTAGAGGCCGCGATCAAAGTCTACAAAGAAAGGTCTTGCACCCCCTCAATCATATCGCACCCTCTAATATTCTCTGACGTCCTTGATAATGCAACAACACCCTTGCATGTTAAGTTTTAGGGTCCTAGCCCTTCTACTCTTATGCATTAGTCGATATTTTTGGTTCGAATGTCGGCTACTGTACCAAAAATCGAGACGTAAATTTCCACGGAACAAACAAAAATATTTTAACCTGAATCAAAATATAAATTTGTAAAGAGCCTGTTGCTTGCCTTGTTTTGCGTATACGTTGTATACATTTAAAACGTATTCGTTCGAGGATCACCCGTGTCCATCGCCGACTTGATGTATGGGTTACAGAAGCACACGCTTTGTGGGTTTCCGCTTCTCATATTTTTTCCACTTTTGACCACTTTAGCTTTTTTAAAAGTCCAGGTGTCTTTTTAATCTTTTATCCTCAAAAAAAAAAATGTTTTTGATTACAAATCGAATTGTTGCGATTGTAGAAAATCATAGTTGTGGAAAAGTTACTGATGTGAAATGCAGAGTAGAAGTTTGCACATGTCTTTTTCGTCGAATTACATCGAGAAATATTAAATTGTATATATGAATAAATAACGAGAAGGTCGAATGTCACGTTAACGTCTTAATCTAACAATTTCAAGCTTAGAAACTTGATGGCAGGGACACCACAATAAAAATCATAAACCGTAACAAACGTTGTTATCCCCTTTATACGGCATGTTATTGTTAATTATGCCCTTGACGTATTTGTGATGTGGGAAAATGAGTCTTGATGAGAATAATCTTAATAATATCCGAATATACAAATTGTAACAAATATTATGGCTCAAATGGGGCGTGTTTTAATGTAACGGTCTAAACAATCCTTTCCGGATTCCGGGGTAGGGTTTAGTCTCTTGAAAAATATAAATTGGGGCTAATTAGCACGGTCTTTTTTACTCTCGACTTTCGTGATTGAGCCATCTCGCAATCGGCTATAAATTACATCCTTTAGTCTGGCTGTCTGGCCAGAACAAACTTTTCCAGAGTAAACCCTTCAGTAACTTCGTACAGTTCATACCCAATAATAGTGGAGTGAATTAAGCAATTTAGCTCAGGTATGTCGAAGTATCGAGTATTGGAAATAAATTTGAGAACCATCAGAAGCTTTAAAGTCCCATGTTCTAGCGTAGGTAATTAAAACTGCCGTTTTTAGAGAAGTTTTTCTCTTCTACCGTAACAGTTTCGACTTCCTTTCGTCCCTCTCTAATACAACTTTGAGATTGATTCATCAAAATTTTGTTCAGCATCGCCTAAAAGGCAATCATTGTTGAAAACGTCAACGTAAAATAAATATTTGGGTATCTCGACTATAATAAATCTCATTACATTTTGTGGTCCGCTTCACACACGCCCTTTCACGATTCTCCAACAATTTCTAAACAGAAAAATGAAAAGGTAAAAATTTTCTTATGTCATTATTTAAGAGCAGTGAAAAGGAGCGGTTTCAACTTTTCGACGTCGTCTTTATTCAATTTTTCAATTCTTAATGTTTGCATTCAATTCGTTTTGTGTGTGCATTCTGAAGATTTCTATGTGTAAGTAAAGACGTTAACTATATAATAACTTCAACACTGTGTAAGGGAGTTTGATTTATTAAGGTTTTTGTATAAAATTTTTTGGTATAGGGTATGTGGTATGTTTGTTGGTTTAATTCGGCGGTAAAAAGCGTGGGACTTTTTTGTACAAAAAAGCTCGTGTCAGAAAAGATTCAAAATATTGAACATTTCGAACTGAAACAAATTTTTAAAATATTTATATAGGACAAACAGTCGTAAAAGTAAGTAACCGTGCCCTACATATTCGAGAAGCTAGAATGCTCCTGATGTTTCTTAGAAACCAGTAGCTAACATAAAGGCAATTATATCGTAAAATCGGTAAAATAAAATAAGATTAGTTTCGAAAATGGTATTTTTACATCGTGACGATGGGTAAACAAAACTTTTATAAGGGCACTGGGTTTGGAGACTTTGCGGCCTTCTAATCCCAAACAGAAAACGAAAACTAAATTTATTGCCTTGAAAATTTCTATTTCGTTGGTACGCTATGGACCATCATAAAACGAATTTTGGTCGACAAACCGAGCTTGTCGTAAACCTAGAAAGTAGGTTAACCTGTCAAGTTGTAAATTACTATTTACATTTTTGTAAAAAAAAATTGTTTCCAGTTCGATCTGTATAAAATCAAAATTTTACAAGGTTCCATTAAGTTGCATAATGCATTCATCCTGCTTTCGGTTTCAATCAGACCCGTTATCAATACAAGGGTTAGTATTATTTCACCCCCTCGTAGAGAAGTTCTTGGCCGACGTGGTTGTTCAGTGGGAACGTTGCGGCCGTGCCTGGGGCATAGTCCACGCGCCCTAAATCCAGCATCCCACGGGGTGAGTCAGATGGATTCACAATACCAAGGGGCAAAGTTGGTTACCCTATTTTCAATTGCATTCTCTCTCTTACACTCCATATGTGTGTGTATAAATGTATGTGTGCATTCAAAACTATATAATAAATCCGGCTGTGTATATGCAGATAATAGATTTTTTCAAAGGATCGGTAAGCTCTATTGAACTAAAACAGTAATAGGGGTTACAAAATATCCAAACTAATCAATATAGCAAAATATATTTGACATTTATTAGTCTACCTATTTTAATAACTTTTTAAAAAGGAAGAACAACCGCGGATACAGAAAAAAGCCTCGGCGGAAGTGGACTCTTCATTTAAAAAAATTGTTTATAGACTGCATAGTCACCGAAACAGGCTATTTTATATACTAAAAAGGCTTAAGAATGTTTTAGATAAGGATGGTGAAATAATTGACAAAGAACATTTTAATTGATCGGTGAAATTACTAATATACAGGGTGAGTTAGATAAGGAGTCAGTAACCTATTTGTACTGGAGTACTGTGGCGGACACATTTCAGAATTTTGAAATCGCGGCTGGCACCTTCGATGTGGGGGAGGGGGTGGGATAAAAATTTAAGAGAAAATAGCGCTGCAGCCAAAAATTTTTAATTGTTCAAGGTCATACGACTTAAAATAAAGTTTAGAAATTTTAGTAGCGGTTGATAGTGTCTCTAAAGAAGGCGTTTCACAACAACTAAATATCAAAATTGCCAATTTTTCCGACATCTAAGATTTTCTCACTCCTCATTTTATGATTTTTGTTAAAAGCGTATTAATTATTGTGTCCTACCTTCCTTTATTGTAAATATTTTTGTAAAACCCCTACCTTACGGAGCATTCTTCTTCCTCAGCTTATGCCTATGATCTCGTAAATGGGTATAGTTACTTAAGCTTGAGGCCACAGGCTATAAAATCTTTAAGAAAATTCGAATGGCTATGATAAGATCCCCTCTCAGTAGCCATTTTAAGAAAGTATAAAGTAGGAATGCCTGCAAGTTCTGAT
Source organism: Malthinus flaveolus (assembly GCA_950108345.1). NCBI lineage: Eukaryota > Metazoa > Arthropoda > Insecta > Coleoptera > Cantharidae > Malthinus > Malthinus flaveolus. Next base: position 24,522,613 of record OX467288.1, on the reverse strand, counting down.
CTTTCCTCGTAGGGCTGTCTAATGCGACCGAAAGTGATACATGTAACTAATCGCTGCACTTTTGCTAGCCTCTCCACATCTCTGACCAGCTCAGGACACCAGACACAACCAGCGTATTCTAGTATTGGACAGACATACGTTTGATAGAGCCTTTAGCAGGTAAATTATTGTGTTCGCGAGTTCGCACACGGAAGCGATATGTTCCGATTAATACAGATTTTAGTTACTCGTTGAATATAAGTTCACTCTTGCGAGTTGATTTCTACACATGTACTAAGGAAGACGTGGATGTTTTTACCGACATGCATTACTACGTACTTCTGTTGTTTACCGGAGACAGTCACTCCGAACACCACCTATCAATCCTGTCCAGGTCTGTATGTAGTTCCAAATAACTAGTTTGGGGATTACTTTTACATCATCGGTGAAAAACGCATTGCCGGACAGAATATGAAGATGTTGGATCGTATACGTATACAAAGAACTAGAGAGGTCTCAATACGGACCCCTGTGACACGCTGCTGGTGACAGACTCTTTGGACGAGTAGCTCGTGCCCACTTTAACTTGAAATGTACGTTCCGAAAGATAGTTTGGAGTCCATATATATAAATTGCCGCCAATACCAACATGATCAAGCTTGTAGATGGGCCTTAACGAAGTCCAAGTCATGTCCATTTACTGACCCCCCATTGTGAACTGCTCGTGTCCATATATTCGTGCAATACAGAAGAGTTGTAATCAAACGAATCCATGCTGAACATTTTCTTTTCCTGCAGTAAGAAAGAGAGCAATCTCCTTCCATTGTCTTCTTCTATTGATTCTATTAAACCTCAGCGCCAAAACGAAACGGTATTATACTACCTAGGTTTACTTGGTAGTTTTTACGTCCAAAATAGTTACTTTTGCACCGGTTGCTTTTTTAAAGAATTGAAGAAGAATTTACAAAAAATAAGTTGGATAAGTCTGCAGCATCATCTTACCCTGAAAAGAGTTAATTTCTAAGAATTTTTACCAGAATTGTCAGAAGAATACAATTCACAACCTCAGCAGGGCGCATATATGATGGAATTCCTCGCTCACATTTTCTAAAAGAAATTTTTTTTTTCAATAAAAGGCACGTTCTTCTGTGAGGCACAGGATTTTCTAGTATAGGTAGGTACTTTCCAAAATGTAATTAGATTGGTAAAATTTCAAAAATTAAATAAATAGGTATCCATTTAACGATTGTTAAACTGCAAATATTTTATTAAAAGTTTTATTTTTGAACAAAAATAAAATACTAGAGGATTAATTATTTAGAGTAAAATGAAAGTAAGTAAATATTTATAAATGATAATCAAAATATTTTAGATAATAAAATATATAAATGTTACATCTGCTTCATTTAAAATCGAATAAAGTGTTTCTAAATTTTAGATACGCCATTAATTTAAAAAAACTATTAACGTTTTATTTAAAAAAATTTTTTTTTGAAAACCTCCCTCTGTTAATTCTTCCCCACAAAAATGAAAAAATCAAAGTTAAAATTATTCGTTCACTGGGCAAATGATGTTGTCGTGCTCTTTATTCCTTTTTAGCAAAAAAATATTTTGAATGCTCAGTTTGAATTCCAAAAAATTAAAAAATTAGAAATTTATAAGTCACCGATACAATTTCTTCAACGTGAAATATAAATATTGTTTGAATTCGTGTGTTTGTAGCAGTCTGATGTTCCCCAGTAAAGTATTGTTCATCCACTACACCCAGATGAATTTAGTTTAAATTAAATTATAGTACATTAATTAGTTTAATAGCCATATACAATAGAAGTACTAAAATCGCAAGATGATGCGAAGTTGTCACCCTGTACATAATACAACTTGAAAAGCACGTCTTAGCAGATGATAAGCTGAAAACACCAAGGTTCTAAATCGTAACGATGATGCTAAGTTGTTCACTCTGTATATAATGCAACTTGAAATGCTCATCCCAGTCGATATAAAATACTCATTAAGTAAGAAATAATTAGTCTAAAATAGCTTAAAATATCGTAGGATAAGGTTGTAAATAGCAAGCGATACTACAAAAACTGTGGGGGCGACTATGGCTGCCATTTTTTTTGAAAAAAACAAAAATAAAAACAAAACAGAAATTTGGGCCGGTAGGTAAATCGTCTGCCAAAGAGTGCTTCTGTTCAAAAAAAGTATCTATCAATTTTTATGTAATGTCAAAAGAACCCTAACAAATTACTGCCCCCCCCCCCTTTCGATACAGTTTAATCTACAACACGTCCATCGATCATCTTTAATGATTTCCAACTTTTAACATAAAAATGGGGTATTAAATCAGTCTACGTAATCCCCAAAATAAAATTTTCTTGTTATAAAGCCGCATTTTCCGAAAAATGTGCGAGGAAAAAAATTTAAATGCTAATGAGATGGCCAAACAAAGAGAATTTTAAAAATATTTCATAACAGCTTTTTTTATTTATTCAATTTAAACAACCTTTTACTTTGTACAATCTTGATGTGCTACTGTATACACATATATATTTTGAGAGGGCGAACATCCCTTCAAAATCAGTATGTACCCTTAATGTAGCTCTTGTCCCTTGAACATGACCCTACTGAAGAGATTTGATTAACAATATGTGTATACGTGTGATCTGAAGTGTACAAAATTGACAAGCGACCTTAAAAGAGATATTTTCGTTTTTATAAATATCTCTTTTCGCTTTTATGATTTTTTTGTCGTTACTTTTTGGGGGCTACTTAAATAATTAAACATATTTTTTTACCTTAAAAGCGGCAAAAAATATTTTTTAAAGAATACGGAAGTAAATTTTTATGAGGGGTGCTTTAAAAAAAAGGTTCTTGGAGCAATAAAATTCATTTTTGATTTTTAAAAGGATTTTTTTCGGCGTAAATCCATTTTTTAACTAGAGCAGTAACAATTTTAGAACTTTAGGGTGGTGGGTTATAGTCGTATAAGGGATTTAAGGGCTCCGGACTCCGGTCACGGCTGTAATTTGCGATGAAGCGCGAAGGGAAATTGCCAGTGTGCAGTTTCCGTGACTTAATGAGAGGCAGCGCCTCAGGACAGACCATACCTGCCCGGAATGTCCTCATCAGGACATAATAGAGACATTGGACGCGACTAGAAAATGCCTAAAGTTCACCCTAACGACATTTGAACGTTTACGACTTAGACATTTGAGAGAACCAATAACTAAAATTAAACAATAAATTCGAACTCGAAATACGTAGTTAATAAACATTAAAGTTTGAGGCGAAATTTTCCTTTCTTTCACTTTTTCAATTTTGCATTAAGTGCGAGCCACTTAAAATTCCGCGGTCTAGTCGATTTTAATTGGATTAAACGAGGAGGAAAGAATCTAAGAACGTCGTGAAAACGGAACAACCCTTAATTTGTTTCATAACGGTTGCTGTACTTGTCGGCAAACTCTTTGAAGTGATAAGTAGCTAATTTGTTAAACAGCCGTTTTATCCACTTATATCCCCAGATTTATAACCATCTTGAGGGTTGAAGTTACTAAAGTTTACGGACGAGCCGCGAAGACATAACAAAGTTAAAGAATTTTAAGTAGCTAATTGATTCCATCATTTTTAATGGCGTCTTTCTTGTTGTTGTATAAGGACCTTTTACATATCGGATTTATTCATGTCACGAGATACGGTAAATTTGTTTATTTTAAAAGTCCGGAGTGCTGTATTATAAGATTATAAGAGTTTTCAAATAAAAATAACCAATTTATTGAAGTGGTGAAAAATTCTATTGAATCTGGGTTTTCCATTTGTACGACAAAATTTAATATTTATGAAAGTACACACTGCAAGTTTTGTAAAAATTTCAAAAATAACTTTTCATCAAATATATTTTGCATCCCTTATCGAAAAGAGGTTTACCGAGCTTTAGAAAGTTTTAGGGTGGATAGTAATACAAATGGAATAATATGACCTATCGTTTGATTTTTATGTTTTATGGCGTTGTATTTTGCCGCTTGTGCCTAGTGCCTCTTTATTGCTAGAAATCAGAACAAAATACAAAGAAAGTAGGTAAAGTTTGTAAAAATTTTATTATGTCAACACTTTGCGGCTTCGACTTTTGGCTACCTGATGTTATAAAATTTCATCCTTCATAAAATTTTATGAGGGAAAGCCTACTGTACAAACTTTTCAAAAATTACTCCCATTTTAATACATTATTTTCTACACGTTCAATTCACAACTTATTATTGTTCAGAACAAAATTGATATTTTTGTTTATTTCTAACTATTTCACATACGGCTTTTCGTGACCTCCCACTGGCGCGAGCCTACACGGGAATGACACCGCTGACCGAGACATTTTAAGCAGTTGTCTTCGGGATATTTAAAAAATCTAACTTTGAAAATCTAAATACGGTCCACAGCATTAGTTTTCTTTCTGAAGAATGGAAATCGTCTCTCTTTGGGCTAGAATCCATAAGTTAACTCACACGTACCACTTGCCCGCGTTTTTTGCGGTTAAACTTTTTCTCTGTGTCGGATCCTGAGACTCGCCTACATCCACTTTGTACCCATTTTACAGTCTACACGTCTACACTATACAATATACGTTAGTTATAAGAAGCAGACTTATAGGAGTTACCGGGTTACCACTCCATAGTGAAGCCGTAAGCCACTGCGAATCCAACCTCCCAGAAGCAAGCTTCTGCCCGCAGTATCAATGTCAGAGGAAAAGGTCTTCGGCCCTCACACCTCCCTCAAGCCGCGGTTCGCGTAAAAAATGGGAACGCACTTACACTCTCGGGAGATTGGTAACGGTACGTGATCAGGAATAACCTCACTCTTCCACTAGCGACCACATAATCGTTTCCGAATTCGTTACGACCTGAAACAGACTAGGTTTTTCATGATGTATGCGCTAAGAGATAGAGAGAGAGAGAGAGAGAGAGAGAGAGAGAGAGAGAGAGAGAGAGAGAGAGAAAGAAAGAGAGAGAGAGCAGAGGGGAGAGAGCTAGACTCCAGCCTTCATCCAAGCACGCACCAACAGTGAGACCTGCAGCTGCAACAGTGATTAGATAGATTGCGGAAAGCCTAGACACGTACTAGTGGTGCTTAATCATTTAGAGCAAGACTAATATGCAATGTATAGATATTTATACTTCCTACCATACCTCTCGTCTTCCCATTACTATTTAAAGTACAACTGCAGATATACTAGCCCACATCTTTTGTTCAGGACTGCAGCAGCCAATTGATCCGAAGATCACTCGGCTACGCCGAGAAACCGAGCCAAAACAGTGGGTGTACTGAAACTGATCGTGAGACGCATACGTTGGGACCCCTCTACTTTCAGTTAAAACTTACCGACAACTACAAAGAACAACCGTTTTGAGGTCGTGGTGTGGTTGACCAAGGTATGTGTGAGATAGCTCTTTATAAGGATTTATGGACTCTCACGATGAAGAAAGTGAGACCATTTGAAATGTGGATTTACCGACGTATTATGAGAATATCCTAGACGCAAAAAAAACAAGGACGATGCAGTTTTGTAGCGGAGAAATTGGAAAACTTTGGGCACATCATACACTGCTCTAAGACTCATTAAGGAAGTAAAAAGAGAAGACAAAAGATATGCCCGGAGGAGACGAATGTCGTGGCTGAATAACGTAAGAAAGTGGATTTGCTGTGCCTTTACCTGATCGTGTCAAAAATTACAATAATTACCAGGATGATAGAGCCAACTTCCGAATGGAGGCGTTACCATAAGAAGAAGAATAAGAAATGAGTCAATAAAGAGTTGGTGTAAAAAGGTATTGGCATGACATTGGTGATGAACAACCACGTGGAACTCTTGAAACTGTAGATGTGTGATAATCACAAGTACGAATGATGGATGAACACTGAACACTGAACACTTTTCACATTAATGCTTTTCATATTTCAGAAAGTTCTCTGTTTACATTTGGGCCCATCCTTCAGTCGACTCTCTTTTTTTTTGAAGTCTTCATCATTCAACTGCTGATTTCTGAAAATAACTATGGTCATCAATCATCTTATACATCTTTTATTCTATATGGATTTCTAGTGACTGGCATGACTAGTGAGGAGCTAAAAACCAAATAACCAGCATGCAGATTTTTTTAGGTGTGTTTTCAGCAGTAAATGCCATTTTTGAGTAGCTCTAAGTGGCATTTGCTCAGAAATTTGATTAGACGCGTCTTAAATCGTTAAATAGGTTAGCTCAAGTTACATGGAGTAAATAGAGAGGTTGTTCCACCTTCAATTTATTGACGAAATATAAACTTATAACATTGCGATCAAAGAATATTACCAGCACGTAAAATAAAATGAGTGTGTAGTGTGTGTGAATCTGGATGTTTAATTATTTTGCATTTACTGAATACACTAAGATAAAATTTCCGCCATCGATTGAAATTTCTGTGAAAGTGTAAACTCATACGAGTTCGAAAAGTTCAACAGAATTTAATTATTCTTAATAACCATTAAGATGAAAGGCTATTTGAACCCAAAAGCAATAGCAATTCTTCCACCAAATAAAATAAGAATCAAAATAAAATACGAGAAGGTCATATAATCCATGCAACCTTAATCTGGGGTCACTTGTAGTGAAATGGACAGAGATAAGCTTTACGATGCATTTTGTGTTTTGATCCAAGTCCTACAGAATTACACGAAATCGAATAAGTTAAACAAAGACGACGAATGATTTGTAAAATAATTTGAAACGAAATGGATGTATAATGGTGCTTTGATATGAGGGCTACTCGGTACGTTTGTTCTTATCTAGGGGTGGTTATTGCGAACTAGAGCCTCTTTTGTGAGGATTATGTGACCAAGAATTTATCCTTTACAAACTAAGAATTTTTTTTTCGATTTCAAGTTTTGTGGAGCGTGTAAGGTTAAATAGATCATAACTATATATTTGAAGTCTAATTTCTTTTGAGTTTCAAAAGCCAAAATTTGACCAAAGACTAATTGTCTGTTTCGTAACAATGCGGCCAAATTATGGTTCGTAAATACTTCAGTTCACGTGGTTTTTTTCCTCAAAAGTAATTTATAACAGTCTTCTTAACGACCTTCTTCTATTTTCTCTTTAAATGTCTTTATTGGCCGTAAATAAATTTGTTTGTAGGAGACTTTAAGGTCTAATCAAAAGTTTAATAGACATTTTCGATTTCTATTTGTTACGCCCATGTAGACCTATTAGAAGTTATATTAGAGTAGTTAGGTATCTAATAGACACCTTAGGCTATCATACGGCACGACCCTTGGCGAGTTACGGTACCATTTTCACCCTTCACGAGATCACGAGCACTTAACTAAAGTAATCAAGTTTATGTCATATAACACTCGAAATGAAATCTTGTAAATTGATCGCGTTTCAAAGTTTAAATTAAAGCACTATTACTCGCAGTTCGTCCGTTTTCGAGCAGACAATGTAACTTTGAGCACTTTTGCGACCGTCGAGGCGGATTCATAGAAAAAGAGCGGTCAACTTTTGGTTATAATGACCAAAAGTGACAACAGTTGGCTTGTTGCTTTCAAAAAAAGGACAAAATTAACGAGCGACTTATAAAAGGCGTTGTGCTTAGTGCCACAAAAATTTACAATTATTTTAAGGTTAACTTTCAGAGAAGTACCCACAGTTACCATTTTACAGACAGATGAAATCTTTGAAAAGTGCAGCGGTAAAATTTAGCTTTGACAAATTCGGCTTTTAAATGACCAAAGTGAGATAACAATGAAATTGTCCGTGACACAAGTCCCATATCAGTCGCCATCTGCAGACGTTTGCTGTTTTCATTGTCTTACCTGTGGTCGTAAACTAACCCAATTTTCTAGTTTGCACATTTGCGCTCGAGAAGAACGCGTCAGTTTGAAAATAAAAGTTAAAAGAGAAATTTTTCGAATGTGGCTTTAACGGGATTCGTAATAAAATTGTAAAAGCGTAAAAGGATAACAGTTTGAATTATGACTTTCACTTTTGTTGTAGTTACCACTTACTTAACTTAAAGGGTTGCAATATATGAACAGTTTCTTTTCAAATATTTGGGCCTAACGGCGCATTTTTATTACCTCCACCTATTCTGAGAGTTTCTAAGAAATTATTCCAATTTTCTACGGCGAATTTGGAAGAACGGTATTTGGACACTGAAAGGATTTACTAAAACGAAAGTGTTTCTCTCAAGGACTAAACTTAGTTTTCCAGATACGTGCTCTATTGACTTTCGATTTATGTTTTAATTTTTTATGTATAACCTCAAAACGTTATAGTTCTGTAATCTGTAATATGCGCTCTACACTCTACATGGCGCAGTCGTATTGTTGGTTGAAGAACAATCAAATCTTTTTAGCAAATTTTTGCTCCAATTTCGGCGATTTTTGAAGCAAAATGACTATTCGTAGGTAAATAAAAAAGAGAAAGTAATATTTACAGCATCATCCATTAAAGTCGTCTATTTTTTGAACGAAAAAATGACATAAAGTGTTAACCTTAATGTAGCGTTAAAAATCACTTGTGTACATTTGTGTAATTTCAGGGCCATTTTATTTTGATCCTTAAGTTAACTTTAATAAGGGCATCTTTGTCGAACAATGAATTCTATACTTAGGATTTTAGTATGAAGACGTTAAGTATACCATTTGTCATGTCACAAAAACAGTGGGTGGCACAGGAAGCTTAAAACTCCCAAAGAACATGAGTGTCTATTATGACGAAGCATTTGGCACTCTTATATCTTCTTCTCTTATTATTATTACTTTTAAATATAAATAAACAATTTATATACTAAAAATTTTTTATGCTGCATCGAAAAGACGTAAAAAATGCGCAACAAAGAGTTTAAAACGAACCAAAGACGAAATTAAGGTGCCCACAGAACTGCCAACTATATAAAAGCCCATCACACCCTTCCGCTTTATTATTTTCTTTAAGAAATAATTCAGTTCTATTTTGATACACTGGTTTTACAAGATTTTAATCTGACAGTTATATTTCTATTATTAAAAGCGACCAACCCTTAATAAATAAAATTTGAAACCAAAAACTGTTCAAACTCTGAAACCAAATCAAATCGCTTTTATATCAATTTTAAGACTAAGCTCGTCTGTACTACTGGTGTTGTACTTCATAAGAAGCTTTTGACGTCTACGTCTCCCATTTTAATAACTCCATTCATCCTTTAGCCACCTTTTGGCTTCCGGTTCGTTGTATTTGTGGACGCAATTCAAATGAAAGTTGAAAGAACCACAATGGGCCGTCTAAATACATTTTGATACTTACAAAAGTTTTATTTATTACGTAACCAAATTGACGAAAAAAAAAACATCTGAATGACGACACCAGCTGTCTTAAGATCAAAAGAGCCGAATTTTACGAAAAAATGAGTTTTACATAATAAGGGAAAATATCAAAATTTTGACATTTATTGAAAAATTGCGAGTTATACTCGTGTGATCGTGTTTTGACCTGAAAAGACCTGTCAATTCCTCGTCAAAAAAATCATCCGGGTGATTTTGGGTTCAATAAATAAAATCGGCTGTACAAAATGTCACTCGCCTGGTACAAAAGTAAAATAATTATTGTCGTCGAGCTAATAATATTGAAGTGATAACGGGTTTATTAATTTAAGGGCTCTAAAAACCATCATTTTTAAAGAAATGTTGTGGTCTGTCCGTCCTGCTTGCCTGTTCTGTGTAAATTATACAAATGGAAAGCATTTTCAGTTATTAGATAAATTTTTTGCACAAAAATGCATTTTAGCCACCTTTGTAAGTATAAACTTGCCAGGAAAAAGACGACCCAAGAGAATATCCTGACCCTTAAAAAGCATTAGTTTTTACGTAATAAGATACTGCATTATCTGGTACTTAGAGGCTTAATATCTCCTTTGAAGGTCTATCAAAGAATCTAAGCTTTTCCAAATTCATCCTTGTGTAATTCAAACCTTAAGCTTATAACGTAGTAATAATATTACCATCCGATTTTAAGATAGGTAAGTATTGTAAATTCTTGTCCCATTTAAATTGTATTTAAAAAAGTTATCGAATAACAGGATAAAGTGAAAAATTGGGGGATATTGTGTGCAAAATTTTATATTTTATTATTCAATTTTTTATTAAACATCCAAAAGTAGGCCATGTTTATATGTAGTCAAACGCATTAAGAATCATAAAAGGACTTATCCTCGGTTATCTTAGATCATTTATCGACCCTATTCAAAAGTACCCATTTTGCGACAGAAAAAAAACCATCTTTGTGTATCAAAGATTTATCTTAATACGAAATAAAAAAAAATCGTTATATAAGGGCGAATTTAAAACGCTCCAATTGATTCTCTCGTTGAAAATTCTTGTAAGGATAAAGGAGTTATTTGTGTATATAAACAAGAGTCTATTTTCACTTAATAAAATCGATAAATTAATTCAGAAAGGAAATTGACCAGCTTACGTTCTTGTTCTGCTCCATGGCAAAGTTGGGGTCTAATTTATTGCTTTTCGCCTTTCACCACCAAGGTAAACCGAACATACCTTTGATCCAACCCCCTTAGATTAGCATTAAGGACCCTAACGGGCTAACCCTTTTCCGTAGTATAACAATAAGAACATGTAAATAAATATTGTCATATTTTAACGGTAAATATTAAATTAGGGTACTACGAGATTTGTCCTAATTTAAATTAAAACGTTTATTCGCGTGTTAAAATTATTTGCAAATTTTATTAAGCGCCACTGACGCTACTCTCTAGGGTTATTTATTATAATTTTTTAAAGTAAATTGCTACTAATAGATGAAACTGTGGGTATACGATTCAGTAAACAACAATTATTTCAAACTTGCGCCGTTATAAAGGGCTGCTTAATGAACCATCTATTTTAATAAATATTTCAAATTTTAACAATCGTTTGGTACAACCCATTGTAAATTCTACAAAATAACTCACGATGTGGGATCGTAAAATTTAAAAAAATACCGCCTACCGCACATTTACTTTATTTACGGACAGACAGGCAGACGGGTATACAAACGACTGCCAAAGTTATAGACGGATGTAGGCATACACTCTGATCGCTAGATGGGCGAGCATACTCCATACATGGTACAAACAGACAGATAGACGAATTGGCCATTGTTTCCGAAACGGACTAAACGTTCAATTTGAGCATTAAATGAAGAACGATTTAGTGTCAATCAAAAGCGCACTGTGAATTAAAGCGTCTATTATTAGTGCAGGAGTACAGCTACTGAACAACTCGACGTTTCTCAAACAGTTGAAAATGATAATTGAGTGGCGCTTTTACGTATTATAAGAATAGTACAAGAAACGTGGAAAACTAAGGACTAAAGATTTAGTTTTCTGGTCAGCGATAGCACCAAACGTAATTTTTGGGGGGGGATGGTTTTCAAAAAATCGAAGTTAATGAATTCCCAAACTTTGAGAACTTCTGGCCATTCGTTTAATAAAATAGCGCAATTCATCATAACATTTATCATAGCCCGCACATGGAAGAGCATTGGAACATAAATATGAACAAAATATTTATTGGAATTAGTGATTTTCAAAATTTGAAAAGCTTGCAAATTACAGTCATTATGAGCAAATACATTACTTTTGATTGCCTAATATTTTGTTGGTATGTTTTGTGTTTTAAAGCCAAATTGTCACCACCTATACAAAATATTTTCAAAACAAACCATAATGTTGTCATTTTTTGCGTTCGAATTTTTCACAATTAAATCGTTAATTACTACAAATTTAGTTTCTTAATTAAACTTAGCGTTTTGAAAAATTACCGTCGGTAAAATTGCAAATGAAAATTTTATTTATCGTATAATAAATAAATAAATAAAAATATTTATTGGTTGCATACTAGAGCCATCTGTTATTAAGAAGCTTACAATATAACTGAGCTTTTGTCCACTACTGGAAATAATCACAAGTAAAATGGCAACAAGGTATCTACCTTGTAGCTTAATGTTGTTCAAGTTTTGAAACATAGATGGCTACACGTGGTAAATTTTCGTAATCGATCATTTTAAAATTAAAATTCGAAATGTATGTGCTATACGTCATATCGATGATAAGTTAAAATGTTTTCTTCTTCTGTTCTTCTTCTACTACTTCCGGATGGAAATAAAAATAATTCATAATCTTAGGTACAATAATCAATAATTTGATGCGACTTTGCCAGAAATTTTCCCAAGTGTTTCCCCCCGGTTTCTAAAAATTTAATCTTTCATCATTACTTTACTTTTTCCAAAATCTTGACGACTACTACTGTAAAATACTCATTCGTGCTAGGTTAGTAGAAAACTACCCACAGAATTATGCGTTTTTTAGACAGGCCCTTAGCCCTTAAGGTAGCCGCCTCGTACATTCTGGTCGTGCTACAGACCCGTTTGTAGTCCTGTTCCCTCGAAGAATGCTTCCAGACTGTCTCTGTAGTTGCTCGTGCACCAAGTGGAGGTGTTTGTGAGTCCGAATAACCGTTAAACGAAAAATAAAATTGGACGCCAAGCAACCGACCCTTGGGCCCCCCAGCTGGTTGCTGAGCTCCGGGCGGTGACAATAACGGTGTTCCCCGGTAATAAGACTATCAATAGGCGGCAAAAGTTTTAAATATACACCAACTCCATCATACAAACAACTATAATATAACAATAATACAAACTCTTAGCCCAAAAGGGGCGGCCTAACTCAGTGTGTGTTGGTGACCTAAATGATTACGCGACATTAATACAAATTACGGACTAAAACACACGACGGATACTATACCAGTCTAACTTGCCACAAAACTACGCAGGAACCCAGAGCCGGAAGACGGTAGGCGAAATTCACCAGCCAAGAAAAGTCGGAAGCCGGAAACGAAACAGCCACCTGTGGATCACCCGAACGGTAGTGATAACGGTGAGCAAAACGACAAAAAAAACACTTACCTACCTTCTGTGGGAAAGCGACTAAGCAGATAAGAGCCGTTTAAATTCTTTACACGGACTGACGGGAACCGGAGAGCAAAAATAGAAAGAAATGGCCGGTCACACTTAATAAATTCAAAAAAATCAAGTAGACTACTGTACTCGTTGGAAACCCTACAAACACGTCGACGTGACTCTTCACTCTCCACTCTCCAAAAGCATCTGCCGTACAACGACGGGCTCACTGTTATCACCCCTACGCTCTCGCGATCGTGACGGAGGCAATTAGACTTCGTTACTTTTCCCAACGTAAGAAGCGTACTCAGATCGATTCTTTGTACAATCGTTGGTTCCCGAAAAGCAGAATCCAAAGTAGACTCTCTTACGACTTACGATCCCAAAAGCTGAGCTTCAATCGGCTAGAAATGTTTTGGGGGACTCTACTCGGTAGCCTCTACATTATAGGAATTTCTCCACTCTCCAATACTTACAGTATAGTCTAGCCAGTTCGGAAAGTTGTTGGTGACTTTAACACCAGCAGAGAAATACAATAATGAATAACCACCCCCTTCTATTCTATTCTTCTATTGATTCCATTGAGCCTCTCTTCTCTGCACCGGGTGGATATGTCATCAACACCGTTTCAAAACGAAAGCTCTATTACGTAGAATTTTGGGAGGATGTTGCCTTGGGCGAGGAAATGCACGAAAGCTGAGCTACGTACAATCAAAATCTGATGAGCCCGAGAGGTTGCAGTCAGCAGTCTTGTAACTTATAATCGATAATCTAAGCGAATTGTTAACCGAAAAATTTTGACTGTGATTGGTGATTGTAAAAACTTTGTCCGATTGTTTAACTCAAGTGAAGGCTCACTACATTTTTCTTTTTTTTCTTTTCCCTACGTACATAAATTTAGGTATACGAAATTCACCCCGGATTTACATTTCTTCATAAAAAAATATCTTACGTATTATTTACTTTATACCGTATTTTATATTAAAATGGTTTCGGTAAAAGACAAAGCAAAAATTATTATAAAATCAAGTCAAAGAAATTAATCTTTACAAAAAATTAAATCCTATTATAATCTGAAACGTAAACGTAAACACTGTGCAGTACTTGCCCTTATTAAAATGGAATATTAACGAAAATGGACGACAGTCAAAGTTTGGTCAATAATACCCACGTTTGAAGTTTCTTGTTGTCTGCAAATAGGATTTTCTCCTAAATACCTTTTTGCATCTTTAGTGATTAATTTTAGAGCAACGTGAACGTTTTATAAAACTCAACTTTCGGAAATTGTTTAAAATGAAAGGACGAATTGAAAACAAACTTTTTTAAAATTTTTGACACATCGATTCAAGCGTGAATTAGCTGTCAAAACTATTGGGGTTTATGAGTCTGCATGTATGATACAGGTAAATGGTAGATGGTAAATAGTAAACAACTAATGGTAACTATTAGTAAAATCTAGTTTTAATTGACCGAAACCCTATTTTTTCCAGAACTTCGCCGATGAATCGCAACCAATCGAAATCGTAGTGAGCATAAATGTCATTTAGGTTCAAAATTTTTTAATAAAGATTGACACGGTGCAGTTAAAATGTTTTCAATGCTAGTCAATGCTCATAATAATAACAGTAGGAGCCCAGATTTACTCAATAAAAACATAAACGAAGATCTTCAAGCTCCTCTCCAAAATGCAATCTTTCCAGATTGGAATAAGTCAGGTAAGCTACGAATTTCTTAAAAAGTTATCTCGCCAGTACTTACTAATAACTTAAAGTTCCAGGAACACCTCGTACATCTTCTCCCGAATCGCCGCCGGTCTTAAAAAAACCGACAGAGTGTCGTAGAGCAAGTACAAATATTCTCGAAAAACCCAAATCGAAAGCCGTTAAGGAAGTCGCCATGATTGCCAAAAATCGAAAAGAACGCAGACAACGCCAAGCAACAGAACAGGCGATGAAAAAGGCAATAATCGAAGAAGAAAAAGGAAACCCATATTGGGAATTCTCGATGATGATAAAGGAATTTCGAGAAACTTTAGAATTTCATCCTTTACGTTCTCACGACTCAGCTATCGAAAACCAAATTACTGTTTGTGTAAGAAAACGCCCATTAAACGAAAAGGAATTACGCAACAGAGAAATCGACGTCATTACGATACCAACGAGAGACAAGCTATTCTTACACGAGCCAAAAAATAAAGTCGACCTAACAAAATATCTAGACAACCAAAAATTTCGTTTCGATTACGTCTTCGACGACAATTCAAACAACGAAATAATTTACAAATTTACAGCCCAACCTTTAGTGAAAACAGTCTTCGAAGGCGGAATGGCGACCTGCTTTGCGTACGGCCAAACTGGAGCGGGTAAAACGCACACGATGGGTGGCGAATTTTCGGGAAAACAACAAAATTTTACCAACGGAATTTACGGTTTAGTTGCGAGAGACGTCTTTACAAATCTAAAAGATCCGCGTTACGCTAACAGAAATTATACAGTTTGCGCCAGTTTTTTTGAAATTTACGGAAGGTTCGTCATCGATTTATTGGATAAGAAGAACCGTTTGCGCGTTTTAGAAGATGGGAGGCAAGTCGTTCAAATCGTTAATTTAACTGAAAAAATAGTGCGTAATGTGAACGACGTCTTGGATTTAATTCGCAAAGGTAGTTTAGAACGCACGTCTGGACAAACGTCAGCAAATACGAATTCGTCTCGTTCTCACGCAGTTTTTCAAATTTTATTGAGGCAAACTGGCGGTAGTAAAAAAGTGTTTGGTAAATTTTCCCTAATTGATTTGGCTGGTAATGAGCGTGGAGCCGATACGTTTAAGTCTAACCGACAAACTAGGCAAGAAGGTGCTGATATTAATAAGTCTTTGTTGGCTTTGAAGGAGTGTATTAGGGCTTTAGGTAAGAAGAACGCACATTGTCCGTTTAGAGGAAGCAAATTGACGCAGGTTTTAAGAGACTCGTTTATTGGAGAAAATTCGAGAACTTGCATGATAGCTCTTATATCACCAGGATTGCAGTCTTGGGAACACACTTTAAATACGTTACGTTACGCAGATAGGGTTAAAGAATTGGTTGCCTCTGAAGACGACTGTCAAAGTTGTTCGCCCCGGAGCCAAACTTTCGTTTATAACAGTGATTCAGCTTCTACAGAAGATGAAGGAGACGAGAAAATGATCGAGATTGAGTCCACGAATTCTGTAGCGGAATGGCAAGTGATAGAAAGTCATAAACAAGTGATCGAGAGCTGCGTGTGCTTCCATAAGATGGCTTGTGAGTTGTACAACAAGTCACAAGTTCCGGGATATAACAGGATGGAATTTGCGGAAAATTGGAAGTGTTTGTTAGAAGAAGTTATCGATATTCAAAAGGACGCTTTGCATAAAGTTACTACTTATTGTAATTTATTGGTAGAAGAGCACACTCAGAAGTAATGTAGCCCGAAACTGTGAATGGAAAAGATAGACCTACAGGTGTTTCATGTTACAAAAAGATGTCCTGTTATTTCAGAAAAAATTGACAGTTAAATATAGATTTAGTCGTTAGAGA
This sequence comes from Malthinus flaveolus, assembly GCA_950108345.1. Classification (NCBI taxonomy): domain Eukaryota; kingdom Metazoa; phylum Arthropoda; class Insecta; order Coleoptera; family Cantharidae; genus Malthinus; species Malthinus flaveolus. Next base: position 24,506,120 of record OX467288.1, on the reverse strand, counting down.
TTGAATTATTACCCACAATTCTTGTATTACTAACAAATTTTAATTGTTTTATAATACAAATCTTTATAAATAAACATTTTTTTACATTTCTGTTGAAGTTTCTTTCAAAAATGCTTTGAGTTTGAGATAAACTGATCTCAATTATCAAGAAGGGCTGTTTCAAAAATTCGTTCAAGACTTTGCAAGAAAAGTGCCATTTTTAGGTAAAAACGATTGGAGAATCCCCATTCTCGGTTCCACAAGTTAGTGACCCTTAAATTTCGCTTGCTCTCCAAATTAAAAAACACCCCATGATTGTTCCTTGCTCTTTCCCATTTACTAAAAAATACTGCTTCAAATAGCAAATTTCTCAAAAACTAATTCCGATTAACACCCCAATTAATACAAAAAGGCTAGAAGTTGAAATTAGAACGTTCAGTTACAATATTATTTAAGACGCAATTGTTTGTTAAAAAAATTTTAAATCACTTCCTCGGTACGCCTCTTTGTGGGAACACAAAAACATTTTTCCCAATTAGTTTGTTATCACAAACACAAAGGTTTGATAAATTTGCTTATTAATAACTTTTTTGATAACCATTTCGTAGTTTAGCAAACTCGTTCTGCTTCCTTCCCTTATAGTTTGTGTGGTAATGGGAAAAATGCTTTCAAACTATTCTCACGAGAAACAAAAGTATATTATCAATTTCAGTGTAATTTTACCAAGATAATTTGTAGATAACAAAAATGTGGTGCAACTAAGAAAACTGATAGGGTTTATTTTGTTAAGCCAAAGATTTATTTTATACTATATCCAAGTCGTAGTCTGCATCGTCGTCATCGTCGTCATCATCGTCGTCTTTCTCGTCGTCCGAACTTGCTATTTTTTTACCGAAAACGGTGCAAGTTTCGTTTTCCAAACTCAACCTGACCCATTGATCGTGACGTAGAAAATGATTTCCGCGCCCTAAAGCAGCTTGCCATTGGTATTTTGGATACCTAATTGAAAGAAATCTGCAGAGCAATCTCAATCTGTCGTTTGCATCTTCTTTCATAGCAAAAGTTCTTTTTACCGCCTCACCAATCGTCATTTGTACATCGATGGGCATGGAAGCTCTTTCAATTGTAACCTACAAACGAAAATTAAATGGAAACTTTGAAAGAATTTACGTCTGTACCTACTCGTTTGGGCGTATATAACGATTTGTCCGTACGAATTTCTTTGCCTTCTTCGTTATATAAAATCTTCTCGATCTCACTAGTGAGTTCGTAGTCTTGTAAGGTTTTCACAAAGCTATCGAAATCGTCCATCGTAAGTGACCCATCGTTATATAAAACTATGCTACCATTACCGTGGTCAAAAATGATCTGAAACGAACTAGAGTCAATGGTACGATTAAGAGCGTCTTCTAACTCACGTCTAAGCCATCGTGAGAAGTTTGCTTTCTTATCACGCCGCCATCTTCGCCGTACTCTTCTCTGGTGAAAACGACCGAAAGGTTCAAACGTCTCGCAAATTTTAGAATGCGTACTGTTTGGTCGTGAGGAATTGTTGCAGGGAAGTCTTCCTCACTGGCATCGCCCTAAATAATTTAGAAAGTGGATATCTGCTCAAATTTTTGGGGTGGAGTTTGGAAACTATATTGAATTAGAGGCTGTTAGGTAATTAGCGAGACCAACACGTATAGTAAGATTAAACCTCGAGCACATACAGCTTGGATTAATTCTGACTTGGATTTAGATTTAACCTAATATCATTCACTTAAGTATAATGGGGCGTTTCGTGTCAATCAAATTTAACTAGTTTTGCCAACTCACAAAAAAGCTTTTAGAAAGGGAGCTACCTACTTCAATATCTGTATAGAGCATCAAAATAACGACCATCAATAATCGATTATTTCTTCGCTATACGTAAACCGATTTCTATTTTCTTTTTTTTTACATAAAAGCTCAAAATAGTATGTTCTTTCTTTCTATTATTAAAATCGTTTTTTCGTAAATCTTCAAATTATTCTCAAATTTTAAAAGTAATAGAATTGTGAAAGTTCTGATTATTTTGTTTAGCGTATTATTTGCGATCAACGTAAAATATCAATTTTATGTTTATATAATAAAATAAAGAGCATTTTGTAAGCCTTCGATTGATCTAATTAAAGTTCTCTTTTATTCGTCTTATTCCGTGAAATTTATAGAAAAAGACAGCTCGAATAGCTTAATAAGGTTGTTCCACTTTTCTACTATTTTTTATAAATTATTACAAAACTACGAAAATCACCGTGAAAATAAATACAAGTACTTTTTACAGACGCCACACTCGCAATAGTCTTCACAAATTAAGGACGGGAAAGAGTAAAAAATTTTGAAATCGTTCCAAGTTTACCTAACAAAATTTTAAAAAGTTTCAAAATATAATATACCTACTTTAGTAGGCATATGAAGCCGCTACTACGGTAGTTCAAAGTTTGCATAAAATTCAGAAACATGCACTTATTCGAAATCGGATTTCTCGAAAACCGCCGAACAAAAATGTACTAAAATTGATAAGCTTAAAGAAGACAGATGTTCTAATAAGGTCCTAAAATAAAATTGACTTACATAAAATCATGTTGCTGCTGCGCTAGTTCAAAGTTTGCGAAAACATCAGAAACATGAACTTACCTATTCGAAAAATGATTTCTCAAAAACCGCTGAACAAGAATATTTTAAAATTGATAAGCTCTAAGAAGACAGATGTACTAACAAGGTCTTAAAATAAAATTGACCTACATAAAATCATGTTGCTGCTGCGCTAGTTCAAAGTTTGCAAAAAATTCAGAAACATGCACTTATTCAAAAATTAATTTCTCAAAAACCGCCGAACAAAAATGTTCTAAAATTGATAAGCTTCAAGAAGACAGATCACAGATGTACGAATAAGGTCCTAAAACAAAATTAACCTACATAAAATCATGTTGCTGCTGCGCTAGTTCAAAGTTTGCGAAAAATTCAGAAACATGCACTTATTCAAAAAATGATTGCTCAAAAACCGCTGAACAAAATTGTTCTAAAATTGATAAGCTCTAAGAAGACAGATCACAGATGTACGAATAAGGTCCTAAAACAAAATTGACCTACATAAAATCATGTTGCTGCTGCGCTAGTTCAAAGTTTGCGAAAAATTCAGAAACATGCACTTATTCAAAAAATGATTGCTCAAAAACCGCTGAACAAAAATGTTCTAAAATTGATAAGCTTTAAGAAGACAGATCACAGATGTACGAATAAGGTCCTAAAACAAAATTGACCTACATAAAATCATGTTGCTGCTGCGCTAGTTCAAAGTTTGCGAAAAATTCAGAAGCATGCACTTATTCAAAAAATGATTGCTCAAAAACCGCTGAACAAAAATGTTCTAAAATTGATAAGCTCTAAGAAGACAGATCACAGATGTACGAATAAGGTCCTAAAATAAAATTTACCTACATAAAATCATGTTGCTGCTGCGCTAGTTTTAAGTTTGCGAAAAATTAAGAAACATGCCCTTATTCAAAAAATGATTTCTCAAAAACCGCTGAACCAAAATGTTCTAAAATTGATAAGCTCTAAGAAGGCAGATGTACTAACAAGGTCCTAAAATAAAATTGACTTACATAAAATCATGTTGCTGCTGCGCTCGTTCAAAGTTTGCGAAAACGTCAGAAACATGAACTTACCTATTCGAAAAATGATTTCTCAAAAACCGCTGAACAATAATATTTTAAAATTGATAAGCTCTAAGAAGACAGATGTACTAATAAGGTCCCAAATTAAAACTGACCTAATACGTAAAATCCCGTTGCTGTTACGGTATAGTTCAAAGTTTGCAAACAATTCAAAAGCATGCACTTATTCGACAACTAATTTCTCAAAAACCGCTGAACAAAAATATTTCAAAATTAATAAGCTGTAAGAAGAGCTAAAGTAAGCTGAAAAAGCACTGCGCTTACCTTCAATTCCAATGGTTGAATACCGAACTTATTGGTCTCTTTCAGTGTACCATTTCTATCAGTAGTACTTTCAGAAAATCTAACAGTAACATTGACGGCGTTCAAATTTTTACGAAACTTATCAAACCTCTCCAACTCTTCTGCAATTATACCACCAGGAGCAGCCGATGTACGATTCGTGGTCTTAAAAATAATAAATAGCAACACAAAACGGCGAAGAAAAAATAATGTGGTACTTTACCGTAGCATTAGTTACTTTATACGTTTCTTCAGCAAAAGAAAGGGAGCAAAAGAACAAAACCAAATATATCTTAACATCCATTTTGCTAATCTGAAAGCCCTCAAAGTTAAGAGACGTTAATTTTTGTGTCATCTAATCAAAAACATTTGACCTTTAATGTAAAGAAAACGTTTATTTAATATATTTAAAGAAAAGTTTAATTAAAAACCTTGATAGCTCTCGATTTTTATTTTATTAATTATGTCGACTTTATCAAGGTTAAATTATTAGTGATAAACCTTTTATCAAATTAAATATATTCACTTAAAATAAAATATGTACAAAATAAAACTTAATTATATTGTTTTTAAGTTGTTGCAAATAATAAGAAATGATTGTTGTCAACTTTAAGTACTAAACATTTTGAGTACTGTATCGCAAAGCCGTCCGTATTTATTACGTGCCATGTAAATTTTCGGTACTTTTGGGCGTAGAGGGTTCTGAAAACTTTGCTTCTATTACCTTCGCCTTGGTGAGAAAAGTACGTGCTTTTCAGTATTAATTTGGCGTCGTTTTGCATGGGAAGCGACATATTTTTAACCATTGTGATGGTAATCTAAAAACACCAAAATTATTATCAGGCAGAATTGTTTTCAAAAGTTTACTACCTACCTCTTTTTCGTTACTCGATTGTACCACGTATCCATTACTAATTGTGACAGTTAACACAACGACGATTGTAGCCAAAATTAAAGAAACTTGAAAAAGATTCATTATTTTAGTAATAATTTAAACAGCGGAAGTAAGATTTACTTTATATGGTCAAAACTTTGAAAAAAAAAATTAGCATCGATAACCCTCGATGGAAACCAGTTGAATCTAGCAGTTAATTAATTAATTAGAAGTTTCAAAGTATACCAAAAAATCGTATAATTAAAAGATATCGATTACAGTTCAAAGAGATTAATTGGATCGAAATTATACCTAATTGTTAAACCTAAGTGCTAAATTTAAAAAAATTTACTTATAATTTGGTGTTTTTGTAATTGTTATTATAAATTTAATTGTAATTCAAATTACGTCTGATGCGCAATTAATTAAAAATCGTAGGTAATACGTGTGTATCTACACGTCTCCATTTATTTCTTACAACCACTCTCGAATTATTGTTTTTTTTGGACTAATATCGAAGTCGTTATGAGATTTCTTCAAAGTTCCTTTAATAAATTAAATTAATTGTAACAAATAATCGTAACTTTATCTACTTTACTATACGGACCTCTTAAATGTATGTTGTGTGTTGTGTCTATAAGATTATTCCAATGAACTATCGAACACTGTTTGCTTTTACAATAAATTAACAATCAATAAAGCAAAGAAATATATGCTCAAAATGGCATGATGTGGTATTTGATTAAGTAATGAGTGTACCGTGCCTATATATTGAAAAGCGACACTAAATGGACCTTTAATCTATTCCAATAGATAATCGTCGACTAAAAATAAAATTTATCTTCGTCTGTTCCAATTGCGAGGATGCGAGATTTCGGTTAATGAAGAAAGAGGAAGATAGTACTCGATACTTTATAGATATACGAGTTGAATAAATGACTCGCATTAAAGGGCCAACATCCATCATTATTATTAGGTACGTTTAAATAAGCTGGAAATTGGAAATGTAAAAGAAGCAGTGGCCAAGAAAGAAGAAAAGGGTTCAAAATGTCAACAAAACGTGTTGCCCAACAAAATAATATTTGGGGACGATATGATAAAGCAAAACACGGTATAAAAGTGATAAGTGATAACAGATTGCAAAATCAAAATTAACATTGCAGTGAACTAATGGTCAATTGTTATTTTTATTGTAAGTCCCAAAATCGATTTTTGTTTTTACTAACCATGGGCTCAAATAATAAGTATAAGAACTTAAGCCCTTAACCGTTAAAGTGGCACTATATGGCCAAAAAGGCATATTTTCGGTTTACCGAAATATAGGCATTGAATCTGTCGTGATCACGCAGTGATCACGAGCCAGCACAGCAGTACAGTTTCATTGTATTATTTTTTATTTTTGTATATCCAAAGAGAACGATACCTCATGCTTGTCGACCCTATATAAAATATTTTTCTATTTTCTGTTCAATTATAGCTATTTTTTAGGCTTAAAGGAACTATTCTTGCTACCAAATGGACACTACTTGTCTGTAAGCTCTGTCATCATCATGCCTGTTCAAGAGCCATGGCAGACGTAAGGAGATCCTTGACTAGCAAGTCGTCTCCTTTTATTCGTCTTCATATACTCTTCGAACTGGAAACCAAACTATCATCTTCTGAATACAGCCAATACCAGCATACAACGTTTTGAAACAGAAGAACAAAAAAAATTGGAAAATATTTTACAAAAACTTGTGTTTCTCTTCCGATAGGTAAATATGATGCTTCTGGTTTGGTTCTTGATGCAAAAGAACAGTGTCCTAAAATGAAGGTGAGTGACAATGTCACCAATAATCCAAAATGCCGATTTCATCCTCGAGTAGGTATAATATTGAATGCTGAATTTTTTAACAAAACCGTCTGTGCAGAAATCAGAGTAGAGTACTAGTGTTTGGTTTTTGTTAAGAATAATGACGTCAATTAAAAAATAATGAATTAAATTAGTCATACTACTAAAAGTAAAAGTAAAATGTGCTTAGATCTCCCAGAAAACCGCTTTAATCATAATTCCGTCAAACTTAAAGAATTTTTGGGTAACTTGATAAGTTTATCTTAAACGGATATACTTTTAATTATCACTTTTTACCAAGAAAAGCCCAAAGGAAATTAAACGTTTTCCACCTATTTTTAGAAGCATTGCCAACTGAAACGACTCGCTTTTATTTTTAATCAAGAACTAGTTTATAAAAATACTTCACACAATAGAAGAATTAAAATCAAAATTTATTTTTTAGTAGCGAACAAGAAATAGTGGTCGTTACCAATCGACAGTTCAATACTTTTTAGCGACCGAATAGCATAGGCTTTATAAAGGACGACGTGCCATAAATAAGTGCTATATTTATTAGTGTATTCTTCTCTTAATTCGCGACAAGCTTCCTCGGGTGTAATACGAGCATTTCTTGTAAAAGCAGCTTTGAGAAAATCGGATGCGTCTAATTCCATACTTGGTGTCACGTCATGGGTAGCTCCAATCAGTACCTGTTGTTGTAATTCAATTACGATTTTTAACAAAAATGCGTTAACTATTATAGTATTATCTTACTCTTGGTCCATTATCTACAGGTGGGGTGTAAAATTGTGCACTTGCGGCCACAACTAAACAAATAAACAATAAAAGTTTAAAATACATTTTTTGGTATGTAGATTTATGTTACGACTGAATTTGACTCAACTTACTACGAACTTATTTGGCATTTGGTAGATATAAATTACTCCATTAAATGATTAAACGGAGCATGTGATGGATAGCCTTATGAACTTAAATTGATATTATTACCAAGCGTTGCTTAGTAATTTGACTACTGCAAAGTTAACATCAGTTATTAGTAAAATTAGGAGGAAGACATACTTTTAACTCCTGTTTAAATTGAAATATTGTTAATTGAACAGGAAAAGATCAAAATTAGTTGAAGATTCCTACAATTTACGAAACATTTCAGTACATTCTCGCAGAAAAATATCCGTTTCCTACAACCTTCGCGCAAAATCCAAGCTTTTCCGAGTTTTACTTTGTATAGCTTAGGCAACTACTCAATAAGCGTTTCGTGAGGCTGTTGAATCCTAAAGAGCAAAAAATTATATTATGTAACATGCAGGCAAAGCTGCTTAAAGCAATGTCAAATATGCTGCTGAGTATGCTACAGAGACGTAACTTGATCATTTTTTAGGAGCGTCACCAGGAAAGTCTTTTGTTACTGCTTCTCTAATACCTATTCCAGCATTCGATTGATCTCCGCAGACTGTTCGTTTTGAGTGAAGAGTGAAGATAAAAGATTGAGAGGCCACGCATTCAAACTCAAGAGAGACCGGTTTCATAGTACGACACGACAACACTTCTTCTCGAATTGGGTGTTTGCCAGGTGGAACTCATTGCCAGACTACGTTGTTAACTCCCATCAATGACAGAGTCAGTGACAGTGTTCGCAGTCAGTGACAATTGGCAATACATCAATGAGCATAATATTAGTTTTATAAACTTTGTTCATATTTAAATTAATTAATAATAATAATAAACATAATTTGCCGGATTAGTGTTCGCTGTACCATTGGGTATATATACTTATAATAACACTGCGCTCTGTACAATGAAGCGACATACACACAGAAATGCCTCTCGCAGATTTTCCCGCAATGAGGGATCCATACAGAGAACCTGGTTTCAAAATTATTCATACTGCATGCAAAGACTGCGGACCATGCGGAGAAAAGGATTACTGTTCTCAACGCAGCTTATATAAGCAGAGGGCCAGTTTTGCGGCATTGAGAGAGCCTACACTGAGTTCTGATTTTCTTACTGTCTATGAAAAGACCAAACTAAGTGCAAGCAGCTACGGCGTTGCGTCATACCAATCGTATCGTGATATAACAAACTCAAAATTCTCTTTTCAGTCTAATCAATCTTATCCATAGAATATTGTAATCGTTATGATTGTGTAGCGAGATGGCCAGTTCTGGTCCAGAAGAATTTTCATAGAGGCAGACCACCCCAGGTCTTCCATAGTTACGTGCATACTATGTTGACATTCAGTTGGTAGGTATATGGTCGGTATATTATATCAAATAGTATATTGTTGCTAGCCAAATTTTAAATTTTGTTGAAAGGATTTGCGAAACCGAGAATCCGCACTTCATAGTTCATCTTCAGTACACCTCAATTTATATTTTTAGGTTTCTCTCCAACACGTGACGACCTCTTACAAATTTGCTCTGGTAGATGTTTCCATGTTTTGTACATTATACCAACTGCTCTCTCTTGGGCAGAATGGGACTTATATGACCTAAATGTCTAGTGTTTTCTTGCTGAAAACTGAAAGCTATTATAGAAAAGATTGAAAATCTGAGGTAGGTATATAAAAGGTGTTTTTGGGAGGTTTTAACTTTAAAATGAAATAAAAGTCATGCTAACGGTCATGGTATTGAATTTATTAGAAAGATACGGTTATGCCATTAGTGTTAAATATAATCTAGGGCATATGGACCCCGCGGCTTATTTGAAGCGGAATCTAAAGTCCAATTGTCGACCAATTTTTCGAGTAAGCCGGCAATAACGCGGCGAATGTTGGCTTCCAAATGGTCCAACGACTGTGGTTAATCGAGGTAGACTAGCATCTTCACAGATCCCCACAAAAATAATTCAGAAGTGTGAGATCACACGAACGAAGGGACCAATTCACAGGGCCATTACGCGAAATTATGCGGTGAGAACATGTTTCCCGCAATAGATCGATTCCGCCACGCGTCGTGTGCTGGCAGTGGCGCCGTCTTGTTGAAATCAAAGCGTTTCCACATTAATGCCGGTTAGCTGAGGAATGAAAAAGTTACTAAACATTGGTCGCATTCTCCGGACGTAGCGTAAGCTGATACCGATCCAGCTGCTACATATTATGTAGCGGTACAACGTCCCGTAAATTTGTTAAGTTGGCTTAAAAGTGAGCACAATTATGTCAATTACCCTAGACTCCATAAAAGTATAATGCGCCACTGACTGGTGAGACTCTACATAGATTCCCATCTAAATTCAAAATGTAAACGTGGTCCATCACAAATTCAAATTGACAACTACTTTTCAAAATACGCTACAACTCCGCTCCCAATAAGTAGCGGAAATAAAATATGCTCAAAAAAATGGCGACCGCTCCACAACATGTTCCGAGAGTAGCGCTCGGTAGCGGTGTTGTCAGTGGACGAATTCGCAACAGTTCCACAACCGTTGCACAACAGTTACGTCCGGTGAATGCGACCATTAATCTATAGCGCTCTCCATTGACTGTAACGTTCTGACCAGCATTGCCCATATTCCACCAGCCCATAAAACACACACAACCGTGAGTTTTTGGAGATGCAACGGCTCTCAACTCTCAATACAGGCTTTTGGATTTTCAGCACTCCAAATCCGGCAATTTTGTTTATTTACGTAACTGTTCAATCAAAAACGAGCCTCATTGCTGAACAAAACTTTTCGGTGATAATGAGGATCAATAACAATCTTGTCTCGGTCCAGCATTCACTGAAAGTACGACGCAAATAATGGTCACTCGGCTTCAGTTCTTGCACGAGCTGGATCTTGTAAGTTCGTTAATCAAGATCTTTCCCCAAAATCTTCCATAGGGTGCATGGACACAGCTCTAATTGCTGTGCACGGTGATGAATACTCATTCGGGCCCTCTTCGACTTCAACTTCTTCGACGTGCACTGTACGACGTCTCTGCGGATGCACATTATTAATTAGAGTATGCGTGGTGCAAAAATTTCCTCCGATGGACGATTATGCCGACCATAAAATGGACGTAGCGCACGGTAAGTTTCGCGAACTGGACTACAATTTTCGAAATAAATTTGCACAATTTGCAAGCGTTGGTCTGGCGTAAGTTTATTCATGATGAAATGGCAAAACGTACTCAGCACAAATCGGCTGTCACTTGTCAAATTGACTGTTACTACAAACAGTGTCGCCAATTTAAAAACCCAACCTCCAAAAAAGCACTATACAGGGTGATTCATTAAGGATGGACCAAACGAAGCAGGGTGATAGAGAACCTCGATACGCATCGATTTGGCCCCCATGTGTATAATCCGAAACTTGATGGTTCGGGAATTATCATGATTTAAGTGTATTTCCAGAAGAACCTGATTTTTCCATAGATATTTTGTCATTCTGACTAAACCGTTCGTTCTAGCTTGATGAAATTTTCCAGAGGTGTAGTCCAATAATGAGCCTATCACACCGTATGTTAGCATCCTCAATGTAACTTGACAATAGTTGGAAAAAAAAAGATCTTTCTAAAATTTCATTACAGCAGAAGCACTCTCCTTTATTTTACAAACTGTAAACAAACAAACATGTTTTACAAACGTCTCTGTTCTATTGACAATGTACCCTACAAGTTTCATTCACCTAGTCCTATTGCTTCTCATCAAAAAAATTGTGTTACTAGAAAAAGGCGATATTTCATGTTCCTTGTCGCAATACATTGGAACGATGATGATAGTTTTCAATTGTTGCGAATTGTCAATAATAGTGACTGAAGTGAAAATACAGGTTTTGTTCATTAGTTTTTCGTGATCAAATCTAGTTACTGTGGGCTCAGTTCTCGCTCATTCTCGATTCTCGGTCGACGACTAATTGCTCTGGTACTTGTGGAAGAATCCGCAATGACTTCTTCTAATATTATTTCAACGCGCTTAGGATTCCCTCTAATTCTTCCTTCTCGATCACTCGCTCCAGGCAAACGGCTCTCTATGTATGCGTTATGCACGCGTAAAATAACCCGGTGATCCGGGTAAGTTGCAGGTTGTGGTCCACCTCGATGCATCACTTGAGCTCGATACAATCTTGCGGCAAGCCGAGCATTTCGTTTTGCATAGCCATAGTAGTAGTAATGCATTACTACATATTCCCGTTGCGAATAAGGCATAACTTGACTTAAATAACGAACAACACACCCAAAATCCAAATAATGAGCGAGAACTGAGCCCACAGTAACTAGATTTGATCACGACATGAACAAAACCTGTATTTTTACTTCTGTCACTATTATTGACAATTCGCAACAATGAAAAACAATCATCATCGTTCCAATGTATTGCGATAAGGATCATGAAGTATTGCCTTTTTCTAGTAATACAATTTTTTTGATGAGAAGCAATAGGACTAGGTGAATGAAACTTGTAGGGTACATTGTCAATAGAACAGAGAAGTTTGTAAAACATGTTCCAAAAAAAATTTCCATGTCCAAATTTTCTGCAAGAGCGTTGTAAAATAAGGGAGAGTGCTTCTGCTGTAATGAAATTTTAGAAAGATCTTTTTTTTCCAACTATTGTCAAGTTACATTGAGGATGCTAACATACGGTGTGATATAGGCTCATTATTGGACTACACCTCTGGAAAATTTCATCAAGCTAGAACGAACGGTTTAGTCAGAATGACAAAATATCTATGGAAAAATCAGGTTCTTCTGGAAATACACTTAAATCATGATAATTCCCGAACCATCAAGTTTCGGATTATACACATGGGGGCCAAATCGATGCGTATCGAGGTTCTCTATCGCCCTGCTTCGTTTGGTCCATCCTTAATGAATCACCCTGTATAGATGCGTCTCAGGATTTTAGTCTCAAGTGAACAGAGCGGATTTTGTATTGAAAGTGTTCCACTCACACATGATGAACTCGCCCAAAAATGTTAAAAGTTGCTTAAATCAATTTCAGTTCTTGAGATTTTTTTTTAATTTATGGCTTCAGGAGAATATTTGAGAGGCATTAACTTTGTAATTTTAGAACGTATTATTATTAGCAAAGGAACTAACTTTTTATTTTCCGGCCCAATACATTTTTTGCCGGCTCTAAAAAATCTTTGGAATAAATTACTTAGTTCAAATGAAAGATTTGTCTTCATCACAATAAATTTTAATAATACAGCTCAATCTTTTCAAGGCAATTCTTTCAATGTAGGAAGGAGTATTAAAATCTTGGGAAATTTTTATTTATTGGAATAAAGCAAACGGAATTTTGTAACTTATCTAATATCTGATAATATATTATAGTCCCACTTCCTTCCGGAATTAAGGAACTAACACGACTTAATTTTTAATATTTTTTTATTTACCTAAAATATTTTTTACCTTTTCAAGAATGGCTGTTTCCAATACTTTAACTGTATGAGTAACTTTAGAGGTATTTCTTTATATTTATACTGTGTGATGAGTGATTAATCCCAGCCCATTACCTTGCACTATAAGAACTATGTTATCACAATGAAAGAAACTTCATTCGCTCAAGAAGAAAAGAATTGCGAAATCCTATAAAAAGTTGAAAACGACGAAATGACTGGGGTGCTTTCCAGGCTTCGGCTTCCAAAATTATTGAACGCGGAATTTTCTATATTACTTACTATTATGTCTAAAATTCGGTAGAATAACACATCCCTCCACAAGATAAAAAGATCAAAACCTTGCTAGTAGGCAAGTGATTAATCATAATTATAATTTGAATAGTAATTAATTTTATAGTATTGCGAATTTAGGAATAATTTGAAAACTCAGAATCCAACGTAACCACATTATAACAGCATCTCTGACTTATTGGGAATTTTATTCCGTTATACTAGAATCATTGGCACACAAGTGTCAATAATATATAAGCATATACTATGTATTCAGCATGTGTCTTTTCTAAAAGAAATTTTGACTTTCTTTCCAGCGCCATTTTCTATAAACATGAAAAACCCCAATTGGTATTGAGAGTGTCTAAATTACAAGACAAGACAAGAGATGAATAAGAGTCGACACCCGCTATTTTTTTGGAAGTATTTACCGAACTTCACAAATTCATATTCTTATCCCCCCCCTACTTTTTATTGAAACCTGAGCATTGATAGTCATAAACAAATTAAAGTACCTCAAGTATATTTTTCAATGATGGGGGAATACCGAAAGAATGGCAGAAATTGAACTCGATCTGCGTATTTCTCCAAGTATTTAAGGGCTGTGGTAACAGTGGTCGTATCAACTTAACTGATCGAGTATAAGCTTCTAAAAAAAATAATTAGTGCGGTATGTCTGCGGGTTATACGATTTTATTAGCTTTGTGACAGTTTTTAACACTTAGCCCTTGCGGTCGCGGTTTGGTTCCAGGTTTAAACTTGGGTTATGCGTCTAAACATACCTTACCAATGTTTCGATTGTATTAAAATAATTAACATAACCTTTAAAAAAATTCAAAATGCCGTCGCTTATTAAGTTAAATAAATAAAAATAATTTTTTTAACAAAAATAAATTTTATATTAGTTTGCGGTGTAATACGTATACGCCCAGGAACGCCTTTTCCGGTAAAATAACTCAAGCAAATTCCGCTTAGAAAGAAGCTTTACATTGCGCTCAAAATCCACGCAAACGAAGGGAATTACATAAAAACAATGCTACACCTTATGTATACGTGCTTATGAATCGAGCAGTCCGCGAAACCGGCCTACTCTGACGCGCGTGCGATTTATATAAATATCTCTTTTTAACTCAACTAGCTACAAATCGTCCCATCCTTTACTAACTTTATGGGAAGGCAAACCACATTTTCACCACACAATGCTTCCACTGATTACAACATTTCTGTTAAACTAGTTGTGTTTTGACTGCGGGTGTAAACAGTTCCTCAGGAAGAGTTTGTGAGGCGAATTTTTGCGTCGTCAGTGCGCATGTAATAAATAATTAACGGAGCGGCGCGATTTTTGAAAGTGAAAAATATTTTTTTTAACAAACACTCGACACCCTTTCCGACGCGTGTGAACGAACTTAATCGGATTTTAATTAACTACTTATCTATTAATTAATTAAAACGTGTTGTGAATCGGCGAAGACACTTGAGGCTCATCCATGACAAGTCTCTGACGTAAAAACCCGGCGATTCCCGTTAATTCACATGAATCATCATAAACACAACTGAAAGTAGTTTTATTTAATAATAAATAAATTGATCGTTTAGTTTTTTAAATCCGGAAAAGACGGAAATTTTTTTTGGAAATAAACTTTTTGAGTGCGTAAACGTAAAGATGAGTTTAACAAAGACTAAGTACGAAGAAAATCGTAAAATAGGAATCTCATGTTACACTTAAAAGATTTAGAGAAAAGATCAAATTTGTCTGATTACTCAGGTGAGACCTTCAGAAGAAAAAACAGTTTCGAACTAAGACGAAGGAGAAACAGTAATCACGCCGCCACGGCTAAAAAACTTGTTCTCTATGCATCTACCTATTGGCTTAACGAACTGCTACTCGGTGTCGGAAGAAGCGTGGCCGAAAATTTCAACGATGGAGCCCTCAGGGGGTTACGGAAGTAGTCAAGATCTGTGGTGGATAGAACATTTAATTCACGAAATTCAATCAGAGCATCCAGGAGAACTGGTGAGGACAGGTAGTCCTTATTTATTGTGTTCACAATTACCGTCACATTGGAGATCTAATAAGACTTTACCGGTAGCATTTAAAGTTGTCGCGGTAGGCGACGTTGGGGACGGTACCGTTGTTACAGTTCGCGCTGGAAACGATGAAAATTATTGCGCCGAATTAAGGAACTGCACGGCTGTTATGAAAAATCAGGTCGCTAAATTCAACGATTTGAGATTTGTCGGAAGAAGCGGAAGAGGTATTTATTATTTCTTATTTTACCCATTTGAAAGAGCCTCAACAGTAAGGGCAAAAGTAAAAATTATATTTTGCTGGACGAACTTACACTCTAAGGGGAAAAATGTAGCGGAGGGTTTTCAGTAAAATTTACAGTTACGCGTAATCGACGCTAAATTTTGCGCTCAATGCGGTTAAATTCGATTAACAAATGATCAACTCGAAAACTGACAATTGTTTGTTTTATTTTTATGTCTTTTTTCCGATAAATATTTGTGGTTTTTAGTTTATTGGCTTAGTTTTTTTTATATTTGTGTGTAGGCAAATATTGTATAATATTAAATTTAGAATTTCGGTAGACGAATATCTATTCGTAAAAGTATACGGAAATTATAATTGACTTATACACTGTTTTTTGTCCGGAAGTCGATCAAATAATTACCTCAAAGATTGTCTTACCCTAAACTAATGTTGAGGAGAGTAAGTGATGAGACTTTTCCTTATAGGACTAGGATATAAGCTTTAGTTCTCAGTTCTCATCTCAAACCGTCAAGAGACTACCTACAAGCCATAAAATTTACAAGTTAACAAGGATTTTAATTAGGAAGGTGGACTCGTCAGTAATTTAAATGCTGTTAAATTAATAGTTAGTTTATTTTCTCTCTTGCCGCTTATATTTTCACAAGCTGTAAAAAGGCGGGACACCGGAAGAGAAGATATAAAGCTGTTAGGGACCAGCTAAACTGTATTAATTTAGCAAACGAAACTGTCGAATCTGATCAGAGTTTAGATAAAAGAGTGGCAAGAGGACGCAAGAGCATCAGATCATCAGGTGGCAAGACTTGGTATTATTAAACTGACTTGAGCTATATAGATGGACTTTGCTTGAGCTTATATCGTGCCTAGCGCTTTACAGAGTATCTACTGGAGAGATGGTTCAGTGTAACTTCAAAACTGGGCCGTTTTATAAAATATTGTCCTTCTCTTTTGCGATTTTTCTATCGTTTTCAATTTTTCAGACATTCATTTCTGTACTTAGGTAGAGAAAAATGATGAGTCCTGTCCAAAAAAGTACTCATCAGTCGCAAGCACTAAATTATTATTTTCGTCACAATTTATTAGATTATTTTATTACAAAATTTTTCACAATTTTTTGCCGTTGATAAATACGTAGTCTACAAAATTATCCACAACTTTCGTCTAAACATTTTTCTTCTAACTCTAAAATTTTCCGAGATAATGATTTCTGTAAAGTATATAGGTAGGTACGTTGTAATAATACGTATTCGGTTCAATTTTTCTTATGCAATAATTGGCATGGATTTTCCGACGATTTTCAGAATTTTTACTGTAATTAGTACCTACCTAATACCCACCTATTTCCTGAATTTACGTTCTTCGGTTCGTTTCGTCAGAAGAATTTTTTGCTGGGTGCACCTTCCAAAAACTCTTCATTTCACGAACGGCTTGGGTAAACTATTAGAAATGTTCAATTCTGATTCCTAACGCAATCACAGAAAAAGCAGGATAAATACCAAATAAAATAAATTAACATTGAGCGCTGGTCCTGCGCTGCTTTCATTATATTGGGAATTTCCACATTAGGGCTCTGCTGAAATTTTTTGTTTTCCGTTTTGGAAGTTTTCACGTTACGGTCACTGGAACTAAGAAAAACTTATGAAATTCAAACCAAGATATCGTTTTGGTCGCAAAATTTTCCTGCTGCTCCCATACTTTTTTTTGTTCGGTACATGGCGCAAAAAATTAATTATTCAACTTGTCGACGTTCATTGCAAATACTTCAACAATGTTAATATGCTTAATTTAAGTCGTGAAAACGTGTGTGGCTTTGAAAGAAATGAAACTCGCCACATAATTTTTATAATCCTTGTGACATTAAGGGGCTGTTAATCATTTTCATGGAGTTAAAAGGCGAGTAATTTTATGTTAATATTCTCCATCGCTTATTGTTAAATTACACGGAGAGTTATTAAAGTCTGAAGAATTATTTCTAAATCCATTTTTCATATTTTTCTAGCTATTTTTGTGTATTTGTTAATCTTAAGGATTTTTATCAATTTATTTTGCCGGTTGTTGTGGTTCAATGAGGATTTATAGAAACCTGGATGTGGTCATTGCGACTTTTTTTCGATAATAAAAAAATATACGTGTGCACGGAAGGTTTTAAGTTGTCTTAAGATTTTTTTTATTATTATTAATAATTAATTTTAAGCGATTAAGTTCGATAACTATTTATTATTGCTTGTTTTTGAAAAGGACCCTCAAAAATTACGAGACCACATGTCAAACAGACACAATTTGAGTCAAACCCGCCGGGAAAATTATACGTGTCTCCGCGTTTGTACACATATACTTTTTGTTTTTCGAAACCGCAATTTTATATATTGACCACATGTCTTAAAATTGTTTGCAATTAGTTCTGTACGTATAATAACTTTTAACGCGTGCAGCTTGTTAAATATTAAATTACAAATTTAAAAAACAAAGTCGCGTACAAAAAGACCGAAGACGTTACCAGAGCCACCTTTTTTAATAATACCTTTGAGAAATCTTAATAAACCGTATGTTTCGTAATTTGGAGTCAGCTCAAGGGCTTTATTTTTTCTGATTTAAACCCGTATTTTTGTCTAATTTTAATAATACGTGGCCAGTCCCCAAAAGACTTTCCCGATGAATAAAGAATTAATCATCAGTCGCTGTGCAGTTTCTTCTAACCCACAGCGAAAAACTTATGTAAGTAGTCCATTTCCTGAGCCAACATATAGATCTTTTCGAGTGATTTATCCAAAATACACTCCTTAGGAGTTTACAGGCCTTCGCAATCGTACTAGAGTCGAAATGTCTGTCAGTTACCTCTCTTGTGCCTTTGCTCTAGCTACAACACTAACGAAGATATTTTAATTTCAAAATTGCGCTCACTTTCAGTTTAAAAAAATAAGGTTCATAGTTTTAATAGCATTACAACAAACTAGTAATTTTATCCGATTCTGCTAATTCAACAAATCCGGCATATTTTGACCGACCCTGGCATAACGCTTGCGAGCTTGTGACGAAAAACCTTTTTAATCTCCACTCTACCCATTTTCGAGGCAACTTACCTGAAGAAAAACCACTGGCTAACTCATAGAAGTGAATCGAACATTTAAAAAATTCTATTAAATAATATTAATTTAAAGAATCGTTAAATAAAGTGGAAATCCTTGACGTATTGCTACATTTTAAGAAAACAACAGGAAATAATTCAAATATCAAAAAAAGGTGCCTACAAAACAAATACGTCCTTGATATCGCAAAAAAAGCTTTCAGGAGGCTCAGAAGAGCAGTTTAGAGGTCGAGTTTAATTAATTTAAAAATTTTTTCAGGAAAATCCTTTTCGATAACTATCACGCTATCGACGAACCCGCCTCAAATTGCAACTTACGGCAAAGCAATCAAAGTGACCGTCGATGGACCTAGAGAGCCAAGATCTAAAACGAGTAAGTTTTTATTTAATTTCAATTAAAATTAAAGCCAACTATTATTGTAGCTGAAAATTGTATTAGGCGCATACACAAAGATTATCATCAAAGGAAATTTTGCAGTCTAGTATGAGAGGGTTTTCGATTCATTAATTATTATTAGGGGTAGTTTAAGTCTATTACATTACGAGAACTACTCTGTTTATCTACCTTTAACTTGATTATCTTGAGAATTTTGTAGATTAATAAATACCTTGTTAGGTTTGAAAAAGTTGTAATAAGCTTAGACGTAATTATTTGTGAATCGATCAATAATTGGATTTTGAAATTCGTGATATCTGTATCTATGATTATATAAAATCAGAAGCGGAATTACATTAAACAATAAAGTATTTACCGAAGGCCAACCGTATGAGAACGTATTATTACCAAGTGGTTTTAGTGGCTAATTTACTAACCTAAACTCGTTGCTACCGTCTTTATTTTATAAAAAAAATTTTTTTAATTTAAATTTCGTAAATTGAATAACTGTACGACACCCCGAAGCCTTTAGTCGACAAAATGAGCACATGGAGTATGTCGGGGAAAAATATTTTTGACACGACATATGTTGTATTTTTGTTAAAACGACTTGAGAGATGTAGAATTTTTAATAAACAATGCATTTTGGATACTTTCGTGTTTTGGGACAATGGTTTTAAATTTTTAGCCATTTTCGTACCAATATTATAGGTAAATAAGGGATATAATTTTTTTCGACACCCCTAAGTAAAATATACTGTTTAAATTGATGTAATTTACAACACGCAAACCAAATATGGCATGTCGATTTTATTTTTACCATTCTTACAGTTGATACAATTTTTTGAATAATTTTCTTCTACTTTATTGATCCTTTGAAGGATATTATTTGATTTGAGCAAACTTTTTTAAGCATACAATACTCGGGGTGTATAGTGTATACGTTCAATTATGCTTTTGTATCGACGAAGTTTTTCAGTTACACTCAGTATAATAGTAAACCAGTAAGGCGTGAGAATTTCCTTAAAATAAGAGTCTCTGGAAATTTTTTCACGAATTCAGAAGTATAATTAATCCGTGATCGTATATTCACGGATCACGGTTAATATAAATCATTTTATTCAGAATATGACCGTACAGTTCAGGTGAATGTGAATTAACTATTCATATTTTCGATGTTTTTACCATTGGGGCTAATCTGCCCTAAAGCTGCCTACCTAGCGAGCATTATCCTGGTGCCTCGCGGCCCACTATAACTTCCCACTATAATAAGTATCTAAATAATTGTTTTTATCTGGAAAAGTGATAGTCTCTTTCCTGCTAGATTATTTACCTCATCAATCATCAGTAGTGGGAGTAAGTCGGAACTTTTAAGTTCTGGTAGCTTTTAGCTTTGGAAGGCGTAGTCATTTTAGTCGAAAGGGGACGAATCTCAGAACTAAGTTCTGAATGATAAAATGAAATGGGCAGGATAATGGCAGAGGAATAATAAAAGTATTAAGGCTTTCACGGCCGGCGTCATTAAGAGTAGATATCTAATGGCTATGGCTAATGTGGGCCGTGGTCGAAAGGTTCTATTTGCGAATCCTGCCCTTTCACCCACTACAACTTACTGTGGTAGGCATTTTTAAAGGGTACTTCGGTGAATCCTGTGCGGTAGCAGTCGTAGTATGCGTATTATCGGTGTTTCAGGAGTGACTGACCGCAGTGCCAGTGCCTACCACAGTAGTGGACGAAGTCTCAGGATTCGCAAATATAACCTTTTGACCACGGCTCATTAGCCCTAAAACCTCTACCTCTAGCAGATGAATAAGTTGAGAAAATCGACACAAATAACAGTATTACATCAACTGTAGAAAAATATTGATCATTGGTAAGATTAAATTGAAAAAAAGTGTAGAAGCGTCGAAGGAAATAAGTCTGAAACATTAATGAGAGAGAGAAAGCTCTCTGAGTCCTCAGAGCTGAGAGGCCTTGTTTTTACAAAGCATAAATATCACCAAATATTCCTTCATCTCCATGAAATGATTACTACATAATTCTGGATATGCATCTAACTAATACCACACAATACCAAAGTAATTGCTAAGACCTGCTTTTGTTCTTTCGGTAGGCGAAAGGAAAGGCCTGCAGTAAATGTGGAGACTTTTAGTGGAGTGGATAACTCTAAATTTAAAGACTGTGAACAAAGCACGAAAATTGATGACTAGGAAACACTTTTGTACTGAAAAACTGTGCTAAAGACTCCCAATAAAGATCTCTTCTTGCATTATGTCTTGCCTCCAACTCCAAGTCGATGAGCAATCATCGCACTTCGATTTACTCGAAATTAGTTATAGAGAAACTCGCAGGTGATAGTTTTAGTTTTATTAACCCCTCGTACAATTGTATATTGTATAAATAAATTAGTTCCAAATAGGTAAATTTTATGTGTGCAAACAAATTTACAGTTATTATCCATCAACTCCCACTATTTAGGTTCTTTATACGCAAAATCAACATAGTTTATGTGTCATATTTCCACACCAAAAACCGCGATTCAGATTGCAATTTGTGGTTATCATCGGCAAAAATATTTTATTTATAATAATAAATAATTCGTAAAGTTAGTTAGGAAAAAAATAATTTTCTGTGTGTAATTGCCTTAATTAAAGTTTTAAAACTAAGATGCTGTTAATGGCTGATAAGGTAGTTTCCTGTTTTGGCGATAACGAGCAATTTTTAAAAATAAGTATTTACGTCTTTTACAACTACGTTATGTACTACTTGTAATTAATATTTTTTTAAACAAATTTTGAAGTAAATGCTATAGAGGGCAGCTCACGCGGTAGTTTGGGATGAACTAGTAAATAGTAATTACTTGGAGAATAATGAGGCAGTAATTGGAGCAATAGCAGATTTGTAAATTGGTAATCTGACGCATTTGTCAGCGATTGAATCCTATATACGCGTGTTTGTGTATATTTATTGAAGTGCATATACATATATAGTAGGAACGTACTGGATGGATGCGTTTATGTATATTTTGAATTTGTACTCCTATTGTTTTAATGTATTTCCAACAGCTTGTACCATTAATTATTTATAAATCGTTAATTGACGTCATTTATATGTAATAAATATAAAAGGGGAAAATTCAATGATTTGTTATACTGTATCGGTTTTATTGATAATATTGTAATTTATTGCACCAGCTATTTGATTTTATTCAAATTCATCGCCAATAATTATTTTTACCTTTTGGGGTTTTTTAACTCCATTAACCATTAACCACACTCATGAAAATTTAATTATAATAAATTGAATCTAAACGTTAAGAGCTACAAATTCTTAAACGTCAGAGTAGTATGATATTAATTAATATTCAAACACTTTAAAATTATTTCTTGTGTTAAATCCTCTTTAAAGAGTAGCCATTATTGTCTGTTGTCATTTTCATTAATTTCGCTAATAGCGAGTGAGTACAAAGTGCATGGGAAACTTATTTTGAACGAACTCTGGAAGAGACGAATGTCGTAAAATGTTGAACGCAGGATGCTGAAGTTGAGCATAAAAAGAGATTTTCTTTCACATTTTTTGTTCCTCTCCACTCTCTAGCGAATGTTTGTCTTCTCTTAGCTTTCGGCATTACTAAAAAACGAAACAAATGCAGTTTAACACCGCTCTAATTAATGCACTTAATTTAATTCCATTCGTGGTTAATTTTTCGAATTTTCACATGAGGTCAACTAATAATGAGGTATAGGGCAGCTTCCCCCTTGTTACTCTCGTGCGAATTTTTAATTAACAAGTTCACGTTTGTTGCAGTTAATTAATATAAAATTTAAAGTTTAATTGTTGAATTGTTCTGTTTGTTTATACATTTTTATTACCTGCTATAATAATTCTAAATGCAACTGCCATGTAGGCAATAAACGGAAGTCATCAGACCAATAGTGCAATGATTTCCTCCCCGTGCCATTTCCGTCACCATTAATACTAAATTATTTGTAGAATTTTGCGTTTGCTGATGACCCAACATCTGTTAATGATTTGTTCTAATTAACTCACACCACGACATGTAGTTCTGGTTAAACAGATTTGTATTACACGTTAGCTTTCAATATCTCTCTGTCTGCAATTTTGAATTTAACAATTAACGTCGATTTATTAACAAAATCAAAAAAACTATTTTTTTTCTTTTTTTAATTTTAGGTGGGACTCAATCATACAGGGCGTTGGGTATAGGTCAAAGGCCATTTTTGGATGCACCCTTTACGTCGCATTTGAGGGAGTTAGAAAGTTTAAGGCGAAAAGCGCCTCCTTCGTCCCAAGGAAGTGATACTTCACAAAGTCCTTTCAAGTTAGATTCACAAGGTGATCAAATTTTTTTTTATTATTAAATTTTTTTCATGGAGTGAATGAGCTTTTGTTGTTATAAGAAGAGGCTTGAATGAACTCGATATATATTCAACAGGTTGTTACGTTTCAATTTTCTTATTATTACTGCAAGTCCGACGGTTAGAGAGGAACAATATTATAATTTTATTGTTTTGTAAACCTATAATTTGGATAATGTGCTAAGACGAGATGTATTTCAATATTGAGCTACCTGAATGATGCGATTTTAATGGCTTTTCTAATGTGTACCGTCGCTTTTTTTCGGATCATAGATTTTTGATTACTAAATTTTGTTTCATTTAGCTTTTTCAAATTACTATTAGACCTCACACAGGGTTTTTATAGTTTTTTTTCCAACATTAAGAAATAAAATGACTTCATTAATTAAGCCACAAACGTTAAATTTTTTGCTTAAACAAATTGGGTTAAAATTAGCGTCTTTGTTTGTTTTAAAAAAGGCAGATGTGGTCTCCACAGAAAAAAAATTTTAAATTGCTCAATTTTTACTCTTCGGACCCTAATCGACAACTACAAAAGTATAGGTAGCTAAAGCACTAGAAATCGATAGAAAATGAACAATCAGGTGATCATTGCTCATGTAGCAAGTCGACCCGCCTATTGAGAACTTAGCAATGTGAACAAACAGAGCTGGTTTCAGTTTCAATTCTGCAAGGAAAAATATTCCAGCAAGCTCAAATAACGATAATAGTTTCATTTCGAGAAAAAGGGTGGCAGATAATCTCTTTAAAACACCTAGGACTGTAGAAGAGCGTGAAATGCTTCCAGATAGTTCCAGTTTTCTTATACGTTTGACTAACATCAGATCCTGTTACATGCCCCTGCATTTATTTGAGCGGAGAATGTGCCTAAACAGCTCTACGAGGCTATATTGAAAAATTCTTAGCCTACTATAGAACCAAACAAAATTTCAATGTCAAAATATTTTATTACTCAACATATTCTCCTCTTAATTGGATACATTTATTACAGCGAACCTGCAACGTCTCTAGACCTTTCAAAAAAATGTTTTTTCTTGCTCTGCAAACCAGACCTCCACAGCTTTTATTACCTCCTCGTTGGAAGAAAATTTACGATCTTTTAAACTCTTTTTCAGTTGAGGAAAGAGATGATAGTCGGACGGAGCCAAATCTGGAGAATAAGGGGGGTGTTCTAGTAATTCAAATCCTAAATCACGAATTTTTTGCATGGCAACATGAGATTTGTGTGCAGGGGCGTTGTCCTGCAAAAACAAAACACCTTTGGATAGCTTTCCGCGTTCTTTCTCTTTAATTTTTTCCCGTAGAGTGGTCAGTAATGTCGAATAGTAATCTCCAGTTATTGTTCTACCCTTATCCAAAAAATCAATCATGATTACTCCATGGCAATCCCAAAAAACTGAGGCAAGAACTTTTCCAGCAGATTTTTGGACACGAAACTTCTTAGGTCTTGGAGAACCAGAGTGTCGCCATTCCATCGACTGATGCTTTGTTTCTGGATCGTAGAAATGTACCCAAGTCTCATCCGTAGTAACAATTCGGTTTAAAAAGTCTACATCGTTTTCAAATCGAGCACAGATCGAACGCGATGCTTCTACCCGTGCACGCTTTTGGTCAACATTCAAACATTTGGGGATCCATTTTGCAGAAATTTTTCTCATGTCAAAATTGACGTGAACTATATGATGAACGCGTTCGTATGAAATATTCAGTGCTTCAGATATCCGTTTTAGCCCAATTCGACGGTCTGATAAAATCATGTCATGAACTGCATCGATATTTTAGGGGACTCACACAGAAACTGGCCTTCCCGATTGGTCATCATCTTCAATTGAAAATTTACCTCTTTTGAAGCTTGCAGTCCAATTTTTCACGGTCGCATACGAAGGACATTGATCACCAAGGGTATTAACCATATCTTCGTAAATCTGCTTACCTCTTAACCCTTTTAAATACAGGTACTTGATGATGGCTCGATACTCCAATTTTTCGATTTTTACAATTTCGGTGGACATCTTTTTCCTTTTAATTTATTGCTTAACTCTGGTTTACTTTTTTGACGTCAAACTTTACACTGACACTTCTAATAAGTTATTGTTCGTTGCTATGGTAACGCAATATTTTGTTTATGCATGGAACTGGTCTAGGCTAACTAGATATCAATACATCTCGTAAGTGCGATCCGAACTACCCGACCTAAGCATTTGGCACATAATAAAAAAATCTAGAAACGCCAGACGGATTTGAACCAAGAATTCCCTGATCTGCTTCCGACTCTCTTAGCAGCTCGTCCACCCTACCTGCGGTTATGTTAGGTTAGGTTATTTCGAATAACAAGTTGCCTCTTGTACTAAAAGTGCTTAGTAATGTAGTGCTTTGGGCTAAACCTACAAACCCACACCATAACCTCGTTAAACCTATTGGAATTTCGCTTGGTTCTTGGCTTGGAATGTAAGCGCCTAATGAACTTCGTGGAACTAATCGAAATGATAATAACTGATGTCTAAAATGCCGTTGATTCATTAAGCGATGGCACGGTGAAGGTATTTTAATTTTGATCTGTCAATACAAGCAGATTAGCTAATTGAAACTTTTTGAATGGCGCAATTTGTTCAACATTAAAAACCAACACGTAATAAAGTAACAAATTGCATCTTGCCCAAACATAATAAAGTAGTATAAAAACTGTAATAACTTGTGCTGAATTCTTATACCTAAATAAATCATTCCTTTTGTTCCTGATTAACGAGTTGCTCAGGTGTAAAGCTGCTGTAAGCAACCGAAATTTAATCCGGTGTCTACTATCCGTTACAGAGCGTAATGTAAGATATATTTGCTGCTTCAGTAATTCCCAATCAGTTGTTAGTCTAAACCACAATTTTTATAAAGCTTGACTTTATTATCTATCAGAATACTTTTGTGTAAAGTGAGTAAGGTAACAACTTTCGTTTTGAATGTCAAAAATTTTTCTCGAACCCAACACTCGCAAAACCTAGGGTTCTAGTCGCCAAATTTTGCTCCACTAATAGGCTCGCTTGGAACTGGCGAAAAGCCATCTAAATCGATTTTTATTTTGATTCGACAAATATTCCTTTAAGTGGATTTTTGAGAAAATGAGTTGGTACTTAAAATGCTGGTAAGCAGTATACAATACCGAGTGTTCAAGCGTGACGTTTAAGTCGTATTTTTCTTGTTTTTATATCCATAATTACTATGTAGTAGTTCCACAACAATCAGAATCTCAACTTTATTCGTTATTTTTATAAGATTCCATACTGTGGGAAGTTAACCTAAAATTGTTTTTCAATATAACGCGTCGTGCAATTTACTCCATTTATATTTGTTGTTATTCAATTTTTTCTCTCTTTTATAAACTATGTGTAAATTCATTTTGCAATTTATTCAATCTAAAACTAGGCACAGAAATAGCGTGAAAAAATTCTATTAAAATAGAAAGTTTAGCAATATTACAATCTACCGAAAACTTTTTATTTTTAATATAAATTTTGTTATTATTTATGAAGAAATAAGTTGGAAGGCAGCAAAAAAGTCGGTATTATTAGGTCTCGAGTTAAGTTTAAACCGAACTTTAGCTTAAAAGTTGTCCCGTGTGTATTAAGAGAAGGTTTGCTTTTGACACCTCATAATTAGCTTCTAAAAGTAAATATTTCGACACCCCCTCTCACGCTTATTAAAGTGTCAAAAAGACTTAATTAATAGTACACTCAAATTATTCGATGAATTTTAATTTAACTTTAGGTAACTCGCACCCTCGTTAAAACTTCGCCTCGTACAACGGCACAACGTACAACAGATTTTCCCCAATAAGTATCAAAAATATAAACCGGAAGCTAATTTTCTTTAATACGTCCCAAAATGACCCTTATCTTAAAATCTCGAGACGCCCTTTAATTTCGACTCGAAACGCCGCCTTCTTTTGTTTATTCTGTACCGATTCGACTAAATGATTTGTAGAGCATCACGAAGTGGAAAAAAGGCAAATTTAATTACATGCGAACCTATTATGGGTGTAAAACGCGTGTTTTATAAATTTTATAATAGATTTAGATCGCAGACCGCAGTTTCATTCATGAATCCGATGGAGATTGACCTTCCTTCGGGCTAACAAACCACAAAATTGAGGTTGTCTTGCCTAAACGATCGACTTTATTCGCTTTTTTCGGCGTTACTCCCTTACATTTGTTAAAATGACCATTTTTGAGTTTATTACACTTATTTAAATTATTCTTAAATTTTCTTAGAAAAAAATTAACAATTTAAATTAGGTACTTGCACCGTGTTATTTACTCGGAATGCTCGTTACTAGTTTAAATATAAAAATGTAAATTATTCCACGAATGGTTATAATTTTCTTTTGGCGCCCAACGTGTGTCAAAAGTTTAATTTCTTTGTAATCGATCATTCGATGATTTATTTGATTGCCACAAAAAAAAGAACAAACATTTTAGCGGTTGTCCTATACCAAAACCTCAATTAAGTATATTTACCTGACCATTATAGTATAGGTCCACTTGTAGAATTTTTACATAAGCGTCACCGGGGGATGCGCCCGAGATATCGGGTTACAAAGTGAAGGAAAAAATGTATATTTTTGTTCTGGCAATTTTTTTAAGAAATTCAGCGAGCAAAATTAGACGGCACGGACTACACGACATCTCAAAAATGAGCGCAATTAAAGGTCGCTACCCAAAATCTAAAGTCGTGGAAGAACAGGGTATAAAAGTCTGATTTCTTGTCACTTTTTGATATTATATTTAGGTAAATATCAACACAAAAATGTTAATAATATTAGTAGGTACCTATTAATATCCTCTTTCATCAACAAATGACTCGCATCAGCGCATCACTCCATATTATACTTCTCTGAGCTCATATGTAGAAGCAAACGCATCATATCTCCAATTTTATTGGTCGTAGCGATCTCCTGTCGGGCTCACTTTCAGATATTTACTTCAAACCATTGAAATCATGCTCCATGAAGGCTGAAAAATGTTTTCGGGGTAAAATTATGAAAAATGCGCTTTTTAGCATAATATTTTAATATTTGGCATTTTGAACCTAATAGTGGAGTGCACGGGGTATTAAATTGTGGTTTCTGTTTTCACTTCGAGATTAAAAACTGGAACCTTTTTCAAATGATTTCTTATCTTCTGGTGTACCAAACTCCGACGGTCGTCAAAATGTCGTTTTGTACGGAGTAGTTCGAAAATCCAAGAAACCGCGAAATTACTTACCTTTTTTTCGTTTTTATTCGTTTTGACCCAGAAGGACGAATTTTTCGGAAATGCAGCTTTATACTATTTAAAAGTAGGCTAAATTTGCTACAATTTGAGACCATTATGGTCTCTGTAAACTGAATGGTATCCGAGATACAAGTGTACAAAAGTTTGCAAAAATATACACTATTTATTTCAGATTTTAAGCCTGCGTCATTGGTGTGAGTGGTTTCTGACCTAATGGGCCGTGGTCGAGATATTCTTTGAGAGACTCCTGACGTTTCGTGGGCTGCTGTGGCAAACATCACTTCCTGAACCTTCGGTTCGGTTACGTCGACCTTTACCACACAGAACAAAACACCTCTAAAGATGTTTGACACAGCAGCAAACGAAACGTCAGGAATCTTTAAAAGAACCTCTCGACTACGGCCCATTAGCCCAGAAATCACTCACAACAATACATGATTTAGTTTTGGATTTTTGCCAAAGACCGAATTATTTACCTTGCGTCAAATGGGATAGTTATGATTTTTTGGTATGTTGTATATGATTTGATGAAGGTCTAATACTAAATCCAAGTTTTTATTCTCGGTGGACCTCCGGATTTGCAAACATTTGCACACTTGTAGCTCGGACACCAATAGGTCTAAAGAGACCATTCTGGTTTCATATTGTAGAAAATTTAGTCTTATTTTAAAAAGAATAAAACTGCCTTTGCCCAAAAATTAGTCCTTCTAGGTCAAAATTGACAAAAACTGAAAAAAGGTCAAGTTTCTTGGATTTTTAAAACCGCCTCGTGCAGGACGGCATTTTGACGACCATCGGATTTTGGTATCCCAGAAAGTAACGAATCATTTAAAAACGGTTTCAGCTTTTAATCTCTAAATGAAAACAGAAATCATTTCTAAACGACTTTGATGCGACTGTGCACTACATTATAACGGTTTCGGTTCAGTTTTTCGTAGAAAGTTCTTAAAGGGCTTCTTTGACAAAAGTCGATGTCAGCGTTTATGTGTTATATCCAAAGATCACCGATGGTTATCGCCAAATGGTTTAAATCGATTTACACCATAATGATGACAAAATAGTCTTTCCGAGTCTGCCAGATTTAGCATCGTGCCATTCAAAGAAATCTGCAAATTCAAATCGGCCAATACCCAATTGGAAATTGTTTTCCGTTCCATAAGATGGGCAAGAAGTAAAAAAACGAGGGCTTTATAAAAAGGATCTAATCGAAGAGTCGTAAAATTGGCAGCTTAGCAAGATGGTGTTGTGTATTACTCGCCCTTTTTCATGAAGTCTTCTTGGTATGGAGGAGCTGGTGCTGAGCTTCCGTAGTCTGAATAATAAAGGGAATATTCATAATTTGCTCTTTTTGTAGAAGTAAACTTTCTAAATCGGAAATTTTTGCCAGTTTGATTTATTTGCGGTTGGAAATACTTAAATACGTGAAGAAAATGGTTATCAACACCTTAGGGATGGTGATTTTATTTGCCTTCGCAACTACTTATAGTATAGAGGTATAGAGAGCTTATTTAGATCTGAATTATGCTAGCAGAGTCATATTTTAGAGATATGAGGCCAATCGCAATGAGCTATTCCAACTTTTTCTTGGATCCCAAATGGGTCTCATTTTTGAATAGAAAAAACTACGAGAGGGTGGTTTTTCTCCATAAAGTAAAGAATTAATCTGTTTGATGTAATATAAAAATATAATTTTATGACGACAGTTTTGAACACTTCTTCCACTTACGCGTACTTTTACATTTTTACCTATTTCAACCTTAAACTTTATTTCTAATTGTCGCGAGTACACGGCATTTTGCATAAATCATTGTAACTTACTGATCGTAAAATACAAATAAGTAATTTCATCAAGGCCGATATCGATGCATTAAAATTTAAATAGTCAACGTTAAATAAGATTTAAATCAAGTTGCAAATTAGTCACATCATATTGAATACACAAAAAATTCTTAAGATCGGCAAGGTCGAATATTTTTAGAATATGTAGGTTACCACGTTTTAAACAGGTAAAAATTTTTTGTACTCTTTCTTTGGTCCGAGTAAATTATTATATTTAAGTGTGGGTGATTAGTCGCTCATTTTTGATGGAAAATGATGGGATGATGTGTTGTAAGTTGTTGTAAGAGTTAATTAATTCATCTTAAGAGTCTACGGGGGATATTTTCGTGAGTAAGTTTTAAGGAAAATTCTGAGGACTTTACCAAAATTTCTGAAGAGTCACCAATTGGTAATAATCGCAAATTATTATTAGAGGAATTACCGTGAATCCCTAATTTTTTCTAAAACCAAGTTTTGACCTTTTTACTACGTAAGTAATTTTTCCCAAATTCCTGGTTGACCGTGAATTTCAATTTTTTTTCCATTTTCCTCGCGATTAATTATTTTAATTTTAAAAAAATGCACCAAATTATATTTTACAAAAACAACTTCCTTCCAAGTGTTTCAAACTTATAATAAGTATGGGTATAATATGCAAACTTGTCTTTTTTGAGGTTTCTCGTATCGTCTTTCAAAAAATCACTCCCTTATAATAAATTTCCCATGAAATTTAACCCTTGAACAGTAACTAATAGTATGACCGAGACAATAAAGTTCAAAAAGCAATTGAGCTCGAGGAATTTAAAAAAAGGTGTTATATTAGTCGAGTTTTAATAAAAGAGCTTCGTTGTAGGTAGATGAAGATTGAAGGTCCCCCAACGGACGGAATAGGACCACCGGTTGTTATGTTGGTATACCCGGAAAACATCCCATATAATTTGACCATCCTAATCTTCTTAGAAAAGACGCGCCTCGATACGTTTAATAAAACTATTTTTTATAACCATCTGCATCCCTAGAAAAATAATCTATAAAACAAGCCAGATCATGACTAAACCATTTTTCGCAACTTTTACTTCCTCCGAAAATTCCGACAAAATTTTATGTGTTCACTTTTTTCATTTAAATGTGCGTTACAAATGTTAACGAATTATGTGTAAATTAATGAGTAAATTTGTAATTATAGTGTACAACTTTTTTTAAGTCTTCTTTGAAAAACAACCTACGCTTCTCCGTGGCTCTTTCTGATTCATTTTGAATAAAAATTAATGCGAATGACTCAAAATTAAATTAGAACCAACTCGATGTTTATAGATAGTAAGACAGTAATGCACATTTGAATGAAATTAATCAAATATAATTGGGATTATTTTTTAATTAGCGGGGTAATTAGAGAAAATTATGTGCTATTGTGTTTTAACGGCGGCCATTTTGTTTACTTATGGTTTACGCATGGTTTGTTTTTCTATTAGGAAACCGTTTTTTTTCAAATTAATAGCTTCTCTTTAAATCTGTAATTGGTTTGCAGGTGTTTTATTGGAAAGGGGCTAAAAATAGCAGTTGGAGGAGTTAAGGGTCTCCTAACCAAACGGGCCGGAACGCAGGGTCGGCTTTAACTTTTTTAATTACTCACGTATACTAGTATTAGATATAGTACAGTAAATAGAGATATTATGCTTTTGTTTGGAAAAATTTTTGTAGCGGTGGCGCAGCCCACAAAACTCCATCTTAAGACACTAAAAAATTATTTTTGAACTACACTAGGCACATAAATTGAAAGATATTTTAAAAAATCCAAATTTTAGGGCTATTTTCAACAAGGTATAACTCGGAGAAAAATGGTCGTGTGGATAATTTTAAAAAAGGAAATTGTAGCCTCAAGTATCTAGTTTTCAGATCTGAACAGTAAAAATTTTTAACGTGGGCGGTTTTTACGTAATCATCCGAAAACCAACTAAGAATAATTTTCCATTTTTTTTCTCGTTTTTGAAATGGTCTGTCAACGTTGAAAAATTTTTATTCATTTTGCGACCATAAAATTCGTTTAGACAATTTAAACAGCTTTAATTTGACCTTTTTATGAGTTGCGTACGATTTTTTACCGCGAAGTAATCGTCGATTAAAGCAAAAAAGGCTCGATTACTCGGGAACTAATGAATCGTACATTTTTTTTTTCGATTTTGTCCAAGGTGTTACGTTTTTAAGCCAAAAATATGGATTGTCGCCAAAAAAACTATATTGAAGTCGAAAAAATGCAAAAAAATCGAAAAATTGCTTGTTACGTCGATACTATAAATTTAAACCTTCGGGGCGCTAAGAAAAAAAGTCGCAGAGCTTTGCAACTTTAAAAGTTTTTTAGAGACACTTTGAGGGTAAAAAATTACCGACGATATCCTTTGTTCATCCACTATATCTAAAGTTATACCAAATTTTCCAAATATTCTTAAATTCGCAAATTTTCAACTTTTTTTCTGCCTTCATCATCGCTTTAAAAATTTTTTTTTATCAATCGCCACCAATTGCGTCTTATAGAGAATGTCTTGCAGTTTCCAAAAACCTACCTTTATTTTCTGTATGATCATGAGTTCCCGAGTAATCGATTGTCAAAGTTAAAATAGCCTTTTTTGCTTTGTTCGACGATTACTTCGCGGCAAAAAATCGTACGCAACTCATTATAAAGTCAAATTAAAGCTGATTAAATTGTCTAAACAAGTTTTATGATCGCAAAATGAAAAAAAAATTTTGAAGTCCACATACCATTTTAAAGACGAGAAAAAATTTGGAAAATTATTCTTAGTTGGTTTTCGGATGATTACGTAAAAACCGCCTACGTTAAAAAATTTTACTGTTTAGATCTGAAAACTAGACACTTGAGGCTACATTTTCTTTTTTTAAATTTTCTGTACGATCATTTTTCGCCGAGTTATCCTTTGTTGAAAATCGCCCTAAAATTTGGATTTTTTTTATATCCTTCAATTATTGTGACTAGTGTATTTATAAAAAAGTGAGGTTAGACAGCACTTTTATGGAAGGTTTTGTACACATCCGCTGATGTACATCCAATGCTCTTGAGATAAATTCTGGAGAACACAGTGTCGGGGGTGGTGTTTATTTACTTTACTGGTCTTTACAAAAATTCAGCCTGGTCTACTAGCTGGGTTTAACAGTTTCTGTTCTAATCTTCCAGAAACCGCCATCCATTTATTCTTCTCTCGCTTCGGATGATAATTTTTCGGTATGTTCATCGGTGCATGCCGCGGCTGCGGACGTTTGAGAGCGTCCAACTTTGTAGTACTCACAGTAATTTTTCCACTTTTGTGTCCAGTCAATCTCGTGACCTGTATTTTGTTTACTTGGGTCTCACTATTCAAACAAATTAGTATACCTATGTACCTACCCATATTCAAAAAAAGTTTTAGTGAAGGCTAAAAGATTAATTTAGTAAAGCAATTATTGGATTTTCCACTATCAAAATCATTGAGCTTAGTATTCTAAGTATACGTATGTGACTTCTAATTATTGATTGTGACGATCAACATCATGTTAACTTTTTACTAATACAAACTTTGTGATATATACTCCCAAATTTAACGATTTTTCTCAGAAAAAAGAATAAGGCGAGCGGAAACTTAAAGCATCCATTAAAATAATTCCGTCTTGTTTAGGTAAAAGCTTTTGACATTCATTTGAGATTAGTTGAAAAAATAAGGAAAATTATACGCACATTCGTGGAAAGTTATTTGTTTCTACCTGAATTTTATGATTTTATATAAATATCCCAGATTTGTTATTCCGTATTTACAACAAAAATAACTTTTAATGTTCATATCCTTATTTTTTTAACTTTTCTAATTAACGGCCAGGATTTTCCCAAACAAAGTTAAATGAAACAAATATACCGGATGGTTTTATCACACTCCGGTAACGATCTCGGTGCGTCATTCGACCCATAAGTGAATTGTTTGGGTTATTTTACAGTATGAGCGCGCAAATATACAGAAATGGCTTTAGATATTTGTGATTTTGATCCAAAAGTTGATGAAACTAAAAAATTAGAGCAGGGGGCGCTGTTTTGGGTGATTGGAAGATCTTTAAACATCTGAACAACTATACAACCCTTTGTTGATTTGTTGAATTTGTTAATTTTCTAAAGTAACACAAATCTTTTCTGCACTTTTTGGGACAGCTTGTATAAGCCGATTCGTTTTCACATTAAATAATTTACATACAATAACTCATTTGTACTGTTCGGTGCAAGTGTGCTTTGCATGTTAAAAAAAAATAAAAAAAGGGGCAAATCTATTTGTGTGGTTTTGCTCATAAATATTTAAAATTAAGTTTAATAATTGTTACTGCTTTTCTTGCTCTCGCTTTTGAGGTTGTTTGTGGATGTTTAATCGAAGAAAAAATTGGAGGGTGGAAAAGAGCTCGTTTTTTCGCGTATAATCGAGATTATACGTTATACACGTGCAAATTTGATGATTGTGGTTTGATTGAAACGCTAGCCTTTATAAATAATTACTATAAACGTAATGAATATATAAATGTGTAAATTAATACTAAATTATTTTATATTGAGGTTGTTGAAAATTTATATCTTTATGTCAGAGAATTTGTATTTTATGTTAAGTTGTTAAAGCTCAAATTAGCTGTTATACAGCCATCAATCATCAACTTGGAGAAATTGCAGATCTAATAAACTCTCTCTAACATAATTATTGCGTTTAACTCCTTTTCCGCCTTATTTTAAATGAGCCAAATGAGAGTTGTTAACTTTTTCAAAAGCGCTCGGTTCTCCGAACCTAAACCTCCCTAATGGAAGCCGAACAAATTTATGGTTTATGTTTTGCGATTTGTCAATAATCGAAATTTAATTTGCAGATCCAAACGGATTAAATGGACCTCCAACTCACTGCACGCCGTCGTGGCCAGAATATTCGACACCATACACTCCATATAGTCCACCACAACCAAATAGTTACTACGAACCCCATCAAGATCCCACACACGGAGCCACTCTTCATTTACCCACAGGTATGTTTATAAGTCTATGACACTTGCTATAAATATTTTCATTTGGCTTAACAATTTACATTCTTAACCCAAAACGACCACAAACATTCAATTTATTATTTAATTTTAAAAAATTACAACCATAGGAATTTATTGTTTTAACGCGTAAGTGATATCTCGGTGGTTGGAATTAATTAAAATGTTGAGTGTGTCGCAATTCGATTAACATATTTATTTCGTTTCAGTTTTACCCGAAGTACCTTCGCACGAATTCATCAACACATCACTCAACTCACCACCGTCGGTTTTCAGTAACACAAAATCTCTCATTCCAGGAAGTACCGAATTAGAGCCAATGGGTTGTGCTACCTCGCGCTACCCAGACAACAGTACATACTACCCAAATAATTGGGGCACGAACCCAACTTATTCCAACAACTACAACTATTACAACACTCCAAACAACAACCAACAATCATACCTAAATCCCACCACACCGACGATGGTTCTTTATCCACACTTATATTCGACCGTAAATCAAAACCAAATTCACGTACACGTTCATGGAAATCCCGAAAAGATCGATTATTTAAATCCAGACCAGCTAACTCTATTGCCTTCGAGAAACCTAATGGACATAAGTGGAAATACAGAGAGTCACGAAACTCAATCGATTCAGCTGACAACCCCAACACACACGCAAATTACAGAAGAAAGAGTGCAAGCCCAACCGGATCCTGCGAGTGTATGGAGACCTTACTAAAAAAAACTGACTGATTATTAATTTGTGCTTAAACTACAAGCTAAACGAACCAAAAAGAATATTTTTGCTTGAATTGCATTTTGATTATCTTAATAAACGACTTATGTAATTTTCTTCTTTGCTTGGTGATATCAAAATACATATCAAGGTTTATGTGATTGTAAATAATTCTTATAAAGAACGAAGCAGGGTGTTTATTATTTAAGCTTTCTTTATACACAATTATGTACATATTGTTTAATAAAAAATAGTGTAATGTTTTTATTCGCTTGTTTATTTGGAGAAGAACCAATGCTGATGGATGATGGCCGTTACAGCAGCTTAAAGTTCTGGAATCCGTTTTCTATGCGCTTACACTCGGCTGTTGAGAAAAACGAGTGGCAAGTGGAGAATTTCTCATGTCTATGGGCATGCCCCCCCCCCTCACTTTGGCAGATCGACCCCAAACCTACTTCAGTATTTAGCAAATTAGTTACAAATTCATTTGAAGCTTTCGAAAATTAATTTTGGTTTAGTTGGGGCTGACTTCACTCAGCCCTGCTCCTTCCCACTTTGTCATATCGACGCAAATGATCCCTTACAATAGTCTAATCGACGTCTAATGTCTAATATACTTTCATCAAGGTCTGGCGTTAACTCAGGTTCTCCAGTAATAAGGTGTAGCCAATAGAAATAAAAAAAAGTAAAGCAAGTCATGGTTCCAAAGAAAATTTTATAATTTTGGTCTGTAAGCACAAGAACGGAACCTCAAGGTTCAAGGTTCAAGATAGGTATGGGTATGGATAAAAACCTGAGGTGTTACAAGGAAATCCGCGTTTCAGATGGAGACACTGCAATACCACAGACTAGATCTGGTGGTCTAAAAAACGGTCTCAACGGCTAGCAAAGCTAATCCTAAGTTTTACATTAATCATAAAAATAAGAATCTCGAACCTGTTAGAACTACGTGGTGATACGATTGTATCTCTAAAAGTTTATATTTGAGGAAGTATAATGAAGTGGTCAAAGGGTCAAACCATGATTTGCACTTCCTTATTATGTCATGGACAGCTAAAGGTTAATAATAAATGACTCGCACACACCCCCACTGTTCTAATTTGTTCTTCTCTAAAGCTGGAGACGTCTGCTCTCGAGAAACTAATTTTTTTCAAAACATCGAGAACAAAAAATAATAAAATGGAGCAAAAGTTGAAGAGAACAAATTCACTTAAGTCTATAATAATAACAATAAAGTTTGAAGTTGTAACCACATACAATAATATTCACCACGTATTTTATGAATCGTAAAATGTCCATTCAAATTAATTTTATGCGCCTTTCTTGTCATCTTCTCTTCATATACTCTTGCAATATAAAAGAATAATTTTTTACAGTGTTGCAAAGCGGTAAGAAAATAAAACAAACAGTTTTCGCATAAGATGAGAGTATTAAATTCACATTTAAATTTGCTATTTTTCACGTCTTCACGTGACTAAATGATACGAATACACCGCATAATAAATCAAAAATTTATGCATTTTTCAACACGGCCATAAAACTTGCTTTTCAATTGTTTTACACAAAATATTCTTGCAACAAAAGTCACCTGTAGACGTCAAAATTGTTACAACTTGAAAAGTTATCATTAGAAAGATGATGCTGGATCCTTATTATAAAAATTTAATTTCCGCCTTCAAAATTAAAACGTTCGAACCAGATCTTGAACCGCCAAAAGTTAGTTTTCGAGTTTTTGGAATTGTGAGTAGCAAACATTTTCAAAAATGTCGTACTTATGTGGCACGGTTACATAGAAGTCTTCCAAATGAATACTCAGAACCAGATTTTAGAGGTATGTTGGACGTGGAATGGAACATTTTGATCAAAAAGGTTCGAAACTAACTTTTTAAAATTTTTTCCCCTAACAATAGTTTTAGTTAAAAAGAAGAACCGATGGGTGGAAAATTTGGAGTTTAAAGAGAGACGTTGCCGTTTTCGTAGATAACGAATTTTTGGGAGACGATTTGGATTTGATTCAGTACATCGGTGCCAGATTTAGGATGCACATTGCTCAAGATTTCGAACTCCTTGGAAACAAAAAAGTTCTCGAACACTTGAAGAAGCAAAGCAATATTGGGGTAAAATTTGCCCAAAGTTGATTTATAATTTTCAAAATTTTATTTTCTAGCGAAATTTTGTCTATTTTGTTATTTCGATCGATGATCGCGTAATTGGGTCATTACTCTTCCAAGTAAGTTTATAAACAAAATAACCTGCCTTACAAAAATTATAAAAACTTACTTCCAGCTATACTCAGACTTGGTTCCTAATATATCAGAACTTTTTATAAGACGCTGTCTCAAAAAGCAAGATATGGGAGGTTACGCAGGAACACCAATTCAACGGTAGGCACCCCTTAAACCGTTTTTAAAAATTTGGCAACAGTTTAATTTTTCAGTGTGGCTAAACCAAGTTGGATTCAATGTGGGGGATGGAAGTTAAAGCACTATACCACCGCATGCGAAAACTATGTCGTACCTCACGATAGAAGGGGCGTCCTTAGCATGTGTAACAATGGAAAACACACAAACAACTCCACGCAATTTTTCATTACTCTAGACTCGACTCCCTGGATGGATTACAAATACGTTGCTTTTGGGTGGGTAAAAAACGTCATTTGAAAATAGTTCTAAGGGCCAATTTGCTTCAGTCAACTAATTCAAGGAGAGGAAGTTTTAAAAACAATCGAGAACACACCTACGCTGTACGAAGCACCAATTAAAAAAATTGAAATTGCCAAAACTGGAGAATTTACAATGTATCCAACTGACGATCCGGAAAATACTCTACACTTGAACAAGTTCCTCGAGACTAAATGCAGCAAAATTTACATGCACGAAGATGTTATCGATCCACATGACGTTAAATCGGAATTGCTTAGGAGAAGATACAAATTGGGCTACTATTGCGCTCTATCCGACTTAAGGGGGTATTTGCCCTTCTTACACTTGCCCGATTATTTGTTATACAAATACATTATTGAAAGAGTTGAAGTGGGCGAAGGAGAAGGTTTGTATCGAGAAAAATAAAACTTAAACTTACAAACTACTTTTGTAGAAGGACCTGAAGTTTACTACAAGCCTCCAGTTAGAATCGACGAACCCGACGAGCCATCGCATTTTTCGTTTGGTAAATGTTTAACAAAGTCGAAACGATTTAGATATTATAAAACTGAAGAGGGAGAAGAAGAAGAAGAAGTAAACAGCCAAACATCGTCTTCAACTTCAGCAGATAGCTCTACAAATACTTTCAGCTTAACTTTTTCAGATAAAATTGAAGAGAGAAAGAAAAGAACAATTTGTTAACAACAATAATTTATGCTTGTAATCTTATTAAAAGTAAACTGTGTCGCCATCTATAAACGTTAGTCCGTAACACGATTTGGTGTATGCCTGGTTGTATAAGCGCGAGGCGTAGAAATTCTAATAAAATTAATTCTATTGTTAGCGTGGTTGGTCTCCAAACTAAAAGTGAGGATAACAGCCAACTCTGCATCTATGCATTTGCTCCGTGTAGATTGCTTTCAGTTAAGTTAATAGTCCGTAGCGAAGTAACGTGTTGGTTAGTAAAAAGAGTGTTTTGCAGTGTAAGATAGTGATTTTTGTAAAATGTCGGACGAAGTAACGGAAAATGGCCACCAAAACGGAGATGATGTACCAGAAATTGAGCTTATAATTAAGGTAAATTGCAATTAATAAACTTTGTCGCTTTCGACAAAAATTCGAGGGGCCAGGGGCGTGCCGATTGCTTATGAAAGTTACCAAGCGAACGATTCGTTATAATAACGTTTTGAAAATCTCGTGACTATTTTAAAATTGAAATAGTTTTAATTTGATCTGTTTGGATTGTTTGAAAAAGTGTAATTTTTGATAATTGACCTTCAAACGTCATGCGTTGGCGGACCTTGTTGTATTTAAAAAAAAAGTCGTTGAACAAATAAGTTATTCCTGTTTTATAATCGTAGCCTTTGTACTTTTTTTCCTAGTGGCTAGTGGGTTAATTATTTGGTAGAAAAATTCGCAACAAGCCTCAAAAACAATTCTAATTCAACTGTTTTTCGGTAGTTGTTAATTAACGTTCAATTGTTTTTATTTACGTTTTGTTTTACGTACTGACTCGTGTGTAGACGCGACGAATTTTTTTAATTGATTTATGTGAAATAGTGTGGAACAAACGAGGAATCTCATTAATTATTTAATTTTTGATTGATAGAGAATTCATTGCCATCTCCTTCACATGCAATGAGCTCGCTCAGTGAGCTTATCGATATTCTATTAATACAGTAATTATGGCATACGTGTATGTATATTAGGCACAAATGTACTCTGTACTCAAACCTACTCGGATTTGGCTTATGTCATGTCTACCAAAAGCCATATGCGATTTTTTTCTGTCGACATTAATTTGGGAAATTCATTTCAGTCTACGTTGGTGTAGGTAAATGACTAACAGTTGTCAAATTTCAAAGTAATGTTTTGAAAATAGTCAGTTTTTGTAAATCAAGTCAGTCATGACAGACAGTTAAGCAAAAGCACTTTCTTTGCAGGTGAAATGCCTTTTTGGTTCGTAATACGCCAAAATGTCATTGGGTAAAGTTGTCGGTTCTATGGAAAATTACAAAAATATTGATACCTAACCTATCGTCAAAGTCACAAAGTCGTTTCGAAATAGCTTGGTACTTTTCTTTACATTTGGCTGTGTCGTGGGCCAAAAATTCACTTGAAGTGAAAAAAAAGTTTTTTAGGAGACGTATTGTTACGTGTACCTATGTGGTAATTGTTAATTTTAGCGTTCATCGTCATTTTTTACCTTTATTCC
Organism: Malthinus flaveolus; assembly: GCA_950108345.1. Classification (NCBI taxonomy): domain Eukaryota; kingdom Metazoa; phylum Arthropoda; class Insecta; order Coleoptera; family Cantharidae; genus Malthinus; species Malthinus flaveolus. Next base: position 24,465,038 of record OX467288.1, on the reverse strand, counting down.
AAATAATTAAATTGATGATCTCAACTAGAAGTTGAGCAGTATTCTCAAACAGTTGATGTAGACGCACCTTGCAGTTTAAAATACACTCGTCGTAGATATAATTGAAGGACTTTAATAGAGAAGTCCCTAAAGTTACTTTTCATAAAAATGTATTGTTTATAATTAGAATGTAATAAACGATACGTAAACAGAAAGTCGCGATGTACGTCATCGCAGCGTGAAGAGGCCCACAAAAGACGTTAAACATAAACGGAGATATTTTTAGAAATTAGGCGTTGTGGCTTTAAGGGGGTCTCAACGACAGTGAGTGGTAGACTTATCGTATTTAGAGAGCTCTTATACCCTCGATGAGTAATCAATTAATTCTTGTGGTTTCAACAACTTGTTAAAATCAAAAATGGAAGTTCTCGTAGTAGATATTTATAAAAATTTTTGAAAACTCTACGAACTTTATGAGGAAACAATTTGGTATTTTTTTAGAGAAGATAAGTAATTTTGAAGTTTTTAGTTTAGAATATAAGTCACTCTTATCATTATTAGCAATTACATACGTTTTGTCGCCGATAAAAACAATAGACGAATCCTCTTATCTGTTTGTGTCGTAAAAAAGTCAACTCGTAATAAAGCGTAATTGAGCAATCGATAAATTTGATTAAATTTTTGTGCCTAATATATCAAATATGGATATCCAAGTGGAAACCTGTATTTGTGTTCATTTAAATCCGATTGGTGTTAATTATAGCTTTTGTGTGGGGTTTTCAATAAGATTTACATCAATTTCACTTGCATGAACATGCAAATGTGGCACCTTTTGTAACTAAAAAAAATAAAATTCGTCAAAAATGTTGCTCTTACCATGCAATTTTTTTTATAAAACTTGGGCATTCGCAAAAACTCTTATTCTATTGTAATACCAATAAGGAAGGTGGACTCTGAGGTAACGATGAAGGCTTCTTTTCGTTATGTGAGGTAGTTAACCATTGTGTGCATTCTGGATTGGTCAGCTGACTCCCTGACTCCAACTAGTTCTAGCAGCCTCTCTAAGACCACCAGCTTTTAAATCACCTTACCCGTAGGACGAACTGTAGTAGTCTCCCAAATCGGAGCACCTTCAGGAGAGTTCGGAAAGGTTCAGAGCCCTCAGGAAGGACTGTTTGAGCCTCTCTTCACCAGTGCAGCTGCTTTTTCATTGCCCTCGTTACGACGATGTCCTTTAATCCTTCAGCTTCACCTGAGGAGGCGTTGTTAAACTCTTTTTTTCATTATGTGAGGTAGTTATAGCCACTGGGTGGAGTCTGGATTGGATAGCTGATTCCAAGTAGTTCTAGCAGCCTCCCTAAACCACCAGCTTTCAAATCAGAGTTCGGGAAGGTTCAGAGTCCTCAGGAAGGACTGTTTGAGCCCCTCTTCACCAGTGCAGCTGCGTTTTGATTGCCCTCGTTACGACGATGTCTTTTAATCCTTCAGCTTCACCTGAGGAGGCGTTGTTAACTCTTTTTTTCATTATGTGAGGTAGTTAGCCACTGGGTGGATTCTGGATTGGCCAGCTGATTCCAAGTAGTTCTAGCAGCCTCCCTAAGACCACCAGCTTTCAAATCACCCTATCTGTAGGACGAACTGCTTTAGTCTCCCAAAACGGAGCATCTTACATTGTGTGAAACCTCAATGTATTGAAGAGAGTTCAAAAAGGTTCAGAGCCTTTAGGAAGGACTGTTTGAGCCCCTTTTTACCAGCGCAGATGCTTTGTAATTGCCCTTTAATTCATCAGCTGACAAGACTTCGCAAATGTTGAAAGGAGCTGGCAGCTGCTTTGCTCTTTCTCTTTAGGATTATATTAGCGCTCTGCAGAGTGCCAGTTAGTTGATTTGAAACCATGTTCACTCATCAGGGATAAGCTGCTCTTCATGAGGAGCTCCCGGCTCCTCTTCGTTTTCTGATGTTCTCTCCATCAGTTTAGGCTGTTCAGTAGGGCTGGAGATATCGTCGGATAACTCTTCTTAGAAAATGCCGTTGATCAGGCAATAATAGTTAATGATGGTCGCTATCGCGACTGATAATCCAGTTTTTTGTGCCAAATTGCAAGATATGGATGTGGACGACATGTGATTTCAACAAGATGGTGCCACATGCCATACAGCTCAATAAACAATTCAATTACTGCATGAATCATATTCTGGTCGTGTAATTTCGTGTTTTGGTGATCAGAATTGGACGCCTAGATCAAGCGATTTAACGCCATTGGGCTTTTTTCCTTGTTTTTTTTTAAGTCTTACGGTTTATGCTAACAAGCCCACGACCACTCCCATCGTGGAGGAGGAGAGCTGTAGTTTCCATTCTATTTGACCACAACTTTTATCTTTGTAGTTGTAGTCCAAGAACGATCCGAGAACTCCAAGTTCATTTTTGTTTTTAGTTTAAAGCTTTGTTTGGATAAGATTTTCAGGAGATCTATGTACGAGACAGTAGCACATCTCATGTTACTTGTTACAGCTAAACACCGAATAATGTTTGTAAAGTGTCAGGAGGAAGAATCAAATTGAGGAGGTATGGATGAGAAACTAACAAATGGGACCAGAACCTCAAAACAGCTGAAGTCTGAAACTACAGATTTTGTTTAGTACTCGCCAATGACTAATTTCATCTTCAAATATATGCCTCTTTCCTTCTTTTTCCCATTGAACTCATCGCGTATCCTTATATTGACCTTATTATAGTACCAACGTCTTGAGTAATCTCTTGAAATTTTACAGTGCTTTTTCAGCAGTTTTTTGTGCTCATTTTCTTCTTCATATTTATTTTAGTTATTACATTTTTAACATGTGGCCAACTTGCGTTGTTTGAAACCGAGTTTGAAACCACATTATATAAAATGCAAAGCTTCTGCATTCAAATGCAAATATCGAGGTAAATTTTTATGCAAATTATCGAGCTGGACAGTTAAAATTAACAAACATCGGTTAGTTTAGGTTAGGAAGTCGGAAGTGGTTATGCACACGCACATTTTTGTTGTAAAATGATGTAATAAAAATTATTCAAGAAGGAAACATTAGATGACAACTCTTATTTTGGTAAACCGAATAAACGAATTTCAATCGAAAAAAAATTTTTTTTCAGTTCACACATTTTGTTTTTAATTACTGTAATTATTTAACAAAATCTGGTCCAATTAACAGGTTGCCTCATTATTAATGCGAGTCAACCGAACCATGATGCAATGGTATTGTCTAAAAGATTCGAAACGTTGCATAATTTTGAAGATGTGAAATTTCTGACAAGTACGCTAAATGAGTGAATGAAATTCCTCAAGTAAGAAAAAATGTAATTGAAGTTCATTGCTAGTTTTAAGTAGGTGCTTTGGTAATTGAAGACACGCGATGACTTTTTTCTAACTCTTTTTATGTTCAAATAACGGTTTGCTAAACGCCAAAACCATTTATTCCCAAGCTGATGGTTATCGTAACTGTGACATGCGTGTCGACACGAAAATAAATATTTAAATTTTTGGGCAAGGCTGGTGACTGTCTCTCGTTTTTATTGTGAAAATGTTCTATTTTTCGAATTCTCTTTATACTGGAACGTCCAAGTATGGTTTCGTCTATAGCTCGCTCACGTCTCGCGAGGCTCGTCGACTTCTTAAAATTTGTGATGTGATGATAATCTTGTGAGGAGTTGCAAAGTTAATCTCGAGCTCACTTTCTAATAATTAAATTCATGATTCATCCATTAAAACTATGTTTGGATATGAACTTAATTGAACCCAGCCTTATTTTTGTAGCTGTACCGCCAATGTGACATTAAAACCTTTAGAAGAAAAAGGTGCGACTCGCTGTTATATGCTTTGCCATTGTTGTAATTGATCAAATCAAAGACAATAGAAATAAAAGTTGGAGAATACAAAACAAAATTACAATTTGTTAATTATTAGGCACATTCAATTAATCGTGCTCATGTTTACCACCATCTTCAATTTGTGTTAAGTGAGCGCCATATAACAGAATAAGCGAAGTGAGAGTTGCAAGTTATATTAGTAGGTACATCATTTCTAAACATAAAAAAACACCTAACTTAAGTGTACTTACGTTTATTTATTATCTATGTCCTTGTGCTAAACGCAAAAATGAAGTCACACTAATTAAGCGCGCTTTGCTTTTGAAACTATGACAAATTGTTTGACCAAGTTTTGCTTTAGGAAATCATGACTTTGTGTGCTCGGCGTGGATTATTTAATATTCCTTAAAGCAAGGTGCGTTAGTGACCTGCATATTGTGTCAAGTACCTCTTGTGTATCAACTAGAGTACATTAACCCATTTTACAACAACTGTTTCATTAATTCTAATGTACGCATCTCGTCGAGGCTCGACAAATCCGAAATACGAGTTTAAAATCCACCTCCAGTGGATGTTGTTAATCGACTTTTTTTTTAAATTATCGACTAACTATTTGCAAACTCGAAACGTCCCATTAAGGATTAGTGCACTTATAATTTGTACTTAACTTTCATCGAATATTGAATATCGAGATGAAGCTAAAAGTAGTTACTTCCAAGTTGAGAAAATTGAATTCGCTTTCTATCAAAACTTGCACTTTCAAATCAATAACGACCGGTTTCCTGTCGAACCGTTTATACTTGTTTGGAGTTCACTTTTAAGTTCTCTTTTAATAAGCGACAACTTTTTATTTTTAACGGTATCGATCTTGCGCCAAACTGTCGAGAGGCTAACTAGCTCAACGTTGGTCCTTCGTGACTTGGAATGCAGGAGTTTCGAGCGTTACACAGCTGGGTTCGCTTGAATATCTATACATGAATTATGAATTCCGTTTAACCCGTAGAAAATTAATTCCCAATATGAGAAACGCCATCGGAAAGTTCCAGAGTTTCTCATACTGGCCTTCCTGAAGCGTTAATTAAGTCTCAGCCTCCTAGTGGTCGAAAGCCACCGTCTCTCTCACTGTCGAGGTATCTGTAAAACGCTGAAACCCGTTACCACATGAGCTATAACGATTATAAACTGCGTCTCAAGCTTGAGCATATAGTAGAGTAGTCTACAAGCAGAGGGGCCCACTAACCTAACCTAATCTAACCTAACTTAACCTTTTTTTTTTATTTAACGGATGTGGAAATCTTCGAAAGACACCACAACTTCACTAAAACTACACCCGATCGCCCACTTTCCGTGGGCGATCTGTCCTACGTGAAGGCTGGGAATCCGCGTTAGAATCTTGTCCAGTCCTTCATTCCAAGAGCTCTTCCTCGATGCCGATTCGGTCTTGGTCTTTGGTCTTTGGCACTTCTTTCTACAGTGCATCTGTCTATCTTGGTGTTTGCTCTCTTTTTTCAGAGTTTGGCGGCGTTCGGCGTCGTCCTTACATCCCGAGCTCGGAGAACTCAGTGCTCAGGACTTTGGGGCTCCGCTTCGCGCTGCTGTTGCCTTTCCATCTCTTCCTTCTCCTTCATAATGCTCGACGCAAGTTCTTGTCCTCTGAGCATTATATCTATGATGTTCTCGTCGCTCAGAGTCAGTCCAACTTTGAGAGATGACACGACTCTCGTTTGCTCTCATCGATAGCACTTGAATAGGGTGCGCTCGGCAGTATCGATGTCGTGGCAGTGGTCGCATTTGGGGATGGCCAGTTCGCCAGTTTCCCAATTCGGTGCTTGTAGTGGTTGAAGCAACCGTGGCCTATAAGGAGCTGCGTAAGATAGTAGCTCAGCTCCCCGTGATTTCTCTCTACCCACAGCTGGAGGTTGGGTATGGGTGTTTTCGTCTAAAGACTTATGTCTGTATCCGTTCAGCAGTTCTGCCACTGCGCCATAGTATGCGCGCGAGTTGTAGGGTGTTCGTCGCGCTTGGTGGCTCTTTCCATAGCGAGCAGGTCGATGGGTGGCAGTGATGCTACTACAAGCGCCGCGTCGAGCGAGATGGTTCTATATGCGCATGTTATTCGTAGGTCCATTTTCCGCTGAACTCTAAGCATACTGGTCCTATTATTGCGATCGTTAACCAGTGCGTCGCTCCAGACCGGAGCTGCGTAAAGCATGATAGATTGCACGACCGTGCTCAGCAGTCTCCTTTTGGTCGTCTTAGGTCCCCACATGTTGGGCTGCGTTGTCGTGGTCGCAGCTCTGGCTCCGGTCTCGCGGATGTGCTCGGCGTAGTTGAGATGTTTATCAACTATCACGGATCACGCCAAGCACCTTGATGGAGTCTTTAAGCTGGATTTCAGCTCTGCCAAGTTGAAGTCGGATTTGCGGGCATCGTCTTCTTCCGCAAACTTCACTAACCTAACCTAACAATTGCCAAGAGAATTTCCCATTATTTCTAAAGCTTTTTGGAATCTATTAACGCAGATTGCCAAAAGTTTGGTGGCGCAGACCACGAATTATTTACTTGACCACGGCTGATATACGATTAGGTAACCAAAATAGGTTCTCTTCTACGTTTTGTGTTCTCAAAAAGTTTAAGTTTACTTCGCTGGATCGAAGCGGCGAACTCACCTCTAGGGCTTAGAGAAAAAACATCGATGGTTCGATGTTTTTGAACCAATCGACTGTCGATTATGATTCTTAACAATCGCCCAGCCGTACTCGCCTCTTCGTGCCTTTTGGAGTAGATCTCTGCTGAGCTCATCCGAAACAATCGGATACATTTAAGTGACTGGTATTTAATAAATAGTTTTAAATAATTAGCAATTTAGATGTTATAAATAAATTAAATAGAACGTACAAGTGCATTTGAGCATAGAAAGTAACACAAAAGTTAAAAAAATGAAAATTACTAAAATGCACTTTTAATGAAGCTACAAAAATTTCTAATTGCTCTACCGTAATATTGACGTTTTTTTTTAATATTTGCTTGCACACTATTTTTGCATATTTTTCACAATCACTCATGTTCTCAAATATTTTCATGTAGCACAATTGAAAGTTTTTTCCAATACAAATTATGTTTTTAATTTGGTAATTTCACTCTTTTATGACGGTAACTAGCACTTTCAAATTGAAGTGTGAACTTGGTTAAATACAAAATTACAATCGTGCACCACCCGTAAAGTCATAAAGTGACTTGAGAATGACTGCTAAAGATTCTCTCGCTAGAACAATTAATTGACAAATGGTTGCAGTTGCCTATACAGTAATTAAAATAGATTTTTCGTAAATGTGTGGTGGCGTCTTAAATTAATTTATGCTCGTTTCAAGTTCAAGACCGATTTACAAATAGATAAAATTAATTATTAGTTGAGTTGCCAAATTATTTTTGTCTTGACGCGGAGTGAAATTATTCTTAATCCGAAATAGAGAAGGTTAATCACCTGCTAACGATTTTTTGTTTGTGGCTCCTTTCAAACAAATCGTTATTTTCAAGTAAAAGAAATTGGTAGCAGTTACGAAGCATGTAAACTGAGGAGAAGATGGGTAAAAAAGTCCTTAAAAATTAGACCGTAAATAAAGGCTTACTTGTTCATCTGATGCACTAGGAGAGTCGGCTTCTGGAAAGCGTTGAAATTTAACCAAATTGATCGATTTGGAACTATCAGAAAACAGCATTAAAGCATCATTTTTGAAGGCGTGTTTCGGAAATTGGAAACCCCTACTTTGAAGACTTCTCCAAGTTATGTTTCTGAAAGTTGCAATTTTTTCAAAAGGCTATGCGGGTGGGGGATGGCTTAAATGGTTGCAGTAAAGATATTTTCAGGCATAAGTTTCCTTAAACACTTAGTGCCTTGAAATTTTGAAGATAATTGAGAAAATGTCTTGAAAATGAGAGAGCTTCTCGCTTCTCGAAGAATTAAATATGAAATGCTTGGAAAACTGCAACATTTTATTTCATCTTCACTGAATTATGCATGCACTTTTGACTTCCTTGAGTGAATTCTATTCATGTACTTAACTAATAAATATAGGCAATTAACTGCCTTTTCTCATCTATTGTAGTGCCTGCTTTAGAATTCCTACAATAACAATATAATCTTACTCGTTCCATTATAAGTACAAATTGTTGTAATAAAACATAATTGTCACCCAGGAATTTGGTATAATTTTCAATTAAATTTTATTTATCCATTCCTAATGATAAGGTAAATAGCGCTAGCGTCGGTTAGCGTTTGTTAACTCCACCTGTTTGTAACTAGAACTAGTGTTTGATAATAACAACATGATAAGTGAACAAAAAATGTAAACTGAGGTCTTGATATGTGTAAATGTTTACTCGCGAAACAATTTCATTCATTAACTTTCTGGAATGGAATGTTTTGGGGATTCTACTCGTTGGGTAAATTCCGAGCTCCTTGGAAAGCCACACCTCGTGCCTTTTACACCTCAAATTTTTTGATTAAAATTAATGAAGTAAAATAGGAAGTTGATACCAGGTATATTGCGTGTTCAAAGATTAAATTACTTTTGCATAAAATGCATCTTCTATTACGCCAAGTGGAAATGAGTCGGAATACGGGAACATCGACATTTTTTTACTCGCGCGATTTTATTTTACCGCTAGAAGCAATTTAACTTTTTTATAAATAATTCAAGCACATTAACATTATTTTGTAATTGTTTCAAATTATTCGTTTTTTTACATTTTACTCTACATTACGCATTTTGTTCCATTTTGATGAGTTTGAGATTATTTGAAGAAAATTGATTAAACTTTTTTGGTTTAAACCAAAGTGTTGGAATATTCGCAGGTTAACGATTTAAAAAATTAAATTTCGACATGTCGAGTTGAGCAATTTAGCGCTGAATAGAAAATAAATAAATTGTTCTTCTACACACCTACAAAGACTCGAGTCTTACTCGACAAGTCACATTGTGATATTTCAAAGTCTTTATTTGGTTGAAGATTATTGTAGTGAAAGTAGTCGTTATTTATTCCATTTTAACTAAGAAATTTAAAAACAGTACAGTTTTGCCTCAAGTGTTGAGTATAGCGAAATATTCTTTCCATCGGATACTTCAAAAAATGTCGTTTTCATTGTATTAATTAGTAATAGCTTCTGCAGTTTGTTTAATTGTTAATTTATTGACCTTTACCTTCATAATAAACAAATTTACCTTGTACCGTAACATCTGAAGTATTCTATCTGATGGGCGGTGGGAGGGAGTTTGGAACCGTCCAACTTCATGTCCGATACCGAAACCGCTTTAGAAATTTGTAAGTCTACCTTTTTCAAAATCCAAGGGGGCTCGCTTTTAAGGATAGCAGACCTTTGAATTGTGAAGAACTCTCCCTTCCGAGTATGAAACTCTTCTTTCTACCAGCTACATTTTCCTTCAAAAATATTCCGACGCCAATGGTTTTTTATTAGCGTAAATTACCTATTCCACTTCTACTTACGTAACGATATGCAAATATATATTATGCATCTTTATTTAATTTTAAAGCTAATGTAGTTATTAACAGCCGAGTTTAAAATTAAACAAAATGAACTGTTATAATAAAATTCCGAGCGCACGAATGTAATTTTTTTTCTGTATTATACATCAAAAATTCCCACATTACATCATTACAAAACCTTATTGAAGCGAATAAATGTTATGTTTTTACTTTCAAAAATGAATTAAACATGAGCGACTAATAATAAATAATTAGATACGAAAATCGAAGCCTTACAAAACTGGAAAATATTATTTTTTATATATAAATTTATATTCTTTACATAAATAACTACGTACACTTACACATAAATGAAACTTATTTTAAGATCAACGACTGTACAACACATGGTAGTTAATTATCTCAAAACAAGGGGCAAAAACTTGTGAAGTTTTAACCGACTCTAGACTCTCATCGTCTCATCTCCGATAACTGATCTAATTTTGATTTTTCTCATTTTAGGCTTCAACGATCGACGGTAGACGAAAAGGCGCGTGCCTCTTCTGCCAAGAATACTTCATGGATCTTTACTTGTTGGCCGAACTTAAAACAATAAGCCTAAAAGTGACGACAGTCGACATGCAAAAACCACCACCGGACTTTCGCACCAATTTCGAAGCAACTCCCCCGCCTATTCTAATAGACCGAGGCATGGCTATACTTGAAAACGAAAAAATCGAAAGGCACATTATGAAAAACATCCCGGGCGGACACAATCTTTTCATTCAGGTAACGCCCTATAATTTAATAAGTCCCAAATTGGATTAATCGAGTTTATTTTTAGGATAAAGAAGTGGCTTCGTTGATCGAAAATTTATACAGCAAATTAAAGTTAGTATTAGTGAAAAAGGATGACCAAAAGAGCGCCCAACTTCTATCGCATTTAAGGAGAATCGACGAACATTTAAGGAAGCGCGATACCCGTTTTTTAACAGGAGATACTATCTGTTGCTTCGATTGTGAGTTAATGCCTCGCCTTCAACACATTCGAGTTGCAGCTAAATATTTTGTCGATTTCGACATACCGAAAGAGTTGACTTCGTTGTGGCGTTATATGTATAACATGTATCAATTGGACGCATTTACCCAAAGTTGTCCAGCCGACCAAGATATAATTAACCATTATAAGCTTCAGCAGGCTTTAAAGATGAAAAAACACGAAGAATTGGAAACGCCTACTTTTACAACTTCAATTCCTGTCGATGTTAGTCAATAAATTTTTCGCGATAATTTGTTGCTTTATATCTTTGTGCAGAAGTAATGAGTGCCTGGATATTCCATCCTTTTTTATATTTAAGCATTTAAATATGTAATAAGACCGCTGTGTACTTTCTTAAACTTATAAATTTTTTAAAACCTAGTATTATCGGAAGTAAATTTTTACACAGAATTTGTGATTGATTTTTGGGATTTTTTCAAACTAAAAATTTTATGTTTCGACTTTTAAAACTAAAAGCTTGTAGATCACGTTTCATTTAAGTTTTCTGTATTATAAAAGTGACTTAATAATGCATAAGTATTTTTATTTTATTTTTTTGATTACCTGCTTAGAATTAATTTCTTCTGTATGTACTTTGAAATTTATTTGACATACTTTTAACGTAAGTCATTGTGTACAGACTCATGTTATGTATTTCTATTATATAAATATATTATATACTTATTGAAATAATTTATTATTAGACAAAATTGGGTACTGATACTAATTCAATACGCTTTATACAAAAATTGGAAATATCTTCCTTCTAGTTTTAATGGCAATCCGTTCTAGAAATTATGCAGAACTTCCCAGTACTTGCTAAAAATAAATTGTTGAATTAATTTCTTGGTTATTCTGGGTAACCTTAGTCATGAGTCTTATCTTTAAATAAAGGATGTGAAACAAATTCGTTGCTTAATGTTTTCAAAGAAAGCAAACTTACGTGAATATGTTGCCTTTTTATTTATTAAATAATAAAATCAATTCACATCCTGTGGTAAAAATACAGAATAGGAACCACCTGTTGAAGGATGACAAAAACCATACTATACTCCATTCAAAATCAAGGTGCAGTAAATGTCAACAGTTATCATCGCGTAACGACTGCACTTGACTACAGATATTATTCTAACTCCCTAAATATCTAGGCATCACCGAGCCCCTACTCAAAATCTAAAAAAATTTTTTACACATCTTAATTTACCAAGATATCTGCATATATGTGTTGACGTTTACTGCACCTTGAATTTAAATGGACTATATACTCAAAGTTGGTGTATGGGAAGTTGTCTCATCTACATTGTACGAACGATTTGTGACGTATGTAAGATACCGGAACACAAATAAGTTGCGATGCTTTACTACTGATTTAAAGGTTTTAAAATGTTAAAACATCGTTTGTTAATGTTTTTTAATTTGTAATTTGAGAAAGCTATCGTTTGTGATTCAGCGAAACGTAATTTGAAGAGTTTATGACAATTCGGTTTTGAATAAAACCATATAAAACCAAAATTAGCTAGAAGTAGACTTATCATATAGCTAATTAGCACGATAATATTTTTGAAAAGGTACTTTGTTAATAATAAGCACTATTTTGTTTTATTTCAAAAATAATGATAAAAATATTACTATTTCCATAAGAATTCTGTACTCGAGCGGGACTCTTAGGTATCTTACCTACGTCACTAGCCCGAATCGCACCGACCTCATCCGACCGTCGATGAGACAACTTCCCATACACCAACTTTGCTATATACTCCTTGGTCGAAAATGTATACAGTGACTCATTTTAAGAACTTAGACAGCCACGGGAGATGAAGCGTGCAAGGCCCAATACACAGGCCTATGGATTGACCCGTCTTGCACGTTTTACCTCCCGTGGCTGTCTAGTTCTTAAAATGAGTCACTCTATACATTTTCGATCAAGGAGTATAGGTACTCGGTTTTATGGTATCTTATCCAAAATAATCTTCTGTTTATTAGTGGCAGTTTCGGTAAGTATATTAATGCATTTGAGTTCGAATTGACGTTTTGAGTTTTCAGGCTCGTGCTTGGAATCAACTAGAACTTGACTGCATGGTAGAATTACTTCTAAATGATGAAGACTTGAAGCAGTATAATGGATTTTAATTAGTACCGGAAGACAATGAAAATTTAAACAAATTTACGAAATGTTGTTATACGAAAAGAAACTGGTATGATACGAATGGAAAAATCGACGTCAAAGCGTTAGAAAAGCAACTCGAGGAAATAAAGAGTTTGAATCCATCGTATTATTTAGGAAACAGTCGGGATATTATTAATGAAGGCATCGAAGAGTGTGCTGCATTCTCATTTCAAGGAAGTAAAGGAGCAGTGGCTGTTAAACTTCAAAACTGTGTTTATAAATTTATTAAGAAAAATATTGTTGACACGAAGGGTGGAACAAGAACTTTAGAAAGTTTGCTAATTCGTTGAGTTTGTATAATTTAATATTTGATGATAAAAACTCAATGAAAAGAACGGCAATAGTAGTCGAATGCGTATACATATCTACTTCTGAGTTAACAATTCATCTTATATATATTTCATCGAAAATAAATGCTCTAATTAAAACTCCCTACAGACTCTTTTTGCAACAAATTACCTATTGATTGCTCAGTTTTCTTAGGCTTTCCAGTTTTTCTTTTGGTAAGCACCTATTTGGCATCCAAACACCGATACCGATACTTTAAAAAAATAAAGTTACCTAATCAATTTATTAGTTGACATAACTGAGGAAAAAACAAAATTAATTGTTAAATGTAGTTAAATTAATTGGGGTGAAATGTAATTAAATGCATAAAAATACAGAACACGGCTTTCTACTGATAACTTTTAGATATAAAATAAAACTGGCAATTATAAAGCACCTCCCAAAACAGTAAAGATGTTTGAATTTCCAATTAGTTTTGAGTTTAAGTTTTGAATTAAGGTTCGTGCTTGGAATACGAAGATCATTTGAGATGATGTGTGGTTCATACGAGAGACAAACTTGAGTTTCGTGTCCAAAGTAACACCCGAATCGCTTGAGATAACCTTTTTACAATCAATTTCATCAATTAAGACGAAAGATTACATAACTGAGTAAAAAAATGATTTAAACAAATGCAAAAATATACATAACAAGATATTAATTTAATTAAGTTCTTAATACATAATAAGAAAACAAATTCGTTCATCTTGAAAAGAGATAAGAAATGAACGAAAAGTCGATGCAAAAGAGTGCTCATCTGCTGATCCATCATAATATACAGGAAAGTCAGATGACCTGGAAAAAATTTAAACGTATCTAAATCAATCATTACAAAAAATCCACTCCTGATCCAGATCCAGATGATGGATTGTTGCTAGAAAACAATTACAGTTCGTCGAAAATTACCAGTGTGGGTGTAACTGGGCCAAAAATAATTTTTCTGACGACAATGGCCATGTTGGTTATAAATTATCTGTGGTCCTTACAAAAATGCCGAAAAACAAAATTAATTGATGTTCAATCCTATCAAATGCAAAAAATACACAAGACCTTAAACTGATAAGCTATTTTATATAAAAGAAAATAAATAACTTGCCAATCAGTGCATCTAGAAAAGCGGTAGTAAAATGATTTCCAAAATAATCTTCTGCGCTTTACTGGCAGTTACGGTAAGTGTCTTATTCAATATTAGAGCTTGAAATTAACGTTTTGAATTTAGGTTCGTGCTTGGAACGACGCAGAACTTGAATGTATGACAGAATTGCATCTAAATCACGAAGATTTTGATCAGTACGATGGCTTTAAACTAGTACCGGAAGATAATGAAGATTTCAACAAATTTACGGAATGTTATTATACGAAAAAGAACTGGTATGCTGCGGACGGCAAAGTTGATGCTAAAGCAATTGAAGAAATAGTAGACAGATCGATGGGTGATGATTCGGTGTCCAAACTCATCAAGGATAAATTACACGAAATCATCGAAGATTGTACAGCGCGCGATTTTGAAGGAAGTAGAGGAGCAGTGGCTGTTAAAGTTCAAAATTGTGCTTATAAATTTGCGAAGGAGAATATTATTGACAAATTTTAATAGAAGTAGTATGTGTAACGGGACTATTTGAAAGTTTGCCGATTTATACTTCTTGCTAATATAAACTGAATAGTCAATAGCAACAGAAAAGGGCGGAAATAGTAGCCAAATGCGTTATAATATTTACTTCTGAGTTGAAAATTTCTAATTTAATTTTGTAAATTACTACCTAGGTATCAAAGATAAATTAATGCTCTAATTAAAACTTTTTATTCGAATACTTTCATATAAAAACGTCATTTTAGAAATGGCAAATTAAACATCCGCTGTTGGTATTTCATTTTGAATTCCATCATCCACTTTATATTCGTTACTTAGCGTGTTACTTTACTACTTTACGTTACTACGTTACTACTTTATAACTTCACGCTTGACATAGGTACATTAATATCGGTGTTTGCGTAACGCCCTTGCATTTCACCCAAAGGTTTTGGGTTCGAGTCCCGTTGCCGGCAAGCTTTGACCAACGGTCTACACATGATTCTACAGGTCAAAATAGCACTAGAAGCTCCTATAACAAAAAGTCGAAATCTCAATAATAAGAAAGTTGTGGGGCCTCAAAGTTGAGTTTTTATCCATATAATATATCTTCACCTTCTTTCACCTCTTGAAATCTTAAAATACTGGTAAATTTAATAAAATAGAAGCCTCTACGTCATCTGTGCACTGCACCGAATCACAGTATAACAGCCATGTCATTAGTCATTCTGTCGTTCTTTTGTAGCTTTTGTGCAGTTGTACTATTGGCGTATTGGACATATGACATGACCATATGACCAAGTTCTGTGCGCATATGACGCGATGGGTCATTCTCTAATGACTCGAGCTCTTACAATTCCGAAATTAATAAAATTGATTGTTGATGATTGCAAATTACCTCAAGTTTATCGCTTAACAGTCGAATAAAAAATATAATTATGTAATTGGATAAGGTCAATCCAAAAAAAAGGTTGATGGCGATAATATTTACGTACAAAAGACACAGTGTACGGGCGATAACATTTAGTAAACCTCCTCGAGTCCTAGAGCCATCAAGATGCTTTCGAAAACTTTTGGTATTTTGCTATTCGCAGTCTCTGTAAGTCTTTTCTTTATATTATAATTTCGTTACAACTTTAATGTACTTCTTGGTTAAAGGCTTTGGCATGGAGTACAGACCACCTCGAATGCATGCAAGAATTGGGTTTAAATCAAGCTAAATTATCTCAATACGACGAATTTAGGCTATTGCCAGAAGATAATGAAGAATTAATTAAACTTGCCGAGTGTAATTGGACGAAAAAGAAATTTTTTGACAACGATGGTAATGTTGATCCTAAAGCAATAGAAAACCTATTAAAGCTAATGGTAGAAACAACTGGACATGTTGCTTCAGAATTCGAAACGAATATGCTGAACACGATTAATCAAGGGATTGAAGAATGCTCAGAACACAAATTCGATGGAAGTAAAGGAGAGGTTGCTCTTAAAGTTCAAAACTGCATTTATATGTTTCTAAAGAAAAATGGTGTTGAAAGACTGTAGATGGTATCGTTAGTAATAAATTGAGTTTTCAAAAAATTGGTTCAAATAATTTGTTATATAGGTACCGCATAACGGATTGGGACCTAAATGTAGGTCCCATCTGTTATAACTTTAGCACTTGAACAGACAACACACGTAAAACACCATAAAAAATAGCATTTAGCATCTGCATCTGCAAATATTGCAACAATAGGACAAAGTACCTATATCGTAATACTTATTACTAAAAATTATGCACTAACTTATTAATAATCTGAATTTTGATAATTGCAAATCACCTAAAGTTATCGCTCGACAATTGAGTAAACATATAAGTAGTTGGATAAGGTCAATCCTAAGGTCGATGTCAATAATATTTACTTGCAAATAAAAGGCACAGTGTACAAGCAACATTTAGCAAATCTCCGAGTCCTAGAGAGTCATCAAGATGCTTTCAAAAATCTTTTGTATTTTGCTATTCGCAGTCTCTGTAAGTCTCTCTCTCTTTTTATATAATTTTGTTACAATTTTAATTTACTTATTGGTCAATGGTTAAGGGTTTGGGCATGGGATTCAGACCAACTCGAATGCATTCAAGAATTAAATTTAAGTCAAACCGAATTAGATGAGTACGACGCATTTAGGCTATTGCCAGAAGATAATGAAGATTTAATGAAACTTGTCGAGTGTAATAGGACGAAAAAGAACTTTTTTAACGACGAGGGTGATGTTGATCCTAAAGCAATAGAAAAGCTATTAAAGCTATTGGTACAAACGTCAGACCACACTCCTTCATATTCTGAAAGGAGCATACTCAACATGATGAATCGAGGGATTGAAGAATGCGCAGAACTCAAATTTGATGGAAGTCAAGGAGCGGTTGCTCTTAAAGTTCAAAACTGCATTTTTATAAATTTCTAAAGAAAAATTTTATTGAAATAGGATTTTTATAGATTGTATCGTTAATATAGTCAAAACCAGTAGAGGTGGCTTATGACTCATTCCAAAAAAACTATACATCTTTCAAAACTTCACCGACCCTAGATGCGCAGAAGGGGAAGTGAAAAAGCGGTGAAAAGAGATGCCCAATCCGTGTGTTTAGGTTGGTGTGTAACCTTGGTTACGTCGCTGTACGAAATTTGGTTGTTTACGCAGGTCGATGAGGTTTTGAAAGATGTATACGTAACTTGAATCACGCTATCCTTTTTTATAAGTTTGTTTTTACTTTGTGGGAATGCAACAAAATATTTTAATACGTCATTTTTAAGTCACTTTAGCGATGAGTCATAGGACACCTCTCCTGGTTTTGACTATAATAAATTAGGGTCCAACCCTAAACTGCAAGAAAAAGCTTTTACCCTGCGGACAAAACTGCATTATTTTCAATTATTCATCAGAGTTCTCGAAAATGCTTTGATTATCTTCATCGATGTCGTTAAGAATCACTGGATCAGTAATGGTGCATCTATATCCTCAGCAACTGCTACACGTGTTTGAGCATTTTAAGCCACTTTTTTGGCACTCACAGTTTTGGATCCACCCCTCTTTGCATGTACAAGCAATGAGAGATAGTAGTGACTGTTTAGGAGCAGCTGCATTAGTGATTGTAACTGCACGCAGATAACCACCAAAGTTTTTGCAACCCCATTTTAGTGGATCTTTTTTTACGTTGACCCATTTCTGCACTTGATGGTACACTCTATAAGAGTGTTGTTATACAGCTGCTGAAGTGAGGGAAGTACAACCAGTCTAACGTCTGAACATGAACATTTAGTGTAGAGGTTGTGCTATGCAGTTCTGCGATGGTGTGCCAGTAACGTTAATAGCGTAGATTATCCAAATCGTCAGGATCATGTTTTGATGCGAATAAAAGGATTAAGGAAACGAAGAAATGATTTCATGCTTCCAGCTACTGCACCTGGGTCAGCGTTTGGGCCGTTGAATGTAAATGCACTAATAAACTCGAAGTATCCAATAATAATAATAAGGAACTCGAAGTTAAGGATTATTAGGGAACGTCATCAATACAACATATTATAATTACGTCATTCTGTCGGTTCTTTCCTAAACTGTAAAATAGGCTTGCATTTTATCTCTTTTATATCTCTGTAACCCTTTTCTGTGGGACAAAAAGGTATAGAACCTTTTTTGTTTAAAATTAAATTTTAATTAATTTTGTACTAAATAATGTTTGTGTTAGACTCCATGGTTCTCGAGATATTTGCAGAAAACTGTTAAAACGTACCATCTTACACCCTTCCAACCCCCTCCCAAGAAAAACCCGACTCTATAATAGATCATGCAATTTTTTATCACTTATTACATACAGACAGTTGAACAGTTTTTTTATTTCTTAGCGACTTTTTAACTATTCCAGATTCGCCATTAACTTTAGTGTAAACTGAGCTTTATTTACTCGATTTTCTAAAACCCACATAACCTCACTATTCAAGTCATTTTTGTTTTCCGTTTACTCTAGTTTTAAAACGTGCAACATTTTAGTTCAATACTAATTTATGTAATGTTTAATAAGGGAAAATTTCAAATTAGTAAGCAAAATTTTATCAGTTATGTATTATTTAACTATGAAAGAAGTTTTTAACGCAAGTACAACATACTATTTAATTTAATTTGGCATTAATCAAAATAGAGGAACAAAAATATGTACGCTACCAAACGTATTATAAATTTAAGTAAAATAATTAAACGACATTCGAGCTTATACTCAGTTGATAATGTGATAAATGAAGAAAATTTGCGAAAATGTGCAATCAAATTTAGCAATATGAAAGAAATAAGGCTACAGACACACGAACCGAGTAAGAGAGCGGCCGTTTTAATTCCCCTATGTGTTGTAAATAATAAAGCGTCGATTTTATACACTTTAAGAGCTTCTCACTTAAAATCGCATCGTGGGCAAGTGAGTTTTCCTGGTGGCATGCAAGATTTGAATGATGAAGACTTGCTCCAAACTGCAGTACGAGAAACAGAAGAAGAGCTCGGTTTGGCAGAAAAACACATAAAGATATGGGGTAGTGGAAAATTAATCGTTACTCGTGGTGAAACGTGTGTGCTTCCAGTTATAGGTCAAATTAAAGGAAAATTAGATTTGAGTACTTTAACTATCAATCCCGAAGAAGTCAGTGAAGTTTTTACTGTTACTTTGGAAGATTTGTGCGATTCTAAAAAGATCGGCCACACTCAGTTTAGGAATACTTATTCGGCTCCATTATTTTTAGGTGGTTCTCAGCGGATATGGGGTTTAACCGCTTTAATTACGAGTGCGTTCTTAAGATCTTTGTTACCTACAAGTGCTTATAAGCATCAAATTCCTTATATATCTTCGATAAAACCTGTACTTCGATACAGCTCAAAAACTTGACTTTAAATTACTTTTATGTAAATATTTTACGTAACATTTATTTATTTTAATAAAAGAATAATTTTACAACACAGTTTAATTGAATTGTATGTGCTGTTCCAAATTTGATAGGAACCAACAAAATCCTTATCGGAGTCCTTATCTCTAGGATTATCTAAATTCATATTTAAGACCCCAAATGAAGCAAAAAACTATAAATAAAACAAAATCAATTTTTATTGTATAGTATATGAAACGAATAATAAATATATTATATTAACAAGAGGTCGCCTAATGTACCTGGATTATAATTACAAAAGATCTTGAATTATTTCTACAATTGCCTCTTAGTGAAGCTTAATATCTTGTCAACTATTGCCGCTCTTTTTTGTAATAACTGGAGCTGATTTTCCGGAATAGTACCAGACTTTAAGTTTCTCAATAAAAAATGTTGTATAAATAGCCTTAAACTTTGTTTAAATAATTTAAGTTTTTCTGATCGAGCAACATTAAGAAAAACTCCTTGACACATTTCGTCATCGTCGCATAGTAGAATTCCAATTAAAATTTGTCTCATAAATCTCAATGTAATTTTGTCTAATTCACCAAATTGAACGATCTAAAACAAAACGAATTTTAAAATAATCCAAAGACGTATCGCTGAAATTACCTTGAGGACCGAAATCGGTAGACCTTTGGCAAGAAATAGATGTGTTAACAGTTTTGCCAGATTTGACAATTGACTTGTCGAGCACTCTGATATGGCTTTAAGTTTGTCCCAAATCGAATATTTTATTGTCATTTGAAACCTACGGTCATACTCACAAAATTTATGGGCTAAAACTGCGTAGTAGGGATTAAATTGTTTTTCTTGTAAACAACAGTGAAGAATGACGTGAACAATTTCTCTCTCTTGTTGACTTTTTAAACCCAGATGAAGTAAATTTTCAAATGCGTCCAAATAATCCTAAAATTAAATTGTTCAAGTAGGAGAAACCGATAAATGGGACTTTGCTCACCTCCGAAGACATTAAAATGCAAAAAATGCTCCTCCTAGTATCTGTGTTCATACGTTGTTTTCTAGCTAAGTCTAGAAGCTTTTGAGAATAAGCCTCAGATTTTTTGCTCTCCTCTTTCGGTTGTTGTGTCTCGGTTTTTCCTGACCAAGCCGAACCCACGACCCACCACTTTCCAGATTCATCGGCGTTCAGTAAATCTTGTAAGGAGATATTGAGAGTGGTCACATAACTGCCCTTCCGTATAAAATTCTTCAACAACTTTCTTAAATGTTCCGAGTAGGAAATATCGTAGTTTGGTATTTTGGTCATATTATTATTTTTAACGGCTAACAAAATTTCCAACATAAATTTAACTCGAGCGCTAAAATACATTTTTAATTATTTTCAACCCTTAAAACGGTAAACAATGCTTACTTGTTTTTTAACTCCTCACCAGCGTTATTTGCTTGCTTTTGTAAATTCAAAATTAAGTTCTTTAGTGCTAAAGGGTCTTCTTTGCGCATAGTAAAGCCTACACTTTTCAATACAAGTAAAATACACTCTATATCGGTTTCTGTGAACCTATCGGATAGCTTTTGTACTATTTCATAAATAAGATTAACATGAAAGACCTACAATTCCATTAGTGACAATTTACATGTTTCGATATATTTCTAGCTTTTGACAAACCTTAAAATTAAATAGTTGCGCAAGAACCCATATAATATTATCGAACTTCTTATTTTCGACCGAACTCCTTTCATTAAATAGTTGTTCGAACTGCTTTATGACAGTTTGTAGAAAGTGAGCTCCTAAAACGATAGATTTATAGTGGAATCAAAATACGTTTCGTAGGTAACTGTCTTTTTTTTATTATTATAATTTATTATAATTATATTTATTATAATTTATTTTGGAATAGTTAGTAATTGTAGAGTAACAATCATAGAACTAGATATTCCAAGTATTTTTCATTCCACTTTTATAGTACTTTGCCACTTACCAACTTCGGTTCCAACATTAGCATGTAAAATTGTAATGAGCATGACATGCTCCAAAAGCAACCGTTCAGGTGTCAAAACTGGTGATACAACAGACTCTAAGATTAGACTTGTTAAAGTGTCATTCATATCATTACGACTGTTGTTCATATAAAGTTCTTCGATTTGAGTTGCTATACTATGCATATTGCTTTCTGCCAACCTATTTAAAAAGCCTAAAATTGAAAAATTAAGTTGTTTTTAAACCACAAACGCTTTTTGCACCTTTCAACTGCCTTCTTAGACGTTCCATTTTCACAACTCTTTTTTTATCGGTACACACTTCGGCTTCCATTTTTGCTCTAATTGCCGGAGGAATATATTTTTCTTTATTGTCCTAAAATTTACTTGTTAACAGTCTGAAAACTGAATCTTAATAAACTCACTTCAATAATCTCTCCATTTTTTCCTCTTAAACGCCCGTAAATGTCTTCCCAAACATCACTTTTAGCCTCAGATTTGCCCTCTTCATCTGACTGATCTTCACTTTGTACCAAATCAACATCTTCGCCAGGTTCAGAGCCTTCACTTTCACTATCATCTGAATCGTCAATTTTCAATTTTTTACTCTTTACAGTTGTTGTCGGTAGCGATTTCGTCCGTTTCTTCGACACGCTGATTTTAGGATCAAAGTCTTCATTTTCACTAGATTCAAACTCACTTCCATCTTCTTCGAAATCATCATTATCAGATTCTTCAATTGCGTTTGCTTGTTGTTTCGACTCCTTTAAAGGAGGCTCTTCTTCCTCACTAAATTCCGAACTATCTCCCAAGCTACCGACTTCATCTAAATCACCATCACTTTGTTTATTCAATTCTTGCCCCGTCATAAGAGCAAAATCTTCTTCGAAATCGTCATTAACGTCAGCAAACTGTTGTTCAGCTGCAACGGCAGCTTTCATATTTTCTGCATCGCATACCTCAAGTAAATCTAAAAAAAAAAATTTTAACACGCTTCTGAATTTCATTCGGGGTTACTTACAATCTAAACCATCATCAACAAACGATTTTGGTGTCTTTTTAACTTTAAGTTTGTTTATTTTTAATTGTTTTTCGAGTCGTTTTATATTTTTATCTTCGTAGGTATTTGCATCTAAAAGAGCCCTCTTGCGTTGCTTAACTATGTCTTTTTTAAGCTGTGCGTGCTCCTTTTTCTCTTTTAATCGCGCTCTATGAACTTGATCTTCTGAATTATGAGAGATTTGTTTCGGCTTTGGTTTAACTGCAATGTTCACTTGGTTATTGTTGATACTTAGAGCATCGGGTTGATCGGTTTTGGACCGTCTGTTATAATAATCATTCTTGCGTACTTTCTTCTGTACTCTTTTCTCCTTACGTATTTGTTTCCGTGACTTCTTTTGTTGAGAAAGGCCAGCTCTTTCCCGCTTCTTAAACTTCATTATGTGAAGCTTGTAATTGTGGACACTAAAATACTATTCAAAAATAAGAATTGCGTTGAATCACTGGTTCAGATTCTTCAAGTATCGTAAGTTTCACAAATGAAATCAATAGCAAGGAATAATTTAAAATAAATGAGGTTAGGTTAGTGTGTACCTATTGTAACATAACCACGTGTTTCTGTGGATGGTCTGTGGCTAAAGTCTCACTTATTTGACAGCTGGTGAGGTTTAAGCATACATTCGTAAATGTAATATTTATAGTAATGCGGTAATGGTAATGGGTATGGGACATCCGCTTCCAATCTTCATCAACGGACTTATAATTTTTATATTTTTTCTTGTAGTTCTATAGTTTGACGTTTGACAGTGAGTTGGCTGTCAACTGGTTTAAATAGCTGTCAAAAGGTCTGTTCGTTTGTACTGTCTGAGTTGAGTTCTAAAAGCAGGCAAATCATGTTGGAGTTGATTCGTGTGTCACGAAATTGATCTACGAAGAAAACATTTTACAAACGAACACCCGACTTCATGATCTCACGCAAAGAAGCAGCGAAAACATTGCAAACGAACAGACCTAATGTGTCAACTGGCGTAAAAGTGAGTTATGAAATCTGACAGGTGAGGGCAACTTAGTTTTCTTTTTTTAACATTACTAGCAAAGTATATAAGTTTTACACAATAGTTTGGAAATAAAATGTTGTATTGTATTCGGAGTACAAGTGACTTTATGTGACCCGTATGGATTTAATGGTAAAACCCGGGTAAAGTTGATCTTTACGGGCACGGGTATTTGTTTTCAATTAATAAATGTGGTAACTATAGAAACAGTTTTATTTAATGCTCTTTTACAATAGACTGGAAAAGTGTGACGTCACAAATGTGGGTAATGGGTAAAAACAAACCAGTTTCACCGTATACGTTGCACAGCTTAAACATAAGTTTTCGTTTTTATTCCAGTTTTAAGTTAATTATTTAATTCAAAATGCCTTATTGTTATTGCCCAGGGTGTTCACATGTTAGTAGACGGGAAACCCAAACTGCCATCAAAAATTATTTCTTTGCAGTGCCCACTATCTAGGCAGTTTTCTGCTTTTTTGAAAACACTAATCTCATCACTAAATAATTCTAAAATTGCCGATAAACTTATGATGAACATAAGTTAACGTTATGACAACAAACTAATGTTTTTACCCATCATATGGTCGGCGGCCATGTTTATGACGACAACACTTTGTCAGTCTATACATATTGCATACAGTGTTGCCAAGTCAATTTCACCTGCATTTGAAGCTCTTGACGAAGTAATTTTCTTGTTTTTGAGGCTGAGATTTCTAATCGAATACGCCAGGATCTCGATCTGAACAAAAATCACTTTTCCGTTGCTTTGCACCTGAACCTCGAACTTAACAAAAACTACTTTTCTATAATTTGAAAACGAAATATACAAACGCGAACACGGCAATAAAAAAAATAGATTATTTTGATCGTAACCATAGATCGTAACTAAACAAAGGATTTGTTTTTATTCAGACTGCTTTTCAAAAAAATTTCAAATATCTTTTCTGCCACCTACTTTGAAAAAATATTTTACCACGAAAATCAACATTGTTCAGTTTGGCAACGTTGTTAAATTCAAACTTTCAGTTTCTAAGGTTATAGCATCGCATTATTTTGACATTTACCCGTGCCCGTAAAAGTAACAGTTACCAAAAATTTGAATTCTCTTTTGTATTTTATTTTGACGCATTCTAGAATATTTTTATTAGATACAAATAAAATTTGATATTTTGTGTTTTGTTTCGTTGAATATAGTTGTGTTTATCATTTCACTTCGATAATCATTTTTGCAGGTGCACCTGTGCATCTGCATGTGCAGGTCGAGACGAGTTTAAAATAATAATCATGTCATTTTTAATATTTTAGTTTATAATTGACCTCGGTATCGTTAAGTGCTCAGTGTCCGCGTTTGGAATTATTTTGTGCCGTTTTGGGACATTCTGCCAAAAGTTTTAAGTTAAATTTTTGCTACTTCATAAGGGTGAGATTTTCTTACTTATTATACAAAATTTTAAGGGCTACTAATTTTTTTATTACGAGTTATTATACCATACGTAATAAAAATGCGAAAGAAATATGTGATTTCTTACGCTTTTCAAACATATAGGGTGTTATTTACAATAAGACGAATATAGCATCAACTTCACTAGCAATTCTACGAGTAAAAACAATAATTGTGGTATCGCATGTATTGTTTTGTTGCTCGTTGGAAGTATATTCGTATATTGATGACTTTTAAAGTGCTTATCTGCTTGTAATCGCATTTTATACGAGCATTTGTTTGTATTAACCATTTGCAATTGCTTACACATAAAGTGTCATTATTCAATTTTACTGAAGTGTACTTCATCGATCAGAAACTTGAAAATTTTATCCTATAACGCCATTAGTTCAAACGCCCAAGGGCTTGCAATTTGATTTCAAAAATATTTTTAGGATTTCAGAATTTGTTTATAAAACGATTTTTGAGTTCGTAAAATTACAATGCCAGTATGGCAATTTAACTAGGATCGCTTTTGAAAAACGAATAATTTAATTTCTTTCTCAAGTTAATAGCTTTTTACTTTGTAGGTACTTACAAAAAGTCTACTATCGCGAGTTACAGCACAAAGAAATTTTGTTGCAAGTTAATTATGCGCTCGTTCAATTCTCTTTCTATTTTTATCTTTTAGAGTTTGAAGTTTGAATTAAATAAACATTTTCTTTTAAAAGTAAAAAATAAGAGATGTAGGTAGATGAATATTTTGTAAATTACGTAGCTGTTTTGTTTCCACAATAGGGCTTTGGAGTATAAAATTGTGATCAAGTGTGCATTTGATGGTTATATCTTATCTCGTTTAAAAATTCTCTTTTAAGATGAGGATTTGGGAATTTTCCTATACATTGTAAAGAAAAACTCAATAACCGTTTGTATTTCAAAAAGGAGATGATCATAAATGCAATCTCGTAACAATACACGTGGTACGGCTATCTACGATTTTCTTTTATGTATAAAATTTTCATGCCTAAATTCTGTAGTTATTACGGTTAACCCTGTCTCAAATATGAAATGTTGCTACATCACTAAAATAGATTGAATGCGGATTTATGATCTGAGTATAATCTTTTTAGGGATTTTTCTTAAATAAAAAGATAAGGAAATGCCTTATTTTTGCTTTGGTGCACTTACGAATTGAATCATATGCGCCTTCAATTTCAGATTTTATGCATCACCGAATATTGAATATTAAATTATTCCATTTTAAAACTTTTTTCTGCAAATAAAATTGTTTTTAGAGCTTTAAGAAACGCCATTTAGGCGTAAACACTTATTTAGTGGGAAAAACGAAGAAAAAAAACCGACATTTTCAAAATTTTATTACGTGCCACTTTCGTCCCGAAATCAAAAAAAAAGTAATTTTCATATTTTTTCATATAAACCTTGAAAATTAAATTTTTTGATTACTTTTATGTAAATTTTTTAAATAACTAGGTGTTTGTGACAATAAATACATACGCTTTTACATAATTACCTAAGGGAGTTGAAAAATTAAGATAAATAAGAGGGCGACTCGAAACAGAAATGTCAAAAAACGGAGAAGATATTAATACTAATTACAATTTTGATAATCCAATAATTTTAAGTAATTAAAATTTAAGATCTTTAAGCTTCTCTACTAACGCCTAGAGCGCTTTGTAATTAATACCAACTTATTTTTCTTCTTTGCATTATTGTCGAGTGTAGAGTGCCGGCACTGATGAAAATACTCGTGTTGATTTTTCATCGAGGTTCGAATTTCCAAGCCAAACGTAACGATGCAAATAACACCTTTCAATTTCCAAAGCACCTTCTTCGGAAAATCCGCTCTTATCTAAAATAAATTTTGAGTTATAGCATATTCGAAGTTTACCACCACCAAAATAATTCGGTGTGGCGTTTAATTTGGAACAAAAAAGACTTTTTCGAAATACTTTTGAAGTTTCCATATTCTGGCAAATTTCGCACGCCAATGGAATTAAAAGTTTATTTTTAACCCTCTCGTCGAATTTTGAGTTCGTTTTAAAAACCACTCAATAATGTAAGGGTCTGGGTCGGTGCTTTTAAAAGTGTAGGCACGTAGGCACCACCGATGTAATACCTGAAATTTTTAATTCTTGAGCCAATTTTTCAAATTTTGACTTTCGAAACGAAAACTTTCAAGAAAAAAATACGTTTTTTGACTAACGCAGAAAAATAAAACAAATGTTTTTGAAAATTCTCAATTTTTATCAGCAGAGGCCGACTTTACAACTCTCGCTGTTGTGTTTTTTAGGCTTTGCTTTGTATTTTTTTAATTCGAAATTATTATGATGTACCTATTTGAACGTTTTAATTTGTTTATCCTCCCTGTTATTGTTTAAAGTTAGAATAATTGTTGAAGTGAGTACTTATAGTTTAGTACGGAATAAAATTTACATAACATAACAAACAAAACAGTAATTATTACATTATTAGCATTCGAGTTAAATAATAACAAACTCATTATACTTAAACTTTTTTGTTCGGTTTAAAATTCCTAAAAATTAACTTATAAAGAGAACACAACCGTAAAATTCTAATAGGCAGGTATCGGCAGCTTAGAAAACTTACACTCTACAAGAAAAAGTCTAATGACATAGTCAGAAGAACGTACAGGTCGTGGTTTTTCTTTAGTCGATATCTCAAAAACGGAAAGGAATTGGCTTAAAGAGCATATGATCTTTCTTGTTCGAAATCCTCTCTAGAATTAATACACCGTGTAATTTGTCGGTTACCTCGGAGGACACCCTGTAGAATTTTGTGTAAAACTTAATATTGATGTTAAAATGCAACACCAATTCCAGGTCTCATTATTCTCTATAAATTGAGGCAACCCTGACACACGGTTATAAAAAAGTGGCCGTAACAAAATTTTTTAATGAATTGAGCATTCATTGGAGAGAACATAAAACTCGAGGGTGAAAAACTTCTGTTCTGTTACACGGCCCTCAAAGGTTTTTCAGTTTTATGGTAGTTTTGAATTTAGTAAAACTTTCGAGCCAAAGGGGTAAACGTGGTAAATATATAATCTTATTACCATTTTTGTTCCATTTTATTCAATTTTATTTCCTAAAACGAAATTATTGTTTCAAAACAAATTTTCTTTTATTATTAAAGTGTGTAAATGGCGTAAATCAAAATGTGCGTTATTTTGCTACTTTACGCTTTTTACCCTTTCAAGAATAACTTACAAAGAAATTTTATGGCTTGCACGACTTTAGATTAAGGATTATCTACTCTAAAATTACGCCCGTAAATTTTATGGCACAACTAACACATACCACCCTAAGAATGAGTGGTTATATTGTAATCATTCCTTCGTACTACCTAAGTATTTCTCGATGGTTTTTGAAAATTGATTTTTGAGATTTCTTCAAATATTAACTTTTAGTACTACCTACAAGTAAATATGTGCTCATTGAACTTTATTAGATGTTCGAATTACGTTGCATTTACAGAAAGATATATTGTCTCTTGTAGGGCACAGGGTAACTTTGTATAAGTATCCTGTTAGAAAATTTAGCACCTTAACTGTTCGTTTTAGGAAAAAAATCAAAGAGACATAATCTGTAGAAAATTGAATGCACTTCATTTTTGTATAGAAACACTTTTCTTTTAAAGTGCGTGATTTTTGAGGTATAAGTAATAACAACAAACAGTTTTTGGCCAATTTAGAAACTTTTGTCAAATTTTAATGCGCTCTAGCGTCTAAACCGTTCAATTGATAAGAAAATCCTAAGAGACATAATCTGTAGGAAGTTAAATGCACTTTTTTTATATAGCAACACTTTTTAAAAAAGGAGTGGTTTTTGAGTTATAAGGTTCTAAGCAATAACAAAAAAGCAGTTTTTGGCCAATTTTGGAACTTTAATCAACTTTGAAGGCGCTCTAGCGCCCAAACCGTTTCTTTGAAAAGAAAAACCTAAGAGACATAATCTGTAGGAAATTAAATGCGCTTCATTTTTATATATAAACAATTTTTTTTAAACAGTGGTTTTTGAGCTATAAGCAATAACAAAAAAAAAGTTTTTTGGCCAACTTTGGAACTTTTGTCAAATTTTAAGGCGCTCTAGCGCCTAAGCCGTTTGATTTCAAAGAAAATCCTAAGAGACATAATCTATAGGAAGTTAAATGAACTTCCTTTTTATATATAAACAATTTTTTTTAAACAGTGGTTTTTGAGCTATAAGCAATAACAAAAAAAAAGTTTTTTGGCCAACTTTGGAACTTTTGTCAAATTTTAAGGCGCTCTAGCGCCTAAGCCGTTTGATTTCAAAGAAAATCCTAAGAGACATAATCTATAGGAAGTTAAATGCACTTTCTTTTTATATAGAAACAATTTTTTTTAAACGAGTGGTTTTTGAGCTCTAAGCAATAATAAAAAAAAATTTTTCGCCCAATTTTGTAACCTTTGTCAAATTTTAAAGTGCTGTAGCGCCTAAACCGTTTGTCTGAAGAAAAAAATCAAAGAAACGTAATCTGTATAAAATTGAATGCACTTCATTTTTGTATAGAAACGCTTTTCTCCAAAAGTGCACTGTTTTTGAGTTATAAGCAATAACAAAAAAAACAGATTTTTGACCAATTTTAAAACTTTTGGCAAGTTTTAAGGTGTTCTAGCGCCCAAACCGTTCTTCTGAGAAAAAACCTAAAAACTATAATTTGTAGGCAATTTGATTAGTTTATATTCATATTAGAGGACATTTCTCATAAAGTGCGTAGTTTTCGAGTTATATTCGAGAAATACAAAAAAGAGCGAAACCCACCCATCTAGACTTCTAGAGTCACTCCCAAGTTAACGCTGTCACTTAGGAGTGGCAGGCGGTTGGTCTGTTTTGAAACGGTGTTGGTAACTTTGCCACCAGCAGAGAGATACCATAATGAATAATCTCCTTCTAGTATATTCTTCTAATGATTCTATGAACCTCTATGCGAGTGGCGTCACCAGCACCGTTTCAAAACACAACCTCTATACGTGTCAATCTATGGAGGTCTGATATTTTCTAATAGCTTCTTCAAAGGGATTGGATTTACTCGTTTGTGTAATGCGTACTTCTATAATATATTGCAGTCTCTTGAAAGTCGAGACTTTTTAAATTCGATAGCAGTTCCTTTGTGTTGACATTTTTTGTACAAAATAAATTGAATTGAAAGAGTTCTCTGCAGGTGACGATGAAAATACGTTTTTTACCAGACATTTAATACATTCATAAGTTTGCACAAAGAAAGTATTTATGTGCAAAAATCAAAATATTTGTATAAAACTGTATTTGCAAATAGCTCGAATTTAAAGAAAAATCGTTTCGTAATAATTTAAAGTAGAGGTATTCTCTCTGGTATGCACGCTAAGTTAAGTATTATAAACATCGTCGTATTTCGTATCGTAAGACATTTACGTAGAAAGCGAGAGAAGTATTTTGTATTCATAATTCATTAAAAATACTAATGATACCTTTCGTGTGGTACGAAAATAAATTTCGCGTGAAAAAAATACCATTTACGACGGCACAAGAAAATTCAATTAATTCTCACTTTTATAATAATAAAAAACACTTGATCGACGATTTTAAATTTACTCCGCATTAAAAAACTTAAATAATCGTCCATCGTTTGCACAAGCTTTGCGTAAAAAAATTTTTAATTTAAAATTTTTGCGCCGTAACAAACACCAATTTATAGAATCAAATAGTCCAAAAACGTGAAAGTTAATCTTTAATACGGTGAGATAATTACGTTCATCAAGTTTAACGTTTAAAAAGCGCCAAATCGGTATAATAAACAGACTAGGGGTTGAAAATTAACTTGCATGGCTACTTACAAAATGAACGCTCAGGAAAGCTCGGAAAAACTTTTTTCAATTTAAATTATTTAATTAAAACATTAATAAAATAAAAATTATTATTACGAAGCAGATGGTTTTCTCAATGGAAAGCTCCAGAGTTTGGCGGGAAAGCTAAGCGCATGAACGACAGCTCGCTAGAAAGAGACGTAATTATATTTTTTAACGCGTTGAAAAAGGATAGATGTTAAAGCTCGCCTGAAACTTTTGAAAAGCTCAGTTCGCGTTGGCTTATCAAGTAGATGAGATTGAGAGCGTTGGGATTTTTAAGTAAAAAACGGTACGTTAATTGTAATTAAATTTTGAGTTTATCTAAAAAATTGGTGTTTTTTTTTTCGATTAAGAAAATTTTGCTCGTTGAGGGTGAATTTTTAAATGGACGAAAGTTAATTAGCGTAATAGCGTTTTGAAAAATTGCTTTGCGGTTTTTAATACGCAAATTGATGTTAACAATAATGAAATCGATAAATCGAAAAGTAATAAAGGTGCAAGTGCGCTTTCATATAAATAATTGAATTAAACGTGTACTTGTTGAATCGAAGTAGTTTTACTGCAATGGGAAATTGCTGAAAGTGTAATTAACGGTCTCGCGTTTTAGGTTTTTTTAAAACTAATTTAGTAATCAAATTTCCAGTTTATTCAGTAAAAATGCAAATTCGAATTAAAAAGGAGAAAATTCATTCTTTGAAACTTATGGCGATTTAAAAAAAAATTCTCACACGTACGGATTAATTACGTTTAAAAAAAAGAGAAAAACTTGACCTCTTAGCCGAAATAGAATTATTTCGAGATAATAAATTTTTCAACTCGAAAAATTAAAAAAATTCAACTTCTAAAGTTTTCCTTTTTTATTAGCCCCGGGGAGTTTTAATTAAAATTCTTTACGTTAAGTTATTCTGCCCGAAGAAGAAAAAAAATGTGATAGATAAAGAAAATTTTTAGTACGCTCGGAAAATTTTATACTTTTGCTTGCCGTATCGTTAGTTTTTAGATGTAAAGCGACATTAGAGCACCCACAAAGCGTGTGTTCCTTGCTCTTTTTCCTACGTTCGATTGCGTTGTTTCCGTTTTCTGAGGCGCGTTAACCATAAAATACAACCGGAACATTATCTAGAACGAAAAAATATCAATTCAATACGCGATATATTGTTGAATTGTTTTTCTATAGTTTTTTATGTTGGATCTTTAGAAAAAAGAAAAAAAGGTAAATTATAGGCCGGCTACCCCTGTCGAAATTACCTTTTAAAGCTGAGCTATAAAGCTCCAAACTTGTTGTTTTAAATACGATTATATTTAAATTAACTTGTTCATGTTCAAGATGATATCACACCTCTCGAAGGAGGTGGGTTTTAATTAAATAATTTTCGGAGCTTTAAAGTTACTTTTTGTTAACACTAATGTGCATTTTTTTTAAAGATTTCCTCGATTAAACCTACTAAAAAGTGGATATTTTTAACCCTCATCGATCGTTGACTACTCTCGCGATGTTAAAAACGCGCCTTAATTTTCACATTGTGGGTTTCAGAGTTTTCACAAATGTAAAGGTGCGTTTCGCTAAGGTGAAGTAAAGTTTCCTTATAATTAGTGAAATAGGTCGTAAATTATTCGGCAAAGGGAAAAAACAGGTTGTTTACAAAAGTTTATTTACCGTTCATTTTTAACTTAAAACTTCCGAAGGTTCAAAACTTGGTAGCTGAGTAATAAAAGTTTATAAATTGGAATTCCAGTCAATATAACCTGAGTTATATACAAAATTTTCTCTATTATTTTTCCATTACCATTTTTACACTTGAGCCCTTCATACGTTTCTTTTTTCCCCCGAAGCTTTGAGGGATTTAAAATAACCCTCGTTTCTTTACTTTAGTTTTGGTTTAATGGCGGAATATCATCTCCCTTCAAGTAAACTAACTATTTCCTTTTTATATGCACACACTTCGCCTGTCTCTTAATCTTCTCCTTTCCTTACGTTTTGAATTTTATTCTTTACCCACTTTTTTATTAACCTTACCGAAAAAGATTACGTTTTCATTTAAACTTCCATTGTTACACTCTTGAAGAAAGGTCATTTTAGTAATGGTATTAAAATGGAACAATGAAATAATCTGGGGCAAAATAAATTTTATGACGTGATTCAAAACAATTGCCAATATACGAGAAATTTCTTATATTTATATTAAAATGCTAAAAGTTTTATTCGGGGGAGAAAACAATATTTGTTACGTTTTGTACGTACATAAATTATCTTTTAATAAATTTAAATTCTGAATTTCAAATTTTTCGACCACTCTTAAATGTTTATTTCAAAGAGCCTCGTTAAATTCGCAATTTTACTCACTGTGGCTCATCGTGCCATTAGTTTTCTGGGGTAGACGTATTTATAATACCAAATGATTTGATTCGAATTTATTTTTAGATTAAATTGCTCAATTACGTACGCGTTTTTTAAAGATAGAGCCCTAATATTTTATTCATTTTGTATGTCTGCACCTCACAGTTGCGCCTTCCCTAAGGATGGAAGCATTACCTTATTGAATTTTAGTTTCGGCGACGTTTTGACGTTCTTCCGACGACCAACAAAATTAAGTATATACAATTTTCTACAAATTATGTTGCTTAGGCTTTTCCTTCAGACGACTAGTTTAGGAGCTAGGGCGCGGTAAAGTTTGACAAAAATTTCAAAATTGACAAATATACGTTTCTTGGTTTTTTGCATATAACTCGAAAACTATGTACTTTTAGATAAAAATGTACTTCTAGAAAAATAAAGTATATAAACTTTCAAACAAATTATATTACTTAGAGTTTTCCTTTAGACTACCAGTTTAGGCGCTAGAGCGCGTTAAAGTTTGACAAACATTCCTAAATCGACCAAAAAATATGTATTTTTTGTTTATCGCTCGTTTATCGCTTATAACTCGAAATCTACGCACTTTTAGATAAACGTGAACCTATAGAAAACTAAAATACATAAAATTTTCTACAAATTATGTTGCTTAGGCTTTTCCTTCAGACGACCAGTTTAGGAGCTAGGTCGCGGTAAAGTTTGACAAAAATTCCAAAATTGAGTAAAAAATGGGTATTTTCGCGTCTCGCTTATAACTGGAAAACTACGCA
This sequence comes from Malthinus flaveolus, assembly GCA_950108345.1. Taxonomy (NCBI): domain Eukaryota; kingdom Metazoa; phylum Arthropoda; class Insecta; order Coleoptera; family Cantharidae; genus Malthinus; species Malthinus flaveolus. The sequence continues at coordinate 24,431,255 of OX467288.1, read as the reverse complement.
CTAAAGTCGACCTATAAAAACATCAAGTACATGAAATTTTCTAGAAATTATGTTTGTTAAGCTTGTCTTTCAGACGACCAGTGTAAGCGCTGGAGCGCGTTAAAGTTTGACAAAAATTCCAAAATTGACAAATAAATATGCTTCTTGTTTTTTTGCTTATAACTCGAAAACTACGTACTTTTAGATAAAAATATGTTTATAGGAAAATAAAGTACATAAAATTTCAAACAAATTATATTACTTAGGGTTTTCCTTCAGACTACCAGTTTAGGCGCTAGAGCGCGTTAAAATTAGACAAAAATTCCAAATGTGAGTAAAAAAATGTTTTTTTCGTGTTTCGCTTATAACTGGAAAACTACGCACTTTTAGATAGAAGTGGACTTATAAAAAAATAAATGACATAAAATTTTCTACAAATTATGTTTCTTAGGCTTTTCCTTCAGACTACCAGGTTAAATTGCTCAATTACGTACGAGTTTTGTAAAGATAGAGCCCTAATATTTTATTCATTTCTGTCTGCACCTCACAGTTGCGCCTTCTTCTTCTTTTGACGTCGTCTTTTGACGACGTTTTGATTCCAATACAACCATCTTCAGAAAGAAAAATTTACTTGATCAAAAAGAGAGATTTCTAACTTATACAAAAGCAATTGTTGGTTGCTATCACTTATTACACCCCTCAAGTCGTTAGGAAAGTCCTCGTAGATAAAGTCTCTTGGAATTATATTAGGTAAAATTTGATTTATAGTGAATTCTTAGCTTCAGATATTTAATGATTGATTTTCCAGTTTATTGGAATTTTCTCGCATCTTAGTGTCACTTATAAATTATTATATTGAGTAAACGAATATCCAAGTGTGCATTTTAGCACTTCAATTTAATTTTGAATTGTTTAATTTCAGTATTTTGTTCATTAGCCAGTAATTTAAAACATCCTACCTTCCAGCAAATGGGGTACTTATTATTTTTTGTCTTACTGTTTATGACGGAGGTTTAATTAAAATCTGCATTATCGAATGTGAATTTCGAGACAGAATTTTACTCCAATCGTAGTTTGGCCAGTATTCATCCATTACCTACCTGAAGATATCGTGCATTTTTCTTCAGATTTCTCATGCCATGCCATGACTGTATCGCGAAAAATGGTAAAATCTGAAAAATTTACAAACTTTTGTACACTTCTAATCTCGGATACCATTAGGTCTCTAGAAACCTTTCTAGTCTCAAATTGTAGAAAATTTAGTCTATTTTTAAAAAGTATAAAAGCCTGTTTACTAAAAATTAGTCCTTAAGAGTCAAAATTGACAAAAACAGAAAAAAAAATTGAGATTTCTTGGAGTGTTGACAAAGATCAAAGTGCAAGGTAACTCTCTATATCACAATAAACAATAATAATACAGTAATATATCACACTTAAAACAAATCCTTCCTGGCATAGACTTTGTTCCCTTAGCATATCCAAAAATAGTTTTACATGTAGGTATTTAGTTTCAGTAGAAAAAACCTTTAACGCCTAAATACTACCCTAACAACTGACTGTTCATTTGGGGAAGTTACTGAAATCGAAACTATTTCAAGTAGACGTTCCTAAACCCGATCCACTCACCAAGATATCCATATCTAATTACAAATTATAACACGACATTTCAATTAACTTTATAGCGGCCCCTTTAATGTAAACATTCTAAAATTATTTAATGAAAGCCCGCAACGAATAAAGGGTTGACGATTTTCGATTCAAAACTCGTAATCAGTTATTCACAAACTGATCGCCTTTTAATGCATAAATTTTATTCGAAAATACTCCCTTACTTTCCAACTCGGGCTAGTCTTACCGCAATGATCTATACTTAGGATTAGCTCAATTTGTAAATATCCTGACCTGACACTCGAAGCAACAGTTGATTTCCTTCACCTCACGAGCTACTAAGATTTTATTCACAAAACCAACTAAGTCGGTATCTTTTAAATTTTCTAGTCAATCAATCTTTGTTATGTGGGCATTACCTACTTACAGTTTGATTTACGACTGCACCGATTTTAAAACTTTAACGCGCGCTAAATTCAAAAGGAAATATTTTTGAAACTCATTTTCATGCGGTTTAATGCGAAAGCTTAGAATAATAGTCTCTTCTCTTTTATGGAAGTCGCGCAACTATACCCATATTTTTGTCCAGTTCAATTTTGGAGTGCTTACGGCATACTAAAACGAAATCTCTTAATAAACCAACTTCACGCGAAAATCTTTATTGATGGTAATTTGTAAATTTTTCGAGACTTTTCTTTTTGTTACGTTAAGAGTCATTGAATCATTCTGTTCTTTAGGAGCTTAATTCGACTCAGCGTTGACAATAATCTTTTTTATTTTGTGTTTTATTGGTCGGAAGGTTCGTAAATTTGCTTGTGAAATGTAATCTCTTACGCTTTAGGCCTTTTATAAAACATACGCTTCGGTGCTCTAGAACTAACCATTTTATAAGGTTAATAAAAGGTTCGGTACAATGGGAGGACATTTTTTGTGTTTTATCATCTAATGCGATCAAATAATAATATTTTTAGATATTTTATTAAAAAGTAGGGATTTTTCGTATTTTATTTCAATGAACAGATTCTGTTAACTTTTTTATGATAATCGGATTTTCTTTACACGGTATTTTTTTAAAGTGTGGTAAGATCTAAGATTAGCTACAGCTCTATTTGAGATGACCCTTATTTCAGCAGTCTTCTCCTTTATGAATTTTTAGCTTGCAGTGTGAAGTAAGGAAGAGCATAGAATTGATTGACCAATTCGTTTGAAATATTGTTCAAAAATAAGCACAAGGCGCTTATCTAGGTATGGAGAACTTAAAAATCGGCAAGGAAGACAAAACCAATCCAAAACTATTAGAGAAAGAAGTCTCACACTTCTTTCGCAGAAACGAACAAGTTTACTAAACGATAACGTACAAAAGTTAAAATTTTCCAAAAATTTCAAAATAGGTCAAAAAAAAAGTTTATGGCTCATAACTCGAAATATACGCACTTTTATATAAAAGTGAATTTATAAAAAACTAAAGTACATAAAATTTTCTACAAATTATGTTTCTTAAATTTTCATTCAGAATACTGCTTTTAGCCGTTAGATCGCGTTAAAGTTTGACAAAACTACCAAAATCGACGAAACAATATATTTTTTGTTTATAGCTTATAACTAGAAAACTACGCACTTTTAGACAAAAGTGAACTTATAAAAAAACAATTACATAAAATTTTCTACAAATTATGTTTCCAAGACTTTTTCTACAGACTATCAGTTTAGCCTATAGAGCGCGTTAAAGTTTGACAAAAATTCCAAAATTGACCAAAAACTATGTTTTTTTGTTTATCGCTTATACTCGAAAACTACGCACTTTTAGACAAAAGTGAACTTATAAAAAAACAAGTACATAAAATTTTCTACAAATTATGTTTCCAAGACTTTTTCTACAGACTATCAGTTTAGCCTATAGAGCGCGTTAAAGTTTGACAAAAATTCAAAAATTGACCAAAAACTATGTTTTTTTGTTTATCACTTATAACTCGAAAACTACGCACTTTTAGACAAAAGTGAACTTATAAAAAAACAAATTACATAAAATTTTCTACAAATTATGTTTCCAAGACTTTTTCTACAGACTATCAGTTTAGCCTATAGAGCGCGTTAAAGTTTGACAAAAATTCCAAAATTGACCAAAAACTATGTTTTTTTGTTTATCGCTTATACTCGAAAACTACGCACTTTTAGACAAAAGTGAACTTATAAAAAAACAAGTACATAAAATTTTCTACAAATTATGTTTCCAAGACTTTTTCTACAAACTATCAGTTTAGCCTCTAGAGCGCGTTAAAGTTTGACAAAAATTCCAAAATTGACCAAAAACTATGTTTTTTTGTTTATCGCTTATAACTCGAAAACTACGCACTTTTAGACAAAAGTGAACTTATAAAAAAACAAATTACATAAAATTTTCTACAAATTATGTTCGTTAGGCTTTTCCGTCAGACCACAAGTTTAAGTGCTAGAGCGCGCCAAAATTTGACTAAAATTCCAAAAACGACCGAAAAATATTACTTACCGAAAAATGAGCAAAACTCCACTCTTTTCGAGCCATTTGTTTTGGTCTTGGGATTTTTTCGCAGATATACCTCTTACTTAGATGCTTAGATGGGTAGAGCCCCAAATATTCAAATAGTTTGATAGACAGATACAATTCTAATAATCAACTTTGTATGGGCTTGTTCTACTCCAATTTCTATGTATTTGAAGTTTTGCAGACAGGTTTGTTCATTGACATCATGTTTATCATTTACCTGGTGGCTTTGTACCGCTTTGAGATATTCTTAACACTCGAATAATCAAACGGTAACTTTCATCGTGGCTTGTGTGACTAAATGAACTAATCATTACTCAAGTAATTGAACTACACGGGCTAACTAATTACCTGTTTGTTGTGGTAATGCAAGCATTTATTTGTTTCACTAATTGACCATCGTGATCAATAATTTCCTCGCACTTTATTAATGGATGAAGTAAACTTTAACATTCGACGAGTAAAAAGTTTAGTCCTAGGGGCTTTCGTTTTAATTGGGCGGATTCAGATATAGTTTACGTGGGATGTAGAATTTGGGAAAAAATTCGTAACTAAACCTAAATGGAAGTTCAACTCAAAAAGGCGCAATTAAAGTTTCTAATTGAAAAAAAAATTAGCCTGAATAGTATTAATTAAAATTGGGCGCCTTCAGCGTAATAATAAACAATATACCTACTTTTCTTAATCCCAAGTTGTTGTTAACGTAATAAAATAACTTAAAAAACTTAAGTTTTCTCCGAGTGGTTTCCTTTGTGTAAAAACTTTTTAAATGGAACTCAATTATTCTAATATAATAAACAATTTTGACATTATTTTCTAAAATGCGTTAAGCAAATTAAAGTCGATTTAAATTATCTACCTTTCTTCTGATAAATTTATAGCTGGGAAAATTCTGCAATTTTTCTTTGTAAGAAAATTTAATCATCGACTAATAAACTTTACCGAGCCTTAGCGAACAAATGGAATCAAAATAGTCATGCTATTGAAAACTCTCCGAAAAGTTATACTCCTCTCTATAAAGTTCTTTTTCAAAAAAGACGAACGTTAGGTTTAAGGTAAATTTCTAGTTTGTAATACAAATTAGGGTCGATTGGTTTTCCAGTTTGGTTCGTTTACTGCTTTTAAATTGCGTTTTTTTTATCTATTTGGAAAAAAAAATTTCTTTTCATTTTTTTTTACTTTTTTATTTTCGTTTGATGCAATAAATTTAAGACCATATAGTTTCAAAGTGATGATTTATATTTATATAACGGTCCTAAAATAATATTGAGCTAGAAAAAATAAAGTCTCGAAATTTAATGTTTACTTTAATTTTTGATAGGTTCGGGAAATCTTTGCGACCTCTGCGTATTAAGGGGTAGTTGTAATATTAATTTTTATCTTGTATTTTATTTCCCTCGTGGAAAGTTACGTGCGATGAAATTTTAAACTTAATCGTTAATTAAAGTGTTTATTAAAATTTATGTTTTTTCAGAAGTGAAGTTCTAAAGTAAATAAAAATATATAGAAGATGTACAATTGTAGGTTCTTGGAGTTACTACATTTACTTATATTATGTCTTACAGGTAAGTGGCATTTAATTCGTCTTCATTTTAACTAAGTGCTCAACTTTAATTTTTTATTTTACTTTATGTTGAGCGAATATTGTATTATTATCTTCTACGCGGGGTCCATGACTTGCTAGGTACTTCCCCGACGCTTCAAATACCTTCGAAAAGCGGTAAAATTTTGTTACGTGACGCCACATCCTCAATTTTGATAGAAAACTATATTTTACCCATCAAGCTTTATTACGTAACGAATATATCCTAGATACTAATAAAACGCTTAAGTTAATTTCGTGTACCTGCTTCTCAAAGTTGTTGGCTTATAAGTGGAATTTTGCGTCCACTTTGCGGTTGCTTTCACGAAACTTCAACAAGTTTCAGATATATATCACTTTAGCGAAAAGTTTTTTTTTCTCCTCATGGCACGTCATTTTAGTACCGAAAATGTGCATTAAAAATGTTTGTTACGTAACACACTTTTGTGTAAAGTTCCACATATTCCCTTTTTTGTCTTATTTTCATTCAATGCGAGTCCAAAGCGTACAAAACGTATACTTCCAATAGAATATTTAGCATCTTTTTTTCAGCATGATTTATTTATGTTGTGTAAAGTGAACACAACCCCCAACTGTTACGCATTTTAATTCGTTTTAAGTGGTTGGGGCGAAATAATATAAATTGTATAAGCTTTTCTGAAAATTCTAGAACGCTTTATGAGTCGTTAGATGTTGTAAGAGGCGATTTTGATGTTTTGTTTGGAAGATGACGCTTTAGTCAGGTTTCTTTGTCAGTTTTCAAGATAAGAATCATTAGTGTGTTATTATGAGTTTCTTTTATGTAGCTCTCTTTTACTTTTATGACTTATGACGTATAACATATAACACTATAACTCTTTTATTAGTAGTTTGGTTTTTAGCGCTTTATGAAAATTTGACGTACTGTTGTATAACATTGATTTATGAAGCTTAAGCCTCAAGCCAAGGTTTATAGGTTAGGTAAGTTATTATTACCGTCGATTTGTTGTGTACTATTAGTGTCACACCAAACTTAAAAAAAATTGTTATCGATAATTGAAAAAACATGCAAACGGCATCAGAAAGTGCCAAATACTCAAATACTACTAATAAATATAAATTACACATTTTTAAATATTTAGGGTTAATTAGTTAGATAGATCTAATACGTTGTAAATGAACCCCAACATTGGGGTTCATTTACAACGTATTAGATCTATCTAACTAATTAACCCTAAATATTTAAAAATGTGTAATTTATTCACGTATGATTGTTGTATCCATACTAATTTGATTTATATATATTTCGCTGTCTCGACGCATTTAAACAATGCCGGATGGCTTGTTGAAAGTATGTTGGCCTCCGTAGTGTATTGGGTATAGGCGTGCTACCGGAAATAGCAAAGTCTTGGGTTCGATTCCCGAGGCACTCGGTGGAAAACAAATTTTCTCATTTAAAGTTTTTTCACTTATGTGTGTATGTTGGGGTTCATTTACAACGTATTAGATCTAATAAATATAAAAGAAATTCGACCCATATCTCTCAGATATCAGCGCTCATTGTTTTGTTAATAAAAATTAAAATATTCTCCTCTCCTAGTGTACGAGTATACTATTGATCGCATAAATCGATACTTGGGGACGTGTGATTTTTTTGTGGCTCTCTCGCTTAAGACATCAAGAAGGACTTGAACTTGACTGTACTTTGAACAATTCGAACCTCCTTTCGACGCGTTTTGTACAAAAATCGAAGCTAAATTGAAATACAAGTTAGGAAATTCGTATTAGCACTTTTTAAATTATAATCCGAGCTGATTTCGAGGTAGTGCGCTAACAAAATGCAACTTTCCGGCATTTCAAATTGCAAAAGTTAAATTATAATTTCGAAAATTTTATAAACACGTTTCACGTCGTCGATTCAAATTTCAATTTGCATAAATTAATTGAAATTTCGTTTCAGTACCTACCTGTAGTAGGTAATTTAATTATTTATTTAAAAAACAATTTTTTTGCGATTATACTTTGTGCCGAATATAAAAAGAGACGAATCCATTTTAATTATCGCCTTTCATATTAATTTGATAATTGAACGAGTCACAACGTTAATTAAATAAACGTACAAATTTTTTACGAGTTGATACAAAATAGAGCTCAGAGCGTTTGTCCATAAAATAAGTGCACAAAAGAGTTAATTCCGAAATGTAATTGTTAGAGAAAATGAGAATATGGGAATTTAACATTTGTTCTTTTTTCAAAAAAAAAACTTTACCTATCGCTCAATTTAAATTTTAATATATCTAGAAGGTTGTTCCACTATTTGTACTTCGCTGCTCTAAATGTTGGAAACGTTAAACACTAACTCGTGGTGAGTTTGTGAGTTTTTAACAAAAGTAATGGAGCTCAAATGTGAATTTTTCGGTACTAGTCTCGCACCTTTATTGCTTTAGGATGGGTAACGCATTTAGTGTTTCAATGCCATGTTTAATTAAAAAGTTATTAATTAGTCTAATTCATTTTATAAGAAGTTTAAAGAACAAAATGTTGAAAATTCGGTAAGTTATCCCCTACAGACTTATTCGTAGAAAAAGTTCATGAAATGCTGCTAACTTTTCTCTCGAACTCGTAGATAGTTCAAACTAATACGCATTACACGTAGAATTGTCAAATAATTTCAGTGTTTAGGCTTAATATACGGGGTCACATCTGCTATTATAATAAGTTTGTTTTTGGCAGTTGCTGCCGTCTTGCAAATTTTTGAAAATCTTAAGGTATTACAAATATAATAATTTCTCTTGAACTATTCATATTTATTTCAATAAGCCGAACCTAACTTTTATATTAATCGAATTTTCTTTACACAGTATTTAAAAAAAACTTCGGTAAAGATCAGCTACAGCTCTATTAGAGACGCCTCTTATTTCAGCAGTCTTCTCCTTTTTGAATTTTTAGCTTACAGTGTGAGGTAAGGAAGAACGTAGAATTTATGAACAAATTCATTTTGCATCACATTGTTCAAAAATAAGCACAGAGCGCTGAAAAATCGACAAAGAAGACAAACGCAATCCACAACTCTCAGATAAAGAAGTCTCACATTTCTCTCGCAGAAGCGGACACTTTTACTAAACGATTAAGTACAAAATTTCAAATTTGATAAAAATTCAAAATAATAGGGCAAAAAAGGTTTATGGCTCATAACTCGAAAACTAAGCATTTCTAGAGAAAAGTGTTTTTATTGAAAAATAAAGTGCATTTAATTTTCTACGAATTCTGTCTTTAGGATTTTTGTAGTGAAACGAACGTGCTAGAGCGCGTTAAAATTTAGTGTGCGTATATCGGACGCGCGTGTCTGGGAGACCAAGCGCAGAATTACGAAAATACAAAATTTTTGAGATGGACGATACAAGCTGAAAGAACATAGCATTGGGCGCGTTTAGCGGACAAAGCTGCTTAAAGTAAGCGGTAAATTTGCTGACTATATTGACATTTTAAAATCTGCTAAACGGTAAGCTGAGAGTCAGCACAACAGCACTGCGGTAACTAAATTCATCGTATGCTGACTTTCAGCATATGATGTTTAGCGAATTGTAGGCCTTTAAATGTCAATATAGTCAGTAAAATTGAACGCTTATTTTAAGCAGCTTTGTCCACTAAACGCGCCCATTAACTTGGAGACAGCTCGAGAAGGGCAGGTTTTTGCTCTTTTTTAAGGCATTCGCTTATAACTTCGAAACTAAACACTTTTTGAAAAAAAAGTTTTTATATAAAAGGAAACTATATAAAATTTTCAACAAATTCTGGTTCTTAGGATTTTCCTTCAGATCACCAGTTTAGGCGCTACAGAGCGTTAAAGTTTGACAAAAATTCTAAAATCTACCAAAAAATATGTTTTTGTTTTTTGCTTATAACTCAAAAAATACGTACTTTTAGATAAAAGTAGGTCTATAATAAAATAAAGTACATAAAATTTTCTACAAACTATGTTGATAAAGTTTTTTCTTCAAACTAACAGATTAGGTGCTAGAGCGCGTTAAAGTTTGACAAAAATTTCAAAGTTGACCAAAAAATACGTTTTTTGTTTTTTGCTTATAACTCGAAAACTACGCACTTTTCGATAAAAGTGTACATATAGAAAAATAAAGTATATAAAATTTTCTATAAATTATGTTTTTTAGAGTTTTTCTTTCAGACTACCAGTTTATGTGCTACAGCGCGTTAAAGTTTGCCAAGAATTCCAAAATCAACCAAAATTTATGTTTTTTTTGTTTGTCGCTTATAATGAGACTAATTCGTTTTATAAAAATTTTAAAGAACCAAAAATGATGAATTATTAATTATGTTAGAACTATTTGTAGAAAAAGGTTCGTGAAAAGCTGCCAAGTTTTCTAACTGTAAGATAGTTCAAACTATGCATTACACGTAGAATGGTCAAATAATTTCAGTGTTTAGGCTTAGTGTTTAGGATCACATCTGTTATTATAATAAATTTACTTTTTGCATGGCTGCCATCTTACAAATTTTTGAAAATCTGTAGATATTAATAATATAATAGTTTCTCTTTATTAACTATTTTTAATACTTTATTTCAACAGCAAAAATTTAATTTACAGAGAACTCTCGCTGCTTGTATGTCTAACGATTACACCGTTGTTGGGGTGTGAAACGGTTAAAATAAATTTTGTTGAAGGTGTCCTTCTTAGACAGACATTTGGCGGAAGAGACTTAATTTAACTGCTAAATGGAACGTATAATAAGAGAAATACTTGTTATCAGTAAGGAGAAACCATTAAAAGATCCTTATAGCTAAACCTTTCTCTAGAGGAGCGACAAAATGAAGCATCCTCCAATTTGATAGTATGCCGCTCAAACAAACACTAAAGCACAAAAGCCTCTTGAAACTTCAGCAATACATTACAAAATAGTCCAGGCATATGGCATATTTATGCTCAATGTTTTATTCAAGTTAATTTATGGAATAATTGCTCTTAAAGCGAGCGCACATTTTACAACGTTGCGTTTTTATTTAAAATCTATTTTATTCGTCTCATTATTTGAATATCAATACGTTAAGTTACCTATGAAAAGTTTGCGAGTTGGACTCGACTACTCTGAAAGTTACTTTTCAAATTTATTTTACAAATTTTAGTGAAACTTTATTATTGAATTGACAACATACTTCTAATAAATTATTACCAAAGTTTGGATTTGGTTCGAGTTTTGAAATTGTTAACGAATCTCTTTGTGCGATGTGCGATATTAAAGTTTAGTCATGTGGAAAAATTAAGCGAAAAGGTGAAAAAAAGCAAATTAATTTTTTTCTAACGCGAATGTCGTCTTGAAAAACCCTCTTTTTTATAAATTCATCCCTATAATCGATACTTAATGAAATATTCAAATTGATGGACTCTTCGAGGCTCGCTCAAGGTTTTTTTTCTATTTTAATGCATAATAAAAGTTTTCTTTGGGGGAAAGTTTTCACAACTTTATAATAATTAATTATTTTTTGTAAAAAAATAGGGTTGTTTGTTTAAAGTTTTTCCTTAAAGGAATTTTAAAGTCATCAACGCTTCCTCTTTATTATTTTGGAGTATTTATTGTTTAATTATAAATTAATTTAGTGAACGAGACAGTGTCACGTTAAACTCTCAAGTCAAAATCCTATTAATGCACTTTTAGAGCAAATTAATCTTTTTCAACAGGATCATCAACACTAAAATGCTTTTAGTTAGGAAACCAGGTATCTACTTTTCTTTTGATGGCTGAAAATCGTATTTGGTGATTCTATACTATATACTGTCACTAACGTATTTGTAAATCTTGATACTGTCGAGATTGCTTTTTATTTTTCTTATAAAAACAAATTTCAAGGGTGCCTTAGGGTATAAAAAGAACTTCAAACTACCAGTTCGTAAAATAAGTTTAATTTTGTTTATCTATTAAAAAGTTAACTTTACGTGGTTTTTCTTCCACATATTTAGAATTCTCCTTCTGGAATCGCCTCGAAGTTTAAGGGTTGGTTGATTATCTATTTAAATAATTACTGCTTGATATCATCTGGGCATTAAAAACATTTTAACTATTTTAATAGTATAAATTGTTCCTAAACCAGGTCCAGGTCTAGTCAGTAGTTACGTTTTCAGGAAGTATGTTCATACTTATGAGTAGGGATGCCCAAAAATGTCAATATGTTGACTAAATAATATAATCCAAGAATAATCGATAATTTGGTGTAATATCACACCTATAAATAGTTCAATATAATTGAATATATCAATAATTAGTCTCGAAGCCATTTTCCATCAGTGGATTCTTTGAAAATACTGCTTCAAATGTCAAATAGGGACAACTACTCGGAATGAATACCTACTAATTATTTACGTATTTTTGTGAGTATTTTTAGAAATGTGAAAATGCATTTCCTCATTTTCAATTCATTAAATATTTCACGAAGCTTCGTTGCTCCAAAAATAGCTTTAAAGAAATCATTTACACTACAACCATGGATTATAAATGCCTTCTAATTATACCTATGATAGGTAATGGATAGACAAACCTAAATCGTCACATTGATAATTAATTATTAACGGTTTGTGGATGAAAATATCCCTCCCTTGTAAAAATTTAAAAAGTTCATTTTTCACCCTTAAATTTAATAAGATGCGTGCAAAATTGAACTAAACAAATAATATAATTTAAAAGCTTTTCTCGTCGCGAAAATTTTTCTTTTTAGGACAAACATTAATTTATCATTAGAAAAACTGCCACTTTAATAAGAAAAGAAAATTTTTATAATAATTATTAATAACCACATAATTTTAAAATAAACCCCATTGTTTTATAAAAATTCATAAATCATTTCGGACAGCTAAAAGCTTTAAAACTTAGATAAGCTTTTATTTTTAAGTATTGGAATTGTTTAAGTTAGGAAAGTAATTTTGATTCCACTTAATAAATATATATTTTCTTTTAAAATTGCTTATTACAATAAGGAAATTATAATTGAGCAGTGCTGCTCCAGAGTAGTCTTCTGTTGTTATAAAAGTTTTCTACTTGATTATAAAATTTAAATTCAGTTGTTAAAACTTATAATTACTAACAAGCTTCTGAATATAGAAGTTAAAAATAAAATTCTTCTTGTTATTAATTTTTATGAAAAATTAATTAATAATTAAGTATTGTGTTGTTTTAAAAAGTTTTGTAAAGATGAAAGGATTTTTTGCAAATTATTTTCATCCTGTACAACTTTTCATCTACAACAGTCTAAAATTACGGTCGAAATTCGCTTTTCCGGGAGAAGTATCAGCCGTTCTAGGTTCTGGAACTGCGTAAAACTTACAGGTTCGTTGTTTTCGTTCTACAGGCAACAGTTTTCCTCAAGCGATTACGTAAAGATAACTTTTTTGGGTAATACCTGCCTGTGCCAATTATTAGAAAAGCCGTAAGTTTGGCGTCCAGCATTTTTCGTCTTAATATGGAGTGTAGATCTGAGGCAAGTAAATGTAAAAGGCCTTATATGGGACGATACATATTTAACGAAGTAGCCTGTCATCATGGCAAAATCCACCCTTACACAACGTTTGGTACTGATTCAAGAACATTCATAGCGCACTTCGTGAAAATTATGGCGGACTTAATCGACCTGTTTATGATTTCTTTACGTCGGGTCCAAGACCGTAGCCAGACAAATTTTCCGGGAGGGGTTTGCAAGTAAAGCTGGACAAAGATTAAAGTATGCGAATTTTGCCCCCCTTGGATCAAACGGCCTTAAATGAAGTTCTGCAATTTTAATAGCAATTGATGGTGTCTCCAAGAAAGATGTTTCACAAAAGTACAGAATAAAAATTAAGAATTCAATTATTTTACTTTTTTAAAATAAACAAACAATATTATGGAACGGGCCCCCTTTTAACCCAGGACCCTAGGCTAAATCCAGGTATGATAAGACCCAATTCAAATACTTAATTATTTTTCACATATTCTTCTTAAGCTTTTTTTTGGAAATAGTGACAAGAGGCAGAAAAGTACTTAAAGTCTAAATTATTTCGCACTTTTCGATTTTAATGCATTTCTCAACAAAACTTTCAAATGCTAAAAGTGAAGGGAATAGTGGTACTACTCTGGTGCTGTAAGTGGTGGTGCTCCAGAAGATCCAAATTTACAGATTTCTCGCCTTCTTAAGAATTAGGCCTTTCAGCCAGTATTATTTGAAACTAAAAACCAACTTGACTATTTTCACTAAAACTAAATTAGACCACGCCCCTTTTGTCTTCGGTGCGCTTTTTGCCTCGCTCCGCTTGGTGGCTTTTCCTTAGCCTCCTCAATTTTGAAATTGATGAGCAGCGACTGACAGTGCCGGCTCCTCAGAAGAGGCTATAAAGGCTCAGTAGTGTACTAAAACCTACTTGACTATTTTCACCAAAACTAAATTAGACCACGCCCCCTTTTGTCTGCGGTGCGCTTTTTGCCTCGCTCCGCTTGGTGGCTTTTCCTTAGCCTCCTCAATTTTGAAATTGATGAGCAGCGACTGACAGTGCCGGCTCCTCAGAAGAGGCTATAAAGGCTCAGTAGTGTACTAAAACCTACTTGACTATTTTCACCAAAACTAAATTAGACCACGCCCCCTTTTGTCTGCGGTGCGCTCTTTGCCTTGCTCTGCTCGGCGGGGTTTCCTTAGTTTCCTCAACTTTGAAATTGATGAGCAGCGACTGATAATGCCGGCTCCTCAGAAGAGGCTAGGAAGGCTCAGTAGTGTACTAAAACCTACTTGACCATTTTCACAAAAACTAAATTAGGACACGCCCCCTGTTGTTTACGGTGCGCTCTTTGTCCTCGCTCTGCTCCGCGGGTTTTCTTTAGCCTCTTCAATTTTAAAATTGATGAGCAGCGACTGATAGAGTCGGGTCCTCAGAAGAGGCTATATAGGCTCTCTAGTGCACTAAAACCAACTAGACTATTTTCACCAAAACTAAATTAGGCCACGCCCCCTTTTGTCTGCGGTGCGTTCTTTGCATCGCTCCGCTCGGCGGGTTTTCCTTAGCCAATTTTAAAATTGATAGGCCGCCACTGCTTTCAGCAACGACAACTTGGCGCCTTTTGAGAAAAGACTTGGATTTGCACCCTTGTAAGAGTGTGTCAACCATAAAACTAGACCATCTAGCCATAGCGAGTTTGCCTATTTGGCTCTACAGGCACTCAAAATTGATCCTAATTTTAGTAAAAAAAATCATCAGTTTGGACAAATCTCATTTTTGGCTAAATGGCTTCGCCGAAAGCAAAATTGTTATTTCTGGTGTGAAAATAATCCACGGGAGATTCAACAGGCGCTATCGACGACTAAAAATTGAATATGTAACCTTGCATTCATGAAATTAGGCCTGATTTGCTGAAAAAAGTTTTCAAAAATTAAGTTCATCCGTTTCGAAGCTTATAATATTTAGTTTAAATTTGTTTACTCTTTAATTCTGCAAGAAAAAATTCACATAGATACGCGCTTTTAAATGCGCTTCTCCAATTTTGAAGTTATATCCAATAACATTAACTTTAATTTTAAAAAATCAGCTTATCTCGTATGTCTCGCTAAAACGTTTACATAAATACACCTTTTTGATACGTAAGCGAGATAGGACACACATTCAAAAATTTATCGATGAAAACGAGACGTTTTATAGAATTTTGGGCTTGGTCGTGAAATTTGCCTAAAATATCTTATAGTAATGGAGTGATTTATCCAAATTTTCATTCTCATTGTTAGCAAGGAATTTGCCCCATACGGTTTACCTAGAGTATTATTAATTTATGCGTTCTAATATCAGAATATATTATTTCATAAACGTAGTTTGTTTAATAAATATCGTTTAGAGGAGTTTCAGTTGATACGTAAACGTAAACTAAAAATCGTATATTCTCGTATTAATGTTTTTCTCCTTTTCTACAATAGGAGCTTTTATACATTCAATTTTCCGCCATGTCTAAGTAATTCTATATTTTCCTATTTGATGGCATTGTATTTATATTGTATCTCTCGTATTATGTTTTGATCAAAAAAATATTTTCTCTCAAACTTCTCGGATTTAGTTGGAAATCTCGCAAGAGCACGTAGTTTAATTAAAAACATATTTTCAGAGTTTAGGTAAAAAATGTTATAAAAAATGATTTAGCTCAAATTGTACAAAGTACTTTTCTAAAACAAGATTTAAATTGGCAATAAAACTTCGACAAAACAGGCAGATATTATAGTATAAGGGTATATACATTTTCAGAACCCAATTTATTACCCTCGTTCGCCCTGAGTGAAGTACTTCTGTTTTAATAACGCGATGTTTGATTCACGACGCTCTTAACAAATTTTTCTTGCAATTTGTGGTTTTTATATCTAAATTTAAGTGCTAATAAAACACCAAAACATAATTAAATTTCCCGTGTAAAAACGCACGGTATTTTTTCGTTAAAATTTCCACCTTTCAATTTTTGTCGAATTAAGACTTGGTGGTCGCTAATTTCAAGCCTATTCGAATGGACGTAAGTAGATTTTAGTTAAGTTCAAGAATGGATCAACTCACTAAAAGGTTTTCTATGTACAAAAGTTCAATTTGAAATGATTTAGATGCGACGCAAATCCTATCTATTCAAAAGCTAATTTAGTCGACACTTGAAAATGTTAAAAGTGGGTCTTTGGAAATTTGAAACTGTTTTAATTGTTACTTTTTCGCACATTTAGTGCCATTAGGATAATTTTTTTAAATGGAATTGGAAACGAGTTTTAATTGAAGTTTTCAAGTTGGTTATTGAAAAGTTAAAAAGTTGTAAAAGTTTAATTTTTGTTGTTAAAGTGTGTGATCCATTATACTAATGACGTTGTATTAGCGAAACAATTTAAAATATTCCCAATGGTGGGAAGTCTTATTTGATTTTATAATACCCACGTATTATGATAAAATACTCCAAAAGTTGGGGAAAGCTTGTTTTGAACTTTTAATTACTGTATTAAGGCATTGGTAAAAGAAAATGTAATTTATTTGTAGATTTTAGTCGGAGGTTTTCCAACGACCATCCAACAGGCTTTAAATGAACTCAAGAAATGGATTTAGGTTGTTCGCTCGTAGAATATTAAATGATGAACCGTAGATATGTATGTATCAAGCCGAGTAGGACAACATCAGCATTCATCGAAGTTCCTCTTTCGTGTAACTCTAATTCATTCATTTTGACATAATATCCACAAATTTTTTTTTTAAATTTAGCACCAACTAATTCATTTTGTACGTACTAAATTCTATTATTGTAAGGATAAAATACTACTAGAGTGAAGATTAATTTTGATTAATCAATAAGTGTGTCAGCGTTAAGTATGTGGCAAGTCCTCGAGTGTCCAGCACATCCCATTTGATATCGGTATGACACTTTAGTATCTTAAAATCCCACTTTATACTTCAAGATCCAACATTAATTAATTATTGGATTATAAAAAATTTTGTTCCATTGTCAAGACCTTTTGGACAGTTACGGTTGAAGTAGGTATACTTTAAATTGTGAACTTATGTAAACGATGGCTCATTTCACATTCTATTTATTTATCTTTTTCGCTTATTGGCTAACGTGCTGGACGTTTGCCCTAATTAGGGGTTTGTGTAAACGTAAACCGACTAGTTTATCCATTCATCATTGTGCTAGCCTAATAAATCGGTGTTTCAATCCTTCAATTCTTGTTACAGCCATCGTTTAGAAAAGAAAAGAAAAGAAAAGAGGACAAAACAATAAAAATTTATTTGTTGCATTGTCGAATATTAGTAGAGTCTCTGCTATACATACTTGGCTTGAGAATGTTAGCAGCTTCCATAGTTGAGGGTCTTTTCAGCTCAATATACTTTCAGTTCATCCTACTGATCTACGCAGGCGAGAAAAATCGCATTTAGACTCGATCTGTTAGTCAAAGCTTTTCGCCACTTAAAACTTTTAAGGCTGGAGAATTGTAGGTTATGTACAGGTTATGGCGCGTAAAAGTATGTATGCAACCTAATTAGCATCTTCAGTGGCGTCTCTTACTTTCAATTTTTGGAGGTGTGTATCATTTAACTGTCTTTGTTACCCACCATTCATACTAAGTTTAGATACCGTCGTTTCGGCAGTACGACGTTTTCTGTACTGACCAATCAGAACGCAGAATACGATTTGAGATATTTAAGGACGACTGCGTGACCACGACGCTGCTTTGACGACGAACAGTTCATCTGGTTCAACTTTCGACGTTATTGTTTTGGCGTTGTGAGGTTATGTTTGTTGTTTTTAAATATCTTTCAAGTTACTGTTATCAACTTCAATTCCGAAAGAAGATTATGGACTATTTCGATTTTTTATTGTATTATTCACCCATACTCTTCTTTTCGTTTTTTGTTTTTTTTAATTTTTTTATATAAATAAGCGCAAATTAATAACGAAAACCCAACCATTTTGTTTAACTATGTTTTACTGAAAATATTAACAATTTTATTGTAGTTGTTAAACTCTAACCTAACCTTAACTTAAAGATACACACTAGTGAATTTGTATTTGCCGCCTGCATACATCGCCATGACGCTGCACTGCAAAAAACGTCGAAAATAGTTACCAAAAATACGGCGTTGTGGCGTTTTGACGTTATAGCTGCGTGCAGTCGAAACGACGGTATCTAAACTTAACATCAGGCGTATTCTGTATCATAACCTCTAAAAATAGTGGCATTATATGCCAAAATTCTGTCATTTCCTATCATATTTTTGGAGTAGACTTTATATGGTCGTAATCAGCGTAAAATTTTAAACAAGTTACCGCGGAAAATCTGTTTGTTGCAATTTGTTCTAGGTCAAACCTTACATTGCCTGTGTTATTATTTGTCTACGGCTATGACCAGCAGCGATGGCTGGGTGGGGACATCTATTAGAATCTTTGAGAAGCTCAATTTACATTGAGAAATCTTACGTCGTCCTCAGGGCATAGGAAACACATTTTCTTTTAAATCTATTATTATGGATATTTAAAGGGTGTCCCAACAAGAGCGCCGGACTTAAATTGGCTGCCATTTTGTTAATATGAGTTGTTCGGTGATTTTTTTTCGCCAGTTGTCAGGTCCAGATCACGCGATTTAAAAATATGGAGAAGTATTCAAACCAACAACGTTTAATTATTGTAAAAACACTTTACAAAAATGGTGAAAATTTTTCGAAAACACTTCGCCAATTACGTCAAGTTTTTGGTCGCACTAATGTGCCAAATGAATCGACACATCGACAGTGAGGCGTTTAATTACAAAATTTGAGATGGTTCAGATGGCTGATGGAACAGTAAGGGAATCTGTAGCCGAGAATCCAGGAACTTCCATTCGGCATCGTGGTCAAGAATAAAACATTTCCAGAAGCACTATGCAACGCATTTTGGTAAAAGATGGTGTTAATGCAGATTAAGTTTCCAGGTCGTGTCATTTCTCCATTTGGCGATCAACATTGGCCACCAAGATCGTGCGATCTAACACCGATGGACTTTTTTCTTTGTGAAGGAAAAGGTGTATACGAATAAGCCTGAAACAGTTGAACATCTTAAAGAGGAAATACGACGACGCGTTATTGGTGAAATACAGCCACATTTATGCGAAAACGTTATTCAAAATTTCAACAAAAGAATAACCCTGTGCCAGAGGTTTTGTGGTGGCCATTTGCCTGATGTTGTATTTCACGTTAAATCGGAACTATTTATTTTCATGTTGAAATAAAAATGTTTGCTTAATTCCAAAAATAAATGTGTTTTTCTTTCAAATTAAATCCGGCGCTCTTGTTGGGACACCCGATATATTCTATATCATATCCTCTATGGCATGACATATTTCATATCGTTCTAAGTATTTATACGCAACAGAAAACAATCAGTTTAAACGTACTATAATTTGCCCTTTTCAGGAATTTTTTTTGTTACTTTCTAATACTTTTTTAGAGTAGCTCGTAGCTCTAGAGTAGACCTACAAAAACCTTAGTTGTACTATCTGTTGAGTATTAAAGCTGTTCAGGACGACGTAAGATACACCCTATACATAACCTATAATTCTCCAGCCTTAAGAGAACTTTGGGTTGTGCTATGGCGATTTTATAAATTTTGGGACCGCTGGTCGCTTCGTGGGATGTGTTTACGTATCACCGATCTCAAAATCGCTTTAAATCTTGCATTTTGAATTGAGGGCGTCCTACTTTCGATTAAGTTGCTTGAAGTTTGAGAAACCTATAACGACTTTATTCCGACTTACGTATTTCGTTGCGCCCTCTTTGATATAGATGTTTTTTATTTAATAAACTGCTTCGTTACTCTAGTTACTCTAATCTGTAACTTTTATAGTCTTGAAGTATCTAAGTAATGAAATAATTTAAAAGTAATTGCAATTGAAAATACATTTCAAACATTTTCTTCCGATAAATTTCTTGTTGAACTACCCACTCGAATAAAAAAGGAAAAAAAATTGTTTCTTTTAGAACTCGTCTTATACATCTTAATAGTTTGAGACGTTCACCTCTTTCGCCTTATTTAGAAGTCAACGTAGTACAAACGTTCCTTGTGAACTAATCGCAGAATTGATTTTACTGCACCGTATATTTACAAAACAAGTGCCCTTAGCTTCGTACAAACAGCTTTACAAATTTAATTTGTTGTTTATTTAACCTAATGCATTCTCGTTTGCCCTTGTACAACTTAATTCGAGTATTGCTTCTACGAGTTTTTAATTTGAGATCTACTTAGGGATTCTTCCTTAAAAGTGGTCGAATTTGTAATTGTCGTAAACTCGATTATGTCTAATTATGACCGAAATTTTGAGTTTATGTCTACAGTTTGTTGATACGTAAAAAAGTTTCAATTCCTGACCTGCAGAAAGAAAACATTTAAGTCCAGATTAGGTCCACTAAAGTGTAAAATAGCCTTTAGGATTTAATGCGACAACATTTTCGGCTTGGTCGGCCTCGGGCATAGTTTTCTCAAGACGCCCGAACTCTTTCAACTACTGATTACAAAATGTTTCTAAAAAAGTTTTTTGGACAAATCTAGGTTTGGAAGCCGTAAAACTTAAATCTTAAAATCGCCTTTTTTCCCTTAAACTTTCTGATGCGTTTACTAAAAGTATAAAATTTAGAGAGAAGAATTCGTTTAAAGTCGACTTTGAGACGTTGTTTTGTATTGATTTTGTTATCAGGCTATCACTAATAACACTTGTAAATTGTAATAAGAGCTAATCGGAATAAGTTGAGGAATTGATAAATAAATCAGTGTTGTAGATATATATTTTTATTATAAACCGTAGTTGTTAGGGCGAAGGAACTATAATTTATTTTCGGGGTTCTAAATAGCCGCAACGAGTATTGAAGTTCGAAATCTTCCAGACACGAAGTAATAATAATTTAACACGAAATCTACCAAATAACGATCCTCAAAAGCCTACTGGAAAATTTGATCATCGTAGAAAATAATTTAGACCCTCCAGCCTCCCTCAAGGATACTTTATAATAATTAGTATTAATGTTACGTGATCTAGAGGTAATTTAATATTTTAATAAAACAAAAATTTTTAAAATTAATTAAATCGCTAATAACAAAGTTCTAACATGGAACTACGCCTCTGTTTAGTACATTTTAACGCGCATTGCTCGGATAAACTTTCAAAACTAAGTTACATTATTATTCTAATTGTATCACGAGCTGCATTGTTTATTAGTGTAGCCAATTAAAATTTAATAAAGAATTAAAATGTTAGCTAAGGTTGCCATTTACTTAATCACTTCGCTTCTTTTAATCGACTTAAACTGTGCTCCATATTCATCGCCCTACAGTTTATTTTACGCAAAATACATTCAAAATCGACGAATTGGTGTAAACGTAAGTTTTTTTATTTATCTTTTACGGGGGTTGTAACAACTTATTTTTTTTAAGGGTACAAAGAATGCCACAAGAAGTAATTTACCTTTAGCGGCGCAAAAACAAATAGTGGCGATTCTTACAAGAACGTGTTTAGAAGTGTCCGGTCCAAATTGCACCGATTTGTCTTGTATGAGGAAGTGCGATAAACAATTCCAAATTGACCGAAATAAAATTAAAGAACTCGTTCCTAATATCCAAAAAGTTCTTGCTCTTCCTTAACCATTGTCAATTAAAGTATAATTGTTACTAGACTGCTCTTATCGAGCAGTCGTATACAGGCTGTCTAATGTAACAGAACCGATTGATGATATCTCTCTCAATGTGCGTTTTTCACAAAAACTGACAAACTTCTGAAGAATTAAGCTTAAAGCCCTTGTTAATGTTCCGAGTTATAGCCTAAAATCTAAAAAAAAGTGACGATTTTGAAAAATATAAAAACGATTTTGCCCTTAAATTTGATTTGGGGAAGTTTCGTATAGAGCAGGGATTAAAATGTCATCGCTTTTGTAGTTTTTACGTTATTACTTTACAGCTCCAAAATTTGGTGATGTATTTCAGATTTGGTTATTCGGGCCTAGCCCTTAAAAAATTAAACTAAACCGTACCGAAGTTTTTGTTTGGGCGTATATCAAGAAAGATATTATCGATTAGTTGGCTTGAGCAGCACATTGGTGTAATTAGAGAGTAACTCGATTGATTATCGTATTACAAAGAAGTAGCAGGGCAATTATATTTAATTTTGCTTTAGCAAAGAAAAGTTTTCCGCCCTTTAAAAAAATAATATACAGGTTGTATCAAATTTCGTGTTAAGTACAGGGATCTCGCTTATTAGCGCAGATAGAGAGATGGTTAAATGGACAAAAACGATCCTCGAGTTATGCCTACACTAAATCAAAAAACAAAATTAACCCCTCCATAACGTTTCTGAAATATGGCGGAAAAGAACGAAATTTGCATTTTTAATTTTTGGCTCTAAAATCGTTATTTGTAAAAAATTTTAAAAACTGAAAAGACTTTCTCAAAGGAACTTTTCTGTTCTTTCAGACGATGTCAACGAATTTTCGTTATCATTATTACTTTACTGTATATTGATACCAACTTTTGTTTTTCATATGGGAGCCATTTAAAAATTTTATGTCATCGGATAGAGAAAAAAATGCTGATTTCAAAAATGTATAATATGTCTATAAATTTTTTATAAAAAAATCACCAAAAATAACTCAAATAATTATAAGTAAATTTCTATAAACATTTGCAGGAAAACAAATGAAGCACATATAAATTGATTTTATAAAACAGATTCAATTGTTTTTCACGGATATTGCTATTTATAAATTAAAATTCAGTTTTAAATCAAATATTCTATTATTTTAATTTTGAATTTATTATTTGTGGTTAGTTTATGGACATGTTATACATTTTTGAAATCAGCATTTTTTTCTCTATCCGATGACATAATATTTTTAAATGGCTCCCATATGGAAAACAAAAGTTGGTATCAATATACAGTAAAGTAATAATGATAACGAAAATTTGTTGACATGGTCTGAAAGAACAGAAAAAGTTCCTTTGAGAAAGTCTTTTCAGTTTTTAAAAATTTTTACAAATAACGATTTTAGAGCCAAAAATTAAAAATGCAAATTTCGTTATTTTCCGCCATATTTCAAAAACGTTATGGAGGGGGTAAATTTTGTTTTTTGATTTAGTGTAGGCATAACTCGAGGATCGTTTTTGTCCATTTAACCAACTCTCTATCTACGCTAATAAGCGAGATCCCTGTACTTAACATGAAATTTGATACAGCCTGTATAGTTTGCTATACCTAACCTAATTGCGGGTTATTGTAAAAATTTCAGTTTTCATACGGTAATTAAGATCTAGAGCTCTACTGTAGTATGTAAAAGGAAAAACAATTAGAAAAATTACATTTATTCGGTTTATTTGTCTACTAGGAGCAAAACGAGCAAATTTAAAGCGTTTGTTTGTCCTGCTCTTTAGAACTATTTTTGTCTATTCGTTCTGCTCTTTCTGCTCCAATGACGTCACACTTGCCAGATCAGAGCAGACAAATAAACAAAATTATTATTTATTGTCGTTTATGCAACTGTTTGTTATTCAAAAATCCATCTTTCGTAAAAATTCCGTGAAAGTGAGGTTATGTTCAAAGACCTACCTTATTGTTGAAAATAAGTATATCAAACTATATATTTTTAAAAAGCGCAAAAACAGGCCTTACTGACTGCTAAAAGAGTAAATGTAGTTTTTATTTTAAATTTGATTTCACTTACTGCTCAAGAGTCAAGTGTTGGGAAATGGTTAAAAAGAAAAGTTATTAAGTCACAAATCTAGTGACTCGGTTTTTATTTTAAGTCCACCAATCAAAAACGATAATTAAAACGTCAGCTCTAATTAAGCCATTGAGTTTGTTCTAAAAATCTATCTCAAGACTATCTTGTGTTGTGGTAATAAGTTACAACCAACCAATTAGGCCCAATCTACACAACTGCAGATGGCTACGCTTTCTCCGTACATCCTTATTTTGCTTTATATTTACAATTAATTGAGTGTATTTGCGTGCTAAAAAAATATAAAATTTTATATCCTTAAATTTCCTGACGTAAAATCAGGAAGTGTATTTTTTTATTAGCTGTCAATTTTAATGGTTTCGGATTAGTGATAATTGTTCCAGTTGAAGTCAGACGGTCGGTCGATTTAAAAAAAAATACTAATTCAAACCCCCATTTAAGCGAACCAGTGTTTTAAATTGTAATCCTAAACTTTAATCCTGCTTTAAATCTCCAATTATTGTGGATTTAGCGAGCGCGTACCGCACGTACGTATTTAAATTGAGAAGTCGATTAAGCAGAACTTAATTAAAATCTTGGGGTACTAATTTAAATATTAATTTCGAAATTTTGATTAGTAATAAAGATGAAAACCTCCATTTGAAGTGGAATATCATGTAGGACAATTACTCGGTGATTTACAACTATTAGAAATTTTAAGGGGCGAATTTTGGTAAATTTCGGGCTTCTTATCTTTACGACTAAAGAATTTACAGTTAGTGGTGTGACTACAAAATGGGAATCGATTTGAAAAGCTTTTAGCCAACTCGAATTATACAATATTTATTTTTTTTTTGAACGAATGAAAAAAAGCAGAGGTAATTATCCTCAAATCAATTTTGTAAAATTTTAATGAAAGTTATTCGTTATTCCACCCCATTTTTCTCACAAAACTCATTTGCCAGATGTGAGATTAAGAAAATTAAAATGAAATTAACTTTGAAATTTTTTTGTTACGAATTCAACTTTTTATACGTTCCCATTTGTAACGGACAGTATCGGTGTGGTAAGTAATTGGGTTAAACGAAAATTTGTGAAAATAAGATAATAAACCTTTTGAAGACTCCCGTACTCACTCTTAGCTCTTAGAACAATGTCCGTCTCCTCTATCTGCTCGTCTGTGTGTCAGTTCGCTTCCCTGCCCGTCTTTCTGCCTAAGATATCAAACATCTTAACCGATTGAGTCGAAATTTGCATACCGTAACACGTCACGATCGCCCTAATAGCTCGTTGATATCACGTCATGCATTTTATAGCTTCGAAATATCGTAACTTGACTGAATAGTCGAAAACTATTGTCTCGTCCACGAATGTTCCATCTAATCCTTTTATGGTTAATTAAGCCGTAAAAATTATACGACACTAAAATCTAGACACAGTAAAGTTTCGCTACAAAAAGTTATTGTGAAAGCTATAGTTACAATGTAATTAACGTAATTAAAGGAGCTAAAAGTTGTTGGTCGATTACAAATTAGGGAGTTTTTCTACACTAACTGTTGCTCTGACAAGTTCGTTTAAACCTGCACATTAGGGAGAGTTAATCTCTTAATATGTGTCATTAAATTTGAAATTCATCAAAAATTTAAATCTCGGCTTAAAACTTCATGATCTACCTACTCTTTTAACGTCACTGCTCAACTGGGAGTTTTTTTAAATGCTGCTTCATTGGTCACGTCTAAATTTAAGTTTTGTCAAATGTTTTTGTTCTTTTATCGTTTCTATTAGCCATCTAAAATCAATATGCTGGAAGGAGTCTATGTGATCTTACTTAACGCTAGTTTTGTTTTCATTGCGTGTTGAAGACATTTCTTACTTTTTTCTCTAGAGATGGTGACATAATGTATCACAAAGCAATCTACCTTTAGGGATTAATATAACATTGAGTGGCAACAGAGGTTAAGATACTAGACTAGAGCACTTGCTTTTATTATTTTATTAGTGGCTCACTGTACTATTTATAAGACGTCACCTATCAAGAGGCAATGGTGATATGGCGAACAACCGATAGTCCCACTGCGCTCGAAGGGAAGATTATTTATTTATTAATTATTATCGCGTGGTTGAGGCTGGTCCCCAGTGGTTCCATGCATCGCTATCTCACGGATTTATTGCGCGCCATTATGTGAGTTCTGTGCTTTTGATAAACTTCAGAATTTCCTTTATTGATAATTTGGGCAATTCTTTTTGGAGCATCTTCTCCTTTCCGGGGATGCTGTGACGACTTCTTGTAAAAGCTTCGCAGTGTAGCTGAAGATGGATTGGAGTTTCTTCCTCCTCTACACATCTTCTGCATCATAGTGGGCCTTCTTCTAGCCCCATTGTATACAGGCGCTTTTTAAGCTGGCAATAGCCCGTCATTGATGCCGTTGCCAGTCGTAATTCACCTCTGCTCATTCTGGGTAAGAGCGGGTTTTGCTTTTGTCAGAGGGTCTCTCCAGTAGGTCCAGGAGTTTCCCTCTAGTGTCATGACTTTATTTCTCTCTGCCATTTCATTGCGAATGCCAAAGACTGGTTCTGGTCCAATGGGTCTTGTTTGCTTCCCTCTTTAGCCACGCCGTTTGAAGTGAAGATACAAGTGGGCGAATGCCTTTTCACGCTGAACACGGAGTTTCATAGTTTTATATTTCGTTTGCCAGTTGCTGCGCAGAAGTAAAAATATATTTCAAATTTGTGTGTTTTTAATTTTTCTTTGGGCTTGGCTCTCCGTAGCGGCTAAACTAGGGAATGGGTCTAAATGAATATTGAGCTTATTGTATGCAAAATTTAAAGGACTATCAAAATATTGGTAGATTGTTGTTCCAGGGGTACTGATTCCAACGTCACGGGTGTCCAAGGTGAAAATATATTCCGAATTTGTGTGTTTTTAATTTGACTTTGAGTTTGGTCCTCCGTAGCGGCTAAACTAGGGAATGGGTCTAAATGAAAATTGGACTTATTGTATACAAAATTTAAAGGGCTATCCAAATATTGGTAGATTGTTGTTCCAGGGGTACTGATTCCGACGTCACGGGTGTCCAAAGTGAAAATATATCCCGAATTTGTGTGTTTTTAATTTGACTTTGAGTTTGGTCCTCTGTAGCGGCTAAACTAAGGAATGGGTCTAAATGAAAATTGGACTTATTGTATACAAAATTTAAAGGGCTATCCAAATATTGGTAGATTGTTGTTCCAGGGGTACTGATTCCGACGTCATGGGTGTCCAAAGTGAAAATATATCCCGAATTTGTGTGTTTTTAATTTGACTTTGAGTTTGGTCCTCTGTAGCGGCTAAACTAAGGAATGGGTCTAAATGAAAATTGGCCTTATTGTATACAAAACTCAAAGGGCTATCCAAATATTACTGATTCCAACGTCACGGGTGTCCAAAGTGATATATATCGAAAATATAATCGGATAACAACTTTTTGGCTTTTTCGGCCTTTATTAATTTACAAGTAGAATACGTTCCTAGAGTTCGGTGCGATCCTCCCGACTCACCCTGTATAGCTGAATTAGATAATTACCACACTAAAAAGCACGATAGAAAGGTTTTGGAACATTTATGGAAAAATGCGATTTTACCTTATATAGGTTTTTTTGAGATTTTGAGAGAACTACAAGGCCTACAGGTCCCGCTTTGCACTTAATTTAAAGGTAATTCAATTGCCTACAACTTCTACTCTATGAGTTCTACTCGTAGAATTAATAGTTTAGCCGCAATTTTGGTCTAAGAAGGTTTAATACTAAAATTTTCCCTTTTTGGGAAAAAATTGCCTATTTTCAAAGTGCCGTGACCTACAGACTACAGAGCTTTGGTTGGGCCTAAATTGTCTCACATTTAATGCTCTTTAAACACGTATAGTATAATGGCTTTCGTCGAAAAATGCATAGTTTCGAAGATATAGAGCAGAAACTGAAAAAAATTCGAAAATTTCGCGGTTTTTCGTGTGCTACGCTTTTTCCACAACTTTTAGAGAGTTGCAAACTTGGGTATACAGTATACACTACCCTAATGGGTCCAAACAACATAAGTACTAAGCAATCAGAAATACATCATGTTTTGTTGATTTATTGTCGATTTTGACTGGCCTAGTAGGTATCAGTTTTAAAAGGTCCGCAGGTGGAATATAGTTGCTCTCTGCGTAAAGTTAATATTTTTTTAACTTTTGAATACATAAATTAATATTTGAGTAGATAGGTAGAATTATTGAAATATTAATATTTTAATTAAGATTTGTTTAATTAACAAACTTAAAAAATTTATTATCGAATAACTCGTGATTGAAATAGAATTGTTCAATCGAAAATTTCTAGAGCCCCAAGATTAAATTTGTATTACCCATTTATGGTTACTATATAAAATATGATAGTAGTGAGTACTTGAAATGAAAGCAATTACCTGTTGGTATTTGATAGTCCATAAAAATACTGTAAATCGATATTAAGTAACTTCTGTTTGCTCAATTTATTCCCAAAGTACAATTGAAAACATAAAGTGCACCCTAATTTACTAAACATATTATACTAAGTAAACAAAAACAATTTGTTTTAAATATTTGTTTTCGTGTTGAAACAAAATCAATTTTGTTGTATATAAAAGAAATATCGTCTCCTGAGGGAAATATCAGAACAAAAGTTCAGTTTACACAATGTTACCTATAACAAACGTAAACTTGGTGTAATGTGGGTTAAAGGACAAAATCTAAAGAGATTTTAACATGATTGTGTATATTTGCTTCCATAAGGTATAATTCTCCAGGTCATGTAACAATTGCAACGTTTTTATAAACCTCAAGAATAATTAATGGCTAGAATGCTATTATTTGCAACCTCGATTCAATGCCTTTTTGCGCTTTTATAACAGACAAATAAGTTTTATTAATTAGAAACCCCGTAGGATGAAAAGTTGAACATTATTCCACAGGAGAAATAGCTTACACTCTATTAGACGAATAATCAACTAGTAGCTGTGCAAAAAATCCACAACTTTAACTCGAGCCGTTTTTCCGACTTTTGAAAGTTAGCGATAACTGATTAATTGGAGGATTAATGAGCTAATGTCAGTTTGATTTTGCAAATCGTCTTTAGGTATCTACTTAGTGATAGGAGACTTATGAAATAATCCATGTAGAGAAAAGTCTCGAATGAGCCTTAAAGGCTCCTTAATTAATTTTTTAATAGATAAGTAGATAAGAAACAAAGTAACTAATTCGCTTTAGTACCAACATAAAAAGAAACGCAATATGTCCCTGCCAGGATCTCGTTCTGTATCAAATCAATTACTTAATGCCCTATTTATTCTTACACTCGACTGTCATTGAACATTTAGATAAAGCTCTGACAGCTTTCAGAATTGACGCTATTACTCCATCTCATTTACTTTACTCGGTAGATCTTCATTCTATCAACTTTATCATGTGCTTCTGTTTACATCACCAAACACGATGAAAAACTTTTTTCAGGATATCTCAATAACCTGTACTTTTTTAAAAAATATAACGTATCTTTTTCTCCATTTTATCTAATTTAAAAAGTTTTGCGTATTTTGAAATTTTACCCTCGAATAACGACGATAATTATTTTTTGATTATTATTCGCGTTTTTTAAATAAATTTCTATATAAAAATGTAATTATAGTCCTGCTTAATTTAATAATTTATTTTTGATTGACAGAACAAATTTGTTTTACACATATGTAACGTTTTGATAAATATTAGTTTAATCTCATTTCGTATTTTCATTATTTTGCTTGCTAGTTGATTTATTTATTAATGCGGGCTTCCTTTACCCATACCGAATCTGGTAGTTTCTTTTAAAGTTTCTTTCACATCAGTCTGGCGAGCTTATTCCAGTCCCAAAATTTTACTGTCAATTTTGATTATCCAGTTTTCAAGGCATTGATACTGAGACACTCTATATACAATGTGTACAAATGGTATGGAATATACTATACAGCTCACTAAATATCCACTTTTTACAAAAAAGTTTCAAATAAAAGTTGTTTATCAAGTAGCTATCTACCACTTTGCAGCCATAAAATCGACTGTTTGTTAAAAACAAAAGCGTAGCGAATAACACTTGAAAATTTTTCAATGGGAAGGTATGTTGTTATTATACTCATTCGATAGAGGTATTTTTTCTCTTTACAACTATGTAAAACTTTAGTGCCTACGCGTAAGAAAAATTTGCGCGAGAAACAAAAATAAAGTTTACAACATTTATTTTATTACAAATTTTTAAATATTTAGGGTTAATTAGTTAGATAAATCTAATACGTTGTAAATGAACCCTAACATACACACATAAGTGAAAAAACTTTAAATGAGAAAATTTGTTTTCCACCAAACGCCTCGGGAATCGAACCCAAGACTTTGCTATTTCCGGTATTTACAACGTATTAGATTTATCTAACTAATTAACCCTAAATATTTAAAAATTTGTAATTTATTCACGTATGATTGTTGTAAGCATACTAATTTGATTTATATATATTTCACTTTCTCGACGCATTTAAACAATGCCGGATTGCTTTGTGAAAATTATGTTGACCTCCTAGCGTATTTGGTATAGGCGTGCTACCGGAAATAGCAAAGTCTTGGGTTCGATTCCCGAGGCGTTTGGTGGAAAACAAATTTTCTCATTTAAAGTTTTTTCACTTATGTGTGTATGTTGGGGTTCATTTACAACGTATTAGATTTATTTATTTTATTGTTTAGAAAAAATTACAACAAATTGCAATTTTCCCATTACATTAGATTGCTTTATTTTGATGCTACTAAAATCAAAATTTCCAAAATTTTTTTAACTATAGTTTTACACGGCTGAAAAGAGAAGAAAGGCCTCTACCGAATAAGTATAATAACGATATACCTTGCCTATACAAAATCTGCAAGTGTTATTCGCCGTGCTTTTGTTTTTAGCAAAAAATTAAATTTATGGCTGTAAGGTGGTAGACAACTACTTGCTAAACAACTTTTATTTGAAACTTTTTTGTAAAAACTAGATATTTAGTGATCTGAATAGTATATTCCATATGGACATACTGTATACGATTCGAGTAACGCCAAAAATTGTTTCTAAACAATTTTCAAACTCTTCAGAAAACTATTTAGGAAACCCAAGTTTGCAAGAAACTTTCTGGAAAATGTTTCCAAATGCGTACCATGTTAAAGAGCGTATGTCTATTCACAAACTCCTTAATTTGATATTTGTTCCACAATTGCCCGTTAATTATTTTAGCCATTATTGAAATACGAAAGGGATTTTATAAGTTTGTACTAATTATATAATTGATGGGCAAATATATTCTTACGGCCTTTATAGAAAAATAATAATCTACAAAAATTGGTCTTTTATAGTATACCCTCTTTGCTCATTTAAATCTTAATTTAAAAACATTTTTTTTTGCGTTTACAATTTGGAAGTGGAAAAATATTGACTCTTCCTTCTATCAAGTTTCTAGTCCCATAAGAAAAGAACGCACAGGTTACCTATGCTTTTGAGGGTTTTCCTCATAATACAAAATACATAAACGTTCTCTACTCGTGTACATAAAAAATAAAAACCTGAAGAGCAATATAAATGCAAATGAAAAGGAAAGAATTTTTTTCCGTGTGTAAGAAAGGCTCCACACGAGATAGATATGTGTTTCGAGCGTAAGGGCGTAGGAGTTTTTTTTATTTATAATTTATTTTAGGTAAAGCTTAAAATGATTACTTATCTTTTTTAATAGCTACAGGCATTAACGTAAAATAAATAGATTACTTTTAACGTTTCAGGTGTTGAAACAAGAAACAAATGGGAAAATTTTTGGATTCTCTTTTAAGTGTAATCCTCGATAATTTATATTTTTGCTTATGCGTTGTTTATACGTGAAAAAAGCCAAAAAAATGCGTTTTATCATTTTATCTGTTTAAAAAGTTTGTAATTTATACACCAGTTTTTTTGTTTTTTATCATATATATTTCTTTTTAAAATTTATTGTTAATGTATTTGGTTTGTATTCTGCTGTGGTTATATTATTCATTTTAGATACAAAGGAAAGAAAAACGATGTGATGTGACACTTATAGGAAAAATTTTAAACCGTACACTAAATTTATGTACCGTTGTATATATCAAAAATTCAACACCAAACCTAAAGAAAAATGGCTTAAATATTTCCCTGTACTATTATAGCTCATTTAATGCCATTTTAAATTGCACTGTGGCGAAACTTGGGTAGTTTTTCATTAAACTTTTAGTTTTTATTGCTTAAACTTTAAGTTTCTTGTTTTTAAAACGTCGAGATTTCAAATGGTATAGTTGCCATTTTATACAAAACTAACGATCCAACTACCACTTTTAAATTATTTCACCTATTCCGGCTCTCAGTACAATTTTTGTAATAATAGCAACCTAATAAAATTACGCTGGAAGACGCTCCAGACTTCCACTTCCATTAGCAAATAATTTTGCATTACATTCTTAAAATTTTAGTTTCAAACGAAGGTTACTCTCCAATCGCAATTTCAAAACCGTGACTATTTTTTTGATATTTATAGCATTGTGTTTTATGTCTCGGCACAGCTTCATAAATTTCCACGACATCTGTGCAGAATTACTATGACTTTTCATGATATAAAATATATTTTTTTGTAAGAGCAATAAAAACATGTAAAGTACCTCGAAGTTGAAGAGTTTCCACCGCGATGTATTACCGTAAATTGTAAAAATTTCATTAAAATTGAATGGCGTTTTCATTCGGAAACATTATCAAATTTAGTTCAAATGCCCTTTCCATCTCTTAATATTTTCCAAGGATAATTGCTTGGACTAAGCGGTATACATTATCTAATGACAATTTCAGGTTAATTACTTAAAAGCTTTAACACAAACTCACTAACACAGAGAAGTATTTGTTAGCGATAAATATGTGCCACCCTTATATTGTATCACTAAAGGTTAAATTGTTCGGTAATATTTATCAAAAGGTTTATTAATTAAAATGAAGCAGTTAAGCACTGCGTAACATTTTTTTAAATAAAAAAATTTAAATTGTTTAAATATTTTTGAATATTAATTAGTGTAATAGCGTACGTTAAATTTAAATTCCACCAAAATTAATAAAAGTTTTTTAAACAAATAACGTATAAAAATTATGCTCATTTTGTTTGTAAATGGCGAGAGGTGTAGTAATTTAAATAAAATTTGTTTAAATGTATCCTACCTCCTAATTTTCTTTATTTATCAAAGTGGTTTATTTAGTTTAACTGTGGAACTTTTTCACTTGTTTGCTCTATTTATCTTTTATGCCTCTCGAGATTCTTTTAATGATTAAATAAATTTCAGTTAAAAATGAAAGAGTTTTCCAGATTTTTCACGCATATAAAGGTGGGCAGACTAAATTAAAGATTTTACTATAATATAAATATTAAATTGATTTAAAACTAAGAAATGAAAATCGATAGTGGTGAAAAGCTGTAAAAATGAAAATTCTGTTTGTTTGGGTTTTCATTTGGTTGGCCATGGTGCAACTAAACATCTATCAGGGTTGTAATTAAAATCGAAATAGCGACTAATACTAAAAGTTCAGTAAAACGTTGTTATGACGCTAATTCAAACCCGGGAAAGCAAACTTTTTGCTACGTAACTAATACTTATAGAATCTTTGACCGTTGAAGTAGTGGTATAGCTGAATGCTATCTAATCTAACCTAATTATAGCTAGAATAACTTATAAGTTCTTTGCAGACACATCAGCTACCACCATACTTTGCCTCACTGTTGCAGAGTGGTTGTTGATCGTCACAAGTAGTTTATAAGTGCCTCCAGGGTTTTAATTTGAGCCCACGCCCATTATATAATTTATTTACATATAATACATCTTGATTGTGTCTAAACATGTCGAAATCCTTACGAAAACAGACTATGAAATGTGAAACCATCCGAACAGTCTTTATAATAACAAGATTTCCCGGATACGGCCTAATAACCTACTCTTTCTTTCGAAACATTGATACCTTCTCTCATAGTCAGGAAGGGAGAGTGTAATTTTACTAAATGGTAAAGCACAAAATTTTGTAATAATGCATGCAAACAGCGCATTGCAATTGAGTAATAGAGCCGACCGTCTGCCAATTCTAAGTGGCAGCATTAACTTGGGGGCGACTCGAGAAGAACGGGTTTTTGCCAGTTTCTCAGTTTCTCGCTTACAATTTAGAAGTTTTTTTCTCAGATAAACAGTTTAAGCACTCGAGTGCGTTAAAGTTTAACAAAAATTCCAAAATCTGTAAAAAACTGTTTTTTGACCTATAACTCGCAAAATAGGCACTTTTAAAGAAAAGTGTACCTATAAAAAAAGAAAGCAAATTTAATTTCCTCCAAATTAAGTCTCTCAATTTTTCTTTCTCGGACAAACAGTTTAGGCACTAGAGCGCGTTTAAGTTCGACAAAAATTCCAAAACTTAACAAAAAACTGTTATTTTGGTTTATCGCTTGTAACTCGAAAACTACGCATTTTTAAAGAAAGGTGTTTTTATACAAAAATAATTTACACTCAATTTCCTTCTAATTATGTCTGTTAGATTTTTTCGTCAAAAGAACCGTTTAGACTCTTTTGAAGTTGAAGAAAACTTCAACGGAACTCAACGCCCAAACTGTTTGTTTGATAAAAAAATCCAAAGAAGATAATTCGTAGGAAATTAGATGCACTTTATCTTTGATTCGAAATACTTTAGAATAGAAATACTTTTCTCAAAAAGTGCGTTATTTTCGAGTTATACGCATTAAACAAAAAAAACAGTTTTATGTTCAAGTTTCAAGCGATTCAACGCCCAAACCCTTAGTCTTAGCAAAAAACTTAAGAAATAGATATACTTTCTAGGAATATTGGTAAAGTTTATTATTCATGTAGAAGCACTTTGCTTAAAAAATGCGTTGTTTTTGAGTTACAAGCGATAAAACAGTGTTTTGGCCGGTTTTGGAATTTTTGGTAAACTTTAACGCGCTCTAGCGCCTAAACCGTTTGTCTTTAGCAAGAAACCTATGAGATGTAATTTGTAGGAAACTTCAAGTTCATTTTTTTATAGAAGCACTTTTCTTATAAAATGCGTACCTATCTAATTTTCGAGTTATAAGTGAAAACAAAAAAAAAACAGTTTTTAGGCACATTTTGGAATTTTTGGCAAACTTTAACGCGCTCTAGCGCCTAAACCGCTCATTTAAAGCAAGAAACCTAAGAGATGTAATTTGTAGGAAAATTGATTTAGTTCATGTTTATATAAAATCACGTTTCTCATAAAGTGCGTAGTTTTTGAGTTATAAGCGAAAAACCTAAAAAGAGCAAAAATCCACCCTTCTCGACCCACTGCCACTTTGGAGTGGTAGACGGGCGGTTTCAATTCTCGTGTGCAGTGTGGTTTTAAGCGTACATCATTAAACATTTTGTAATTCCTTAGTAAAAGTGCTTGCTGCCCCCCGGACTATCATAGGTGGATTTTTAGAGAGCCGAGGGGCTTCTTGGTAAGTCTACCGCGTCTTCAAGTGCGTCTTGCTAATTCGGTTTATTAGCTTGTAAAGGTCATGTCTGAGTATCTACATTTGGCGTATTAAACCCTCGAAGCACAGCCCTACCTGGCTGGACTTTGGAAAAAAAACTTTCAAGTGGTATCATTTCGGGCCAACTTCATGCCCATTTCAGGTGGCAATTCGACTTTAAAACTCGACGTTTAAGGATGTCGTTATACCAACGAGGTTCTATTTGAAATTTCGTTTTGTTTAGCTCATTCATTAATAAGAAGCCGTTCTAAGTTCTAACCTCCTGTTGATTCCGGTGTATTTGAAAGGAGAAATTTTCATTTAAATTATGTTTGCAGTTGATGAGCTTTTCGTAATGGTACGTTTGAAAATTACAGTATATTTAAACAACGTTGTAGAAAATTTCCATTAGGTACAGTATTAAATTACCAATTAAAATCGTACAAAAAATTAGGTTTGTTCTTTATTTCAAATTTAAATGTAACTGGAATAGATTAAGGGCAAAGGCGTGGGATGTAACACTGATTACCAGGATAGTAGGTTAAATTTTGCGCTCTCTATCGATTTTTGTCGTCAATTTTTAAATTTTATTACCGTTCCGATTCATTATTGAAGATTGTTAACCTATTGTTAAGAACCGACTCGTAAATCAACTATAAGCTTTTACTACTTTTATTGTAGCGAATTCAAAGTTTGTTATAAATTTTAGTTTTAGACTAATTTAGCACGTTTTACGAGAACATGGCAAGTTCGTTTGTTCTTGTCAGACTAAAGACACGAGCTAATTTTGCTCGAAAAGTCTTTCTGAGACAAAAATGAAAATAATTGGCCACAGATCAAAAGATTAGTATAAGCGAATTGACAATCCCTCGAATATGAAGATTCAAATAAATCTTCTAGAAAGAAGGGAAAAGTTTCGTGAAAAGTTTTTTTAAAAGATAATTGGGTTCTTTCGGAAAATAAATTTGTTGTTAAATTTTTTTTAATAGTTAAGAAGGAAAGTTAACAATGCAGAAGGACGTTAAGATGAAATCGGCTTTAAATTTGTTGACTGACAATAAGAGATGCTATAATAAATGTGATAAGACTCGTTGAACAAACTTGAGATATTATTTTATAAAACATGAGTATTCTAAGGAAGTTCCATTTGTCTTGAGAAATAAATCTTTGCGTAGATAATGCTATTCTTACAACATTTCAGCCTTATTTGTCTATGTGTTATATCATTTCAAAATTTGTTAAATTCAAACTTTGAATTTTGATTAGAAATTTATCATTCATGTTGGAAATAGAAATTCGCATGTATAAATCATAAGTCGTTCGGTCTCTTCCAATTATTTTATTGCACCATACATGTACGTGTTTGGTGATGGAAATTGGAATTTGATTCAAAAACTTTCTTGATTGCTCCACAACATGCGTTAAAATTGTTTAAATTTTATACAGGGCAAATTGACGAATTTAAGGACCTGCTTTTCGTCATAAATTGAAATTTTCAAACTTTACTATATATTTTTTTCAAATTAATTGCTGTTTAGCATTTTTAATAAACTAATATGGGGTGGAATTTATTAGTGAGTTTGAACGCATGTTCTTAAACTGGCAAAGATATCCAAAAACACTAAATATTCAGTGCTTACTTTAGATTTTCTAGTTACCTGGATAGACCGGGATCTAGGAAACATTATTCCACAGAATCATTATTTTTATTTAAAAGTAGTTTAGATAGCAAGTATAGAATCACTCGTCTTCCGCTTTAGATTGGCCGCGTAGCGGTAGAACACGCACTCAAATTACCTGAAGAATTTTCGCTTGTAACTTGAAAACTATGTACTTTTTGAGAAAAGTGTCTCTATATAAAATTAAACTACATACGATTTCCTACAAATTATTTAGGTGAGGTTTATTCTTCAGACAAAAGGCACTAGAGCGCGTTCAATTTGAAAGAAATTCCAAAATCGGTCAGAATTTTGAGTTTTTTAGTTTATCGCTCGTAACTCAAAAACTCCGCACTTTAAAAAAAATTGTTAAATAGAAAAATGAAGGACAGTCAATTTTCTAAAAATTATGTGTCTTAGTCTTTCTTTCTCAGACGAATAGTTTAGGTACTAGAGCGCGTTAAAGTTTAACAAAAATTCCAAAATCTGCAAAAAACTGTTTTATGACATAACTAAAAAAATACGCACTTTCGAAGAAAAGTATTTCTATATAAAAATAAATTACACAAACAACAGTTTAGACGCCTTTCGGTGTCGGTGGACTTCAACGGAGCTCTAACGCCTAAACTATTAGTTTGAAAAAACGTCGAAGAGAGATAAAATGTAGGCAATTGGATGCACTTTATTTTTCAATAGAAAAACTTTTCTCTAAAAGTGCGTGATTTTTGAGTTATAAGCATTGAACAAAAAAAAAACAATTTTTGTGCTCAATCTTGGTGTTTTTGTCAAATTTCCACGCGTTCCAGCGCCTAAACCCTTCGTCTGGGCAAAAAACATAAGAAATATACTTTGTAGGAATATTGATATAGTTTATTGTTCATATAGAAGCACTTTGCTGTAAGTGCGTTGTTTTTGAGTTATAAACGTTAAAACAGTGTTTTGGCGGATTTTGGAATTTTTGGCAAACTTTAACGCGCTCTACCACCTAAACCGTTCGTCTGAAGCAAGAAAGCTAGGGGATTTAATTTGTAGGAAATTTGATGTAGTTCATTTTTATATAGAAACACATCTCTCATAAAGTACGTAGTTTTCGAGTTATAAGCAAAAAACCTAAAAAAGAGCAAAAATAATACCATATACCTGCAGGCAATCAAATAAGCCCCGACTTATTAAATTTTTTAAACACATTTCATGTAAGTAATTTCAGTAATTGACTGACCAAAAGGCAAGCTTTAAACTAATTGGAGTTGATTTCAATTTTTTCCGTTTTTCAATATTTATTTTTAATATTTGTGTAATCGATTGTTTTAAGTTCAATTATTTCTTTATTTACTGTTAGATAATTTTGATTACTTCACTTAATTGGAATTGTTCGTTCATTCGTTGTGTGTCCAATAAAATCATCATTAATCAGAAAGTTTGATGTAATTTTATTATTAATCTTTCTTTTCATCTTGCCATATTTGTAACAAACGATATTTGATTTATAGTTTTTTTTGCCGAACTCTAGAAATTTAGACTTGGAAAATTGTGCGGGTTATTTGACGCCCACAAAGTGAAATCCATTTGCTTACAACAAACTTGAAAACTCTCACCGTTGCCATACTTGTTACATTTTAGTGCTTTGTTCTTTTTGTTCCCATTTCTAATCGGCAACAAACTCAGCGTAAAAATTTGAGTTTGAAAATTAATTTTGGCGTAATTCCCAGTGGCTGAAAATCTCTTCATCTACATAATTATAAATAGCCATAATGTAATTGTTTAGAGGATGTCGAGTAAGGGGCATCTGCACATTCAATTTTAGTTGGGTCTAAAGGGTCGTATCCGTTGAGATTTCAATTTCTAACCAAAATATTTGGTAGTTTGTGTTACTCTACTTACGCCGGGGTGTTTTAATATAAAATTACTATAGCAATTGAACGGTGCTCGTTTTACTTTTTGATTATGCCTTCCAATCACGTACATCATTAAAAAGGCGTAGTATATAGTGCCTTGTAACTTTATTTCACCCGCATTTTACCCATTCCCCGGTTTGCTAAATCTGCAATTTTGTTCGAATGATAAAATATTTAAATATTAACCTTTGGAAAATTGTTAGGGTCTGGTTTTAGAGGCTAAATATATTTCGCTACAGTTGAAAAAAAGATACAAGTTCGAAACAAATATTTTATCACTTTCAACTAGGGCGATTGTGAATAATTTATTTATAAATTTCTACCACCATTTTATTTTATTTAAAGATCATTCGGAGAGTTCTTAAAGTTAAGTAAATTGAAAGAAAGTTATCTCTTTTTGTTTTTCAGTTAAAAATGTTTAAGGGATTGTAAGGAAACATTGATTAATACAAGCTTTTACTGTTGTTGGAGTAGAAAACATAAAGGGTAACACCTACACAACTTTGATAAACTTCCCTCCGAAGTAATCAACTTTGTAATGTTGTTGCTTCATCAGATTCGTACCACACATCACGTAACTGTTAAAAATTACGTTATCTTGTGACCTGAAAATGTTCACATTGGGGAAAATTTGTCGATATGCTTTTCGTGTTGTTTACCATCACGCTTAGTTTAATTTGTTTTAATTAACGTGCGGAGTTTTATTTTTATTCCTTAATTAATTATTCAATTGTTGGACGAAATTAACTTTTCAAGAATTTTTAGGTTATAAACTGTACTAATAAAATGACCTTTTTAATTAACTTTTTCACATTTCCAAAAATGATCTATTTTTATTTTAACTTAAAATGTTTTTTTTCTAAATTATGTCACGTAATCTTCGTTTTAACTAAAGCTTTTTCCGTTTGTTTCATATAAAAAAATTTTTGTTCGATATCGCATGTAACGGCCGGGAAAAACGAACTGACAGCTGTTAAAATAAGTTAAAAGCTTCTGTTAGACAAATAAACTATTACATATTATAGTAAATTTACTTGTAATGAACAAACACTTAAAATAAATGATACTGACTGGAACTCTGTGCTTAATGGACTCGAGACAAATGAGTTATAACGCCTTTGGCACCTCTCAAAAATGTGGAGATTAGGTTGCATTCATCAGCCTTGTGAGACATAATACTACCCTTGTGCAAGGCGCCAAAGATACCGAGTCTGCTGTGCGTCAGTTAAAGACGCTTATGCTTTAAAATAGTTTGCTTAATACAACAGTAGTTTCAAGTATGAGCGTCTACGATCTTGTAGTGAGACCTTGGTTTAAATAGAATTACAAATTATAGAAATAGAATATAAATAATACGAAATAACAAGTTACTAAAAATCTTTACACTATGGCGCCCGAGCAGGGACCGTTTTTAGCGAGTCCTAGTTTTATACTGTCTGAGATAGCGTTTCCAAGTCCAAAATGTAATTTTGAATTTTATTTTTCAGTTCTAGAGCCCAAACAGGCACTTCTCGTACTGAAAAGCACTACGATTGTGTTGTTCTGACTAGTTTCTAACGCATAGAACACGATATGAGACTAGTTCCGCAACTAAAACTTATAATTTTACAACATTTTGTTGTTCGTGTTTACTAGTAAAGTTATTTCGCGTAATTTATGTTATGGCGAAAGATGTAATTTATTTAATTGAATAGTCGTGTAAAATTTAAAACAACAATTTTCATTTTCTACAATACAAACTTATATTAACCTGTAAACACTGTGCCCGACCCACCCTAACTTAATTTCCATAAGGATTGTCGTTTATATTACGCTATGTTGTCGACTATTATATTACAAACCCTTATATGTATTTACCTAAATTCATAATGTTGAGGAAGAGTTATATTACATACATGCATGTATTTACACAACGCCATTCCTCGCCTAAATTGAAAATTCCTTCCTTCAAATCATTTAGAATTCCAAGTATTAAAACGCAAACTTTGATGTGAAAAATCGAATAAATTGTGAACCTTTCTAGTATTTAAATGCTAATCCGATATGTGGGATCAATTTAAATTGGATTCCAAATTGAAGCGGGGCGAATATTGGAGAGCATATCTAGAGCTACATACGTAGCAGCTTAAAGATATCTATCTTCATCTTATAGACGACGGCTGTGCTCATAAAACCCCCGTCAAGCTGTAATGTAACTTCCAGCTCATATTTTGCTCGACTTGAGCTTCTCTAGCCTTCTTTTCATTGCTTTGCCCGTTTTGTTCATTTTCAGTGTCCATTTCAGATGGTTGTGCCAAATCCCTCTGCCCAGATTTGTGCGCTACGCATTTATTGAAACATTTTCTAAAAGGTGACTCGGTGAGTATAATAGTTGAGACTATGCACAAGAATCTGTGCTCACTCATATGAGCAGGTGCTGGACTTGAATTGGAGGCTACTTGAGCGGCCGTTTGCACTTTGGTTCGACAATTAAGGCTCAATTTGGGTTTGAGAAGATTTGATTTTCGCTTTTAATTCGGCCCATTTAGCCATTTTTTAAGTTTAAACGCCGTCCGGTGCTATTTTATCCTCAAAGCTAGTGCCTTGTCGAATCTTTGTTTGTAATTTATATTTTTTAACGTTATAAAGTAAAAACCTTTATAGCGCTTTGTCACCTTTGCAACTTGTAAAAACCCATAAACATCACAAAGTAACTCGTTGCTGCACCAGAAAATTTTAATTGAGCAGCTTGAGCTCATTTAACTTTTTAAGCGAAAAATTTTCCGGCGTTAGGTGCAAATTATCAACAAGATGGATGTAAATTAAAGCGTTCAAAATGTTTTGACAAATTTTAATTCAAAAAGATGATGCTTTCACAACTTGAAACTTGAAGAGCAGGGTCGACGCAAATATCTTGAAATCTTCGGAAGGCAGTTACGTGAACTAATTAAACTTTCATTTTATTTATGTAAATTTATCCAAAAAAATTTATGGAAATTATTTTTTTTAAAAGACGGAAATTCAATACAGTTTGCTTAACTTTAATATAATAACAACCTACGACATTAAATTTGAAGGGAAAACTTTTAACGTGCACTGCTTAAAGGCGTTTATGAATAATTAGGAAAAGTTGTCGAAAAATAGAAGTATTTTTTAAATATTTTATTTGTAATAAAAAATGATTTATTAAAAATTAATTTTTATGCCAAAACCACTTACAAATAAACTCAAAAGCGTAAAGAGCAAAAAAGCCATCTGGTTTGGTCGTTTTTCATTAGTAATGTCAAAAGAGAAATTAAAACTGGAAATATTAAAATATAAATTGTTACATATTCTACGTTACTTAAATTCTTATTATGTACTATTATGTGTGGAAACAAGTACTAACTTCTAATTGCCGATTTTAATCTACAATAATTAACTCTCCTGTATCATGTACAGTGTTCTCTGGGAAAAAATTATTTCTGAAACTGTTCTTCCCCTAATCAACAATTTTGAAACTCTGCCGACGTACGTGTTTGTATGTTTTGTTTGTATCGAAAGTTTTAGTTTGATCCATAAAAGCGTTTAATGGCATTCGGAAAGAAATTAAAACCATTTCTCCCCGATGTGACAATAAAAGAATAATCGAAAAGTTCAAGTGACGTGTAATTGATTGAATATTGAGTTAATTAAAAAGAACAATAAATTTATTCCAAGTTCTGACAGTAAAATCGCAGCTATCAAATAACGATGACATGAAGATCGATTTTCGATTTGTCAATGTTATAATTTATTATAAGTCGTGGAGATAATCGAAGCAACGAGAGGGGCGTATTTATAAACTAAAACTTACAAGTGCTCTCTTTTTTCTTGCTTCTTTGTTTGAAAATACAAGTGGCTATCTTGTACTAAAAACTAAAGTAGTTGAAAGTTTCGAGTTTGTAAACCAACAAACGCTTGTAGTTGATTCGTTCTTTAGTTTGATTTCTTTTCAAACTGAAGGAAAAATAAGGAAAACCAGCACTTAATGTGGAGTAAATAAAAAAAAACTTAAGTGAAAACTTTAGTGTATTAAATAGCTTTTTAAAAATTATTAATCATGTTGGGAAATTGTATAAGGAGCTACAAAATAATTTTTTTATCAAAGAGTTACATACATCATAAATTTGGGATTTCTCTCGACAAAGTTGTGGTCGACATTGCAGTCGATAAATGATGTGGAAATTGAATCTAAAATTTAATTTCAGTGCGATTTTCAAGGGTTAGGGTTAGTTTTCAATTAAATTAGCCAAAAAGAAAATTTAGTCTAGCTTTCATCCTTTCAGCTTATTAGTTTAAAACTATTTACTTTTAAGTAGTAGAAAATTTACAC
The DNA here is from genome assembly GCA_950108345.1 of Malthinus flaveolus. Lineage (NCBI taxonomy): Eukaryota > Metazoa > Arthropoda > Insecta > Coleoptera > Cantharidae > Malthinus > Malthinus flaveolus. The sequence goes on along the minus strand of OX467288.1, from coordinate 24,387,940 downwards.
AAATAAAGAAGTGTAAACTACAAGCGACTCAAACTAAACCAATACCAGTCTGTCAATATTGGAGCTTGTGTACGGTTGGATTTTAATTTATACTCAAATCTCTTTTAATTTACAAACGGGAGAAGTGGTCAACTGTGCACTTCTCATGGATGTTGCAAGAACTGGGGAATAAAAGTTTGATTATGGAAAGAGAAGGCGAGAACCTGCCAGCACTTCTCTAAAGAAGGGAAGCCGGCTTAAAGTCAACCTGCTCAATGAAGCCCACCTCTTTCCACCTCCACCTGTTCAAACGAGTTGGTAGTGCCTCAAAAGTAATTTAATTTCCATTCCAGTTAATGACACTAGAAAAATCTGTTAGGGGAAAGTTTGACTAAAGGCACTAATGCCCATCCTGGAAATTTACAATTTTGTGTACTGGGACCTTCCAGTTGGTAAAATCGAGGTGGAAAAATATGTTAAATTACATAAAATCATAGCCATTTAGTTGAATCCACTTTGTAGTAACTGCTCGACTGCTATTATTTAGTCGTCATAAATTGTTCTACGTGGGCACTTAATAATACTAGGTACCACTATGATAGCAGGGGATCTATATTTTTGTATAATTCAGTAACGTTGACTTGTGTAAACAATAAAGCCAAAATTAAATGTTGTTTAACGTGAAAACATGGAAAATTATCTAGTGAGAACACTCGGTAAATGTGGCTTGTGAGGTAACCTCAATTTCTTGCTTTGGCGATCGATAAAGTAGAGGAAACTTTACAAATAGTGAAAGTATCTCAAAATTAATTTAACGAACAGTTTAAACAGAGAGATGTATAACTAACAGGCCCTAAACTTCAAATTTTGGACCCCGGAACACAAAGCTTTAATTTAATTATTGGCAGGCCCCAATTGACCGTTGAGGGGGCCCTAAGCTAAAAATTATACAGGTAATAGAGCCGTAGGCGCAAATTTTAGATTGTTCAAGGCCAAACGGGTTAAAATAACGGGAATTTTCATATCGATTGAATTTACAAAAATAATGTTTCAAAAAAAAGTAGGAAAATTAAAAACTAAATTTCTACATTTTAGGATTTCAGGTAAACGGAAAATATTTTTGGAGAATTATGATGTTTTTTTAACCCTGGGCCCTAGGCTTTAGCCTAGTTAGTTTAATGGTAAATCTAGGCTTGCGCAAATCATAAAATTGACCTATTTTAAATCAGAATTAATTTTTTTGTTTTAAAACGAGATTTAACAGTTTATTGAGAAGACCGAGTTTGTCTTGACTCTGGGCCTGCAACGCTTCCCCCCCCCCTCCCTGGTATTCAACGCTTTTAAAACTTGAAAGTTTTGTTAATAAAAACGTAATATTTACGTTATACGTCACGTAATATACGTTAAACGTATATTTAGTATTGGCGGTCCTGGTACCATGACACCCGCTGACCAGCCCATTAGTGCGACCCCTGATAACTGGAGCTCTGCCCTGAGTAGTTTTTTAGTTTTCATGATTCTCTTTTACTGTATCGTAATCTCATCTTTTAAGGCCATTGAAAGTGTTGAAACCTTCTCTTGTGGTCCAGGCAAGGGTTTCCTCATTTTACGCTCAAGTATTCGTACTTTCTTTCCGAATGATGACCGTGGGTTTCATGTGGGTGGTCCCCCCACTCATAAAGTTAGCTTACTTCCTCCATTGGAAAGACTAAAGTTTTTGAAGTTTTGTAAGGGGCTAATTAAACCCACATAGTGAGCCGGTTGCCGCTGATTTCAAGAAAGCTTTGATTACATAACGCGTTTCTCCGATTTTAAGCCGTGAAATTCACAAATCGTAGTTCTAACATTGTCACCTCGAAATACACTCCTTGATACCTCATAGCCATTGTAATGCTGTATTTAACAGATAGAGAAAAATTATGCGGGCCCGGGCCTTAGTACCATGGTACCCGTTGACCACCCTATTAGTGGGGGCCTGATAATTGGAGTTTTGCTCCAAGTATTTTTTTAGTTTTGATGATTTTTTTTACCGTGGCGTAATCTCAATTTTTAAAGATCTTAAAAGTGTTGAAACCTTCTCTTGTAGTCCCGGCAACTGTTTCCTCATTTTACGCTCAAATATTTGTACTCCCTTTCTGAATGAAAACGGTGGGTTTTATGTGGATGTTCTGACCACCCATTAGGTTAGCTTACTAATTGATAAAACTATAGTTTTTTGAGCTTCGTAAAGGACTAATTAAACCCACATAGTGAGCCGGTTGCCGCTGATTTCAAAAAAGCTTTGATTACATAACGCGTTTCTCCAATTTTAGGCCGTGAAATTTCAAAATCGTAGTTCTAACATTGTCACGTCGAAATACACTTTTTGATACCTGTAATGTAATGTAATGTACCGTAATGCTGCATTTAACAGATAGAACAAAATTATGCGGACTCAGGCCTTAGTACCATGGTACCCGCTGACTACCCTATTAGTGGGGGGCTCTGTTAACTGGAGTTCTGCTCCAAGTATTTTTTTAGTTTTGATGATTTTTTTACGGTGGCGTAATCTCAATTTTTAAAGGTCTTAAAAGTGTTGAAACCTTCTCTTGTGGTCCCGGCAACGGTTTCCTAATTTTACGCTCAAATATTTGTACTCTCTTTCCGAATGAAAACGGTGGGTTTTATGTGGATGTTCTGACCACCCATTAGGTTAGCTTACTAATTGATAAAACTATAATTTTTTGAGCTTTGTAAAGGGCTAATTAAACCCACATACGTAGTGTACCGGTTGCCGCGGATTTCAAGAGAGCCTGGATTACGTAATGCGTTTCTCCGATTTTAGGCTGTGTAATTTCCAAATAGTAGTTTTAACATTGTCACGTCTAAATACACTTCTTGATACCTTATAACCATTGTAATGCTGTATTTAACAGATAGAGCAAAATTATGCAGATCAACAATTGCTAATGTTGGGAGGAAATTTGCATTTAGAATCAATAACATTTAATTAATCTTCCCGGCGTTAATTTCCATCTCGTGCTGGCAATTTAAACTTTTTTCCCCTATTAGTGTCATTTTCTCTTTAATCGTACACCTGTATTTTGACCGAAAACCTCATAATTACCCCATTAAGGAACTTTAAATTTAGAAAAAAATTCAATTTAAAGAGTCGTAAAAAAGTTTTTCTTTATAAAGATGCGACGTACTTGGACGTTATTTGCTTTTATAGTTAGCAACATAGCTGCTTATAATACCTCAAAGCGCGTTTCGAGTTAATTGGAGTAGTTCTACGACGCTGCATTATAATAGGATGGCAAAGAAAGGGTGGATGTAGATTGTATTTTACGTTTATATTTCCGTTATTATTAGCAACATAAAAATAAACCCTAATAAAATACAAGTTCCTTATTTTTGCTAAAGGGTTATTTTGAAAAATCGCCAATGCGCCATTTATTCGATAAAAAATGCTTATTTTTATTAGGATACTTTGTACTTTTATGCTGTTGCAAGGCGTCTCGTGTTGTGACCCAGGGGTTTACGCATGTTTTCCCTCAACAATTGAAGAAAACACACACGTCGATAAATTTTACAAGTTTTGAGTTCGCATTTTACTTGCACTCACGGATCTGTTAATATTAAAAACAGTTACATACAAGGTAATTTGGAGGAATTTCAATATAAATGTTTAGTACGAACCGTGAAAATACGAAAACAAAAGTTGTAACTCGCCTGTTTTGCCGCAGGTACGCGAGTGTAAAAGCAACGTGAACTATTTTCAAGTGGAAAATTTTAAAAAGGTAGTTGCGAGAAATTTTTATTAAAGATTAATGTCGCGTTTGTTGAGAAGATAAAAAAGCTCCACTATAAACCGCTTAGTTTATAATTAGAATTAATTATTATACTAATTAATTACACCAGGGACTAACCTTCGCTTCAGTGATCAGTAATAAACTTGATACTGCTAAAACAATTCATCAAAATTGATTATTGATAGATATCTTCAAATCTCTTAATTGCCACTCGACTTAATTTAGACGATTCGTGTATTAATTCTAAATAGAAAATTTGGTTAACAATTCAATGTGGTGCTTAAGCAGATTATTAATGTGGGTTATGCGTATGACAATACTCACATACTTCAGAGCCAACTGCTTGCAAAGATATGTGGTCAATTAAATTAAACTGGAACAATTGAGAGCAAATCGATTTTTCTATTTAGTCTCAAAAAAAACCTACCACCTACTAAGCCTCGTTATTTTGTTAAAACGACTTTAGTGACAAATTTTCGTTTAGTTAGGCTTTTGTTTTCTTTTGCCCTTCACACAAATGCCTGCGCGTATTAGCGAGATAAGTTTGTTACGACACATTGTTTTTCGAGACGCCTATTTTTTGTTCAAAATTTCTTTGTTTCAAACTTTAAACGTAAACAACAAGAGTGGTAGTTAGCGATTTATATTTTTGCGTGGTCCTTCGAGCCGGATTAAATGACGAGAAGTTCTACCGTTAAACGCGATTTGTTCCGTTTGATATGCTTTGCATTAAAAGCTCGTTTGTCACGAAGTAGCTTTAAGTTAAAACTTGTTCGCTATCTTCGCGACAGTCGGGATTCGAAAAGCATGTCGTCAAATTGCTACGGTTCATAGTGTGCTCTTTATTAATCCGGCTTTAACAAAAAAAACAGTTTATAAATTGTAAATTTTATTAGATAGTACTATCCTACCTACTTTAGGCTGGTATTATTGTGCTATTCGTTGCCGCGATTGTAGGTTTCCCTACCCAATTCAGCATCGAGTACCTGATTAGTGATTGTTCAAATAGTACATTTGCTAAAAGGAAGGGGAATTTTGTTAAATTGAAACGTAGAGTAGACATTTCTGTCGTGAAATTTACCATACCTATACTGGAATCACTATGTAGGTCACTTACTCATTAACGAGGGAAATGAGATACAATACTCCCCCAGTTTTATGTAAACATCATTAGTGTCTCTAAGTTCTTTGTTGGAATTTCTCACACCGCTCTACCTCTCATATCCTATTTTTATATTTTGAGGAGACGTTAACGCAAACTTCTTCAATTTTTGTTGACAGAGGAACCGCTTGTTATAATGCCAGTTTCATCCTGTTCCTTCAAAGTTACCGACACAGATTTCCTTGTCGTGTTTTAAAACTAATTTCTGTAATGCTCAAGCTTCATCCGTGTTGTACACCTGAAATTTATATTATTTTGTTAGATAGGTACTATATTTATGTTAGTCTACGTTGCTACCGTGTGTTTAGTGTGTACGTAGTTATTATTTATTATGTTGCTGATAAATTTTCTCTTTAGAGAAAACAGTTTAGAGACTTATTTATACCAAGACTGTGAACCCAATTCACAATTTTAAAGTCCCTGCTCGGGCGCCAATTACAATTTTTTTTAAATTTTTGGGTTACTTATACGTTACCATTTAGTTTATTGCGGGCGTGGCTTAAAATTCGAACGCAGGGCCAAGCTAAGAACATCTCTGTTTTAAATTATGTGGAATATTATTGATTATAGCGAGTAGATGCGTGTTTGATCCCTGAGAGCTTTTGTAATGCTCGACAATACTAATTAATTTAGATTAGTACTAAAATTATTTTTAAAACTATATGCAACTTTGCAAAAAAAGTAGAGATTTGAGTTTATCGTCTTGAGTCAAAATTGCAGTCGACTAAACGATATATTGTGTGTGAGATCTAAAGGGTTAAGGAGGTTTTTGAGTGTTGGGCCAGGCTTTGAAGCTAATGTTGCTTTTTGCTACTCGTTTTTAGCGTAGGCCGAGATTTTCGATTTATCAAATTTTTTTTCAATACCGCCTACGTCTAATCACGAGTGTAGTATTATCATCGGAAGAAATAAATGAGCTTCTTTGATCTAAGATAACACATTATTTTGTTTAGGCTTGAGGACTAAATCCGATTTTTCGGTAACGCGAGTTTTCCATAAAACGCATATTTGAAGAAAATGGTTATTGAAGTTCATAATTAATCGTTTTCGGAGCGACAGACGCATTAACTTATAAAAAAATGTAATTTTGTTGAAATATTTGGACGCAAATTTGAAATTTGAAGACTAAAGCGTTAGCAAAAGGTCAGGCGAGGCCATTTAAACGGTCTCCATTGCACATTAGTCTACGTCGTGGCACTAGCTTACTATTAAGAGCTTCAACTTGTTGAAAGAAAAGACAATAAGGTTACTCTAAATAAAATTAAGTGTGCCAAAGTAATTTGAGAGCAGCAAGGAGTTACTTGCTCATAAAAATAATTTCTTACACAGTTTCTATTCCGTTTTTACTGTTTTTAGCTCGAAATAAATTAGTTTTAAGAGTTTTGAGCTGTAATCCTCAAGAATATCCGAACTAATGATCGTCAAGAAACTCCTCGGTTGTTTAAAATACGGCGTAGGAGTCTTGTGAAAACAACCCTTGTTTTATTAAGTTAAGTGGAAAAAACTTTGAACGGATCGACATATATTTTGTTTCGAATTATTTATTTAATAAAAGTGCTTTTCCAAAGTAAAGATATCAACAGTTGATACGCGTTTTCAATAGAGAAAAAAATTTTCGCCGTAACTTTACTGTAAGAAGTAGGTAAAATGATAAGGACGGAATATAGGTTGATGTGTTGCTTGCTATAGGGTGTGATAGGATAGGGTAAGTTGAAGTTACTAGGAGTAGAAGTGTGGGAGGAAGAAGGGCTGTCACGCTACCTGTTGGTCGGACTCTCCAGGTCTGTTTTGTATTGATCTGGCGCTGTGTTTCACTCTGACGTGTAAAGGTTACACACAGCTCACTTGCCGGATTTTCCTATCTATATAGATAGTAGTGGCTATCATCTTGACGCCAGATGCTATCTATTTTATGACGAACCCTCGAAAATTGTCGTGTACATGTTTTCAAAACGATGCGTTCACTGTTACGACGAAATGTGACGGTTTTCTTTGTGACTCTTTTCAAATCAACTAACATCGGTTCTCTTTAACAATAGCGGCGAAAATTTAATCTGAAAAAAAAACAAAATTTTTCCCGCATTTAATTTATTCAAATCCTGTTTTGTAAGGGCCTTTGTGTTTAAACAAGATACATTTATAACAAATAATTAGTTTGTGTAAACAATAAAGCCCAAGCAAGTTCTTTATGTAATTACAATTGTTGGAATTAGGGGAAAGTTGCAGTACCGGTAATTTAAAGAGAAAACGCCTCGAGCAATTTTCATTTAAGGAGCTTAAAGAATAGATTTTGTTGACGAAAAGTAAAACTGAGATAAGTTGAGGTGTATCCGACTCGGTATTATGGTCAACAACTTTCCCAACTCTTTCAAAAGTGCCTATTGTTATTTAAGAAAATAAATAGGTACGAAAAATGAGTTTTTTAATAGAATTTTCCACCCTCGACACATCAAAGTTTGCACAAAAGTAATAAAATACGTCAAAAAACAAAATTATGAATTTTTCTTCATTTTTTTTATTGTGGTAGGTAAATAAAGTTGTAAAAATATACACCCCATCGGAAGGGAGAGAAATGCCGAAGAAACTAGGCGTTTATTTTATTTGAAAAGAAAGCTTTTTTAAAGACTTTGGACGTGGAAGTTTCGAGCTTATTCAAATCAATTACCAAGTTGCGAGCAAGCAAGCAACAGGAAAATAGAGCGATGTGAATGGAAGAAAAATATTTCTGAAAAGAACTAATTTAGTGTTTGCGTACGTGTGCTTTTCGAGGGAAATTTTAAAAAAATTGTAACCTCAGTTTAGGATATAAATTAAAGTGAAATGAGGTTACCTTTTATAACAGATATAAATCTCTTTCTATAAAATGATACTTTAGAGATACAAGAAGATAGTTTAGAACCAAAAGAGAATTATTTTTCGTTTTATATAGCGTAATAAGAAAATGGTATCTATAATTTATCGTTTAAAAAGCCAAATTACGAAAAAAATTTAAAGGAAGAAAAACCTTAGGAAAAACATTGATTATTTACATTTCGTGCAGAGTTAATTAAGTTGATATTTGAAACATTCAAACAATAAAACCGTTTTTCTTTGTTTGCATTTTATAAAACGGGAACTTTGAAGTTACACCCGTATCTTAAATTTATTGTTTAAATATTTGCCTCAAAAGTTTATTTTATATCGAAAAAAAGACGTAGGTAATTTAAAAAAAATCCTACTGTTGTTCGAGGAAAATTTCTTTCAATCTTCTAATCAACTTTACGTTTACTTTCGTAAAATTAATAATTGTCTTCTTATGCCTTCGTGGAAAACCGTTTGATTATCAATTTCATTACCTACGCAGGAAAAACGGGATGTTTACTGTTTTATGCCCTCTCTTATAGAATGAAGGAGCTCACGACGGCATTTTAGCAGAAATTAAATAATTCGCGATACGATTTGAAACTTAGCTCTTCCTTCCAAGTGTCCCCGACGAAATTACCAAAAATGCCAACACTCTCCAATCTGAAACAATCTAAAACCTTCCCACTAAGGAATTACCTAAGGGTTTCCTATAGTCCGTATTCGGAACTTGACTTAGAGACCGCTGAAGCGGACAGTTGATCTTCAGAAATCTAAACCGGCATATAAGTGTTTATTTAGGACATTTTAACTCCTGATTAAATAGGAAATAAAATTCATTAGGGGTTAGACAGGAACAGGTCTCACGAGAAAAGTTCTATTTACCCTGTTGATGGGTAGCGTAGCGGTAGTTATGAGCTTCTCTGGAGGGTTGGAACGCTCATCTCACCAAATTTTGAAAATCAGTCACCAATTTTAGTTTCATAGTTCTCGACGCATCTTAGATCTAGTAACTTTTCGAGGATTCCGGTTGGAGGGAGGGGGCAAACGGCAAACTGTTTTTTTATTACTTGTCTTATATTAGCTTGCTTTGTGAGGATTTTGGGGATCTATTTTTCTAATTTTGAACACCTTCCCGTGATCCAATCGTTCTGAAATTTTGCATGCATGCTTAATTTAGGTGACAGAATTTTTACAGATTTTTCAGAAATTTTTGTAAATTTTTTCAACGATTACATTTAAATAAATTTAATTAATTAAAAAAATGATTTTATCTCGAGTCGTAAATGCTATTTTGTCAACGACAATAATTAGACACGTTAATTTGTAATTTTTATTGAAATTTGAACTGACATTTCAATTTAGGTTTCTTGAAAAGGCGCTAGATGGCGCTAGTGACAGATTGTCTTAAATTAAATTTGAATAAAGAAATTTAAAAAAACTAAAGAAATTGCCAAAGATTGTAAAATTAATAAGTGTAAAGACTAAAAAGTAGAAAATAAAAATATATAAAAAAAACCTTTTTAAAAACTTGTCTTCTTTTAGAAATGCACTAAAAAGTAGAAAATAAAAATTGATCATCATGATTAGAAGACAAGGGTGCTCAGTTTGAGCTTATCAAATTGATGTTAAACGTTTTGAATAGATTTGCACCCTTGTCTTCTAATCATGATGATCAATTTTTGATTTTCTACTTTTTGTGCATTTATCAAAGAACACACGTTTTTAAAAAGGTTTTTTTGTGTTAAAAACGTTAAATTAAGTAAATATTTTAATTAAATGGCGTTACGTAAAAAAATTCATCTTTAATTAATAAAATAAAATATAAATATTTTATATTTTCCCTTTTCGAAATAATTCGTATTTTGTTTTTAAAAGGTGATCGTAAGGTGATGTTGGTTTGATGGATTGGTTGGGCTAAAATAATGATAGCGAGGGAAGATCAAAAGAATTGTATAACGATCATAATATGAAATTGTTTTCTGACTTTACTGTCCGTCTGAGCAAGAATTTGCTTTTAAAATAAAATTTATACTTTGAAAATATCTTTCAGAACCTGTAGCCTGAAACTTTTATTTAAATTGTGTTAAAAATAATATTAGTAGTGTTATACCACAATATTGTATACTTTATTCGCAATCTTTGTTGGATTTTAGATTATATTACGTATTTCTTTTTGTAACCCCGAACTTCGTCGATGAGCTATTTCTGACGGGGGTTTTAAAAATATACGGCAAGGCTTGTGTTAAATTGTATAGCAGCTCAGCTACTGTGTAGAGATAACAGAGACTCACCATATATTACAGGGGATAATGACTAAAAGCCAAAAAACAAATAAAAATTTTTTAATTTACTAAAGATGAAATTTAAATTGAATTAAATGCGTGCAAGGTCGCGAGTAAGTCCCCTACACACGACCTGACGCGGTCGGCCTGACAGTCGGTCCGACCAAATCAGGTGTTGCCTACACATGACCCAAGTTGTGATCTAACCAGCCTCCTACAGACGACCTGACGCGGTCGGCCTGACAGTCGGTCCGACCAAATCAGGTGTTTTCTACACGCTAAATCGTCTGACAACGCTCCACACGACCTGATTTGGTCAGGCGGTTGAGTAGTCAGGTGGCCGGGCAATCTGACATCACCCGACGACTCGACACAATAAATGTCAGACGACAAGCCGACACACGACCTGATATTCTACCTGATTTGACCAAATCGGCCCGACCGCCTGACCAAATCAGGTCGTGTGTAGGGGACTTAAACCTTGTATCGACGCGTGCACTTGGGGTTAGATATCTAAAACACGGTGGAAGATATTTAAATTTAAATTTGAATTTGAACACGGGAAAAATTAAAAAGAGGACAAAATTTAGAGATCCCAAAAGGTTTGGTTATTTAATAATTATCAAGACAACAATGAAAATTTCAGTGACTACCGAATTATCCCAGAGATAGCGTATAAACGGTGCTGATTTTGACAGTTCGGAGCCAAAATCTCAGGATTCATAACTACTCCGAATCATAACAAAATCCACATTGTTACATTTTAAACATAGGTGCCCTTTTTTTATTTACACCTCTCAAGTTTCAATGCTCTTGTAGAATCTTTTCTACGTATAGTGTTCTGGTCAGTCATCCTAAAGTTCAATGGCTACCTTACAACATTATTATCGCGAATAGAGTATACTTCTAAAGCTTGCTTTGGGATGTTTGCTCTGCTAAATTTAATAATTTACATTTATTTTAAACCAACTTAAATATTTGTTTCGCACTTAATTAAAAATAAAGTACGTTAAAGAAGCTTTTCAGAAATTTAATTACGCGCTGAGTGATGACTATTTAAAAACCACAAAATGTCTCCTTCTAAAAAGGGGATCTTCTATAATTATTTTGTATCCCAAAAGAAAATTTGTATTAGTTTATGAGGACTGTCTATCTGTATAATTTAAAAGTCACTCGTCGATAGTCATGCAACCATCGCATTCACTGCTGCTCAATTTCTTTCAGAGTCTCTATTCTGAGTTCTTTACATTGATTTTTCAGCCACCTTTTTGAGGCCGTTCGTCTATCTGGTTTAGTCTTCCTTGGCTTCTTGTGATTTATCATAGCCTCTATTCAGTGGTAAGCATCCTGGTTCTTAAATTTTCTTGTTACGAATCTGCAGTGACCATTTTAAATAAGATAAGTAATCAGTCACCCACCTTCTTTCCAAACTTAAATTTTGTAACTAGAATATATTTTTAAAGAATTTCTATAAGAAAAAAAGCAATCAAATCGATTGAATACAGAGATGTACTGCATTGAAGCTTCATCTTATTCAAATCTTCTGTCGTATGATATGAATTTTCTTGCACAGCTTAGATAGATTAGCGCCATAACTCTTCCTACTAAAGAGAGCTAGATCATCAGTATTAGATATCGATCTTATTCACTTCCTACTTACTACAGCTGGTAAAATCACATAGCACATTTAAACTGCAACTTCTACGAGCTTACGACTTTTACTGTAATAATTTCTCGAGTTATTAATTAAATAAGCACACATACGGTATACTTGAACTTTTACGCATGACGTCATTCTCGTCAAAACAAAGGGGTGGGACGTAAAGTAAATTTGGTGCCACCTGATATACCTTATTGTCGTCTTCATGAAGAATGGATCTTCTAAGCTTAGACTTTTGACTCCCTGGTTATCATTTTTTAGAAGATGAAGGATAAGTGGATTTTTAAATTTTTAGGCAGCCTTCCAGTGGCGGCTTTTCAGAGGACTCAGAGGCCCAGGCTTTCTAACCACAAACAGAAGAAGACAGAGAAAGCAGAAAATTTACAGTGGGCAGTGTTGTTTGAAATTGAAAACCAATTTTTAACCAAATCAGCTATTTTTACAAAAGCTAAATTAGACCACGCCCCCTTTTGCCTGTTGAGCGCTCTTTGCCTCGCTCCGCTCGGCAAGCTTGCTTTAGGCTCCTCAATTTTGAAATTGATGGGCTGCGGCTGCAGCCTTCAAACAAAGTAATTATCTACAAGGTGACTAGATTTTTATGATGGAGTCGTTCAAGCCTCCACACTTCAGGCAGATATTTGCAATCCATTAAGAGCCAATGCATTAATTTGTCTTTCGGCCCTTCCATATAGTCGCCCTCTATGAGGGCTGTATTAAGTGTAGCAAATATAGTGTAAGCCTTACATAAATACAATCATTATTGGGCATTTAAAATTTTTTGAAACCTAATACAACTTTGAACGCCAGTGCAATTTGTATCTTATACGGATTTTAAATTCTCCTTGAGCTATTGCTTTTTTAAAATAGCAGCAAAGGTTGGTATAAATCGTTCAAGTTTATGAGAATAAATTGCACGAAGTTTAAAACCCACACCCTAAACAGAAATTAGCTGCTTGTAGCATGTCATGGAAATCTTACACAGAACCGTACCCTATTAACTTCACTTATTCTTTAATATTTTTTTTCTCATCGACTAATTTCTATTTTTTCTCTTTTTTTTGCAGGTGAGCTCAGTTACGTAATTTTCTACTTCATTTGGTGCTGTTACGAGGTAAACTTTTTTTGATTCTTTTACGACGCGAAATTAATAAAAGCCAAGTTGCGATTTTCGTGAAATGTCCAAATAAGGCAGACTTGTTAGTTGTTACACAGTTTACCGTTACGTAAGTTTAAAACTTAATTTTCTAACTTTTTTGTCACTTTTAAAATCGGGGTAAGATTTTTTCATTTTCATTTTCTATACGTGCATGGAAAATTTCTCTTGTTTTCCCCTGAATTCTATATAATGAAGAAAATCAATATTGCGTCTCAGGTCTCAATTTTCTTTTGCGAAAATATCATTTATATCTGTAGGTGTAAGGTACTTATGTAAAATGAGTGGTATAAAAATAATAGCAGCGACAAATGCAGGGAAGTAATTTCGTAGTAACGATACCTTGACAATATTGATTTACAATTAAAATAAATTGGATATAATCAAGACAGCTGAAATAAAACTAAAATCGATATTAGTGTTCCTATTAAAGTGTTAAAAGACTCTTTAAAAAAAAGTTTTTTATTATTAATCTTTACTGCTTATTACCATTTCTGGTGTACAGTTATTACATCATAATTTACAACTTCATTAAGTTTTGCGTATAGGTTCAAGTTAAACTTGACATATTACTGAATATTGATCGCTAGTTTTCTTTCTACTTGTTACGTTTTTAAAGGTTTTATATATACCTACGATGCTGAGTATAAACTGTTTATTGGCTTCTGAGAGGCTTGACATATTTATTTAAACGAAAAAATACTAAAAACTGCCAAAAGATAAAATGGCAGACGACTTTTGGTTAAAAGTTGCTTGAAATTGGCGTCTCACCTCCTGAGCTCTCCGAACACAGCCTAGACCTAGAGGCACCTAAAGGCCACTTTAATTAACGTTTGTTTTCAACGTTACAAAAGAAAATTCTTTTGAGTGCGCCTTGTGAAATTATTAATTTTTATAAAACCATCTAGAATATGTCTAGTTGTCTAGTGACGTCTAAAGAATAATATAAACTTTAATTGCACTCTAGGTTGAGAACAACAAAGGAAAAGTTGAAAATTTATAAAATTATATTAAAAACGAAAAGAATAATTGAGTTAATAAAATTTGTACTTACTAAATTTATAGTTATAATTAAGTTATGTGACAGCAAATTAATTGTTTTAAACCTTATGTCGTGTAATAAATAAAATAGTCACAGTATTATTGCTTTTCCGACGGAAGTTTTAGATGAAAAACACGGGAAATGCTTTTAGGGGTTGTTGAATTCGAAATGAACTAAAGATATTGAGCTCGTTAAAATGTTATGTTTTAAATACTTTAGCTATAGCTACTTACAAAGTACTCCAATCGATATATTGTATTATAATTTTTGTTTCATCTAACAACCGATGAAAACTCCCCCCGCCTCATTTTCTACGGATTCTCGAGGTTAACCTCCATTCTCTTCTGATTTTTAAAATATTTGAGCTCTAAAGAAAAGGTACAAGTGGTAATGCTTCAAAGGCCCATTCTACGTAATTGCAGAGTATCAATTAAGTAAAATTTTGAAGCCGATGAAATCGATAAACACTTTAGAAATGAAAAATGTAATTGAAAAGACTCGTGTTACGTTTTCTCAAATATTGAAATTAAATGTTTGAAAGTGTTCAAAAATGTAGCAACTCGTAACCTAATTAGGCAGTTTTGAAATTGAAAAATTTAATTTCAAACATTAAACTTTTAATTTCAATTAGGCCTTAATGGGAAGATACAGAATTTTGGTTTCAATGCGTTAAAAATAAATGAGACGTTTAATAATTAAGAATTTTGTAGTACTCAAACTGAAGCGTAATCAACTAATTAGTAGATAATCATCGACTCGAACAAATTGTTTATGTCGTCATCTATTTAAAGGGTGCTAATTTTGTTCTCGTACTATTACTATTATCTAATTAGTCGATGGAAGGGCGTGAAAGAATTTTGTTAAATTTATTCAAATGGGGGCTTTTTATTTTTCTGCGACTTTATTTAAGTTCGTGGCTGACCTAAACCCTTAAGAGGATAGAAACGTCAGCATGTAATAAATAAAGTAAACCTAAATATGTATGCTATGGATTTACCCGAACGTAAAATACTTTCTTACACTGCACAGGATCAGCATCACAAGTAAGCATTTTTAGAACACAAAAACAGTTTTCCGTGAAAATTTTGTATTAGAAATATTTGTGCAAAATAATTAGTCGAACTTAATTGGGAGTGGTTCTTACGTATAAAAAAATACGTTTATAGTATCCCCCTTCTGGCACGCTAACGTAGTAGCGGAGTTTCCATAGTATTGATGTAGGTGTTACTCTAATAAATGGAAGTGGTTTAAAATTGCGACAACTAAAAGTTTAATGTCAACATGTAAAGTGTATTAATAATATATCTACGTTTCAAAATTCGTAGTAGGTACAGACTAATCCTCGTCAGCAGTTTTGAGTACTTACCTTAGTAAATGACAGATTCAATTACTCCATCATAAAATAAATTAAATTTCCGCCTGTTTGTAGTAAATTCAAACCTAATTCGACTTTCTTTGTTGTTTAACTATTTTTTTTTTATAAAAAGTGCTTAATTATAATTCATTATTCCTCTTTTTCTCTCTAAAATTAGACAAAGGTTTAGTTAGGATGTCATAATGCGTTCTAGACACGTAACAATATTTTAACAAACAGATAAGAACGCTTTTCTTCAGAGGTGAAAAAACTTAAATTTAGTTTACGAACTCGGAAAATTTTTTATTAAGTGTGGTTTCAAAATGAGGCGATGTGTCATCACGGGATCCATTTACCGAACCTCACATACATTGCCACTTTTTTAGTGTTTCATTTGTCACAAGTCATAAGTCGTAGTGTCATTACAAGATCCATTTACCGACCCCATGAGACTAGAAAATAAGTGGAAGGGTTGAGCTGACGAAGAACATGAAGCTCATATGAAGCTCTTTGTGCAGAACAACCTGTCAGTTGCGTAAAGGAGATACGAGAATGTGGTAGTAAGGAAGAGTGAGAATGTACCCTGGTGTACTCGGCCCCACAGCTTTACTGAGCAGTACCCCCTTTCGTCACTAATGCTTTACTTTTAGATACCCCCAAACTAGCTTAGAACCATTCCACTTATATTCTAGTTCCACGACCAAACCTCACATACATTACAACCGTTTTAGTGTTCTATTTGTCATAAGTCATAAGTAGATGTGTCATTGCAGAATCCATTCACCGAAGCTAACATACATTACAACTGTTTTAGTGTTCCCTTTGTCATGTCATAAGTCATAAGTCGTAATGTCATTACATGATACATTTACCGAACATCACAAACACTACAACTTTTTTAGCGTTCTATTTGATATAAGTCATATGCCTAGTGTCATTACAGGATCCTTTTACCGAACTTCTCCTATTTTATAACTTTTTTAGTTTTTCATTTGTCGTAAGTCATAAGTCAGTGCGTCAACACGGGATCGATTTATTGAACTATACGTTATACGTTTCCATTTGTCATAAGCCATAAGTCGAAGTGTTATCACGGGATTCACTTACTGAACCTTACGTACATTACAACCCTTTTAGTGTACCATTTGTCATAGTCATAAGTCATAAGTCGATTGTTATCACTGGATTCACTTACCAAACCTCACATAGACATTACAGCTTTTTTAGTGTTCCATTTGTCATAAGTCGTAAGTCGAAGTGTTATCATGTGATCCATTTACTGAACCTTACATACATTACAACTCTTTTAGTGTTATTTGTCATAGTCATAAGTCATAAGTCGATTGTTATCACTGGATCCACTTACCAAACCTCACATAGACATTACAGCTTTTTTAGTGTTCCATTTGTCATAAGTCATAAGTCGAAGTGTTATCATGGGATCCATTTACTGAACCTTACGTACATTACAACTCTTTTAGTGTTCCATTTGTCATAGCCATAAGTCATAAGTCGATTGTTATCACTGGATCCACTTACCAAACCTCACATGGACACTACAGCTTTTTTAGTGTTCCATTTGTCATAGTCATAAGTCGATTGTTATCACTGGATCCGCTTACCAAACCTCACGTGGACACTACAGCTTTTTTAGTGTTCCATTTGTCATAAGTCGTAAGTCGAAGTGTTATCATGGGATCCATTTACTGAACCTTACATACATTACAACTCTTTTAGTGTTCCATTTGTCACAGTCATAAGTGATAAGTCGCTTGTTATCACTGGATCCACTTAACAAACTTCACATAGACATTACATCTTTATTAGTGTTCCATTTGTCATAAGTCATAAGTCGGACGAGGTATTGAGATTATGTGAAAATTTACTTAATGTAACGTTCCCTACAGCCTTAATTTCAAAAAACAACTGATGGATGCGTGCTCTGACGGTGATGATGTGGTCTAATAAATGTATTAAAGGGAATGAGAAATACACATACAGGCAAATTTTATTCAATAATTAAACTCTGAACGGGCGCACGAACGCAACAACAGTTGAATAAAATAGTGAAAAGTGGCGTAAAACAACTCGAAAGGTCTCCAATATGTTGCTCTCCAATTACAATTTACTTTCCTTCCGTTTAATGTAAATGGCAAAGTGAGAATTAACACCTACACGTGTAAGTAGTAGGTAGTAGTAGGTAGGTACAAGTAAGTACAACTGGGTGGAAAATTTATTTTTAAATTTTCTAATTACGCTGTGACAAATTGTTTATAAGTCATATCTATGGGTGTTAAAATTTACATACTAATTTTCGTTCTCACGCGACTTTTTTTATATTTTAAATAATTATTAAAAACTTTTCAAATTTGTTAATTTTCACGTGTTAGCATGAAAATGTACGATAAAATCGGGCGCGATGAAATATCTTCACTAGTTTTTATCATGCAAATATTCCAAAATAGTTTAAGTCCATTAAGCGCTTTTATTTCTTAATTTCGACAATGTTTAATTTCATCTACACAAAAAAATTAAATCTTTGCTACGATTAATGTTTATTAAGCACGTGAAAAAGTAAAAAAAAAAGGAAATTTGTTAAATGTGAGGAAATCGTTCGCTATAATCTTAAATATGAAATATCAACACCTGAGTAACAAATACACGTAGGTGTTGATTTTTTATCCTTTATTTATCCTTTTTTAATTTTCTTTTTTTTTCAAAACAAGTAGAGCGTGCTAATTCTGTTTTAAGCGCAAATTTAGACAGTTCGTCGCTTATCAGGGCTATAATTTGTGTTGGACATTGTTAAATCTTTTGTTTTTACATCGGAATTCCGATTGATTGTTCAGAGCATTAGAGGAACGAACCAACCATTATAAAAGTGTTATTTGCGTTATTACGGACTTCGATTTTAAAATTGTATAACCAGTTTGTTGTATTAGGTAATTTGATTGTAATTGTGGTCTATTATTGTAAATAATTCATCTATTACTAATCTCGTAATGTGGAATGTTCTCGTTTGTATAGTAGTACTTACGTTCGTGGAATGCGAATGCCCATTAGGTCAATTTGACGATTTTCTAATAAAGTTTAGAAGCACGTCAAGCACTTCAGTTACGTATAAAAATAAATCCAACAACTTCTTCCAAGTTAATTTTGCTTTTTCACTGACTAGGGAAGATCCTTTGTTTTCTAAATAAAATTTTGAAATATGTTTATTGCGAAAACACCATTTCGAGTAGGGCTTACACATATTTTTATTAATCTATTTGCTATCGATATCTATAATTTAGTATACCGGGTGATAACTGATTTATACAACATATTAGATTAACACGGCTCGTTATTTTGCCTATTTTAGTACAAACGAAATAAATCGAATGAGAATCAATAAAATTGTTACGCGGTTTTTCCTAAATTTTACACGCATTTAGAGACAAAATCACTTCCCTGGAATCCTATTTGATTTTTGTATGATCTAAATTAGAATAGTTATTTGCACTAATTTTGTCAGTTTGGTTGCTGACGGCTGTTTCGATACACTGTATCATTTTCGGAGCGAGTTTTTAACTGTCTGCGTAAGCGTTGCGTCCGGTATTTATATGTTCAAAGTAACGGTATTTTTTCTTATCTCGTGTTCCGTTAAGACTTTTATTATCGGAGAATTGTTGAGATCAATTTGGTCGTTTAATAATGTGTAGTTACTATTGTTGTGTTTCATGATTTCTATGGTTTCTAGGTAATTGAGTTTGATTCCTTTAGTGGATATATATGTAGAATCTCGGGTTTGTGAGTGAATGTGTGGTTGTGGTTGAAGATGTGTTCGGCATAGTTGGAGTCAGGTTTTCTGTGTCTGTAGCTTCTTGAGCGTTCTTTGAACCTTTGTTCAAAAGTTCTGCCGGTTTGTCCTATGTATACTGCATTGCAGTCGGGGCAGGAGGGTTTGTAGACTCCTGATTTTTTCATAGGGTCTATTTTGGTTTTGGTGTTGGTTATAATAGAGCTGATGGTGTTGTCAGTTTTGAATGCTACTTTTTTGTTGCTGTTTTTGGTGATGAATTTGTTGAGTTTTTCGGATGGAAGTCCGGTGTAAGGGAAAGTGGTGTATTCTTTTTTGGTATCATCGTGTGTCTGTTGTGCGTAGACCATAGCCAAAGTTTTTTTGTGGAGTTTTTTCTTGAGGATGTTGGTGATTATGTCAGGACTGTATGCATTGTTTTTAGCGATTATGTATATTCGGTTCAGCTCTTTTTTGTAGTTGTTGTCCGTCATTGGGACGGAAAGTAGTCTGTGAATCATAGAGGGAAAAGCGGCTAGTTTATGTGAGATGGGAGTGTGTGGAAGTGTTGTGTATGTTCATTGTTCATGTCTGTGTGGGTCGGCTTGTGGAAAAAGCAAAAGTTTATTGAGCTCTCTGGATATGGAAAGGTCTAGAAAGTTTAGGGTATTATTATCCTCTTTTTCCATAGTGAAAGTGATGTTTTTGTGGAGTGTCTTGAGGTATTGAAGGATAGTATCTAATTGCCTGTTCGTGCCGTTCCAGCAGAATATTATGTCGTCGACGTATCTGTACCAGTAGCTAAAGTTTTATGTGTGTTTGGAGTTGTGTATTTGTTTTTCTAAATGATTCATAAAGATTTCGGCCAAGAGAGTAGATAGAGGAGAGCCCATAGGTAGTCCTTCTTTCTGTAAGTAGAATTTGGTATCGAAAGTGAAGTAGTTTTGTTTAAGGCATGTAGTTGTAAGTTCTAGGATTTCTTCGATAACTCCTGGTAGGGCTTTATTGCGGTTTAGTAGCGTTTCGATTAGATTCGGTTGTTCGTTGGTAGGAACGTTTGGGAACAGGTTTTTAACGTCGAAGTAAAATATTCGGAAAATATTTTTAAAACTCGCGTCTTTAGTCCCACAAAACAATTTTCCGTAAACCTGTCTTGTATTCAGTCGAGAGCATTGTAGAAAGTTAATTTAAACTGTTAATTGTAAATAAATTATTATCTAATTTCTGTTTTTGACAAGTTAAGCAATAGGTACGTACGCAAATGTAGTCTAACTAATTCATTGCTCGTTAGGGCCCTAAAAAAATAGCTACGGGGAAAATTGAACAAAAATATTGAGTTGTTTCGTTTGTATAAATTTGAGCTGAAATTTTGTTAACTGTAAAAGTTAAATTGGTACAAATACAAAAATATCCTCGTTAAAATATTGCATTTCGTTAAATTACTTTTCTCGTTTTTACATAATTTTAATCAGTTTCTTTCAAAAACTGAGAATAAAACCTGATTGACGTAAATTTACTTTAAATCAATTATTCTTCCAAGTAGAAGAATTTTCTTTAATATCAAAAAAAATTTCTTTTGACGTTAAAACTTTTTTTCTTTCGATGCTCGTTTCTTTTTTCCTTACTTACTTTTTTGGTTAATTACATAAACTGAAGAGTTTTATTGATTAAGTATTATTCTTTAAATTATTTAAATTGTGACTTAAAACATGAATAATGGAAGACGTTTTAATTATATCTCTGGAGACCCCATCTTTAAGTCAAGTTAATCAAATTAACACTATTTACCATTTTTGTTTTAAAATTTTAATATTTTTTGATAAAATTGATTACGCCGTATTTTTTAGATTTAGAGGTTATATAAATGCAAAGTTACGACCACGTAAAGTAATATAGAGTTTGGAATTGTTGTTAATTTTTTAATCCATCAAAAGTAGGTCACCAAAACGCACTGCTCTTCAGAGCAGGAATGTCCAGACATAATCAGAAGGAGGAGCCACCACAAATGAACGTTTTCAATATGTAAAAAGTTTAATTGGAGCAGCCTTACCAACTAATTAGGAAAACGTAAGGATTGTCTTCTATACTTAATACGTAATTAGGGACCTCAGCTAAGCTAAGCCGGGAAACCGCGCAGTCTTATAAAAGTCAAGAAGTCACACCGGTGGGCTTGGGTCTATCGGTGGCGGATGAATTTTGGGGAAACTTGGAAAAACTGATTAGTGCAGAGAAAATAGAAGTCAGGTCGAGATATGCCAGAATCCGTCTGGAGAATCCGTCGGTAATAGCTTCTAAAAAATTTATTTTGTGATATAAATACCACGAACAATTTTGTAGAACGTAAGACGACACTGTTAATTAAACTCCAAGATAAGTTAAATTCAAACACTTTTAAGTTTGTTCGTCTAGAAAACGCTTTTACGTAGTCCATTACCCTAATTATCACATTTTTAACAAAACATCAAACCTGACGAGTTAAAAATAGCACGTCTACAAAAGGCATTAGCTTTGCAAAAATCCACAGTTTGTATTCTACTACCTTTCTATACTTGTGGCAAAACTTGCCGAGATTAGCAATTTTCCGTTAACTAATTAGTTAACCGGTATAGAGTAACTCATTTAAATTACTGGTCGTGGATAGGTTACTTTGTTTTGTTTTCGGGATTTTCTTTTTTTGGAGACAGGAAAGTTCTTAAGCTCCTACGACGAGGCTTTCAAAATTTCATTATTCAACCAACTTCTAACCCGGAAGTTTTGAGATGTGGGTGTATAAGAGAATAGTTTTTAATTTCAAACTGTTTATTTTCTTTTACTAAAGAGTTTTCCGTACGTCTAGCAATAGAAGTTTTGTACCCCTTAACATTGCCTAACTTTAAAGCTCTTCTTTTTCTTTCTAAGCTGCTATAATTATCAAAGTCTCATAGTTTTAAAATAAGCTAAAGTAGAAAACTAAAAGACAAAGGAAGTTAGCCGTACACGTAATGAGATTTATTT
This sequence comes from Malthinus flaveolus, assembly GCA_950108345.1. Taxonomy (NCBI): domain Eukaryota; kingdom Metazoa; phylum Arthropoda; class Insecta; order Coleoptera; family Cantharidae; genus Malthinus; species Malthinus flaveolus. Next base: position 24,365,901 of record OX467288.1, on the reverse strand, counting down.
ACCCTTCTTCGTCTATTCTCTTATTCTAGTTAATAGAAAACTTTTCATCCGACCCTCCCTAAATAAGTTAATTTACTTAATACTTTTTGAGCAATTAGACACAGGTGGTGTGTTTGAATTTAAATTACAACTATACTTCGTTAAACAAGAAATTTTCAGGGCAGTAGCACACGCCTGTAAATGTCGTTCGTTTTAACAATGTCACTCGCACACCGAAGTCGGTGATTGACGCACTCGTATTGATTTATCTGTTATTGACAACTATCAATTATTTTCCATTTGCCTCTGGTTAAAATTTAATACGTCAAACCTTGAAGAAAAGCTAATAATGGCACCTGCTTGTCTACTCGTGTAATCTAATTAAATTTACTTTTAAAAATACCGCCTTAATTGGTGGTTTAGATTTTCTTTCACGAGAAGAGAAATTTGTAATAGTTAATTTAATTAAAGACTACTACACCGATCGTTTTAAGTAGGTAAGTGAACTTCCAGTAAACTCGAAATAGTTGTTTAACAAACTCGAATAAATAATTAAGCGCGAATAATTATTAAGGGGTAGTTTATTGAGTGGGAGTATTTTAAAATTGAAACCATTAAAGTTGAAACAACAACCGAGTCGATTACAATATTCGATAATACGCTTGTAAATTCCCAACTTTCCTATCCATTAATTACAAGTTTAGATTTTCTCGTGGGAATATCATTTCCTTTTACAGAACTTAAATCAAAACTTTGTAAAACAAAAATTTTTACAAAGGTACAATCTGTAAATTACCATTAAAATTTTCATCCGGCATTTAATTAATAAGCTAAATTATTATAGGTATAAATTTGCTCCAAACTTGGATGGTTTAAGTGGTTAAATTAAAAATATTCATTAAAAAATTTTTTTTACGAAGTTACTCTATTTAATTGCTTTTTGTATACTCTAAGGATTGATTACAAAGTGTCCATCAATCATTTTATTTCCTGAGTTTAGGATGAGATTTTTATTATATTTGTGACGAACATTTTGTTTAACACGGTGCCCAACATTTTTTATTAGGGCTCGAATCCACTCCACTTTAGGTTTTAAGTTAAAATAAAAACGTATCAGATGGCTGATCAATATTAACCACCAATTAAACGTGTAATAATACATGCGATGTATCGTAGCAAGTCGCTAAGATTTAAAATGGTACACAGGGTATCGAATAGGAAAATTTTGATATGGAAAATGCTATAACGCAAGATGGACAATTCAAATTTAGGAAAATTAAAGGTTTGGGAACGGTAGTTCCCACGGTAGTTCTCACGGTAGTTCGTTTTAATTACTCAAAGATGGCGCTGGTTACGCCTTGTTAAACTATCTTTCTATAAAAATGGTTTAGGTACTGTTTAGTCTTGTGTAGAGTCTGGTCTTGTCTTTGGTCGTGAAGTGAGCTTATTCGTCACGCATTCGATTTTCCCTAATTTTCTGGGCAAATGCCAGTGACAACCAAATCTAGATAGCTTCCGTGTTGTGATAGTTTTGTGGTGGCTCGCAAAGACAGTCGTGAAACCTTTTTAGTCGCCGTATTCCCTCCCGTGGTGGCTCGCAAGGACCGTCGTGGAACCTATTTATCTCTCATGTGTGGTTTCTGTCTTGTGGTGGTTCGCAAGAACCTCTAGCCGCCAACTTCGCATCCTGCCCCTGTTCCCTGTCCCCTGTCCGTGTTTCTGTATATATTATTATCTATTGTGCTTGTAAGTATTAAAAGCCTCTGAGACGTAATGGAAGTAATCTTACATCCAGAGGTCGATATGGACAAATTATTTCTTATTTTTGATGTCTTGTTACCTTCAATGAATAAACTTTCTAGTGAAGGTCATTTGGCTTATTTATTTTAATTAATGATTTTCGCTTATCGACTATAATGTCGAGAGATAGCAATGAAAGATTTGTTAATACAAAAGTGTATTGGATTGATTAGGCGTTTACTATGTGTAAATCTACTCTAAGCTCGTTAAAGAGCCATTATTTTTACGTAGCGCATGTGAACTGTGTAGATCAGCTGTACTTTTACTGTACGTCAATCATTTTAAATGATTTGTTAGTTTTGGGTCAATTGCCATTGCGATATTAGGCTGCTTTTTTTTTGGGAGGCAACTTACTGTGTGTCAGCCCGAGTAACTGTATCCATAGCTGAAGCTTAACCTGATTGGGGTTTATTTTTACCACCGTTCATATTGATACTTAAAGACTCTCGTTCTCCCAATTATACTCAAGCTAGTGCAGCTTCTCGGCACTTTTAGACTCAAAAATCATCTCCCTTGTGAAAAAAGTTACACATTTTAATAATTGTTGTGCATTGTAGGTTGCCATTACGCGAATGGCTCAATGGTAATTAAATTTCATCACAATATAGGGAGAGTGGTTTCTGTCATCGAACGTATAGTGTCGTAGTTCGATATTTTTTGACTTTGGAAGGTCATGGTGGATCGTGACTAAATACCTGGACTTGACAAGGAGACACCCAGTTGCTGAAATCAGATTTATTCTATTTCTATCATAATGGAGGTCGGGCGGCCACACTTTTGTACTTCTTTTGGTCCAAAGTATTGTTGCATGTGCCTTGTTTCGCAGAAGGTAATTGGCACTGATAGTGGTTGGTATTAGTACTAGATAGTGCCCACTAGTAACTTTATTAATTTGCGCTAGTTATATGCACCGGGGGTTTTGTTCACGACTGAGTCCAACTCGAGAACCAGGTTGAACGCTGTAGTCGGGGCCCCAAATTAATTTCTGATGCGGTTCCGACTCTGACGCGATTTTAGGCGTGAAAATCGGCAAACCATTCCGAGCTAGTTTGACTTTTTTACGACATCTTTGGAATTTTTTTAATGGGCTCATCTTACGATGTTTTAGGTGTTCAGTCGGAAGCCATTAATTCGTAAGTGATGTTAAATCCGTTGGAATTTATTTAGAGGGTTAATCCCCAATTTAAAAATATATTTGAACCAATTTAACGAATAGAAGCAACGTAAAAAGGTTAGTGGACAGAAACATGATGAAATTACGCACAATAAGATAAATAAACAACGCAGAAATAAAAAGATTGATCCAATTTGCCGTCCATAAAAGACGAATTTAGAAGAAAAATTAATTTATTAAATTAAATAAAGGAAGACGTTTTATTTTAAGTTTTAAGGGTTTTCACTTTATTTTAAATTTCAAAAAGTAAATTTTATTCTAATTTTCCGCAACGCTAGTTTTTAAAGTGCAAAAATTTTCTCGACAATATAAAATCAAAGTTTCGTTAAAGCTCTTTTTGAAATCAGCGAAACTTTTTTAGAAAAAGACGCGAAAAGAAGAAGTTGAGGGTTGCTGCATCTGCGAAATTCCAAATTTATTTTGTGGATTATCCACGTAATTTTATAGTAAAAAAATAAAATAAAAAGGCTTGTTATCATCTTTATATTTCGCCGTTGTTACACGAGATCGATATATGTTCGAATTTTCATTTAGTTTAATTTAAACTTGAAAGCATGATATTTATCAACCGTAAAAATGCTTCCGTAATTTATATTCCTCTACTTTTCATCTGACCTATTCACAGTTTGTTTTCAACATTCTGCAATTTATAAACGTCAAAAATCCATTACTTTTTTTATTATTATTTAGTACGAATTTTTGGAACTTAATCAAATTTGTTGGAACCTAGAATATAAATAACAAACATTCGGTTTGAGAAAAATTGGTATTTTCTTGTATGGCGCCAGTTTTATGCTGTTTTTTTGGACTTAAACCTACAAACTTTTACCATTTTATCTTTACAAGCCCTTTACGTATCTATTTTTCTCCAAAAACAAACAAATACCTTTTTATGGATGAACAGAGATGTATCAATGGAACAAATTACGAATTTTCAAAACTTTTCCACTAACTTATTCTAGGGGAAACTTGTCGGGAGAAAAATGTGTGTAAAATATTTAACTACGCGCTTTTCCAGAACGCCCAACTAATTGAAAGATTTTTTCAAAACTTTCACTACGATTTCGAAACAATTGTACGACATAAAACATAAAACACTACGGGGCCCCTTTTAAAGCATGTTCTAATCGGTACTTCCATTGTAACGGTATGAATATTTAAGAACTTTAAAAGAAGAAAATCGGAAAAAAGAAAACCGCGCTTGATATTCAACAAACGTACTAATGATAAGAGAAAATTTATCTTTAAGCAAAAACACTTAATTAACTTAACTGTTTTCTAATTTGAGTTTTGTTGCATTAAAATTCAAACACGTCTTGTGTTTTTTAAAAGTGGGGAAATTTAAATTTTGAATTTCCAACCGAATTTATGGTAAAAATGGGGCCACAGAAAGAATTTTGCTGGCATAAAAACTGAAAATTTCTTTTACTACCCCCCTGCTATAAGCTTGATGGGATTTCACCAACTAAACATTTTTGTTTTTGGCGAAAATGTCTAGCATTTTCATCCACGTAAAAGTACAGAGAGATGGTTTATTTGTTTTCGAATTGCAGCTTTCGTAGACAAGCAAAAAAATGTCTAGATGAGCGTATAGTCCGTTTTCAACTGTACAAAGACAGGTTCCCGTGGGATCCTTGATGAAGCAAGTGTGGCACTAGTCTCAATCTCTTTGCTTGACCTTGGAGAAACATAATTTCGATGTTGGCACTTTAAAAAATTATGCGTTCGAGTGCTGTGCGCGAAAGAAAATGGCCAACATCGCAACACTTTTCAATTTATCTATTGGGATTACAAAAAAAGTTCCATATAAAAAGTATCGATACATCAATTCTACATAAAAAAGGTAATTATAAATTTTTATGTAGGATTAACCGTTTCCTCAAAAAGAGGACTGTTCTTTTGCAATTGTGCAAAAACAGGCACTCGTGGGCTATTGATGAAGCAAGTGTGACACTAGTCTCAATCTCTTTGTTTGACCTTGGAGACACATAATTTTGATGTTGGCACTCTCAAAAGTGATGTGTTTGAGTGCTGCACGCGAGAAACAAAATGGCTAAGACCTCAAATACTTTCCAATTTATCTTAGCAGTTCCAATTTTTGGTATCTTGTCTATTACGGAGGCCTAATGATAAATTCAAGTTTTCCACCTCGACAGACCTCCGGATCTTTGTCAAAACTCCAAGAAACTGCTAAATTTTAACCTTTTTTCAGTGGCTGTCAATTTTGACCGCGACAGATTAATTTGGTGGCAAAGATAGTTGAATACGTTTTTAAATAGACGAAATTTTCTACCATTTGAGATTAGAATGGTATCTGCAAACCTAATAGTATCTCAGATACAAGTGTACAAAAGTTTGCAATTTTGTCACATTTTGGCGATACAGCTTTTGACAAAGATCCGGGTTATGTACGTTGTATCAAATAGGGTAGTTAAGATTTTCTGGTATGTTGTGGTGGATCTCCGGATCTTTGTCAAATCTTCAAAAATATATACGATTTAGATCTGCTGTTGTTTTGAATTTTTGAGAAACATCCGGAGTTCCATCGAGAACAAAAACTTGGATTTATCATTAGGCCTTCATCATCTACAACATACCAAAAAATCATAACTACCCCATTTAATGTAAGGTAAATAATCCGGATCTAGATATATACGTTTTAGTTTTAGATTTTTGAGACGGGTTTGTATTATTTACCTATCAGCAAATAGAGTAGTTATAATTTTTTGGTATGTTCTACGTGATGGAGGCCAAATGAAAAATTCAAGTTTTGGTCTTTGGCGGATCTCCGGATCTTTGTCAAATATCCAAAAGTAAAGCAAAACTAAATCGTATATATTTTTGAATATTTGACCAAGATCCGGAGATCCACCGAAGACTAAAACGTGGATTTATCATTACATCTTCATCACATAAGACATATCAAAAAATCATAACTGCTACATATTGTGCAAGGTAAATAATCCGAATCGCTGTATCTTTAAAAATAACAAAATAGGAAAAATTTGTCAATTTTTGTGCACTTGTATCTCGGATACCACTAGGTTTATAGAGACCAATCTAGTCTCAAATTGTAAAAAATCTAGTCTAATTTTAAAAAGTATTAAACTATCTTTGCCGAAAAATTAATTCTTAGGGGTCAATATTGACAGAAACTAAAAATGTTTTTAAAATTTCGCTGTTTCTTGGATTTTTAACAAAGATCCGGAGGTCTGCCGAGGTCCAAAATTTCAATATATCATTAGGTCTACGTAATAGACAAGGTACCAAAAAATCAAAACTATTTAGATAGATTAAATAGTGTTTGCAATATAGGTCATTTTTTCTTGAGTGCTGCCCTCAAACGCATCATTTTCGAGAGTGCCAACATCAAAATTGTGTTTCTCCAACGTCAAACAAAGAAATTGAGATCAATAACATACTTGCTTCATCAAGGTTCCGACGGGAGCCTGGTTTTGTACAATTACAAGGGGGCTGTAAGCTTTCTGAGAAAACAGTTAGTCCTACATAAAAATTGGTAAAAACCTTTTTTATGTATAATTGTTGTAGCAATATTTTGTATATTAAACTTTTTTCGTAACACCAATGGTTACTGGGTTACTCAGATAAATTGGAAAAAGTCTCTTTTGGTATGTTAGCCATTTTATTCTTCAAGTGCAGCAGTCAAACGTATAATTTTCAAGAGTGCCAACATCAGAACTATGTTTCTCCAAGTTCAAATAAAGAGATTGAGATCAATGCCACACTTGCTTCATCTAGTATCCCACGGATATACATTTGAGAACGGGCTAGTAGATTTGCTGCCAGCATATCTCGAAATGCTCGCATTTGCTTACATTCTTAGAAATTCCGCTAGTTTTTAGTGTTTTTACTATTTGTTTAACTTTCTTATCAAGGAACTCATATCTTGTTCATGTTCCGCTATTAAGGAAAGCACAGACTGTAAAGTGTACCATTTCCCATTTCCCACACTGAGCTTAAGCTTGTGTATTTCCATTTTTGTTTATTTGTATTTCCGCAAAGTTTATTTTAGAGTGTGCTCTTGTAACTTAAATTTAAAGCTTGCCTAGTGTCTAGTGCCTCTTTCCGAGGTTATGAAGTTACGATTCTAGGACGGTCTCGTAAATATTTGCTAAGTTGATCGGCGCTATACCGTCTCTCAATTTAAAATAAAACATAGAACTTCACCTAAGCGACTTACGTACCACCCATCTTAAGGATTATGCCCTAAACCACAACGTTCTATCTAAAAGTGATTAAAATTTGGAATGTGAGTTCCTTTTTCGCCACAATCGTAGCCCGGGGGTGTCGTTAAACGTTAATTCGGCCCTGTCACCAATGGACGCTTAATTAACATATAATAATTAGTTTAATTTAAAAGTCTCGAGATTCGAAATATCTTGACTCGGTCGCAAATTTTAACTAAATCAGACTTTAAGATCTAATCTTGAAACGGCCTACCCGGGACTTGTTAAAGTGGTCTCTTTTGTATTAGTACCAAATTGTGCTCATTTTAGTAGGGGCCCCTTTCTATGATATTACTATTTCCTTTGTATAGTCACGGACTTTGCCAAACTTCGATTTCGCAAATTTTACGCTTAATTGTTAATCTGTTGGAAGACATCTTTTCTTGAGAAAAGTTTGTAGGTGTAATAATTGGAAAATTTAATCGTTTAATAAGGAGGATTTGAGAATTTTAGTTTTTAAGCTCATTAGAAATTTAATATTTTATTTCCGAGATCGATATTTTTGAATTATGTAATGAAGCTTTTACGTAGTAAGTGATATTGTTTGTTGTCAATAACTAAGTTTGCCTCAACTTACATGATTCGTGTTTGTTGTATAAATTTAGCCTCGAGTATAGATACGTTTTGCTTTACGGTAGCGCTTTAATCTTCCTCCCGAACTTTAAGATAATCGTACGAGATAATCCAGAGAATTGCCTTAGTTCTCCTAATATGCTTAACGTTTTACAAGTTATTTAAATATTTTCTTTGCATAAATACTAGGTATACCTACTTAGTTAATTAATATTTAACCTAGATGTAATAATAGTTAAAATTTAAGGGAAGAATAATTAACTTTTACGATTTTGTATAATTAGAATTTAATGAACTTTGTTAATGCGGATATTTTGTATTAATGATAACCCAGTTGTTACAGCAATGTGGCTTCTTAATAGTACAACTACATAAGGTCTATTGTTATTTAGTTATTGAAACTAAAGCCTTAATATGCGCGTCTAATAATACACGTATAGTTACCTAAACAAGTTGATAGCAGAGATACAAGGTGAACTTTAGTACGTATACGAAGTTTCGAAAATGTTGGAAAGTGTGTGGCATTAATCAGCTAAATTACATCATATAATAACTTCTACGAAGAAGTTACGCGAATGTAAAGTTACTCTTGTTGCTTTTCGAGTCTTTTTATGCGAGAGTATGAGGCGAACAGCGAGGAAATGCTTCATCGCATGTTCTTGTACTTGTACGTATAGGTATAAACTCATGAACACCCACTATTTGGATAATTATGGACTTTTACCGACTTAAACTCTTTCTCACTGTCATTAACTGCAAGGTGCTTGGAACTGGGGTTGTTTACTTTAGGTCCATTACAAACGCGAAGCAGGAGCAGAAACGGCAATACTTATCGAGGGTCTCTTTTAGGAGACGTTTTGAGGTCCGGGGAGTAAAAGACACTCCCTACTCGCTCCCAGTTGTTCATCTTACTTTACCTACAGATCTTCCGGACCTTCTACCGTAAGGCATCTACACTAATCGCAAAAATTAAGGGGTATTCAAAAAATTCCAATCTTTAGACCAATTTTCAACATAGGGATAACTCGGAGAAAAATGTTCGTAGAGAAAATTTAAAAAAAGGAAATTGTAACCTCAAGTGTCTAATTTTCAGATCTGGACTGTAAATTTTTTTATAGTGGGCGGTTTTCACGGTAATCATCCGAAAACCAACTAAAATTAATTTTTCCAAATTTGTTCTCGTCTTTGAAATGGTCTGTGGATTGAAATAATTTTTTCTTCATCATGCGACCATAAAGTTCTTATAGACAATTTAATCGGCTTTAATATGGTCTCTTAAAGAGCTCCCTACGATTTTATGCCGCGGAGTAATCGTCGATCAAAGCAAAAAAGTCCATTTCAACTTTGACAATCGATTACTCGGGAACTAATGATCGTACCGAAAATGAAGGTAGGGTTTCGGAAACTGCAAAACATTCTCTATAAGACACAATCGGTGGCGATCTATAAAAGATTGTTTTTGAAGCGATAATTTTGAAATTTTGAAAAAAAAGTTTTTTTTAGAAAAAATGTTTTTTTTCGATTTTTTCCAACGTGTCATGTTTTTGAGCAAAAAATATGGATTGTTGCCTAAAAAACCTATTTAGGTCGAAAAAATGCTGAAAAATCGAAAAATTGCTTGTTACGGTAATTTTTGGTCAAAATGATAAATTTAAACCTTCGGGGCGCTAAGAATAAAAAATCGCAGCGCTTTGCAACTTTGTAGGTTGTTTAGGGACACTTTGAGGTTGAAACATTACCGACGATATTCTTTGTTCGTCCACTATGTCCAAAGTTATACCAATTTTTCCAAATATCCTTAAATTCGCAAATTTTCAACTTTTTTTCAGTCAACATCAACGTTTCAAAAACAATTTTTTTGTCAATCGCCACCGATTGTTCTTTCAGAGAATGTTTTACAGTTTTCAAAACCCTACCTTCATTTTTTGTACTATCATTAGTTCCCGAGTAATCGATTGTCAAAGTTAAAATAGATTTTTTAGCTTTGATTGACGATTACTCTGCCGCAAAAAATCGTACGGAGCTTGTTAAGAGATCAAATTAAAGCTGATTAAATTGTCTAAAAGACTTTTTAAGCCGCATGATAAAAAAAATGTTTTGAAGTCCACAGGCCATTTCAAAGACGAGAACAAATTTGGAAAAATCATTTTTAGTTGATTTTTGTATATGAGAGGGATTGTGCTCAACGTGCTCGCGTTATCCGTTAGATGGAGCCATCATCTTCAGCATTGTCTGCCCGTAAAGTAAATTCTGTAGAGTCTCCTCCAATGTTTGATTCTCCCACACGGTGATTGGTTGTTGATGCAGGAACATAATATCAAATGAGGACCTACTAGGATTACTAGGACTACTAGGACTAGGATTACTAGTACAGTTTTGTATGATTTCCGTTCAACAGCTTTAATAAAGTCTTCGAAGCCGCATTATGCAGTTGGCTACTGTACAAACTGTATCGCTATTATGTTTTCTAATCCCACAAAGCGTCTACACGTGTGCTCCTATAGATTAAAATTAATTTTCCAATTATAATATGTCGTATTATTTTTTAACGAAGCTCTGTAACATTGTAATACAGAGCAGAGGATGGAGATAATATGCATATTCTCAATTATTCCCTAACCGTGGGTTTTGCGATTTAGATCTATCTTGCTTAATCTTTATTTACTGGACCTAAAATGAGGATTTAGTACAATTTATGTCCTTTATTAAGATACACATAAAATTGTATTTTTAACAGCGTTTTATCTCCGTAAAATTCCTCTAATGTAAAAATTCTTATCAAATAATTAAATTGGATAATTAAAAAAAACTAATTTGGAAAAGCCATTTTAGTTTTTTGTATCTGTTTTTCGATTAATTTCTTTAATGGACTGTTTGAACGAAATAACAACAATTACAAGTATAAACTAAAAAAAAATAAAACAAAAAAGTGCCATCTATAACGCAGAATGATTGTCCACGCACGTTTCTTGACTATTCGTTTTCATCTCGGCTGTCACTACGGCTTAAGGGACGAAAAACCGGGTGACTCTAAATTAACCTCTCTACTGCGTCAAATACATAAATCATCGGTTATAGTAGAGTACATCAAATTCATCTTGTTTTTGAAATTACTAATTCACTTTAGCCCAAGTGGAAGTTATTTTTTATTTCGCCATTTAATCAAAAGGAGGGCGCGAGACATAAAGTTAAATACAAGGTTTGAGTAAATGTGAAACAATTCAAGTTTCCGTAACCCTCAATTAATTTGCTAATCTACAAAGACTTACTCTGACTAAAGCATAGATTAATACTCCAACTTCGGTCATCAAGGGCCTAAAAGGGTCTCGTTAACTTTGAGAATCCCACGGATTCGCTTCTCCATTGATATTTTATGTGCTTTTTAATTTTTTTTCAAAACTGCACATTTTGTATAACTTTGTAAAGCAAGGGAATTTTAGCTCTACACTCTTTTCGATATAATCAATCATCTATTTAGATTTTCAGTTTACCTTATAAAAGTTTGTCAGTTTATAATGGAAGCTTTCTTTTTAAAACATAAGTTAGTTAAACCGGTGGAAAAAAAGGCTAAAATACACAGAACGTATTGATACAATAGAGTTGTAGAGCATCTGCCACTAGTTAAATTTATTATCAAATAGTTTTAGGTATGGTTTTGCCCATAGGATAGATTAGTATAGTATAGAGAAGGAATTAGAAATATGCCACAGTTAAATTTTCAAAAGCTTGACAATATTGGATCAAGTCACAGTTGTAAGTTAAAATTTCGTAAGATTGATAAGTAGCCTCCCTGTCTTTGTAAGGTATGCTGAGTCCTCTATACGGAGTGTGATGGGCAAAAATCTTCCCAACAACAGTTTCCAATTCGTGTTTAACACGTCCTATATTTATAACATATCCAGCTTCGGTTCCACCAATCACAAAATGACAGTTTGTCAGAAGATGTGTCTGATCGTTTCTCACAGCCAACCAACGATACTTATGTTGATTTCTACTACATAAAATCTACAAATTGAAGTTTAGTTAAAAAAAGAGGAAGGGTTTGAATTTACCTTTACTAAAAAGTCTACACTGTACGACTTGCCACCCCATGATGAACGGGCACTAGTTGAGCCTGTACGTATTGTGGCTGGAAGTATTCCGACTCGTTTATCGTAAATTTGGCCAATGTATGTCACTTGACCCGATATGTCGAAACCACCAGGAATTGCGTCGCTTGGAATTATTCCTGTGTACTCTCTCCAGTAATAATCTGAAAAAAGAATTGTTACATTTTTATTATTTGCAACTTACTTTTTCTACCTGTATTTTCTAAAGACTCTTCAAGATATGGTGGAGCAGGTGTTGTCGTACTAGGTGTACTAGTTGTAGTCTTGTCCCAAGTTACTGTTGTCCCTCCACAGAACCCGTCAATAATTTGGAAAAGGACGTTTAATATAAACGCGTACCTGAACATAGTTTAACAAAATTTATTACAGAAGCAATGCAAGTTTTCGTATTTGTACAACTTTATTGATATGCAATGACCGATAAGATGCCTTAATTAATGAAGGGGTCACTTAATATGTCGATAATTTCAATGGGAGTCTCACAAGGTTTTTGATAGCAGTGGTATCTGATATTTCTAAATTTTAGTTGAAGTCCAACAACGTCTGTTCCTATAGAGCCAATGTATAAGCCCATTTGTATACTCGGGAATGGGTTAACTGATATGGTCAACAATCGTCAGCCAAATGCTGCTATGCGGCTATACGGACCACTTCTGCAGCCGAAATAAATCCATACAAACAGATCAAAGACCTGTAACTTGGAGATCATTATGAGGTCGATTTACAATTTGCTTTAGATACTGATCTGCTTGCTTCGGGAGAGAGCGTACAGCTGTTGGGCTTATTGTAGTCACTGTTTGTGACTGCACTCGTACGTGTATTACGGCAAAACTACTTTTTGTTTTTAAGTCAGTACAATTTTCAATTTTATCTTCAAACGAAATGAATACAATAAAGAGACCGAAACATTAGTTTCAATAAATTAGAATATACTTCAGCTACTAGTGGTGCTCCTAAGTAACGGACCAATAAAGTCTTAGCTAATTGAGTCGAAGTAGAGCAACTACTGACGAAAAGACGGTTGTGCAAAATGACATAAATGCCGATCAAATTATAAATATACGAAACTGGATGAAGAGGTTAAATGTAAAATAAAACCAGATGGAGCGAGTGCAGCTGAAAGTCACAGAGTTACGCTAGTAGAAAAAGAAAAATTAAAATCAGTCTGAATTTACATCCCTAGACGTATGGGAGAATATAAAATGAGAGATGATAAAAATTTAATGCAATTTTATAATAATTTAGAGTAAAATACTATGAACTTGGCGTGCGGTGCTAAAATAAACTTTTTGTTTTTTTTAAAACTTAAATTTTATTTCAATGAAATCGCCATGTGTGCGCCGTTTTAAAATGAGATTGTATAAAATGCATAATTTTAAATTGTTAACGAAAATTTAATTTTGAGTAAAATGAGACGGTGTGGGCGCAAATAAATAAAATATTAGCAGGGGCGAATCGTATACTATCGGACGATCGACTTGTGTAGGCGCTGCTGTTGTACACTGATGATGTTTTCTAAATTGAATTTTATGATTGACACGAACAGTAAATAGTAAAGTATTTTATGCGTAAATACATTTCCAATACGTTAGGTTATTTTGTAGAAAATTGAACGCAAAATCGACTTTTTCTTTAGAAAAGTTTACAAGGAGGTAGTACATTTCAGCATCGACAAGTGCCCTCGAGTAATTAAAAATTCATAAACTCCAAGACCTCTATCTCGTCGTGGGCCATATTATATAGATTTAGATTTAGAACGCCCGGGTTTTGGGGTTTCTAACTTTCTGCCTGACCGCCTCTGAACGATAACAATTTTTCATGAAGATATTCAAAAATATGTTCGATATCTATTTCAAATTTTATGATGAAAAGTGATATTTGGAGCATGTATAAGAACATTTTTTTATGTTAAAAAAGCAAAGAAATTTCTTTATCGGTTTTAGAAAATGATTCACTTTACTTTAAGGTCGAGATCTCATAACTTTCGAAGCTTTGTAACGTCAATTGACCATGGCTCTCGTATCTTAAGAGCAATAAATTACATCCCCGAGTTTGTTTCCTTAAAAAAAATTGCATCTTTAGAAAAAATTCGCCCCAAAAAAGGAATGTTAGGTAAACTTTTTAAATATATGCAACACGAGAAAAAGTGAGAAATGTGTAACCGTAATAAAATTCCCGAAACGTTAGTTCTGATCCCAACAATCCAATTGTGATCCAATACTATAAAAGTGTAAAGTCAGCTATACATTACTAGCCTTTACGATGTCGCCTTGGCAAAATTCGTGACACTAGAAATTTATAGTGACACCTCAACATCACTTTCAGTTTGTTTTTTTCTCTTGCTCCGAGAGTAGCTTTACAAGTCGGACATCCTATAAAGTTAGACTTCTTCTTTTTCTATTTATTTTTATTCAATCAGTATAGCTTTTAGTTAAACGAACGCGACGAAAATTTTATTTTACGTTAGTCCGTCAAGGTTTGAGTCGCTATTTTTTATTTTTTTTCAAAAGAGGGGCACCCATTAATGTCGATGTATAAATACATTTACCGAACTACTGTTGTTATCAGTTTTGCTCCTAGCGATCTAGCGAAAAACAACTTTTCTCGACTATTTTATAACTTTAGGGTATAAGTTAACAAAAGGACAAAAAGTCTTGTCATGCGGATAACAAAAAAAAATTCTATCCCATCCTCCTTCGGTTCCCTATTCTCATAAATGTCTAACAAAATGGCAATTTATATATTTTTCTTTAAAGGCAATAACTTTTAAGTTTAATAAGTAAAATAAGACGAATATAAGAACTTAGGTAGAACAAACTTTGTTAACGGTATCAATTTTTACTGTAACCTAGATTGTGGGGTTACTTGTTGAATACTCGGAGAATTTTCACCAACTCTAAATCGATATTGTAAATAAGTAAAAAAAGGGAAAATTTTAAATTTTAGCATTGTTTTAATATTCCATCTAGGAGAGTTTTTGTTTATTTAATATTTAAGCTTAGTTTTTATTAAATTATTTGAAATGAATATAAGCATTGAAAAGCACAATGGGTAGTGCTTTTGTTACCTTTTAAATGTCATCAGGGAGTTATTTACATTAAAGAGGAAAAGAAGAAGATTAGAAATGGAGGAAACGTAGTAACATTTGTTTCTTTCTTTCCAATCGTTTCTTCCAGCTTTTCTTACATTTTTAAGTTTGGCTTCATTTCGTTTGTTTTGCCGAGCCCGAAATTTTAAGTTTTTCGATATTTTGAAATTTTTTTTGAAACTTTGACGCGCTATATCTCGGTACGTATTTGGTTTACAAAAACGTTTAATAAACAAAAATTGTTGGTAATTTAATGCTCTTTAACTTCTTTAATGTAGTGTTTTGAGCTAAAACCAGTCGTTTAGGAGTTATAAGCAAAAAACAGAAATTTTGAGATTTTTCGGCTTCTTGAAGTTCGAACAGGGTTCTCGAATTGGAAAACTTGGATCTTCCACTACAGACTACCCACATACAACACTTTCAAAGATTAACTATGGGCCTTTTTTCAGGTAACCCGAATTTTAAGTACAAGGTGACTGGAATATCAGTTCCAGGATGGGCGTCCAAAAGCTTTTTCGATGCTTATAGAAAAACAATTTTAAAAGTTCTCGAAAATACTCTATCTGTTAATAGGACTAAACTCGGTCCAATTTGGTTAAAAGGATGTTGGCAGCCAAATGGGAATTTTAGTTCAGGTTTCAAAATTAGGTTCACCCCTCTAGACGTGTACTATGTTTTCACCAAACAAAGGCCGATACGTTTCTACCGGAGCGGCAACTCTCCTAAAATTTGGTTTATAATTTTCTTCCACTTTCTACCTAATTTTCTTATTTATTTTAAGTACTGAGACAAACCAAGATTTACCTGACTAAAACTTCTAGTGTCCCAAATTTTTGGCAAATTTTGATGCCTTTTTTCCTTGAGAGCAGGTCTCTTGTTGTTTGTATAATAGACGTAGGTGTCTTCAATTAAATGGGCTAATCTCAATTCCGCTTCCAACATCTTGCTGTGCTATGTATAAAGTTCCTTCTAAGGTTGGAAATGGTATTCTCTTTTCCTAATACCTCAATTTAATTATTATTTATTGCGGTTGAGGCTGGCCTCTAGTGGTTTCTTGCATCGCGGCCTATTAGATCTATTGTGCACCTTGGTTGTAATCTTCTCTAATGTGAGTTCTGTGCTTTTAATAAAATCCAGAATTTCCTCCATTGATAATTTAGGCAATTCTCTTTGGAACACCGTCTCCTTTTGAGAATGCTGTGACGGCTTCTTGTGAAAGCCTCGAAGTGTAGCAGAAGAAGAATTGGAGTTTCCTCTGCCTCTTCACATCCTCTGCATAGTGGGTCTTCTTCTAGTCCCATTGTATACAGTGCTTTTTAAGCTGGCAGTGTCTCGTTATTAGTGCCGTTGCCAGTTGTAGCTCACCTCTGCTCATTCTGAGTAGAGAGCGGGTTCTTTTATCGGAAGGTTTCTCCAGCAGGAGTTTAGAATGTCCTTATCCTGGAGTTTCCCTCCAGTGTTAAATATGCCTCTTCGCTAGAAGCGACTTTATTTCTCTCTTTGCCATTTTATAGGAAATGCCAAAGACTGGTTCTGGTCCAATGGGTTTTATTTTGCTGCCCTCTTTGGCCAGACCGTTCGTTTTCTCGTTCCCTGGTGACGGCATGAGCTGATATCCTTACCAGGTTGACCTGGTACCTAACCAAACCTAACTTAACCTAACCTAACTTAACCTAACCTAACTTAACCTAACCTAACCTAACCTTTTTTATTATGGATGTGGAAATCTTCAGAAAGACACCTCCACTTTCTGTGGAGGTAGTGTAAGGTTGGACAGGATGGTGTTGCCCGACTCACTAAAACCACACCGAACCCCTACTATCGATGGGGGTTCCGTCCTACGAGGTGATTGGGGATTCGCGTAAGCATTGCTTCCAATTCACCCCACCAGAGCTTAGCTCTTCTCGTCTGCGCCGCTTTCCGGTCTTGTTCGGATGCACGTCTTTCTCCCGTGCCTTCTCTTAGTTTATCTGCTGTTCACGTTCTAGATTTTCTTTCTCCCGTATGCTGCTCGAGGCTAACTCCAGTATCGTGGCCCATTCTTCTCCTCCTCTGAGCTTTATTTGGACGATGTTGTTAACGCTCAGAGTTTCTCCCACTTTGAGGGCCGCTGCGACTCTTTTTTGCTCCCATCGAACACAACTGAACAGCGAGTGTTCAGCCGTGTCGATTTCGTTGCAGTGATCGCATTTGCGAGTTTTCCAATCCGATGTTTGTATTGGTTAAAGCACCCGTGACCTGTGAGGAGCTGCGTTAGGTGGTAAGTTAGCTCCCCGTGCTTTCTCTCTACCCACGGCTAGAGTTTGGGTATAAGGGCCCTCGTCCATTGTCCCGTTTCGGAGTCCGTCCAGCGTTGCTGCCACTGCTCCATGGTATCGGCGCGGGTTGCTGGTCTTTCACCGCGCCTGGTTGCTCGTTCAATGGCGAGCAGATCGATGGGTGGCAGCGAGGCTACTACCAGCGCCGTGTTTAGCGAGATGGTCCTGTACGCGCATGTGATACGTAGAGCCATTTTCCGCTGAACGCTGAGCATCCTGGCCCTGTTGCGGTCGTAGACCAGTGCTGTACTCCAAACCGGAGCCGCGTAAAGCACGACCTAACCTAACCTAACATAACCGAACGTAACCTCGCTACAACGCGTAGTAATAGCAAAATGTGCTCACCGTTTATAAAGTGTTTGGAATAAAAAAAACATTTCATTAGGTATAGGTACATACTACACAAAATAATTAAACTACAAGCACTTGTAGGTTGTAGGCGATTTTATCAATATTAAAATCGAGAATTACTAATTCATCAAATGTCGGCAAATAATAGATCGAATCTTCTTGTTGATCTACAACGTTCTTTACTTGAAAATTGATTTTCATTGTTACGATGACCTCAAAATGATTTGATGGCAGATTATTTGCATATCTGACATTAGCGTACCTATAAGCATTTTATAAAATCCATCATGTTGTCTCGATGAATAGCTTTTTTTTCCCGTAAACAAGATGAGCAAAAATGTAGCGACATAACATCTCACGGCCGTTTTATTTTTTCTGTAGCGCCTTCAATTACTTTAATTAATTGTAAATAAAAAAAGGCCTTTCAATGTGTTACTTTTCAAGAGCGAAATGAGAAATAATTACACAAATGGTGTGGTTTACGTTGTGCACTTTCGGTTATTTACGAGTATCAAATACATCTTGAAATATTTGACAGGGCAGCCTGAGAAAGAAACTTACGAGCGCATACATTTTGTTGTATAGATTTGAAAGCAGATGGTTTCCCATAAATATTTTCTTATGTATCATCTAAGAAAGTTACGGCATTGAGATCGCAAACAAATTTTATTGAAATAAGCAAAAATCCAAAGGTTCCCCTTATACCGCTATACACTCCCCAGTGCCTACCTTACATTGCCCACAAAAGTGAATAAAATCATGAATTTTGTATATATCTTTCTCTCATCTATCCAATAGATGCAAATATTGAGTTGTTATTGTATTCCAACTTTTCCCTTGTAGCTTTAGTGAAAAGCTTTTAAAGAGAAAACTAAAAAAGCTTTTAAAACGTGGCTATCTTTGACGAAAGTTTTGTTTTTAACAATTTCCACAATATAATGTTATTGTAAACGTATAAACGTTTCTAAATAGATGGTAGCGCAATAACTAATGTAGAAAGCGTATATACATTGATGCAAGTTTCAATGTCAGTTTGTATGATGTGGGTTTCACCTGATAAATATTATATGAGGCAGTCGTCCTCGGTTATATCGATAGTGTCGGTTTTCAGTAGTACAAGTGTCAACACTCTAGTATTCTCATTTCAGTTTCCTCAACCTACACAAACGGCGAGGAAATAAGAGAAGGCTTGTCGATTTTCGGCACGAAAAGGGAAGAAATGTAAGATCACGTAATGCGAAAGTTTTTTTTTAATTTACTTTTTCGTTCATGGCGAGTTTGCGTTTAAATAATTGCCAACTTGAAAGTTTTCGTTGAATGTGTCTAAATGGCTGAAATGGAGCAGATATAAAACCCCAAAATTTTGAGACACTTAAATATTAACAAACTGTCTATCTTTGGTATTATATGCCTTCTATTTGGGCGCAACGGTTTGAAACAAACCTATTTTTGTGGGAAGAATGAACGGAACTTGAAGAAAATTTTTGTGTAGCCGATAACAGTAACAATTAAGAAAAGGACACTTTGAACCCCCTACTACTATTGACGCAACACTTCAAACCACACCCACTTTTGACCTAACCTAACATCGGTTAGTTGCCCACACCCGCTTTCGAGGTTAACTAATGTAACTAATAAATAGTACATTGGCAAATATTTCTGACGAGTCTTGTATTTAGAACAATATATAGAAAATGACTACAGACTTAAGCCGGTGAGATAGAGTGTACTCTATGCTATATTTAAATGTACTGTTTTTATTTTACAGGAACAGTCACTTGGTATAGATTAACATACCTCAACTAGTAAAATCCACACACACACAAATTCCTTCCCGAAAAATATTAAAATTTATTTTTGTGTTTTCCGTCGCCAATTAATTTAAGTTGGCGCTTAGGGTTAGGGCATACTTAAGAAGTAAATAATTAAAAATCTGCGCTTATACACACGAGTTTAAATATTAAATAAATCGTATTTACCAATCTTGTAGAAATGATTTTACCTGTCGTATCTAATAATCTTTGCTGAGATATGTTGTATTATTAACTAGTGCACGCAAAGCTTTGCACACGATTTTACCCCCAACACACAAAGGGTATCAAAAATTGATGAATGCTTACGAGCAAAATGTTAATTAATGGTAAATTAAAAGAAATGGTGGGTATTAGAGAAGGAAGTGCATTTTAACAACAACGTAAAACAATTTTATTCGATAGTGACGTGGAAATTATAAAATAAATTATAAATTTAGAAGCTCGCATGCAACAAAATTCTTCCGGGCATGAAGATCAAAAGATTAAAGTTTATCTAACATGTTTGAGGTACGTTTAAGCCTGCAATTGTATAAAAGCATACTTTAAGTTATCATTTCAATATACCTACACCTTTTCCCGTATCATTTAGATTAAACTTATCTGCATATTTTTCGACTTTTTGTTTTTCTTTCATTTGGCTTTTTCTCTTCGATATACATTTAAAAGGGGGTTATCCGTTTTATGTAGGGAGGTACCTACGTAATAATTTATTTTAAGAAAATTTGCATAAGTTAATAAGATATATTTTCATTAAATTAAGCGACTCATAAAACTATGTTTAAGTCTTGATGGAAAGCTTTAAAAGCTTTCTCTCTATACCCGATGTTTAACTTGGGAAACACAGTTTTAATGGGAAACTGCTTGTTCTTTGTATTCTTTATGTTTTATTCGCTCAAGTGTCTGCGTTATTACTTTTTTACTATTTTTTAATCAAAGATTCAACTCCCCGTAGTTAACAATAATTCAAGATTTTCTGAGTTATTTTCATGTGTGGTGTGTTCTCAATTTAATGTTTGATTTGCTGGCTTAGAAACAATGAAAATGAATTTTTAAAAAGAAAATTTTTATCATGGGATAGTGTCTTAGAGCGGTGGGCAAGACTTGGAAGTTTTTCTCCAAAAATCCACTTTTAACTGTGCACCGGTACCATCATAGTACTACTGAGACTTTGTATAGAGCTCTCTTCCAGGCAAGCAACTACAAAAATTTCAATAGAAAAGACACAAAGAGTCGCTCCGGGTCTATATTTTTATATAATAATAGTTAGGAAGTAATAAAATTTCAAAAGGGGACTATATTGCATTGCATGCTTTCTTATTCATTACCACGCCAAAAAACAAAAGATAGAAAGGTTTCGGAACATTTCTGGAAAATGCGATTTTACCTTATTTAGGTTTTCTGAGATTTTGAGAGAACTAGGAGGCCCACAGACCCCTTAATGCGCTTAATTTGAAGCTAATTAAATTGCCTACAACTTCTATTCTATATGAATTCTACTCGTAGGATCAATGGTTTAGCCACAATTTCGGTCTAAAGAAGACCTAAAACTAAAATTTTCACTTTTTGAATAAAATGGCCTATTTTTAAAGTACCGTAATTCGGTAACTAATCGACCTACAGACCTCCTAAATTGTCACACATTTAATACTCTTTAAAAACGTGTTTAATGCCTTTTGTCGAAAAATGCATAGTTTAGGGGATACAGAGCAAAAACTGAAAAAAATCCGAAAATTTCGCGGTTTTTTGTGTGCTGCGCTTTTTCCACTTTTATAAAGTTGCAAACTTGGGTGTACACTACCCTAGTGGGTCAAAAAAACATACTAAAAAATCAGAGATACATCAATCTTTGCGAATTTAGCGATTTTTTGTGCGGATTTTGACTGGCCTACTTCCTTAAAGGGGCACTATGCAGTTCGAATATTTGAAATTTTTGCTCAAGGGTCAACAAATGCGCCATAGATTTTGAAATGTAATTTTGAAACTTTTATAGGGCCGTGTGTGTATTATTAACTTCTTATTTCAAACTTCCACCTATTCTGTCTTGATCTTCGTATACATCGCTATACATTTATCAATTTAATGTATAGCAATTTAATTTTTTTATTATCATTCTTATGTTGAACTAGGTACTGTACATTTAATGCTCTCGCCGCATTTTTTTTATCTCGAAATTTTGAAATATAAATATAAAGGAAACATTATTACTTGCTCCCATGCTAAAAACTCATAATGAAAAATTTCTCATGTTTACTTAAATAAACTATTATTTTGTAATCGTGCAGTATAAAACTAACAGAAAGTTTTCAATGTTTTCATTTTCTATTTAGACGTATAATATACCGAAGGTAAATTTAAAGAGAAAATAATTTTTCAAGTCTCCCGCGAGGCGCTCAAAATTAATTTTTTTTAAACGCGCATATATCAAACGTAGTGTGCCCTTGACGACTTCTTTGTCTTCCTTTACTCTAACAGCTCCAAATGAATTTTTTCATGTATTAAATATCTCATCTTCGTTCTCACTAGGGCATGACTAATATTTTTTCGCCTGTCTATCTCCTGGTATGTTATGCCAGCGAGATTTTTTGTTCTCAGTGTTTCAACCTAAGTCGAGCTAGTGCATCGCAATTGCAGAGAATGTGCTCGGCGGATTCGACCTCCGTTTCACATAACCTGCATATGTCACTATCTTCCAATCCCGGTTTTTTGAGGTGTTACCTCACTGGGCAGTGTCCAGTAAACAGACCAGTGATAAGTCTGATTTCGTTCTTTTATAGAAGAAGAAGCTTTTTAGCATTCGTAGACGAGTACTCAAAGAATTTCTTCGCCTGTCTATCTCCTGGTATGTTATGCCAGCGAGATTTTTTGTTCTCAGTTTTCCATTTTTGGATCTTTACTGTTCTGTGTGTTCTGGATAGCCAGAACAGAAGGGTTCTGGTCCAATCGGGATAGCTTTTGAGCCTGCTCTAGCTAGTTCATCAGCTATTTCATTTCCTATAACTCTCTCATGCCCCGGCACCCAGTGAAGCCAGTTTTTTGAGGGACTGTCTGCATTTCCAAATAGATAGAGATTCATAGCTGTTGGCTTTGAGTGCCTTCAGCACAGCTTGACTGTCAGTGGACTTAAACTGCCGGTAAGTACGGGCAGGGACATCCACGATTACGTGGATGAGGTACCACTTTCAAAAACCTTCCTAAGGGAAACTAGGCGATCTCCCGTTGTAGTATTACAGTCTTATATCCGTGACGAGTCCTTGCGAGGGTGGCTCGTCTACCTTGGGGGCTCGTGGGACCTGCGGGGAAGAGCATGAGTCGTCCCAAAACCGTTTGAGCAGGCGCTCAGATTTTGCGGCTCTGAAACAGTCTACCCTAGGCCCTACTTATCCGGAATTAGTTGTTGTACTAAGGATCCCTCAGAGCAAGCATGTAGTCTTCTTCGAGGAAACAGAGCTGATGGTGACGGTTTTACTAACATCTACAGCGCACTCAAAGTTCCTCTAAAAGTTTCATTTCATGCTCATAGCCTCGTTTTTATGCTTTTCTTACGTATTTCGCAAGTCTTTTCAAATAGAAAATGTCCCTCATAGAAAAGTGTCACCGTTGTGCGATACGAAACGTATAGATACCCACATTTTATTAGAAAATCTTGTAATTTGCTGAGTCGGGCAATTTAAAAGACGTAAATATTTAATATTTTTAAATAATATATTAAGTACATAAGTATAAAATCGTTAAATGGCTCTTGAAACAATTCCAAATTTAATTAAAAATGTATAGGTACGAACGTGCAACAATTTTCAATAAATTTCCTCGACGTCCTTTATAAAGCCTTTCTTTTATGTATAACACAAAGGTGCTCTTAAGAATGTGTCAAACCAAAGACGTTTCATTACGTAGTTTCGCGATTTGTACATTCGAGCACGTTGCTCGGTACCTATGCCCTGTGTTTGTAACTCAAAGCGCCACTTAGAATCTCAACAAGCCGAGATGAGTTTTAATAAAGAAGGCAGTAGCGTAGTTTAGCTTAGACATTATGAAAGCGCAAGTAACTGTTGGATTAATTTATCGCGTTTAATTTTGAAATTTTTGGCTGCGATTAATATTGTGTACTATTTGTGTTAAATTCGAGGGGATAATTTGAAAAATTATTATTTAAACGACATTAAGAGGGGGGATTAAAAGGAATAACATTAATTGAAAAGCGGTAATTACTAACCATTTTCTAGATGTTGTAATTGTAACGAGAAGTACTTAATTCGTTTCAGTGAGACAAATGTGATATTCTAGGCGGGTGCGGAAGAAAATTAAGGGTTGACGGAGAAGGAAGCACAGTCTCATTAGGGAACAACTGGGCGTACTCCGACAACCTCTTTAATTTTGTAATTGAAACTTTTTTTATCTCACAAAAAAAGTTATTTGGCCAATATTCTTTTTTAATTTCATAAGTTCGTTATAAAAGGTACATAACTAATGATGCATTTTGAATTGGGTCGTTGGGATCGATAACAGGTATCTAAATATAGAGTCACAGTCACTAAATAATGATTTCAAACGCCTATTAATTCTACTCAATTTGTTTATTTATTTGACCAGAACTGAGTTTTATTCAACGGCCGAACAGAGTATAGTCGCAATAAGTACATGCAGGGATTTTTCGTGAAAATAGCAAAATTGGAAACTCGTCGTTTTTCACTTCGATTATTGAATTGTTATTTCCATCTAAAAACCGCACAATTGAGTTATATTTGATTAATTTTAAATTGAAATAGGATATCAATTTTTATTAAATTACGATGATTGATTTCTATGCCTTTCTACTTCTTTTAATAGCCGTACGCCAGTAGTATTTCTCTATATTTAACTTTTGCGTTTTATTAAAGAAAAAGAGTAGCCCGCTCTAAAAGATCACCGTGCATTATCTTCAAATTTTGCGAAAAATTCATTTTTATTAAATTACCGAAGTAACGGCTCATAATTTAATTCGTTTCTAAATTAATAAACGCTTCGTTCTTTTTGTCCCTAGTCGTATTTTGATATAGAATTTAAATTTGATTTGAAGTAAGAAGTAAGTATAACACAATTACCTAAATTAGATTGAACTTATTTAGAAAAAATGGAGACAAAGAGCTTTTCATCAACAAGAAGGAAACTTTCTGAGAATTACTCGAGAGTTAATTAAATTTGGCACCTGATATTAATTTTTAGTGCAAAATTTGTAATTTTATTAAACGACGCTCACGTTTTGAATATGTCAAATGCTCGGAAGCTTTTCGCTTTTGAAAATTGTTTACTCTGCTTTCTTTCGCGATTTTGGTTTTCAATGAAATTTAATAAATATTCATAAGTTGAGGTAATAAAACTGACACTCGAGAGTTCTGTTTTTAAAATGCTGTTCGAGGGCTTTTTACCAATGCGAAAAAGAGGCTATGCGGAGCTTTAGTGTGAAATATAATAGTAAGTAGCGGAACGCGATACTGCGAATTTTTATTTATTTTATTAAATTCAAAGTGTACTGTATTTACTATTTAAAAAAAATTAGCTTACACTAAATTCAAGCTACGACTCTAATTTAAAGGCTTTTCACCAATATAAGAGAGCATTCAAGCATTAGTAAAATATAAGGTGGGCCGTTTGTACGATGATTGTTGATCTATTAAAGAAAGTGCACCTTCCGATTATTTTTGAAAAACAATTTCATTTAAATGGCTGCCGCCGCTACCCCATCCCGTTAACCCAATTTTGCAGTAGGTACTTTGTTGATTGTTTGTGGCTCCATCTCAAGAATAACTCTAAGGATGTTTCCCTTAAGTACGTGGGTCGTTGGAGTAACAAACATTTACCCACAAAAAACTCCAATCGTACCATTTCTCATCCTTGAAATGGCACTATGAAGCCATCGGGCAAAAGGCAAAATAAATTGCTAAAAAGAACAGCATTTTGGAGTGAAACTGAAATTTCTTTTCCCATTACAAGAAATTACGTCCATAAAATAATACGAACTGTTTATTTTCTCCCATTTGCCTATTACCTATATTTAATTACAAACTCTCGACGTTCGCAAGTACAAAATAACGAGTGCATAAGAAAGCGCTTTTCCGCAGAGTACAATGCAATTTTCAGAAATTACTTCGCAATTATTGAAACAAATCATCCGCAGCAATGCAAATTGTTATTTATAATGCAATTCCTCTCTTCCCAATTGTCTATTCGCTATTCGGCTTTACTTAAAGCTAAATTTTCTGGCCAAGCTTTAATAAATATTTATAAGTTGAAGCAATAAAATCTTGACCTAAAATTGAAACGTTGCAGAATCTTATTTTTACGACCTCCATCTCGCTACTTTTCTATTTTAAATTGTTTTCTAACAGAATTACTATAATTTTATGTCCGTATAATAAATATTTTCAGTTGTTTATTTTAAAGTTTGTATATTCGTTTACAAAAAAGGATTACTGCAACTGGACTAAATTTGGTGGTAACATTTGTCTGGATAAGAGCTTGAGGAAGTTTGAAATTAAGGGTTAGGGGTTACGTGCGAGAGCCGAACTTAAACAAAATTAAGTTTACAGTAAGAACTCGAACAAGTTTTCGCCTTTTAAAGGAAAATAAGGAAAAAAAAACTTTCCTTATATCGAATTTAGGAAGTTTCGCTTTCGATTAAAATTTTTCAATTTGAAAAATTGGCATGCGGGTAAATCGAGTGTAAAATAATAAAATTCCGCTTTCAAATTATGGCAGCTTTATTTGGTCGAATAAAGAGCAATTTTTTTTAAAATTAAGACACCAACTACGCAATGATCCAAGACGCATAAATTAGGGCTCGAATTGTCGCCAAACTTATCTTAAAACAGATCCCGTTTGTTACATCATATTTGAGTGGTTGGGCTTATCAAGCCAACGTAAGTCGTTATAGAGAAATTATTTTCACTCTCGTTTGCACCACCACCAACATTTTTAATAATTTTTCTTCCTCAAAGTAGGTCGATTATGTTACAAACTTTCTTTACTTGCTCGAATTTCACACGAAAGCTTAGCTTTTTTTTAAAGAATTTTGTTACCGAGTTGTACTACTCAAGTCAAACGTGAATAATGGAACTATAATAATACACTACATAACAATACACTAAAACTACTAAAATAACTTGGTCGACTTTGAAAATGGCATTTTCCTTTGTTGAACAGCTTGGATATTATACACGAACATTTCAGTTTGTGTCTACATTTTCTTTTAGAGTTGGGAGTTAAAAGAATTATTTTCAAATTAAGTCAGTTTAGACTCGCCTGTAATTTATTCAAATCGATTAGTTGTCGAACGTCATCGATAGTTGAAGACCAATTGAAAAAATCAGTCCTTTAGAGCAGTCGCAAGTATTCCCAAAATAATTCAATTGAACTTAATGGTTCGGGGGCCACATTAGGCCATTGGTTCACGCTGGCCTATCATTAAATTGAAAATTCTGTTGATTATAGACTTTAGGCTGGACATCAAGGTAAAAGTTCCATAGTTAGTTCAACTTTGTCTATCACAAAGTCGATTTTTTTAATAAGTACCTAGAACGTGACTATTGGTTAGTTTTTTATTCAATTTTAAACAAAAATAAATTTATTGTTAAACCATCCTTTACACAATTCTATCGAGTTTCTAAGTAGTTGGTCAGTATAATAGTCTTCGGCTCATTTAGACACGATTGACACGGTCGAACTAATCAAAATGGCTGACCGACTTCTTGGGACCTAAAAAAGAACAATACTCGTCTCAACAACATAAGATGGATACAGTTATGAATAATAAAAACAAATAACGAAATAAGAAGACGAAATAAGGACCATTGTGTAAAGTTGTAATAAAGTAGGATGAAACTTCTAAAAATTCCATCCATCTTTAGACTCGATTGTGTTTTCGAGCTAAAAGAAGACGTTCGTATGTTTATTGCACCCAGACGAGCTGCATAAGTTTACGACGGTATATCGATTCGAACTTTACGTAACCACGCTCAAAACGACTTTTTGGCACTTTTTAAACAAAGCCCATTAGGTAACAATCGCAAATTTATTGTCTAGTACTAACGCAAAATTATCAAGGGGGCTCTTATTGATTCGCTTTCGGCTCATTACGGGCATCCTCACTGCAACTATGTTATCCTGTTACAATTTAGACGTAAAAATCAATCAATGAGCTCCAAACATTTTACATATGAATGAGCATTTAAAATACTTAGAAGAATAGTGTGGCATATATCAAATAAATAGGGCGTTTTAAAAGCTAGATAACACAAAGATAGTCAAAATATTTTATTAAAATTGAATTTTTCCCCAACAAGTAGTATATTTTCTATTTTTATAGTAGTGAAATTGTATAAGCTGCAGCTGCAACACAATTTAAACCTACAAAGCTATATACGTAATGCACATTTGGCAATACCTACTGGATATGTATAGAAAATTCAATTTTTAAAGGTTAACCCCTTATAGATCTTCAATTTTGGGTGATCCGAGATTACATTCCGTAAGACGTCAAATTGAAAAGCGTGTTTACTACCCTTTCTCTTTCTTTCCTTTTTCTTATTTTAATCTATTTCTCTATAATATGACCCTTCTTTCTTTGTTTCCGTTTTTAACTTCTCGCGCGTCTTTAAAAATCTCCGTCATCTGCATACAAGAGATAATTGAAATGAAGAAATCACTCGGATATCGGTAAAGAAGAGCGGACCCAGATGTGACCCCTGAGGAGCTCCAGAGATAACATGAAGTTTAAAGTTATTTCTTGAATTAATTTTCTCGGGCGCCACCCCAACTAGCTTTATTATATCAATTCTCAATGGTCCCAGCTTAAGGACGTTGTTTGTTACGAGTCAATCAATAAGTGAGGGTTGTATAGCCTTCTATTATTAAGTAATCTCCGAAATTGTAGTTAAGCTCTCACTTATAAAACTTATGTAACTCGCAAGCTTGTACAACCCATCGTATCGTCCTATTATTTCGATACTTTATTGATCAGATAATATGCAATTTTGATACTAAACTCAAATAAACTCGGCTAAAACTGTCAAAACTATACCAAAGCTGCAGAATTATTTGAATATCTCATTAAAAGGCATTAAAACGCTTTTCATTAACGCTGCAATTTTCTTCATCTCATTGTTTAAATGCCTTAAATTGATTTTAGAATCGTAGTGCACTTTTGCCGGTTTGGCAATTTTGTGCAAAAATAATAAAATTTAATTGAAGCCGTAATAATCGCCTTTTTTATTATTTTCGTTTTGAAGTAAATTTGGATCGATTTAATTGTTTTCGATAAAGTACACACAAATCTTATAACCGACTGTTTAAATCTGTTTAATCCAATTTAAACAACTTTGTTACAATCGGACATAGCGCAAATTAACTTTAATTTGAAATCGATATTGGGGCCTCTGTTTAACTTTGCCAATAAACACTTGTATGTTATTATAGTAAATAATTCGGTAATATATAAATAATAATAACGACTGTGTTTGTTTCAAAATTTGTATGGGTGGTATAAATTTTAATTAATGTAAATAATAATGAATGGTTGTTTTAGTTATTAGAAAACCGTGTTTTTTTAACGTAACGGCGTAACGGTAAAATATGGAATTAAAACAAATATTTTTACGATTCGGAAACGGTACATACCTAAAAATAATCAAAGCATGTGCAAACGGCAGTTGAAGAGTATAATCGGATCGTATCAAAATATTATTTTTCGGGATACGATGGAAGCGTACCTAACGTAGCTAACAAATGTTTTGATTTCAGTACAAAATACATTTGAATTTGCGCCCGAATTTTCTGTAACTAAACCTTTGGTTATTATCCCGACAGGTACAAGTCCTCCGTATAAGCGGAGATTCGTCTAATTTCATCGACCCTTCGAGATTTCCTATTGCTAATTTAATTAAGGCCGACGTTATTTAGGGTCGAGATGGCTCATTTTTAAGTTCCCAAATTATCGAAATCACGTCTGCGGAAGACCTAACGGCCGAGTGAGCTCGTCCTAGTTCCCAATACATCCAATAAA
Source organism: Malthinus flaveolus (assembly GCA_950108345.1). Classification (NCBI taxonomy): domain Eukaryota; kingdom Metazoa; phylum Arthropoda; class Insecta; order Coleoptera; family Cantharidae; genus Malthinus; species Malthinus flaveolus. Next base: position 24,336,412 of record OX467288.1, on the reverse strand, counting down.
AGCAGAAGTTTGTTCCTGTCAAAATTTATTTTCGTATGCCAACTTTTAACTTCCCTGCTCGTAAAAGCCGATTTTTAGTATAAATAGTGTTGAGGTTAAACAAGCGGAAAATCCTCAAATAGGAACATACATTGAAATTGCATTTTACAGCCGTTTTAAAAGGACCTATACGGTGTGCCAATCGCATACAATTTGTATAAATCAGCCATTGGGCAAATTCGTAAGTTTTAAGTTCATTTTTCAATCCTGCTGATGTGCTGAACGATTTTGTGGCCCCTAGGCCACAAAATTGCAATTATTCTAAATGTCAAATTACATAGATTTGCGCATTTCACTAAAATATTCACAGTTGCTCCTGGACATCCTGTAAACTCAAATTACGTAGCTCATTTTTCAGCTGTTCACGTGTCCACGCTTTTACGCTAACTGGATTTTTTCATTAAAATGAACATTTCCCGTAATCTGCAGTCTTTTTATTACGTTGAAGTTTATTGGATTTGTTAAAGCTTCGGTACTCTTATCGAAAATTTACTTGCGAATTTGCATTAGTTTTCCGGAAAACGTTACACAATTTAAATTATTAGTAATGATAAAGCACGTAAATAGTGTTTGCTGGAAAAAATATGTCTTTCCTCAGCAAACATTTGCGAATTAATGTTTTCTCTTACACCACAATAGCGTAATTGTATTTAATTTTGAAACAAAACTCACCAACACGAAACTGAGTTTATGTTAATGGTAAAGTTGTTAAACCGGGGGCTATTTGGAAATTATTCGAGTGGTGGTGATCTGACCATAATGGGACTTACCAGTGGTGTAACTAGAAAATTTTAAGGAACGGTCGTGCCTTACTGTAGTCCTGCTGTGAAAAAGGAGCATCTATGAGGCTATACTGAAAATTTCTTAGCCTACTATAGAATCAAACAAAATTTCAATGTCAAAATATTTTATTACTCAACATATTCTCCTCTTAATTGAATACATTTATTACAGCGAACCTGCAACGTCGCTAGACCTTTCAAAAAAATGTTTCTTCTTGCTCTGCAAATCAGACCTCCACAGCTTTTATTACCTCCTCGTTGGAAGAAAATTTACGGCCTTTTAAACTTTTTTTCAGTTGAGGAAAGAGATGATAGTCGGACGGAGCCAAATCTGGAGAATAAGGGGGGTGTTCTAGTAATTCAAACCCTAAATCACGAATTTTTTGCATGGCAACATGAGATTTGTGTGCAGGGGCGTTGTCCTGCAAAAACAAAACACCTTTGGATAGCTTTCCGCGTCTTTTCTCTTTAATTTTTTCCCGTAGAGTGGTCAGTAATGTCGAATAGTAATCTCCAGTTATTGTTCTACCCTTATCCAAAAATCCAATCATGATTTCATGATTACTCCATGGCAATCCCAAAAAACTGAAGCAAGAACTTTTCGATCGGTCATCATCTTCAATTGAAAATTTACCTCTTTTGAAGCTTGCAGTCCAATTTTTCACGGTCGCATACTAAGGACATTGATCACCAAGGGTATTAACCATATCTTCGTAAGTCTACTTACCTCTTAACCCTTTTAAATACAGGTACTTGATGATGGCTCGATACTCCAATTTTTCGATTTTCACAATTTCGGTGGACATCTTTTTTCTTTTAATTTATTGCTTAACTCTGGTTTACTTTTTTGACGTCAAACTTTACACTGACACTTCTAATAAGTTATTGTTCGTTGCTATGGTAACGCAATATTTTTTTTGCATGGAACTGGTCTAGGCTAACTAGTTATCAATACATCCTCGTATACCCGAAATTTATTAAGGGGGTACCCGGCCCGCTGTGAAACATCATGTAAAGTTGCAACTTTGTTTTCGCTTTTTGGTTTATTAATGTGCCATATAGTTAAATTGCCCACATCAATCCTTTTTGGTACCTCGAGCTCGAATTACCCTTTAATGTAATTAACAAACTTATAACGAACTGTTATTGCTAGAATATAAATGATTCAATTTAATGAAACTTAAAAACAAGTCAAAGTTAAGTTTGTAACTAAATAACAACAACTGTGACAAAATTAATCTTATTTATCGATTATATGTTTTGTAAATTAATTCAAATGTAACAAATTACCTTTATTTATGTTGAACATGCAACAAATTATTATTTCTCGAATTAATTTTAGCACAAATTTTGATTTATTTTGTTTGTTTGCGCCACTTATTTAGTTGAATTTAGTTTTAACAAAAGCCTCTCCACTCTCCTTTCAGTCGAGTCTTTTATTTTTACGAAACTCCACGTCTATATGGTTAATTTAATTAAATAATATTTGAACTTTTGAAGTCAACAGTTGTTTCCTGCTCTCTTATCCTGCCGTATTGTTGATTTAATGAACGCTTTTCGTATCTCTCACTCATGACATAACATAATATCAGCAACAGTTTCTATTAAAGCTGCCATGTTTTATTCTACTGCCTGAAACCTTAACAAACATTTCCGCATTACCAGTAAAGTCCTCAAGGTGTATTACAATTGACAGACTCGAAATTACGTAATACGAATTGTTGAGGTTTGTTTGTTCGTTACAAATTTTGAAAAAAGTTTAAAAATAAATGGCGGAGTATGTATATGTTGGGTGTGTTTGATAGCTTTTATAAGGAGTTTGATAACAAAGCTCGCTCTCGTACAGCTACCTTTTTTGTTAGTTTAATAATCAAACTTTGTTGAGAGGCTTACAAAAACATTTTAAAAAGTACGCGACGCGTTCTTACAGACTTTGACATAGAGTACCTTGAGTAAGCTGAAAATGCTCCAGCAATAATAAAATTATCCATCCAATTCAAAAATAAAAAAACAATAGCTTATAATCACCTTTGAACTTTTTAAAGCGACCTTCTTTGGCTACGTAATTTTCGCCATTTTGGATCCTCCATTTAATGGAATATTTTTTATTTTAAATGCGTAGTCGCAGATACACCCTCTGTCTTTTCAATACTCGCTTTGGAGACGAAACTTAAGAAAAATTGAAATCTTTTGTTATTTTGTGTAATGTAGGCAAGAAGGCGTTACTAATCTTTTTTTAACTGTTAAAAAATTTCCTACACTAGAAGTAAGGTGGAAGTAGGATGTTAATGCTAACGATGCTTTTATAGGCACACTAAAGATGCAAATTAAAAATTGAACATTGTTTAGTTCCCTTTAAACTAAATTGAATATAATATTACGCAAGGGTAAGGGTAAAACGATTTTATACGTCTTGAAAATATTACGTACATCTTTTTTAATACTTTATCAATTTTTATTTTTTGTTCACAGGAAAATTCGAAAAGCATTACGAAAATGAAAAAAACTTGGGGTTTTCTTAATTTGTTGAATTAAAAAAAAACTGGCTGATCTGCCAAATTCTGAATAGAGGACGGTTATATAATACTTTGGTTTTAAGAAACCGTTTCCCGAAACCCTCTGAGGATTATTATTATTATTATCGTTCTGAGGTTGACCCCCAGTGGTTCCTTACACCACGACCTCTTAGGTTCATTGTGCGCCTTGTATGTAATCTTCTCTAATGTGAGTTGTGTGCTTTTGATAAAGTCCAGAATTTCCATCTTTTCTTTTCCGAGAATGCTGTAAACCTGTAAAGACTTCTCGTGAAAGCCTGGCAATGTAGCAGAAGATGAATTGGAGTTTTCTCTGCCTCTGCACATCCTCTGCATAGTGGGTCTTCTTCTAGCCTCATCGTATACAGGTGTATTTTAAGCTGGCAATGTCCCGTTATCAGTGCCGTTGCCAGTCGTAGCTCACCTCTACTCATTCTGAGTAGAGAGTGGGTTATTTTGTCAGAGGGTTTTTTCAGTAGGACTGTCCGGAAGTCTCCCTTCAGTGATTAATATGCCATTTCTCTAAAAGGGACTTTATTTCTCTCTTTGCCAGTTCATAAGGAATGCCAAAGGCTGGTTCTGGTTTGATGGGTCTTATTTTGCTGCTGTCTTTAGCCAGACCGTCCGCTTTCTCGTTCCCTAGTATGTCGGCATAAGCTGGCACCCGTACCAGGTTGACGAAATTTTCCCCCCCTAATTCGTCGAGTCTGCGGATGCAGTCTGTTACTAGTCCGGACCCCACCTCACAAGCGTTCAGCGCCTTAATGGCTGCTTGATTGTCAGATACTACAAAGATTTGCGCACATGTTAAAATGACGTTTTGAAGACGGTTGCGTGCTCCACAAGGCTGAGGCTTACCCCTTGCCTTAAGTTGCCGTCCTCGATAATTCCAGCTCGTGTGCCTGTTGAGCTTTTGGAGCCGTCTGTTTAGAACACAAATCTATTCATTTTGACTGCTTTGCATTCCCAGTCTTCCCTTGTCGGAATTTTAATTCCGCAGGTTTTTTCGATGGTATATGCTCTGGCTATTCTATCAGACCTCATACTAAGTATGGGGTGTTCTGCCATCTCTCTTAAGATTGAGATATGTTCTTGCACATTCTTGCTTATGGAGGATTGAAATTTAGATCTGTAAGCATCCCTTAATGCTTTGGATTTCACTACTAAGTGTAAGAGTGGAAGGTTCAGCATTGTTTCCATTGCTGCTGTAGGCGTCGTATGCATTGCTCCAGTTATTCCTATGCAAGCCAGTCTTTGGATTTTACCCAGTTTATGTTTGCAGGTTTTTGGGTGTGTTTTTGTTCACCACACGGAGCCTGCATATGTGACTATTGGTATAACCATTACGATGTAGTATATCCAACTGAAGTGTCAGTCCTCAGGTTTTACCGAACGTTCGTCTACAGGTCTCTAGGTACCTTGTAGCTTTGTTTACTACTCTGTCTATATGTGGTATGAAGTTTAGTTTCCTATCGAGGATAACTCCTAAGTATTTGGCTTCTCTCGCTGCTTCCAGAGGTATATCTAATAGATACACCTTTCTGTCATATTTGTTCTTCTTATGAAATGGATTAGCGAGGTCTTAGTTGGATTAACCGCTAGGCCCTCTTCTAAACACCATTTCTTTACACGATTCATGGCTCTTTGCATTCTTTCAAATACAGTAGCCCCAAACTTTCCCGTCGTTGTTATGGCTATGTCGTCAGCATAACCTGCGACTTTTAGCACCTCTTTCTTGGGGTTTTCTTAATTTGTTGAATTAAAAAAACTGGCTGTTTTTCCAAATTCTAAATAGAAGACGGTTAAATGATACTTTGTTTTTAAGAAGCTGTTTCCAGAGACGTTCTGAGGATGCGTGGGTATTATATTCAGCATGGGTGGTTACAGAGGAGTAAACAACTCGTAAAATATTAATTTAGGAAAAATTATATTATACCTACATCCCTTTTTGTACTTTTAAAATGACATGAAGTTTGTTTTTTTAAAGCACTTCCACTTTAAATAGTTCGTCATTTGATTAAAAATTAACAAATTCGATACGACGCTTTCATTTAAAGTGCCTCTGTGCGAGGCGACGATGTAGTGAATTATAACGCGTCAAAGCGTGGATTAATGATTTATATAAATCTTTGATGGTTAATCTGTACTCTATAAGTGTGTATAACAAGCAAAATGATAAAGAAGCAACAGTTACACGCTCGAGCTCTTTAGAAATTTGCTCGTTTGAATTTTCTTTTTGAAAAGAATCAAATTTAGTATTACCCGTAGTGCGCCGCCGTCAATATGCTCATTATTTACGAAATGAAAAGATAAAAGAAAATTTTTTTCTTATAATATTCGTGTTTTTTGATCTTTTCAAACTAAAATGTTTTATTTTTTATGTGTGGCGGTTTTAAGCTTATGACGATCTAAGCTGGCGTCTTCAATAATAAGATTACGTTCGGCTGCACTTTTGAGCGCAAAGAAAATCAAACTGAGTAAAGAAAAGAGAAAAGATCCGAGATAACCCTTATATTTTCTTTTTGCATGCTCGACTTGTCCAATACGGAGCTGATCCCTTTAAGAAGGCCCCAGCTAGTATCTTCGCGCTTCGTCGAGTTTTATTGCACAACTTTGTCTAGAAATAATCAAGTTCGATAGTTACATCAACGAATTTTCCAATAAATTTTAAACAGAGTTCTATTAGTGTTCGTAAAGCAAACTTCGTTTGTTAATTTGGTTAAAATACCCTTCTTAGTTATTATATTAGTAATAGTTATTATCTTATTATTGTAATTATTTATAGTAAACCAAATCTATAAAGTTGTAAAGGTGAAAATATACACAATAATGGTCGAAATCGGTTCAGCGGACACAATTCGAACATTTACACTAAAGAAATTTCACCAGAAATTGTTTAAACAATTTTTTTAAATAGTTCAAAGTTGGAAATTTCATTTATCAACCGCAAACCCCTTGCGTATTGACAGATAAGGTAAAATTGTATAAAATCTTCTTCGTATAGATCGGAAATTTTTCTACAATAAAAGTCTATATGGGATGACTAGGATGATTTTACGGTTTTTAATTTTTCTGTAAACAATACTTTATGTACAGGATGGGCAAAATTTTATGGTTTTTATAGAGAAATCCATAACTATTTAAATGAATATAGTTAAATAACCCTAACTTAATCACTTTAGTAGCGTGAAATCGAGTTTTTAGGAGAAAAAGTCAACTGCATCACCACCCAGGAATTGAACCCGAGCATGATATATCCGGTGGCATGGCAGCAACCAACTACACTAGGCGACACAGCTTACTATCTTTCCTTTCGTCTCTTACCTAAACTTTAGAGCATCGAGACCGCGAAATATTTAATTACTAATTAAATCAGATCTTAATACTACTACTAATCTACAATTACATTTATTGCATGTACGCATCGAATTATTAACTAGAAGAAATATAGAAACTCGATAGAAAACTCAATGACAAAACGGACTTCGCGAGTTTCTTTTGTTTAGAGGTATATTTTTTAAATAGAAACAATACATAATATTGTAGTTGGATAAGTATTACTTATTCCAATAAACTTTTTTATGCTCTTTTCAATAATATCGTCCTATTTTATTTTTAAATGTTGAATGAAAAACGAAGAAAAAATAAAATAATAATTACAAATCAATAAAATTGTTAAAAAAATATAAGTATAGTAATATCATTGAAAAGGGGGTACAAACGCTATTCAAATATGTCACATCCAACTATGGTTGCTATTGAAAAAAAGAAAACTTTGTGTTATAAACCGAAAACTAACGAAGATATTTAAAACCCGTAACTAGGCGAGGGGTTTTTTTGACGTACAAGTGACGAGGTGAGGTTATGGCTACCCCAACTTTTTTCGTTCTCAGGTCTCGGCACTTGCTTAAATTACTGTTTTTAAACCGCAAGAAACATATTATAAAGAAAATTAAACCAAAAAACGTAAACAAAACAACATTTGACAGCCCTCAACAGAGCCAATCTTTGCACACGGTCGTACTACACTCTTTGCACACCACAGGAGTGTGACATTGTTGTCATTGTACTCGCGTCTTCTTGTCTGCTTTTCTTCGGGATTTCCCACATCTCGCCTGCTTGTCAATCGTCGCTGGTGGTTTTTGTGGAACATCTCCTACTAGGATACCGGCAATGGAATGACGCAACATACAGAGGTTGGCAAAACGTGCTTTTAAATGGGGCTCGACTAATTGGCGAGCCAAGGTTTTTATGAAATTGAGTCTGTTTTGGTGCGAGTTTCCCGGATATGCTGACCAGATCACATAGGTATTGACCATACTTATGTTGACCAACTGGTAAAGATAGCTAAGGGCCACCGTCTAGTCCTCCGATTGGTTGAGTAAATTGTGCACTTTTCGTCGAGTACATCAATCCCTCCTTTAGTAACGTTATAAAAAGCAACAATTTCTGGTTTCTTAGTATTAAGATCCGTATTGCTGCCATGGTGCATTGAAGACAACAGGAGCATGACTATGTTTTTCTTAGCAACGAACTAGTGAATGCCCACTTCTTTCTCTTTGGCATTTAGGAACTCAGATGGAACCTCTTTTTTGTTTTTTCGAAGGGTTCCTACATAAGTAAGACCTCTTGTGAGTAGCATTTTGGCTAGAGGCACGAAAGAGAACCAGTTGTCGGCCGTGATATTGCGGTTAGTCCCCTCTATCGGAGCGACAAGTCTCAGAACAACTTGAGCAGGTTTTGCCATTTCTTTTTCTTTATCAGTGAGCGTAGTGCCGTCACTATTTTTTTCTGCATAAATGTAGGTGTTCATTAAGTAGTGAGTCTTTGCATCACATAATTTCATCAGCTTGATTCCGTATTTACGGGGTTTTACGGGTTTTAAAATCCCTTCGGCTCATTTTATTTTCCTAAAAGTGTCCGAAGAATGTGGTAATATTTTTTTCTGTAACTTTAAAACTACCGAGACATCGACAAATCGACATTTAGCGAAAAATTGAACTTTTGCTTATAGTAACTCCAAAACAAAAGAAGATCGCGAATGCCGTTTTTTGTTATTGAGTTCCTCTCAAAAAAAGAGAACGAGAATACGCCATCCATTTTCATTGAATTTTAGACACCCTGTACAGTTATAAATCAAGAAATAGTGCTACCATCGTACCATTGGATAAAACATAAAATGAACTATGTATTCACCAAGTTTCTCATGTTTGCGATCAATAGTGCACACCCAGGTGCACACTATAAGGAGATATTATTCAAAGGTAATAAAAAATGAGGGGCCATTTTTTGGCATGTTTGGCACATTAGAAGGAATTGCGTAAAAATTTCTTTATTTTGAATCTTTTCAAAACTTGCAGATGACGTTTACATGCTTTTACTTTTTACAAAAATTACCTAAAATCGAGCATATCGGGCGTGCACTTTGACGACTCTCAGGTCTAAATTATTAATATTAGAAAAGGGTCGTTTACGACTTTTTTGTAGCAAATTTTCGGCTCTATAAAAAAGATTATAAACTTTAGTCATGCAAATGTTTCATTAGGTCTACTGAATCTATTTTTTTTCACGTTTCGAGAATTGATGTTGGTTATTTTCTTATTTGACTAGGCTATTATAGCTGTAGTTTGAATTGTTTCATTTAAAAGCACAGGAAGGAGTTTAGTTTAGTTACAGCTGTCTCGTAGTTTCGGTTAAGTATGGAATGCTGCCAACTTAATAAAAAAGTAATTTAATAGTCGCAAAATTTACAACAACGTTTATCGAGTAGGTATGTTATAGCACTATTATCTACTATGCAAGCTTCGACCTTGAGAAAAATTAAGTCAACGTAATTCTTGCAATAATGTTGTCGTTTGTCAAAAACAAATTCATGGCGTACCAGTGAAAATTCTAAAAAAAGTAAAACTTAACTTATTAGCATCAAAAAATAAAAAATATATAAGAAAAGAAAAAAAGTTAAGAATAGTGCAACTACATTGCTATTACTAATTAAATGTTTTTAAATGCACTTCAAGAGTTTTCAAATTTAAGTTCAGGGAAAAGTTAATTGCTTTTCAGGTGATGTTTACAACAAAGTTAGAAAAAAAATTGTTTTGTAGCTTGTTGTAACTTTCGAGTAAGCTCAAAATAATGTTTCAGCAAAAATAGAAAAAAGAAGCGTCTTATTGGTGAATTGGACAAAATTAGCGGTTTCTCTCTTAACTTTTTGTACTTGCGGGAATAAACTTGTATTTTTTTGTTAAATATTGTCTCTGTTAGGGGAAAAGTTTTTCATTGAAAACTACGTATTCATTTTATCAAATTACTGAAAATGAGGGAAATAGTCAAATTGAACTCTCTAATCGACACCTATAACTTTTTTAAATTGCGGGAACAATAGTATAAATTTACCTCTTTTTACGAAGTTTCCGGAGATCACACATAATTCTTAAAATAATGGTGAACATTGATCCTTATTTTAAAGCTTTTTTTGAAAGGAACCTTAGCATAATCCATATAAACCGGCCTAATCTAAGCATTTAAATCTGAAGAGTAGCTGAAATGGCTAACCACGATCTTGTTTCTTGTTTTATAGTTCTCTGTGACATATTTACCCCTTTTCGACCCCTTTACATCAGGACATACTCTTGGGTCACAGATAATGTTAGATCTAGATGAGTGATAAGATTTCGAGGTATAACCAGCACGAGTTTGTGAAAGTAGTAATTTTTCTCATTGGTTAGGTGTTTGGAAGCTCGATAGCTAGATTTGATTATGTTTGAGGATTTTTTAAGAGTGGCATGGCAAATTGGCCTTTCGAAGTAGGTACGGAGTTTCTTTTTACGGGCTGTTATATATCAAGTCGATGGTATATTAACTTAGAAAAGGACACAGTTTACTAAACCACACATCGGACAGTCCCTTTCAGTTCAGTGACTCCATACAGATTTGCGCATTAAACGTTTAAGACAGCCGCTAAATTACAATGGAACTCGTTCTTTTTCTTCAAAATAGTGGCAAAATAGAAAGCCCAACGTTAATCTTCACCTTTTCTTTTTCATTAAATTTAACTTTAAATGCGCGTAGTTTTTGTGTAAATTTATGTTTTAATATCATATAGTATGAACGCTTTTATTTTATATTTTTCTGTTTTAATTTGAAATTCCGCGGTACATATTTTGCATTACTTTAAATTAGTATAAATTATTCAGTTACGGATGCTCGTTTTTACCAACGCTTACACAATACTTAAATAGTGCTTTATAAACAATTTTATAATTAATTAAATTCCAAAACTTCTAAATTTAAATGAAATTTTAATAAAACATTAGAAAGGTAGGACTGTTGAAGTGGTGAAAAACCATTTCAAAAAGTTGACATAATGTTTCTCCCTTGGTGTTTTTCAGTTTTGACCTAATACTGTTATAAATTAAAATAAAATGCGTAAATTTTCAAAAACTGATTCGTTCGGAAAATATTTTGAAGCGGAAATATCCGTTTTAAAGTTTTCTGTGACTATCCACCAAGCACCAATCTTGAAACACACACTTTCCTGTTTGTATAAGCTTGAACTCGGGGAAAACCTACTTTAGCTAGGGCTATATCTTCGACTTTTGGAAAAGCTAAAGCATCAGGCTACAATTTTTCCAAGGTGTAGGCTAAGAATATGCCTATTTTGTGCAACATTCACAAATTTCTCTTGTAAGTTGTACATATTCTACACGAAGATTTAAAATTGAAATGAGCCAACATGTTGGAATTTGGGCCAAAAAACATATATTAGCAAAATCAAACAATCACAATAAACAAACAGTTTCTGGCATCCGGTACAACAAATTATGGGCACTAATAACTTTTTTGTGTAAATAAAGAGGGCTCATATTTAGTTTTGATTGTACTATAAATGTATTTTGACTTGGGCTTTTAACATAAAGGCAAATAAAAAAGTCGTTAAGTTCTTTTATCGTGTTTCGATCTAAATCAAAAATTCAGATTATTCGAAATACTTCTCAACACCCATATACTACTTGTTTCGTGTTTGTAATCATAAATCGTTACATAAAGTTCTGTTTACACAACAATTAAGGGAAATCTTACATTTTATTTATTCGCGAAAGGTTAAATTGTGCAGTATTTCAAGGTTAAACGTATTTTGAATATGTAACGAGCATTACAGGATATACCGGGTGTCGAATGATGAGATCTGAGACATAAGCTCCCCTAATGGTTTTATAAGAAAACTAAATAACTACTTTATTCGGCGTTAGCGGAGCCAATATTTGCCACTATTTAATTTTACATGGTAAAGTACAATGACTCAGATGTCAGTCGACACACGGTAGATTAAGTTGGTTGGAAAGTATATACACGTACAAATTAGTTTTTTGTGTTGCTTTGAATAAATAAAAGAAAATTGATTTACCTTCTTATAAATTTTACAAAAGGATAAATGTAACCGTTTTATAACGTTTATTGATTCCATCTTACACCCACGTTTCTAAATATCTTTTATTCATTACGCCCTTTATTTTGAGATATCAATTTTGATTTATAAGTTAATGCAATTCTTGGTTCTCGCTTTCAAGAATGGCTAAATTTGGCCAGTTTTACCGTGTAGTCCCTCCCAATTTTTGGTCGAGTTTCAAGATTAGGTTATCTTTTGTATTAGAGCATGTTTAATATCTGAGTACAGGTATCTATTATTTGTTTTTAAATACGTCAAATAAAAATACCACTTTTGGTGAAACTAGATGTGACATTGAATGCCAATTCTGAAATAGCGCCCTACATAAATATTTGTGCCGTATCTGCCGGATATAAGCTAATACGGCCTACTTCCAACTTTGAGACATCACAGATACGTCCAAATGTGACAACCGTTACGTTGAAAATTGAATAAGGAATTGAAAGAAAAATATATTTAGGGGACGGCCTTCTAGGCGTTTGATTAAAATTGAGAAAATCGCCTACTAAAATTAGGGAAATTGTTGCGGGTGGTTCGTTCAGATTTTTTGATGTCAAACAGAAACTCTGGAAGTAAAATTTAAAAATTATTTCTATTCTATGAACCCAATCAATAATCATTTTAGTCAATTTCTTTCTCTTCGGAAAGCCACATTTTTGTTTTTTAAAGTAGCCCTCGAAGGCTCTAGAATTTCTCATTATCGAGCATTGTCCTTGCTACATCGAAGCAGTTTTGTTTTGTTTATACATTCAGTTCAAAATTAAATTCCTTTGTATCGCCGTGTTAAAGCCATTTTGTCGATGAATTTTTTTCTTTTGACTGCAACTAAACTATTTTACAAGTTCTTCTTTTGATTTAATTTAAAATTTGCCGTACAACAAATATCTACCAACGAATTTAAACTTGGAAATTGTTTAAATATTAAAAGGAAATTTTACAACGAAAATTCTTTTGTATTCTTCACTTATAACTGGAAAATTGACATTTGAGAAAACGTTATAATGTATTTAAGACCGACATACATAACGTGAAACCTCTGGGAAATACGTTACTATTTTACAAAACATTGCTGTGTCAACTTAAAAAAAGGAAATGGAATATAATAAAAATAGCAAGAAAATAAAACTCTTAACTCTCTCGTAATAGAGTCGAGTGTAATTGATAAATGGAGAAGAAGGAAAACTTGTCAAAGGCGAGCTTATTTCGAGATTTTAATTAAATAACGCAATTACTTGATAGTTGATTGCAACAAAACAATTTGTGTCTCGGCTCTAGGATATAACTTATCATCTTATGATATTAAGGATTTTGTTAAGATCAACAGTGCGAAGACTGTTGGAGTCTGCTCTAAAGCAGAGACGTGTGGGACATCGATCGAACTAAAGCTAAGGACAAGGACTGATCATTTAAATGAAGTTGAGGGCAGCCATTATTAAGAAGGCTCTCTACTTAGCGCTAACCTACGTAGCCTGAAAGAAATCGTGTAATAATAATGACGAGAGCTACTCTCATGATCATGAATATTGCGAGAAGGACGTGCACAAACAGCGGAGTTCCTCGGTGACACATTTACAGTTTTACTCCTTGGAGGTCTCAGAGGCCCGACTTACGTAAAAATAATTTTTTTCAACAAATGCGTAAATGGTGATTCTCCTAATTATTAGATAAGTCATGCGAAAATTATTTTGGGCGTTTTAATTTTAATTATGAAGTCATCCCATTGGGCAATCTTAAAATTACTTTTCACTAAAAGCAGTTCCTTACCTACAAGGGCCTATTAAATATTTTACTAGATGAAAAAATAAAATACTTAATAAAAGCCGGGTTTCTTGTGTCTGCTTAAGAATTCTACAGGCTTTCCCGGCACCTTTTGTTTAAATTTATTTCTTTAAATTTAAACCAACAAAGCGGAACATATTTTTTTAATACGACATAATTATTTGGTTAAAAATCAGACATTGATATCATCGTAATAGTTTAATTTAAATGTAATTTATTGAAACGCTCATTAAGTTCAATTTGTGCAGAATTTACATACAAAAACATTTTTCAAAATCTTCAACATCAAAATCCTAATTGAAAATTAATGACGTACTATCCTTTTACGAGTATATGCTAATGTCAAGTATAACCATTGATTTTACATTATGTCGGTTAGGTGTATCACTAAAAAGCACAAGCTATCAACAATCTGAACTAAATTTAAATCTAACAATTTTTCAACCACGTCATTTTGCATTTATATAATTTAATTTCCAAATTGTGCTACCGAACGGAGATAAAGTATCTAAGAGTGGTTTTAAAATAAATTACCCAATTTTATGAGAGAACGTCTAAGTTTAAAACATATTATGCTTGGATCACTACTTTTATACGAGGTCTGACCAAATGAAACGGTAAATTGGCATCGTCTCGATTTTAGATTATATTGACTTTGAGGTCGAAACGAGCACATATTATAAAAATATGTAGGTAACCTCCCTCAGAAGGAGGTGCTGATGTGCCTTCCTACACTGGACTCGATTTGACTGCAATGATGGGGACTATAAAATATGGAATTCACGGAGACACCAAAATTCTCGAGCAGTGCTCCAACAAGCTACTTCTCTTGAAGAAGGATGCAGACCGTATCTTCCTAAAATAGACACTGAGTAGAGATTTCTAAACTTTAACGGATTCAACTGAGAACATCGAAGCAGACATAACTGTCTTTACTGACGGATCTAAAAACTCAAAGGGGGTCTGGAGCAGGTGTATACCCAGCTAAGCTGAGCCTACCTACCTCTGGGAAAATATGCTTCAGTTTTTTAAACTGAACTGAACGGGGATATTAGAAAGCGCCAATGATAGCCTTTACAAAAAAATCATAAAGAAGAAAATACTGATATCGACAGACAGTAAAGCTGCCTTGCAAGTCTTAAACATTGCAAGGTAACCTCTGGCCACTTGTAGGAGTGCATAGAGCTACTGAATCAGATATTCAAAAATAATGTTCTTATACTCTGTTTGGTTAAAAAGCAGCAAGAAAATGGGAGTAATGATAAATTAGACGAGCTGACGAAGAAAGGTTAAAACAGCCTTCCCTGTGACCCCGAGCCAAACAATTATAGACTGAAAGATAGACACGCCACACAAGCTGTCGTCTGATCAAAAGAGCTCCTTCTTAAAAGTTTGCAAAATATTATCTACAACTGCCCACTGCGACACTGTTGACTTCATTAGTGTTTGGCTGAATTGAGTAAATAATTCCATATGCCATGGATGCGAACTAGAAAACGAAAAGGGTTCAACATGTGCTTTTCTACTGTCCAGCTCTATCGTCGACAAGAAGATACGTTTGGGGAATTCGTTGCTCGATATAGCCAGAATGAGCACCACCCATCCCGCCATAATTCTAGAGCTTATACCTACAAGTTGGATGGATCGAGATCTTTTGGGCATGGAAAGGCTGCTTGGAGGTAGTACAATAGCATATATTGGTCGTAACGGCCTAATTATTGGTCTAATCTTGTTTTTTGTGCATTTAACTCTTCAAATTATATCTGTAGAATTTTTTTAGTCCGAGACTACACCAAAACAGTTCTTAAGAAGCTCCTTTTTCGTTACTTAATAACGCTGTGGTACTGTCCTACCGTTGAATAATTCCTAAACTCTAGCTATAGAGATTTAGGTTTGCAATGGTGTTGGTGACTTAGGCCACTCGCAGAGAGGTCCAATAGAATGTAAGGAGAGTATTCATTATTGCACCTCTCTGCTGGTGGTAGAATCACCAACACCATTTCAAAACGAAACCTCTATACACTCGCTGTATACTATTTGATCCCACCTGGTATATCCATTCGTTTTGCTATTTGAATGCGCAACTGGATAATAACTTAAAGGGAACTTCATAGCTCTTTAAAGATTTTAACTTTAACGATGACAATATTGTTTTTGTGCAGAAATTTTATACGGTAAAAATTCTCTTGGGCTATGTTGTGCTTCGTTGAAGCATTAACGAGGTTGAAAATTTTGTTTTTCATTTATTGTTTGGATTCGAAAAGAACAATATAGCTAAACAATAAAACAGTTTTTGTTAAAAAGGGTTCTTTAGAATATTTTTAGCTTCTCTTTACGCTCGTTCAGTTTTGTGTAAATGTTTTGTCTACGGTTCTCTTGACGATAGTGTTATCAGTTCAAAGTTTGAGGACTGTTGTAAAGGCTGTCGTATTTTTCTATTTTCGAGATAATAATTTACGCGAAATATTAAAAAATGCCAATTAATTGTTACAACCTCGCTAGACCAGTTCAGTATCCGAGTGCTGTTTTATATTCTTCTGATTTAGGCTAAGACTATAATAGATGCAGTTCATGAAAAGTACTACCGGGGCCAAGTGGCTATTGTGGGTACTTTAGAAACCAATTTTTATACTTTTCTCCTTTATACTCTTCCCCCCTATATTTTTTGTATAATTTTTTCTTCTCGTTAACCCAATAATTTAGAGTATAGCATCGAGTGTTTCTGATCAGATTCGAGCACCTGAAAAGAAAAACAGTTTTATAACTAAAAAAGTACTTAAGCGGTTATTTTTATTTTATTTTATATTTGCTGATCTTTTTAGCTGCTGTAAATGCTTTTATTCCTGGAGTACATATAAAAAAAAGGAACTTCAAAGGGGACATTCGAAAAATAGAGCGGCACCTACTTAGTATTTTCAAAAGAGGAAAAAATGTAAAACGCTTGCCCTTTTATTTATGCATTAAAGTAGATTACATTCTTGAAAGCACTTAAACTTGTTGAAGTAAAACAGATTTACAATTCTTTATATATAACGAGGTGCTCGAATAAGAAGATAGTATAAATGCTGGCATGAGAAAATTGCTCAGCATAGGAAGTTATGCCATTATATGGTTCCAAGCTTTTGCGAACAAGTAGTAACCAAGTGTTGAAGACGTGTGCAATTTCTCCAAAATGTTCTCTCTGCTCTCAGTATTTGAATATGTCTCAATTGTAAACACTACTACGTTATATAAACATTATAAATTGAAACATAGAAATACAAATTTAGGATTCGAGAAATACTTTAGTATTATTTACGTGTGTAGGCGCTTGAGAGAGACATTTACGAAGCGATTAATTATTAAATTTGTTATTCACTTGTAGCTCGTAGCTGTTCTTTTAATTTGTTTATAAATTCTCGATCGTTCTAATGAAATGTTTATTTAAAAAGATGCAAGAACCAAATGTGTCTGCTCGCCAGGTAGTAGGTATGCATCTCTAATTAAATATTAACTGGTGGAATTTGTCTTATTTTTCGGAGATTGTTTTTCTGACACTAAAAAAATTTTATACTGAATTTTTTCAAGCTGATTTGAGTAGCTCCAAAACTGTACTTGCTGTTGGAGTAGGTATAGTACGTTTATGTCGACTTCCACTCTTCCACTTGCCACTACGGCATTAACTTGGGAGCAGTTCGAGAAGAGTGGGTTTTTGCTGTTGTTTCAGTTTTTGGCTTATAACTTCAAAACTATACACTTTTTGAAAAAAGTGCTCTTATATAAGTAAACTACATAAAATTTCTTACAAATTATATTTAAAAAAGTTTTTTCTCAGGCGAACGGTTTAGGCGCTAGAGCACGTTGAAGTTTGACGAAATTTTCAAAATCTGCAAAGAAACTGTTTTCTTGGTTTATCCCTTAAAACTCGAAAACTACGCACTTTTAGAGAAAAATTGTTTTTTACAAAAATAAAGTAAATTGAATTTTCTATTAATTATGCCTTTTGAATTTTTTTAATCAGACAAACAGTTTAGGTGCTAGAGCGCATTGAAGTATAGTGCCTTGAAAAGGGTGGATTTCCGTGAGTCTTAAAATTTGGTCTTCGGACCATACTAGCCAATTGCACTTCGAAAAAATGACCAGTTTGGAAATTTTGTATTACTACGCCATTAGATACGTTCAAAAACTTCTTCAACAACGATTTTACGTTGTTTGAAAATCGTTTAAAATAACTGTGATATGCGAGACGGAAATAGAATCTGCCACAGCTACTTGCTAAAGCTATATCAAGGATCAAGGCGTTACGGCCTAACGGCTTGTCACACGAAAAAAATACAAAACAAAATTTTTATTGTGCACTAAGCAATAAATAACTTTCGTGTAAAATTTTGTTTATTTAAGCCTCAAATAAAAAGTTATGGTCGAAATAAAAAAAAGTCGCCACTCGTCTTTGCTATTGCTTTTAAATAACTAATAACCAAAAAATTTGGAACTACTGATGCGTGCTCATCGAAAGGGCAATTCAAATGTCTTTTAATAAAAAAAATAAAATAAAACTGACTTCAAGGGCTAAATACTACCTAAAATGCGAGAATTTCGTTATGTCATTCGACCAGCTATACCTACCTAATACATCATGATTTAGAAATAGTTTTTCAATCTCCTCAAAGTACGCCAAAACTTACTTGTTAAAACTTTAATTTTAGAAGTAACTATAAAACCAAAAGTAATTTTCCACGCTTTATTTTAATAATACACCCTACTCCTCTTTCAAAGAAAATTTTCTCGGCTTAATATAGACTTTGTTGGAAAACTTTTGTAAAATTAAATTATTAATAGACCAATAAACACATTTAAAGTAAGTTTTGAGACAAAAGAGATTAATTTAATTTAATTAATTGATATGCAACTAAAATTTAATTATATTTGGCTTAGAATTTAATTTTCAACTCATTTATACACCCCCTTATACTGTTGGCATTCGAAATTGTGTGAAATTGTAAATTTATAGTTAAATTCTTGATTATAAGATTGACTATATTAAAAGGTTTGATAAATGGTTTTAGGTGCCATGCAAACATTCAATTATGTTGCCCCGTATTTTACACCAATAATTTGATTATGCGTGTTCATTTTGTAATCGTTTAATATTAGTTTATACACATTTTTAAAGAGTCAATTCATTTTTTGAGGACGAACAAGGTGTCTTAAGCCGTGTGCGCCTAATTTATTACCATTGGAAAGGCACGTTTCGAATTTATTTCCTAATTATTTTCGAAATTACAATGAAGAGTCGGAGGTTAACGAGATGGGGGTGGAATAAAAATTATTTGCACTCTCTCATTTCGACTTTGCGTTAAAAATCGTATGAAATAGAAGTAGGGGTGAGTACTAAATTTATTGTCGACTTACCCTTGCAAAACAATAGAATGCGGCTGCGCTTTAAATTTTAAATTCCATTAAGAGGATGATTTTTTGATAAGACAAGAGTAAAGGGTAAACTTAGTCAGAGGTCAGTAACACATTTATCTACGGTCTACACCGCTCTTGAAATGTGGGCGTGGTATTTCAGCTGTCACTTTGGGGTAAAGTTTCTAGATAGTTTCAATCAGATTGAAATTCAAACTCTTGGGCGGTTTACTGAAATGCCTGCTAAGATTGTAGGGGTCTCGCACTTACAACATCGTCAAAACCGCCCGAGGACTTGAATTTAAAATGACACAATTGTTTAAGAGGACCTTGACCAAAATTATGACCAGGTTCAAAAGAGCCTGGTAAGTTAGGCTTAGCCCTACTACTCACATGGTGACTAATACCCCCTTGTTAATTTCCTGACTGATTAATCTGACTGAACGGGTATCAAAATAAGGGAAATAAAGCCGCCCATATCCCTCGTGCTTGTTCATCAGACTTTGCTCATCGTGCTTGTTTTTCAAGCCCGATAAGCCCACAAACCTCATGCGTCATCGTATCAAACTTTTGTCACGTTGACCATTGACCAATGAAAAATCGCAAGGTTTGTGGGCTCATCCGACTTAAGAGTAAATCACGACGGCTTGTTTAATGTTTAAGTTTTTCGACTCACGCTTTGCTGCATATCAGCGCCCTTTTTACCTTAGTGTTACTACATGTTTTTTAACCTAGTGAACTGTTTAATATTTTTTTTAGTCAAATAGATAAATCTAGTACTAAATTCAAAAAAAAAATATGTGTATTGAATCATTGCTTGGAGATGAAAAATGAGTTTTCCTTCCTCTTAGGCGTGGTTAGGTGGAAAATATTGCTGCGAGGCATGCGTCTAGGTGTGATTTATTTAATTGTTAGTAATTTAAATCTTCTGTCAACATTATTCATCTCTTTAATTACACGTAGGTAACTCGAAATAATTTTGGTTAGAAATAAAAATTACAACAAATCAAATTTTAGATTATCTAAGTGTCAGTTTTGTAAAAGACCATTAAAAGATATCGTGAATAATCAGTGAATAATTAAAACGGGAACTTTGTTTAATTTTGGAGGTTTTCTTTATTAGCTTTTCAGGAAATTCGATGCAAATTATAATTAAATTGTGTCGTCTTGGTAAGGATTTAGTATTAATATAACTTTGGTAATCTTAAATGCTAAATATGCCGTCTCTTTTGAATTGTAAAGGGGAAAAAATTAATTATTAAATCAGGAAACGAGACGACAAAAAACGGGTTACAATTTGATACTCACTAAAAGGAAGATGTTTCACTTGTTGCCATCATGACAATTTACATTGTAGTGGCTCGAACATCAACCGCGATTAATTTGGCTCTAGAGAGGAAAATATTGGTCGTATAAAAGAGCGTTCAAATTTGGTAGTTATTTTGCGCGAATTTTTTCCCCTTCTGCTTCAAAAGAATGAAGCTCTGGGGAACTGGCAGATAAGCGTGATCTGTGCTTTCCAAGAGAAAATTCACCGGTCGCTGGAAAAATTGCAAAAATTAAACTTCATTTTTGTGTTTTTTTTCACTTTTCTTTTTATAAATCGCCTTCATTAAGAAATTTTTTAGTCTCTCGAGATCCATTACGGTAAAAATAACAAAAATATTTGGAAATGGGAAGCTTTTGTGATTAGCAGTTTATTGAGGCAGTTATAATGAACGGTTAGTGCCTGAAACTGCTGGCTTGTAAGCTTCCGGTTATGAATACTATTTTTTTATTAATATTAAATTATTTTAAGGCTCTTAAAATCGTAATGCGTAAAGCAAACTTCTTATGTTAATTATTAATCTTAAAAGACTAATTGTCTGGAACGTACATAAGTTAGTAGCTTAGAAGCTTAAACATTCAAAATGAATTAAAATGAAGTGGAATTATTAAAAAATTTTCTTCTGACATTTTATTTCCGCAACACAATCAAATTTCTATTTAGAAACTAACTAGAGTTCTCGCGTGTCCCTAACTTCAAATCGATCGGTTGAGGCATTCGAAAGTTATCTGTAGGTAGTAGAACGGACATACGAACAAACGAGCGGACAGACTAACGACAGGCAGACTGACGAATTAACCACCGGCATTGCAAACCACATCTATTATACAAAATACCTCAAATCGATTGTCTGAAATTTGTACAATGCAACAATTGCAACACCCATTTTACAGGTAGTATTAGGTACAATGTGAAAATTGAGAAAGCTTTCCTTTGTTTAAAAAATAAAATATTCTCTCGGTGAAATTTTTAATTGTTGTGTGCTGTAATTAATAAATTTAAAGGGGATTAACATTTTTACGTTCAAAATGTTAGTATAGTGACGCCTAATTATTATGCTTAGCGGAGCTTAGATTATCTCAAACTCTCGTAGAATTTTTAATGTTTTTGTCAGATTTTTCATGCATACAGGGTCACGTCACGATTTTTCATAATCGCGATAACGTTTAAAAAATAAGTAAAAACGAAAATTGTACAGGGTGACCCTTAAAGAGCAAGCTGCAACGTAATAGCACATAGGTCCAAGTAACACCATGCCACAGAGATTCAGGACGTCCGATAGGGTAATTTTTTTGCTTTTTAATTGATTTCCATGTTGAGTACTCTTGTAGCTTGTAGACGCATCTACACATATTTATTTAATTCACATCCGTGTGGCCTTAGGCCAAGGCCTTTTTATCCCTTTAACGATTTCGCGATAAAATTTTAAATGTTTTTTACGAATAAGAATTTTCTTCGGTGAAAAGTTTTAAACTTTTCGGTGTTGAATGTCTAGGCGGCGGCATTGATGTAAAAATGTAAATAAGTAATACTATAGGATTTCTTACGAGGTAAAATTTTCTTGTAACAACGTAGTAGGCAGGAAAGCAGTCGGGAGAAAACAAAGAGATAAAGCTAATACTCTCCATCTTTCACCGAGACGTCTAACTGAAGCAGACTTTAGATTCGTACGAGGGTCGTCTGAAAGTTTTCTGCCATTCTTATCTTTGAAATATTTTTTTAAAGGACCTGGACTTATTGTTTGCAACATCATCGAACTGATATTAGTAAATTTGAAAGCTATGTATTTTACAGTAACTAAAGAGTAGTTTAGAGTGTAACCTTCTCTCTAACTCGATTATCTCTTTGGAGATCTAATGTAGGTCTTATGTCTTATCCTTAATGATGGTCTTAATATCCACTATTTTTGAAGCTATGTGTATTACTAGTTATATTCAACTAGCAAAGAGGTGCTCTTTTGCAACTCTGGTAATTTGAGACCCTGCTATAAGGGGTTAGTTCGATCGAAATGACCAAAAACGCTGCATAAATCAAACAGTATGTTTTCGAGAAAATTGCAGGTTTTAATGCGCAACAGTAATTAATGAGCACTTCTTTGCGTTCTTTTGGTGATGTATAAAAAAGCAGGCTGGCATCTAACTATCGAGGGCAATTTATGGATAACAATTAACCACAGTCGGTAAAGGTCCAGTTTCAAATTTATGTTTTTTATTTATCCTTCCATTTTTATAAATTAATAAGGTTTTCTCGGACGCCACCATGAGTCATTAGGAAATGAGAAAATAGAAACTTTGATTATTTATTTATTAAACTGCAATAATATTCAAATAATAATTTGTTGTCACCATTAGATAAATTGGCCTATTATTTGTGAAAGAGAAGAAAGAAAATTAGAAAGTACTCCTTGTAAGAAAATATCTTTTGAAAATAGAAAAATTTTGTCATTGAATTATAACGAGTTTGCTCATTTGGAAACTGAAATACAGGACTAAAGTACGCCCCCGTGCAGAAAATTCCGTCACTTCTTCCTTTCTTTAGTTATAATAAAGTTCAAAAATAACGAGATACAGTTTAAAGGGTCTATTCAGAACCATAAATATTCGCGCTAATGCTTTGCGAATTTGACTAGTAATTCGATCTTGGAGTTTGAAGGCGAACTACTTACAACTGGGCACTGTAAAATGTTTTAAATTGTTGGACAAGAACGAGTGTCTTATTAGCTTTAATTTTGGTCAGTTTGAAATTGTTCGGTTCATTAGATTTTGTTTGATGCCCTGTTTTTTGGAATTACGAAATTCTGTGGATTTGACTAGTAATTCGATCTTCGAGTTTGAAGACGAATTACTTACAACTGGACGCTGCAAAATTGTTCAAATTTCTGGACAAGAACCAGTGTCTTATTGGTTTTAATTTTGAGCATTTTGAAGTTTTTCGGTTCATTAGATTTTGTTTGATGCCCCGTTTTTTGGAATTTCGAAATTCTGGGGATTTGGGTAGTAATTTGATATTTGAGTTTGATGACAAATTACTTACAACTGGACATTACAAAATTCTTCAAATTGTTGGACAAGAACAAGTGTCTGATTAGCTTTAATTTTGGTCACTTTGAAATTTTTCGGCTTATTAGATTTTGTTTAATGCCCCGTTTTGAAAATTACGAAATTTTGCAAATTTTGACAAGCAACTTGATTTTGACTTTGAAGGCGAACTACTTACAACTGGGCACTACAAAATTTTTCCGATTGTTGGACAAGAACAAGTGTCTTAGTGGCTTAATTTTGAGCATTTTGAAATTTTTCGGTTCATTAGATTTTGTTTGATGCCCCGTTTTTGGAATTACGAAATTGTGCGAATTTGACAAGTAATTCGATATTTGAGTTTGAAGATGAATTACTTACAACTGGACACTACAAAATTTTTTAAATTTCTTAACAAGAACCAGTGTCTTATTAGCTTTAAGTTTGGTTATTTTGAAATTTTTAGGATCACTAGATTTTGTTTGATGCCCCGTTTTGGAAATTACGAAATTGTGCGAATTTTGACAAGTAATTTGATCTTTGACGTTGAAGGCGAACTACTTACAACTGGGCACTACAAATTTTTTCAAAATGTTAGACAAGAACAAGTGTCTTAGTGGCTTAAATTTGTCCATTTTGAAATTTTTCGGTTCATTAGATTTTGTTTGATGCCCCGTTTTTGGAATTACGAAATTGTGCGAATTTGACAAGTAATTCGATATTTGAGTTTGAAGATGAATTACTTACAACTGGACACTACAAAATTTTTTAAATTTCTTAACAAGAACCAGTGTCTTATTAGCTTTAAGTTTGGTTATTTTGAAATTTTTAGGATCACTAGATTTTGTTTGATGCCCCGTTTTGGAAATTACGAAATTGTGCGAATTTTGACAAGTAATTTGATCTTTGACGTTGAAGGCGAACTACTTACAACTGGGCACTACAAATTTTTTCAAAATGTTAGACAAGAACAAGTGTCTTAGTGGCTTAAATTTGGCCATTTTGAAATTTTTCGGTTCATTGGATTTTGTTTGATGCCCCGTTTTTGGAATTATAAAATTGTGCGAGATTGACAAGTAATTTGATCTTTGAGTTTGAAGGCGAACCACTTACAACTGGACACTACAAAATTCTTTAAATTTCTATACAAGACGTAAGGGCTTATTAGCTTTGATTTGGTACATTTTCAAATTTTTCGATACTTTAAATTTTGATAAGTAGTACCTACTTGAACTTGTGTCTATTCGCACTTGAAGGGGATCGTATTGCAGTTTTTGCAGTTCTGCCCTAAATTAATGCTCATTCCTGGTGCTCTCTCGTATAAATATAATTTTATTTAAACGAATTTAATCGGACACACATAACGTTTTCCTAAATTCATCAACGCCACTGACGGTAATTTATTTTGTTAAATAAATTTTGCATAAAAACTGAATAATTAACACTACGTAACCAGTAAAATTCGTATAACATCAAAGCACAGAGTTGAAATTAGAAATTATCCCATAGATTACTAATTAGTCACTTTTTAGTGCTCAGTTAAAAAGTAATCAAAAGTTCGTGATTTTTTTTGCAGTTCATAATACTTCAAACGACCCTTTTATTAAACTTACCGTTAACCATACCGATGCCTAAAAACTCTTTTAGCTTATTAATTTGCGTTTCTTTGCTTTAATTCGAGCTTTAACTTAAAATCTTGGGCGCTTAAACACGACAAGTTTTGTTGAAGCATCAATTAGCACCTCTTCAAGTACTTACCAATTAGTGAGACCATAATAGTACAATGAACGGTAATTATAACTTAGGAGGCCAGGTAAGGACTAATTAAAAGGACTTGTAGAAGCAAATAACGTTTTTGGAACACATGCTTCTAATAGTATTGTTAAGTAAAGTTTGGAAAATCGTTAAGGTCTTAATCTAAGTTTGTAATTACTTTTTTCTACTACAAAATCTTTTAATTTTGAACTTACAACTACTTAAGAATTTTGTTAGTTGGTAATCACTACATTAATCAAAACTTTTATTCATTAAGGGTATATAATGTATATTTTACATGGTGTGCACTACCAAGATCTAAGATGAACGTGAAGATTTAAGGTTGTTTTGCACGCTTTTGCGAATTCTTCTCTCCGGTTCAATTTACAGTCAAAGTTATGAGTTATGATATCAATAGGAAACTAAAATGATTGTGCGTCGAATGGTACTAACGATTAAGATTAGAAGTATAGCTCGTTCACAACTATTCGGATGTTGGCGTTTTGTCTTTTTGGCTTGAAACAGTAGGAAGCCTGCACCAAAGACACTTAAATTTTAGGAATTGGTTTCAATTTATTTTGAAACTATTGAAATCATCTGAATTTTGTTGTGTCTCGAGAAATTTATTTAACGTACCGTAAAGTTTCGGTATAAATGTTGTATTTACGATCCAAGAAACATAAAGCAACGTATCGGTCAAAATTGTAATGAGAAAGTGGATTGAAAGGAGGCTTAACGAAGTTACAATTTTAATGAAAATTTAAATTCAAAGATGTTACATTTTCAAATTACACTAAATCAAAATATAACTCAAAACTTGAAGACACAAATTATACAGTAACTTAACTTCACGATTCATGAATTTTTAATATAAAGTACAAAAACTTATTATATAGCAGTTAAAATGTAATTGTTTATGCTTAATGTGTTCTTAAATTAAACAAAACTTTAGATTCAAAAGTTTGGTGTGTAATTATATTCAACGCTCGTTACAATTTAAACTTTTGACAGTTCAAATTACAATTGGAATAAAACAAAATTGCTTACCAATATTATAATAGTGGAAGCGTGGTTTTTTTAAAAGTTATTAGGTTTTGTTTTCAATCTGCACTAAACTAAAATAAAGTTGGTGGAATAAAGACCAGCACTAATACTGCCAAACAATGTCTATTGTTGGCAATGGACAACGGCCAACCGACGGATGTAATCTACTTGGATTTCGAGAAAGCTTTCGATCGAGTCCCGACTAATAGACTGCTATGCAAGCTGGAACATTTGGGCGTTAGGGGAGATTTGCTCAGATGGATTGAAAACTTCCTAAAGAATAGATCGTTCCGGGTAAGAGTTGATGGTAGATTCTCTGACTCATTTCCTGTTCGCAGCGGTGTTCCACAGGGCTCAGTCCTTGGCCCTGTTTTGTTCGTGGCCTACTTGTATGATCTGCCCCAAGGGTTATCATCGCACATATCATCATTTGCCGACGACACCAAACTGTCGAACAATGCTCTGACCCATCATCTCTCCTTGCAACGGGATCTTAACAAAATTCAGCACTGGTGTAACACTTGGCTTCTTACCCTAAATGCCTCAAAGTGCAAAGTCCTACATGTAGGCCACAACAACCCTCATCGTCAGTATTATCTGAACAATATGGAATTGTTGGTGTCACTGTTAGTTCAGATCTGAAATGGGAGCTCCACATACGCAAAATTACCAAGAAGGCTAATTCCATAACGTATTTAATTAAATGCGCTTTCAAGAACCCTAGTCCGAAACTCCTTCTGACTATCTACAAATCCTACGTGAGACCAATACTGGATTATGCGGCTCCAGTCTGGGCGCCATACTTTGCAAAGGACATTGACTTGCTGGAAAAAACCCAACGAAGATTTACTAAACTTGCACCCTCGTTGAGACATGTTAGCTACCCTGATGGGTGGGGAGGCTTCGTCTGCCAACTTTGGAGGCCAAGAGAGTTCGAGGTGATCTCATCGAAACCTACAAAACTACCGACTACCTATTCGTTGAGCACTAGCGCTCACCTAAGGGGCCACCACCTCAAGCTTGTCCCGGAGAGGTTTCATAGGCATTGCCGCAAATTTTTATTGTCAACCGAGTTGTGAGCGCATGGAATGCGCTACCTAGGGACGTTGTGAGCGGCGCTTCTACCAATTTATTTAAAAACCGACTAGACGAGCATTTGGAAAGCTTTATGAGCTACTCAAGTGTCTATTTTTGGTTTTTTGTATATATCTGCACTGTACACTATGTAATGTAAAGGTCTTATCGGCATTGCGCCGCCTTCCTTTGTAATATATAATAATAAATAATAATAATAATAATAATAAATCAGTAATGACAAAAATGTTTTGATATTAGCCAAGAAAGATTCGAAAAGCGTTGGTATACCAACCGGCATTTTTTAATGCAACATTGGGTTGAAGTAGTACTTTTGTGATAAAAAAGATTTTATGAACGCTTTTCGGCAAAATTGATTTTGTATTGCCTTTCGAGAGAAAAATTTTGTTTTCAAATGTACGTTTTTATGTCACAAATCGTTTTAGAAGCGTATCGCTGGGGAGTACTTATAATTTTTAGAATAAAACCCTTTATCGGGTTTTACTTCATTTTTAGTAGGCTATCATTAGTCATTAGGCTGAATTAGTTCATGAATAAATTAGTTCAAAAGCACATATTGACACACTAGTAGACCGATGTTTTAGAAATATAGAACAATTCAAATCAAGAACCAATATCTATGGAATAAACAAATTTTGTTCATTTTTAATAATTTTTTTGTATTTGGAAAAAAATATGAACATATCTACGTTACAAAGCGAAGTACTTCGCTACAAAAAAATTCTTTTAAACGAGAAACACTTAAAAATTTGCATATATGCGCTTTTAAAGTGCATTTGCGAGTTGAAATCTTTTTTTCTACTCACATTACGTTAAATTGAACTCTTTTAGTTTATCGATTTGATAAAAATTACCAGTGTAATAGTACGAGTTTTTGATGAATTATTTTAATTAGAGAATAGCGAGGTAACGGCATAAAAGTTTTCAGTTGAAAAATTGGTTTGATACATCAAAAGCATTCATTTCATTAGCTTAATTGGGAAAAAAATTAATTTTCTTTATGTAACACATATTTGATTAGTTTAAAAAAATTAATGCTCGCAGTTGTTTTTAAATAGAGTCGAGGATGCTCTTCATTTAATTTCAAATAAATACTCCGTCTGTGGTAGACACTACAGTAGTAGTTTATTTTGTGAAAGGAAATTAATCAAGCAACAAAATGGAAAAATCGACTGCAAAAGTTAATATTGATGAACGTATACACTATACAGTGTGTCTCGTTTGGCATACTATTGTTTTTCTTAAACAATTGGATCAAATTTTTGTTTTATTTTGAACAACATTTTACCAACACTAAGATACTCAAGAGTGACCTACTAGACAATTTATGCCATCATTAATATATATTTTATTCATGTGCGTATCTATATCTGTTAATTATTTGAAGTTAATGAGGTACTTTATTTAATGTCACTGCCACAATACGAATTGAATTAATTATTAATTCATAAAAGTAAAAGAAGAATTTACAATTTAGAAAAGTGCTATGGGACGTCAGGGGCAGAAAGTGGTTTCAAATCAGACATCTTAGTTTCCATCTGCGTTTTATAAGAATAGCTCTAAATACGGTTTCAAGAACATGACAAGCGAATGAAATCTTTCTTCCTTTTCTACTGGGTGTACTTGTGATATTGTGCCCCTGAGAAAGTTACTAAGCGAGGACGTCCATTTCAAGAACTGAAGTGACGGTTTTGGCCGCCATTTTGCAATGTCGTAGCTTAAACCTTCTAAAATACCCTTCACTAAAGCAAAAAGCGATTTTTGGGTAGACTGGGTAGACTTTAAAAGATCGTCTTGATTAGACACGCAGTATTTTCAACTTTTAACATCAATGGCTGTTGTTACAATACGAAATGAGTTTCGATGTTTATTTTAATTTCAGCGGTCGTGGGCACAGAATCAAATTGTTTAAAGATTAGAAAATTACTCGGAGCAGAGTACAAAAGTACAAAAAACAGCAATTCTGGTATTCGTATCCTTTGTGAGCCAACAAAATAAGTTTTTTATGTGCTGGTACTTTAAAGTAAGTAACCCTAAGCACTTTAAAAGCGTTTAAAAAGTAACGTTAATTAAACATTTGAACCGAGAAGAAAAAAGAGATGGTAAAAAGTAGTTTAATTTAAATAAATTGCACTTGCAACAAATTAATAATAAGAATTGCTCGAATTAGATTTTATCTTTAATAGAATTACTGCACTTATTTTTTCGAGTCACGTAACACCGTTAATTCTACGTGTTTATTAGATTCCAACACGTAACTTAAAGTCTCAATCTAAATTGTGTCTTTGTGGCATTGAAAAGCGAAGGGTGCTCAAAATAATTTGCTTTATCAGTTCATGTTTTCAAATTACATACGCACCCCAATAGCCCATTAGCGACTTGAAGAAGTTTGGCACTTTGGTAAGGAAATAATCCACGGGACGAATAGAAAAAATGCATCTGAAGTGTGTCAAGAAGTTTAAATTAAATGTCATATTTTGACGTAGGTTGCTTTTGTTTTGAGTAATAATTGATAAACTGGTGTGGTGGGTGAAAATTATCCAAGTGTTCTCGACACTTTCGGCATCGTACGAAGACATTTATTTGGTTTTGCATTTCCATAAAACGGCCTTTTCTCACTTTTGGATATTTTATTTTAACGTTTTTAGAACAGTGATAATAAGCTGATAAGAGATAACTTACGAGTGAAAATAACAGCTTCTTTTCTTGCTCATCCGAACTTTGGATTTTAGTCTCGGATTTATTTTATCGATTCTCGTCCTCTACTGATGTACTGATTTGCCGTGCGGCTAAATAACCTCAAAATTGTTCTTACGAACGGGATTGGGCCTTATTGGTCTCTGATGTACTGAAACTGCTATTAGAAGTGCCAGATCTGGCCCGGTAGCTAGCTCAGAGGTCAGTTTTAGTTCACCCCATATTCTCATCGTAAACAGTCGCGGGTGATGGTGGTGATGGGTGATCTGTAAACCCAAATAAATAAGTAAATAACTTTTAATGCCTTTTACTTTCAATAGATAAATGTATTTATTATTCATCCCTATGTTTTTCGTACATATTTAATTAGAGTTTAGGATACTGAAATAGTTATTTATTAGATATTAAAATTTATAAAAAGAAAACTCCGGTAACTCGAATTAAGTTATTTAATTATTTATTTTTATTTCTTCCGAAAGCATAGTTACCGTATACAGTTCACCAAGTTTAATATGAAATATGCAAACTGGGTTATCAAAAGTCTCCATAGACGTGCTTATATTTTAGCGTAATTTAAAATAAATCCTTTGAAATATAAAATTGCGTGGTAAAAGCTCCAAAATGTATACATATTTGATATATTAATGGGATCGTCTTAAAAAATTTTAATCAACGGGTCTTTTTAAAATATTGATTTAAGATTTTTATATGAACCCGATCAAAGCTCTGCTTTAAACTGCCTCGTCCGTTTACTTTTTGCTTTTGATCCGAGCTCATTGCTTAATAAGGTCCCTCTAAAAACAATATACCTACTAATTTCGGGATTTGTGGGGGTTCAGTTCCCAAAAAGCACCAGATGTGGGTAGTTACCAATGGCAGCTTTTTAACCTTCAGCAAAAGCAGAAGAAAAAAGAGAAAATTTACAGTGAGTAGTGTTGTTTGAAATTAAAAACTAACTTGGCTATTTCCACAAAAACTAAATTAGGCCACGTACCCTTTTGCTTGCGGCGCACTGTTTGCCTCGCTCTGCTCGGCGGGTTTTCTTTACCCTCTTCAATCTTGAAATTGATGGAACAGTAGCGACTTTTAGGAGGAGGCTAGGAAAGCTCGGCCTCCCTAGCAAACAAAGAGAAAACAGAAAACCAACTTGACTATTTTATTACAAAAACTAAATTAGGCCACGCCCCTTTTTGACTCCGGTCCGCTTTTTGTCTCGCTCCGCTAGGCGCGATTTCTTCACACCTCTTGAATTTTGAAATTGATAGAACAGTGGTGACTTTTCAGAGGAGGCTAGGAAGCCTTTTTACAAAAACTAAATTAGGCCACGCCCCCTTTTGTCTGCAGTGCACTCTTTGCCTTGCTTCCGCTTGCTTCGCTCGGCTGATTTTCTTTAACCTCAATTTTGAAGTTGATAGGCCGCCACTGGTAGGTACCTAGATATAGGTTCGGGCTAGTTTGGTACTTCTAGGGGCTAGCCCTTAAAACTTTGGATGCTTCTCCCTATCCTGCATTTAATGGGATGCAGGTAACAGGTTAAGCGATGACGTATAAAACTGGAAGTAGAGTGTCTCCACGTAAGCGTCTCGTGGACTATTTCATTACTCCCGTTGATTCGGTGCAGTTGAGCTCTCGGAGGAGTCATACGCGATCCTAGGATCAATTGGCTGCTGCAGACGCTCCACCGGAGGAGCTGTGGACTAGTCTATATGCGGTTGTATTCTAATTCCGCTCCGTAAAGTTCTTTTTGACTTACGCCACCAGCAGAGAGGTTCAATACAATCAATAGAAGAATAGAATAGAAAGAGATTATTCATGATTGTACCTCTCTGCTGGTGGTAAAGTTACCGACAACTTTACGGAGCGGGACTACTTTACTTTAAATTAATAGTAACGGGAAGACGAGATTTCTGGTAGGAAGTTGGTGTGTGGCAAGGATGCTAGCACTCAGCACACCATCATAGTATAAACCTGGTCCGTAATAGGTCGTTACAGATTATCCGAAAGCGATTAAGTGGCTGCTGGTGGAAGGGTGAGGGGTTTCCTGATTCCAAACTAACACCAGTCACAGTGCAATTGCGGGTGGTTCTTGCACATACCGTCACGCGTAGGGTGGCCTTCCGCAATCCACTCTAATATTAGTACTGCGGGAAGAAGTTTCAAGGCTTCTGATGAGATGGGATTCGTAATAGCTTACAAGTTTACTAGGGGTCTGTAATCTCTATCAGCCTGCTTTCTATAACCCTAATATAGTAGTACTAGGTGCAAGGGGGAGCAGATGGGTTCTACACCTACACCCAGGTTCAAACGTAAACGTACACTAGTAGTATAGGTACACCGCTCTATTCTGACGCTGGTGACTTTGTCACTAGTAAAGGGTACAACAATCTCTTTCGATTCTATTCGTCTATTAAACCTCTCTGTGGGCGGCCAAACTCACCAGCACTATCTCTCGAATAGGAAAACTTTTATTTGTTTCGTGGAGGGAAAGCAAAGGAAGATTGCGACGTTTGGAGAGGAGGTTAAACTCGTTGAAGCTATCGCTCATCATTATTGTTGCTCCAGTATAAGCGTCTTATTTGATATTCTAAAATAATTCCCATTAGGGCTAATGAGAGCTTGTTTTATTAGAATAGCCCAAATTTGAGCCGGGGGTATTGAAAATTATTTACGGTTTTGATGGAAATTACACAAACTGGGATATATCAACTGAAGCTGTAAGGAAATATATGTGCTAATCAAGCTAGTCGACAGGCATACCATATTTCCCTACCTGAGCGAGCATATTTCAGAGTAATTTACACTTCGATTTAAAAAATAACAATTGAATTTTTTAGGAGCTAAAATGAGCTTTAATTTTGTTCTAATTTAATTGAATAGAATTTGTTTAAACTATGAATTGTTTAGGGTTTACTCTAAATTTATTTGTCAAAAGTTGAAGGGTGAATTGTGTTTATTAATTATTCAAAGCGTAATATTTTGACATTTATACATGAAAACAATTGAAATTTAATTTTTAATAATACAAATTTTGCCTTTTTTTGCTTTAGTCTTGCGTCCTACGTCCATTGAGAAATTACCAACAACAACGCAAAATTACAAAGTGATTATTATTGCAATGGCATAATATTAAAGCATCAACATTCAAGTTTTAGACACGTTGGAGTGTTGTGGAATTTCTACAAAATTAATAGTTGGAATGCCTAAATACAAATTTGGTGTAATTATAAACGAAACGTTACACTTTACATAATATTAAATTTAAGCTTTAGGTCAAATTCACTTAAAAGTAGGTTTTAAAGTTATTAATTTCAATTAAATGACTAAAAAAGTTTTATAAACTTATAATTAATTCATAAAAAGAGCAAAATCGATATTAGAAGCAGAGGGAGAGATGGAGTATATTTCTGAATTATTAATTAAGAATTAATAATTAATAGCGTAATAGCGAGTCGTTCTATTTAAAACCGAGAATTTGTAAAAAAATTTATCTGTCAACTTTTGGTTCCAAACTCAATATTTAAAGTTTAAGATATTCATCATCTCGATCAAATATTCCAAGCTCCTAATCAAATTTCGAACCAGGCTATTGCTAACGTGGTATAATGTTGGAATATAAATCTTAACCGAAAAAGTTTTTTCAGAGTTGATATAAGAATTTGCAATTTATCGTTATTTGCTCGGATTTATTTTAATTACTTTCATTAAATTTACCTTAAAAAAATCATTGGGTGGTGGGAAGAAATTGAGAATTTGCCCTCTAAAATTATACCAAAAAAGTTTTTAAGCGTATCTTGTTCGTGGTCTAATATTTCATTTTGCAAATTGTAACATGTTTTGTTGGAGAACTGTTTTGGTCAGCAGATGATTAATGATCGGTTTACTGATTAATTCGAAGCAATTTGTCAATAAGGGATGTATCTATCGTTATAGCGCAGCCCTTATACACTGCATCTCGAAGGTAATGCACACTCTAAAATCGCAAGAAGTGCCAATAATACGAAAGTGAATTACGAAACTGTTTTTAATTTTGTTATGATCTTTAGCTGTAGTACTAATGATTCTAATGAGAATGAGGCCAGATTACGCCTCCATCAGCGAAAAGTGGTCAAAAACCTAATTAGGTAGAATGTCGAATAGGCAGTTAATTGCACCAATAATTGGATAATTATTGTTAGATGGGGTTGCGTAGTACAGTACAAGTAGATAATCAGGCATTCACATACGAAGGAAAGCACTCAATTATTTTTGTATTTGTTTTTTTGTGGAAAAATTACTTTCAAATTTTTTTTAAATTCCATGAGTTCTCGCAAGCAATGTATAAACTTAATAGCTATTTAATTAAGAAGAATCGTTAGCAAATTGTTAAAACATCGAAAAAAATAAAAATTAGGAAAGAGTTTGTCTAATTTGAACAACTAAGATAGATAGGACAAACCAATTTGGTATTACACGCTTAAAAAAACCTTCAACAAAAAACCCACAATAACAAACGTTTATTGGATGTTCTCTCGTAATACTCGCAACACTAATTTTTCACCCTTAATAACACTTTTCTTTTTGTTTCGTTTTCAGGTTCATTAGCATCGATTGATCGATTAGAATTGATAATGCCGAAATTTGCTATAAGAGGCGGAGATGCCATTTTAAAATGTGAACATAGTGTGCCCTTAGAACAACTACATAAAGTTGAATGGAAGAAGGCTGGTGTAAAAATTTTTCAATACGTCAAAGGTCGGACGCCGCCATTTCGATATTTTCCAACAGCTGGAGCCGAACTCAATGTAAGTGAATTTATTTTTACGCCATTTCTAAAGAAAGCGCTTCGCGATTTAATCTTTTTTTTTTCTAATTTTCAATTTCTCTTTAATTGTTCATTTTTTAAATTATAAATTGAGGCGAAAAGTACGAAATACCGTTAGCTAATAAATAAGGATTATTAAGAAAATTAGTTTTTCAATTATTTATGTGAAAGTTAAATAAACCGGAGCTTGGTAAATTTAATAATGTTTATCAAACCCGGGTTTAATATAAACATATTCTAAAGTAGTGTTTGACGATTCTCCTTTTTATTGCTGTCGTTTCGGTGCTCTTTATGTGAAGGTTTAATTGCAGGACAAGTTGAACCGCTGCTTAAAATGTTGATAATTTAATAATTAAATTTTTTAATGCAAGTTTTCTAAGCTAAAAATAAAAAAAGATATTTACACTAATTAAATACCAACCACCAAACTTAAATTTAATTAAACCTTTACTATACGACGTTCAAAGAGGTATCAAATTTACGTAGCTAAAGCAACGGCGAAATAGACTGGAAGTTACACGTGTAGTAGTTTAGCTGAGAAACTACACAGTGAAACAATCACCATTTAGGACGAGAGAAGCCAGTTTTCGAGCTAGTAGACCTGATAAATTGGCAAGGAGCCTTCTGATTGTAATAGAGCTTTGTAATGCCTCCAATATCCCTTAGGTTTCTTTCTTAGAGTACCCGAATCAGTTATTCATGACGTGTCCTGTGGAAGGCTTTGTTGTAATCAAAAAATCAAAAAATCAAAATCAAAATCAATTTATTTCCACTCGAATAAAAAAATCAAACAATAATAATAATTGGAGCAATTTGTGGAAATATTGTTTTGCCCAAATATGGCGAACCATGAGCGTGGGCAAAAACGACAACTTTCAACAAACTATACAATATTAACAGTAATATACAACACAATCAACAAAAATACAATACAATTCGGCAACCATGGCAAAAGGAGATGCTACTAAATCACGCAGTAGTCCACGAAAGACTACACAAATATCAAATATGAGAAAACAATATACCAATTTATCTTACAATTTCCCAATTCAAAATTAACACTGGAATGCATTCATTATTCCAATACACATTATATATATCTGGATATGATACAGGGATTTACAACACAAAATAACCTATAATTCAGTAACATAAAAACTCAGTAAACCGGGCCAGAAAACAGCCCCTCGACCTCCTCCCCAGTCAAGGATCTCAGCCACTTATGCAATGAGCGTGCAAAGCTTTGCCTGGAACGGGTAGTTTTGACCTCCTCCGGTAAGAAGTTGTAAATCCTAGGTGCGAGAAATAAGTAGTGTCTCTGTCCAAATGTCCTTTTCTGTCTGGGTGTAAGTAAGTCGTCCCGTCGTCTGGTTAGGTGCAAATGATCTCTTTGAGAGTGCAAGGCCCTGTCTTGGTGAAATGTTATAAGAGCAGTCTTTATATATGTTTGTCGAATGTTTAAGACCTTACACTCCTCGAACAACATGTCTGTCGGATAGCGTGGGGGTCTTTTGTTAGCTACTCGTAATATTAGTCTTTGTACTTTGTTGATAGGGTCGAGGGCAGTCTTATTTGTTCCCCCCCAAGCAATGATCCCATATGCCAGAATTGAATTTACCAGAGCGTAGTAAACAGTGTGCATAGTAGTCTTGTCTAGTATCACACAATAAAATGAACAATCCTAGTTGATTGTGACTGTTCAACTCACCACAGACGACTTTTCCTGTAGATACCTCAGTAGCTTCTGTTGTAAAAGTTATAGTACGTGCTCAGGGACGCCTACTAGAACTCTGCCACTCTCAGCACTTTACACTTTAGGCCGGTCGTCCATTTATACGACATGTCGTATACGACATGTCTGCGACATATCGTATCATTTTTTAACCAAGAAAACAAGAAATAACTTGTCTGTCAAGTGTACGAATCTCAATTAATAAACACAGGTTTAAAAATGATACGACATGTCGTATAAATGGACGACCGGCCTTACACTGACCATACGACCCTGAAAATACGAGATCTATGAAAGTTTGGCAAAATCTCAGTATAAGTAATAAGATCAGCAGATCAGTAATGTTTACCACTTAGGCCCAGTTGTATAAACGAGCTAATCTGGGAGTCAGAGTTAACTCCGCGATTAACCTAAATTCAACATAAATAACAACTAATTCTGAGTTAAATTGATATATATTTAACTCTACAAAAATTGATGGGTTAACTCTGGACCAAGTGCCTACGAGCTAACCTAATTGAATCCACGCTAAGATTTGACCTTATATTCAGATCATGGAGTTAACTCTGACTCCCAGATTATCTCGTTTATACAACTGGGCCTTAGTGTTCAATGGTTGATAAGAATGGGAGCTTCCCCATTAAGTTTTGATGATTACTTTTGATGAGATAAAAAAGTTAAAAGACTCCCAAATGTGGTCTGCGATGGAATAGAACTTCGTACTGCCTTCAATATCTCTTAGTTTTTTTTTCTTAGAGAGCTCTAATGAGTTATTCATGACGTGTCCTGTAGAAGGCCTTGCTGTAATCAAAAAATAAAATGAACAATCCTAGTTGATTGAGACTGTTCAACTCATCACAGACGACTTTTCCTGTAGATACCTCATTAGCTTCCGTTGTAAAAGTTATAGTAGCTACGTGCTCAGGGACGTCTAATAGAACCTCTCAAAGTGATAGTTCGACTCTGCCACCTCAGCACTTTATCACCGACCATGCGACCCTGAAAATATGTGATATATGAAAGTTTGGCAAAATCTCAGTAAGTAATGGGATCAGCTGCAGATCAGTGATGTTTTGACAACCACTTAGTGTTCGATAGTTGATGAGAATGCGAATGCTTCCCCATTAAGTTGATTAATTACTTTTGATGAGATTAAAAATTGAAAGACTCCAAAATGGGGTCTGGAATGCAATCGAACTTTGGTTGAGCATTTTCATCTGTCGGCATTTTTGCCGCCAGTGAAGTTGTTAAAGGTAGAACATCTTTCTTTATCTGGTACAATGATGTCGAGAGATACTGACAGGTATAATAGTAGAAGAAAGTTAGGAATCAGCCACGTTAGCTACCTTTGAGAGGCAAATGCTACTGAAATGAGAGTCAATGAGTAGCTTCTATCAAAGAGAATTAGTCAGCAGGCTGTCATGTCAGAAAATATATATATATTGGGATGTTCCGTGGTCAGAAACTGATGTGGTTTACTAAAATCGTCAATGGCCACATCAGATAGTGCTGATGATCAATCTAGTGTGATTAATGTCTAAAAGGATATACAAATAATTTTAAATAAGTACATATTTGATATTTTCGTATTTTTTTACTACTTCTAATGTTTTTTTCCATTTGTGTAGTAAATATCTAATACATTTTTTAGTGATGAGTTTATTCATTAATGTAAAAGCTCGAATTTTATACTTAGCTGTGTAATATTATTATTGAATTACCAAAAGATACTCTTTAGTTTATCTTCTATTATATGTAGTAAAATGTTCCCACGAGAAACATTTTCCACAATACCACCCACACTGCTATATTTCTTGAATTTTCTAAAGAAGTTTATTTTCGTTAAGTCTATGAGTTACAACAACTAAGTAAACAATATCGTTCGTCTATTTCGAACCCTCAGGAGAAGTTTGAATATATTGCGATGCGCTTTTAAAGTATTTTATCGGCTTTGTACTTATCCCTTGTTTATGGCTTATCGAGCCCTCTTAAGACTTAGCCTCTCTTACTTAACCTTTAAGTTTAAAATGGTCGACTAGTAGTTAGCCAAAGATAGCCAAACTATTTTTATTTTAGGCGACAATCATCCAATTTGTTACGACATTTTATGTAGGTACGTATCTCTCTAGTAACCTTTAATAATCCATTGGGAGACCTCGTCTCAGACCTTCACTTCTCCCAGAGCACCGTCTTCAAAATGTCGTCTACTTATTTGATTAATATTGTTATACTATATCTCTAGAATTTCTAAATCGATTTTTATTTTTTCAACTCCACTTTATGGGTCTTAAAACATCTTTTCAGCGGTTAATACTTTTTAGCGTGTGTCGTGTGTGTGACAGTTTTCATTTTATTTGCGCGAACTCAACTAAAAAGTTATTTTACGTACAGGTAGGGCTACTTCTTTTATTGAAAGAAAAGTTATAAAGAAAAACTCGTACTACTCTTAAACGAAACTTTTTCGTTCGATTATACAGTACTGAACAATATTCTCCAAAAAAAGTCTTATTAATTAAACTCCTAACTTCATCTAATAACCCTGGGACTCCCCGGATGCGCAAATATAACAGTTCTATTATAGGAAATTCACCGTTATTGCCAGAAGTTTTACATGAGCCGTCTGTGGTGGAACAGACTCATCACTTTAGCCCAAGTTAATCAAAAATTTACTAGAGATGAAACTTCGGTGTTATTGTCTCACAGTACAAATTCATGGAATGCTGTCGTCATTGGCGTATTTTAATGACGTTTTTAATCAACTTTGATTTGAATTTTTTTCACTTTTGGCTAAACAGCCATAATTATTAGCGAGAGAAACGAAACACGCGGAACATGGCCATGATGAGGTTCAGTTCAAAAGAAAACTTTTCATCTCATCCTCATTGTTATAATACAATACGGTCCTCATTGTTTCAACCTTATAGGAAGATTTTTAATTATGGAAGTTTTAATAGTCAATTTTAACATTAATACTAAAGCATTTACATCCGTAACTTGAAGCCATAACATTTCCAAAGTTGCAAAATAATAACGCGAAAGCATTATACTGAAATAACATTCCTTTATATAAACCTGTTGGTTTCACAAAAACGCTTTAGGCTTATAAAAGGGCTTTTATAAACATTTTAACATTATAAACAAAATTTCGCTTTTCGTAATAACAAGAATGCAAAACGATACAGACAAGTACATAATAGATTGTCAAAAAACACTTTTACTAAAATGAAGTTATCAATAACTGAGTATGCACCTCATGATTAATTCACGCCAATTCAACCAACGCCGCCTCGGTGAAAAGAATTTTGATGGGTTTATTTTAGCAGAGATAGGGGTTAAGCCTTCGTTAAAAATTTATTTTAAAGACGGCAATAATAGAATTTATAAGAACTACCGGAAGGGTCGTAAATGTCTAAAACTGTATTAAACCAACAACTAAAAGAGGGGTAAACTTTTTAGCTTTATGCTACTAGTAGCGTAGCGAATGCAGTTTTGGTTAACAAGTAGTGAGTCGGCTCGCCCACCTGTTTGCTAGTCGTTTGTTTGCCAGTCCGTCCGCTTGTTTGTCCGTGGTCCGTCTACCTGTAAAGCGTCGTTTTCTCATGCGAGAAATGTCAGACACACTCTCAATTTAATATAAAGTGGACTGTAAGTGCGAAAAAACTCTAGAAAATCTTACATTAAGCTAGTTTCTCTCTCTCTGTTCTCACAAGTAAATATGAAGCCTTTAGACCTCGTTTTACTGTGACCAAACAGTATTGCAAGCGACTTCTGCAAAACTTTCTCGAATTTTCTCGCACTTAATACAGCCCAGTTTACATTAAGCTGCAGCTTTATCTGAGGTCTATCTGAAATTTCTCACAGGCCATTTCTCGCATGTGGAAACGCAGCCTTAGTGCGAGAAAACTCTAGGAAACCTTGTGGAAGTCGCCTGCAATACTGTAAATGTGCATTTCAAGCGACTTCTGCAAGACATCCTCGAATCATAATTATTGCAGCAATTATTCTTTGAAGACTGTCAAATTCTGTTATGAGTGTAATCGCCAAATAAGTAAAATGAGAAAGTCGAAATATGTCAAATTACTAATTCTTGGGGTTAATTACAGTTTGTTTTGTTTTGTTTAGGGTGACATGATTTTCTTGTTTAAATTCAAATTTATAAACATCACCTGCACGAGCTCAACTAAGTAATTGGATAAAGTATAAAGGAGAATGTGACTGTTTCCAAAGCTTACTTTGATATAGAGCTCCTGCTATTTCCAATATAAACATTATGTGTGTGTGTGGGTGTGTGTGTGCAGTAACAAATTGCCTTAATTAATTTTTTGTGTGTTTTTTCAAAATGATTTAGTCAAAGATAGTCGAATATAAGCGCGAATTAATTATAATAGCCCGAAACAAAACTGAAACTAATTAATTTCTAGCAAAGCGACAACCTGCAGTAATAAAGCCTTGTCATTGTTTATTGAGATTTACATTTTAAGGGTGCATCTCCCGTAATTCAGCAAATACATAAAATGTTGGAAATTAAATTTTTTAATACCTATGCATTTTTTAATTGGCACAATTTAATAGTTGGTATTTTTGTTAAAGAATGACCCATTAAATTTTTTTATTGAATGGCAACATGCAAATTTGTAATTTGTTTCCACGAGCCTTTTTACTTTTTAAACATTTTACTATACCTATTTAAAGGTATTAAAGGGCATAGTCAAGATTTAATCCCAGTTCGTGTCTATAATACTTTCAGTTTTCAGTCTACCCTAGCATTTAGCGTCTAGCCTCTATCAGGTACCTACGCGTTTATGAGATTCAGTAGTTTTTTGGTATTCTGTTTAACGTCCGTTCAACTGCTAATAGTCCGGAAGACAGCGATTACTTTTACTAAACGATGAAATAAGAAATACCTACTTAACGATACAGGCTGAAAGAACATCCAAAATGTGTAATACAACCAACAGCAGGTTGGTTCGTTTAAGGAAAAAAACTACACACGCATAATTTGTAGGAAATTTGATGTAGTTTATATTTATATAGAAGCACTTTTCTAATAAAGGGCGTAGTTTTTGAGTTATGGGCGATAAACAAAAAAGCAGTTTTTGGAACAATTTTGAAATTTTGATCACACTTTAACGCGCTATAGCACCTACAGCGCGAGTGTAAGGAAAACAACTTAACAGACATAATTTGTAGGAAATTTGATGTAGTTTATATTTATATAGAAGCACTTTTTTTCTAAAGTGCGTAGTTTTTGAGTTATGGGCGATAAACAAACAAACAGTTTTTGGAACGATTTTGGAATTTTGATCAAACTTTAACGCGCTCTAGGGCCTAATGCGCTTGTCTAAGGAGAACACCTTAACAGACATAATTTGTAGAAAATTTGATGTAGTTTATATTTATATAGAAGCACTTTTTTTCTAAAGTGCGTAGTTTTTGAGTTATGGGCGATAAACAAAAAAACAGTTTTTGGAACGATTTTGGAATTTTGATCAAACTTTAACGCGCTCTAGGACCTAATGTGCTTGTCTAAGGAGAACACCTTAACAGACATAATTTGTAGAAAATTTGATGTAGTTATTTATATAGAAGCACTTTTTTTCTAAAGTGCGTAGTTTTTGAGTTATGGGCGATAAACAAAAAAACAGTTTTTGGAACGATTTTGGAATTTTGATCAAACTTTAACGCGCTCTAGGGCCTAATGTGCTTGTCTAAGGAAAACACCTTAACAGACATAATTTGTAGAAAATTTGATGTAGTTTATATTTATATAGAAGCACTTTTTTTCTAAAGTGCGTAGTTTTTGAGTTATGGGCGATAAACAAACAAACAGTTTTTGGAACGATTTTGGAATTTTGATCAAACTTTAACGCGCTCTAGGGCCTAATGCGCTTGTCTAAGGAGAACACCTTAACAGACATAATTTGTAGAAAATTTGATGTAGTTTATATTTATATAGAAGCACTTTTTTTCTAAAGTGCGTAGTTTTTGAGTTATGGGCGATAAACAAAAAAACAGTTTTTGGAACGATTTTGGAATTTTGATCAAACTTTAACGCGCTCTAGGACCTAATGTGCTTGTCTAAGGAGAACACCTTAACAGACATAATTTGTAGAAAATTTGATGTAGTTATTTATATAGAAGCACTTTTTTTCTAAAGTGCGTAGTTTTTGAGTTATGGGCGATAAACAAAAAAACAGTTTTTGGAACGATTTTGGAATTTTGATCAAACTTTAACGCGCTCTAGGGCCTAATGTGCTTGTCTAAGGAAAACACCTTAACAGACATAATTTGTAGAAAATTTGATGTAGTTTATATTTATATAGAAGCACTTTTTTTCTAAAGTGCGTAGTTTTTGAGTTATGGGCGATAAACAAAAAAACAGTTTTTGGAACGATTTTGGAATTTTGATCAAACTTTAACGCGCTCTAGGACCTAATGTGCTTGTCTAAGGAGAACACCTTAACAGACATAATTTGTAGAAAATTTGATGTAGTTATTTATATAGAAGCACTTTTTTTCTAAAGTGCGTAGTTTTTGAGTTATGGGCGATAAACAAAAAAACAGTTTTTGGAACGATTTTGGAATTTTGATCAAACTTTAACGCGCTCTAGGGCCTAATGTGCTTGTCTAAGGAAAACACCTTAACAGACACAATTTGTAGAAAATTTGATGTAGTTTATATTTGTATAAAAGAACTTTTCTTCTAAAAGGCTTAGTTTTTAAGTTATGTGCAATAAACAAAGAAACTGCTTTTTTAGACAATTTTGCAATTTTAATTAAACTTTAACGCGCTCTAGCACCTAAAGCGCTCATCTAATGAAAACACCTTAACAGACGTAACTTGTAGACAATTTAATATAGTTTATATTTATATAGAAGCACTTTTCTCAGAAAGTGCGTATGTTTTGAGTTATAAGCGAAAAACGTAAATAAGATTAAAAACCCGTTTTTTTTGAACCGCCCCCAGGTTAATACTGCCACTAAGGAGTAACAGATGGTCGATTTTATTACTTATTTGCATTTTATAATTTATTATTTAGTAAAAGAGCTTGTTGTCACCCGACCAAGGCTCAAAGTGCCAGCTGAATTCGAGCCGAGAACTCTCAGATGTGAATCCGGGCACTCTTAGCAGCTCGACCACACTGCCGTTTAGTCTAGAAAGATGAAGTAAAATGAACAACTTTATGCATTCGATCGTTCTCATAACTATAAAGTGGATCAAATATACGAATATACTTCTCAAGTATAGGGAGTAAATACAAAGCTTAAAATTTAACAAACGTGCAAACTATAGAGCGCGTGTTTCCTGGATGCAGACAAATAACTTAACTAGTGAAACATATTTTCTTTTCCAATCAGAATCGATACCTATAATGTAACTTATGGTATGTTTTATTAGATGAACAACTGTATTTATGCTTCCCACGATTCCCAAAGTCAATCTTCCCTTACGCAATAGGCGAGAATTCTTCTGAACCATCTGTTGACTACTTTAAGCTGTTGC
Organism: Malthinus flaveolus; assembly: GCA_950108345.1. NCBI lineage: Eukaryota > Metazoa > Arthropoda > Insecta > Coleoptera > Cantharidae > Malthinus > Malthinus flaveolus. Next base: position 24,292,472 of record OX467288.1, on the reverse strand, counting down.
TTAATGTGTCTGTTATACTTTTTGTAATAAAGAGTCTTCACTAAATCAATCACAAAACTCTCTATATATACCATGTCTACGTATATATGTGTACTGTTTTGATTTTTGAAAAATTCGGATTGACAAGCATTGATTTCCTTAAATGTGGTTGAGATAGTAAAGTCTGAATTTATCCCTCTATGGTACTAACAATTTATAAGTGCGTGTTTGGTTGTCAGTTTTGGCGTGTTCGCATAGTACTAGTAATGGTAGGCTCGTTTTAAAATGTATATCCATGTGTCAATTCGATATGTTTCGTTCTCACTCTTGTTGGAAATGTTTTATGTTTTCTTTTCCAACGTTTACATCTTAAAAATTAGTAATTTAATCGAGCAATCCTTTTCGAACAGTTACGGAAAAATTAATTAGATGCAGGGCGAGCCTAACTAAATAGGTAGGTCGTGGAAAATCTTATGAACCGTGGCATTAATTAATTTTAGTAATAATTGGCCTAAGTTTAGATTTTTTAAAGGTCGCGGTAAGGTACATATGAGGTTTTCGGTTTTCCACTAGGTACCTACCTTATACTAAACGTTATAAACTCACTGGAAAATTGCAACTACGTAACTGCAACTTGCGGAAAAACGTAATTAAGATATTGGAATTTTTGTTCAAAATTTAGTAATAGAACGGGAACGGCCTCATTTCCAATTTTCATCTATCAGTGAGGTGGGAAAACTGTTAAGACAGCATCAAATTAGATTCGGCCATTGCATTTATCTCAAAAATGGAATTCGCGATTACCTTTCAATTTTTTTTGTAACTCTAATAATAACTAAATTGCCCTTGCAGTACGATTATACTCAATTTGGCTCTCTAGGTCGTCTTGTGTAACAATACGCTTACACAAATAACAAATATAAGTAAAGGCTTTACGAAAACACCGAGACTTGTTTAGCATAATTGCAAAAGTTTTCTTTGCTTCTTTAATTGTTTACTCGGCACTTTATTATTTTATTGTAACAGAAAGGGCTTTATAGACACTTGTGTTTATTAAAGCACTTATAAAGGCTCCTACTAAAAGCTCTAAGTACTAACATAAACTAACTTTAGCTCCAATTTTTCGCATTGAATTTTTATAAGTCGAAGCTTTTAAATCTCCAATTTAACGTTCAGTGATTTTAAAGGGTACTTTTGATACCACCCTCGGAAAATCTGTGATATATTTACACCCAAAGCATTTTCTATGTCGCGGTGTGACGTAATCACGAATATGGAAAGAGGAAACAAGCGAAAGATAAGAGAAAGCAAATACGTTAACTTTAGATAAGCGTTTCGATTTGTAACATTTCATATTCACAAACGAGACGAGTACAATAATATACCTGTGGGCTTGTAGGTATAATTTGTATCAAACGCATTTAATTATGATGGGGTTATTAAAATAAACTTTCATTTTTTAGTTTGTTATTGCACATTTAAAAATTAGAAAGTGTCTATTTATTAGGTAAAGAATCATCATCTTTGTAAACGGAAATTGCTCACTATTAAAGTCTTCTATACACTGGCGAGGCGGCGAGAGCAAGTGGCGTTCATCTTTTTATTCTATACGAACGCGGCCACCGTGTAAACACTACTGCCATCACCGCCGCCCCTATTACTAGGCATTATTTTTTAATTCTCGGTAAACTTCTCTGAAAAGGCGAAAAATACAACAGCCAACTAACATATTTATTCCTTTAGGTTTTGGCATAAAAATTATTTCGGTAATAGATTCACATTACGTGAAACTATGATATATTATCTAGATTCTAGACTCTACTCTTTGTCTAGACCTAGACTCGTTCGCTTGGTGCGTAAGTAATTTCAATGGTCTCTTGCTAATTAGTGCCTAGCTCACCACGAGAAATGAGAGGTTTGTCTTGACTTAGCCGCTACGCACTATATACACCAGTAAACTTCAACGCGTTGTAGCGCCTAACCTAAACCGTACGTCTGACGTAAAAAGTCTAAAAGACATAGTTTCTGAGAAATTTAATGTAATTTATTTTAGTATACAAACATTCTCCTAAAAAATGCAGAGTTTTCAAGTTATAAACGAAAAACTAAAAAAAAACTTTTTAAACGATTTTCTATTTTTTGTCAAACTTTAACGCGCTCTAGCGCCTAAACTATTTGTTTGTATGAGAAACCTTAAAGGATTAATTTGTAAACAATTAGATGTAGTTTATTTGCGCAGAAGTCATTTTTTTATTAGCTTATAGGCGAAAAACTAATAAAACAGCTTTTTGGCTGATTTTCAAATATTTCTGTAAGTTTAACGTGCTCTAGCGCCGAAACTATTCATCTACAGCAAAAACTCTAAGAGGTATAATTTGTAGATAATTTGATCTAGTTTATGTTTGTGTAGAAGTTATTTTCTAAACAAGTGCGTAGTTTTTAAATTATAAGCGAAAAACTAAGAAAAGCAGCTATTTGGCAGATTTTTTAATTTTTCTTAAACTTCAACGCGCTTTAGCGCTTAAACTGTTTGTTTTTGTGAGAAAACCCAAGATGGATAATTTGTAAATAATTTGATGTAGTTTATTTTAGTGTAAAGGTATCGTTCTAAAATAGTGCATAGTTTCCAAGTTGTAAGCAAAAAACTATAAAATCGGCTTTTTGGCCAATTTTCGAATTTTTGTCAAACTTTAACGCGCTCTAGCGCTTAAACTATTTGTCTATAGAAAAAAGACTAAGATGCATAATTTATAGAAAATTTGATGTAGTTTATTTCTATGCAAAAAGAATTTTCTCAGAAAATGCGTAGTTTTCGAATTATAAACGATAAACTAAAAAACAGCTTTTTGGTTAATTTTCTACTTTTGTTATACTTTAACGCTCTCCAGCGCCTAAATCATTTACCTGTGGGAAAAAGCCGGCTATTTTTAAACAATTTGATTTAGTTTATTTTTGTCTTGAAGTCGTTTTTTCACAAATGCGTAGTTTTCAAATTGTAAGCGAAAAACTAAAAAAAACACTTTTTGGCCGATTTTCAAATTTTTCTTAAACTTCAACGCCCTCTAGCGCCTAAACCATTTACCAGTATAAAAAAAGCCTAATATGCATAATTTGTAGATAATTTGATGTAGTATATTTTTATGCAGAAGTTCTTAGAACATGCGTAGTTTTCAAGTTATAAGCAAAAATCTGAAAAATAGTATTTTTATCGCAGTTTTTTGCTTTTTTACTTTTTACTTTTGTTATACTTTAACGCTCTCTAGCGCCTAAACCGTTTACCTGTAAGAAGAAGCCTAAGATGGATAATTTGTAGAAAGTTCTTTATTTTTGTGCAGAAGTTATTTTGTCAAAAACTGCATAGTTCTCAAGTTAAAGCGAAAAACTAAAAAATCAGCAATTAGCAGATTTTTGAATTTTTGTCTAACTTTAACGCGCACTAGCGCCTAAACGATTTGCCTGTGGGAAAAAGCCAAAGATGCAGAATTTGTAAACAATTTGATTTAGTGTATTTTTGTCAAGGAGTCATTTTCTCACAAAATGCGTAGTTTTCAAATTGTCAGCGAAAAACGAAAAAAGAACACTTTCAGACCGATTTTCGCATTTTTCTTAAACTTCAACCAGCTCATAAACCATTTGCCTGTAGAAAAAAAAACCTAAGATGCATAATTTGTTGATAATTGGATGTACTTTATTTTTATGCAGAAGTTGTTTTCTTATAAAATGAGTAGTTTTCAAATTATGAGCAAAAATCTAAAAAACAGCTTTTTGGCCGATTTTCGAACTTTTGTTACTATTGTAACTTTAACGCCTCTAGCGCTTAAACCATTTGTCTGTAGGAAAAAACCTAAGATGTATAATTTGTAAACAATTGGATGTACTTTATTTTTGTACAAAAGTCATTTTCTCAAAAACTACGTAGTTTTCAAGTTATAAGCGAAAACCTGAAAAATAGTATTTTTATCGCAGTTTATCGCTATTTTCTCAGAACGCATTACTTTTACAAGGTGGCAAAGTTAAAATTCGGATTCAGCATCTAAAAATACATAGAAAAGAATTCCATAATCACTAACTAATCGCTTAGTAGTGATATTGTGCTTCGTCAGGAGAAATTTTTCCATGTGCTCAGTTTCGGAAAACCATAGTCTTTTAGGCAGCTGCTTTCAGAGTAATGGTAGTTTAGCTAATACTCATGTAAAACATATCTAGTATCTGCCGAGTAACATAAAAAAATTCTTCTTCGTTGGGAGTATGCTTAATCGGACGACAAATCAGCAATGAAGTGGCTGCCTGATATACAGAATTCCTCTCGTACCGTAACACCAAATAATAATTTTGAGGTAGAAATTTAGTTTGACTTTTAACAAAAAATGATTCCAACTTCCAACAAATTACGCATTTGATGGTAGTCATTAAGTGCCAAGCCTAACAACATGTAGATAAAACGTGTAATTAATTAATTATTTAATAACAAAATGCTCCTTCGTACAAGCACATTAATTACTGTTAATACGGATATTTTATCAAAAGGGGCATGAGTGAAATTAAATTGCTTTGAGAAATCGACCTAATGGAAGGATAATTACTACTGTAAACATAATATGAATATCATACATACCCACAATTGAGCATAATAAAAGGATTAAAACAAAAAGCACGAATTTACCACATTGGCATTGTAAATAAGATTTTAAGCTCAACTATAACAATTCTTTATGTAACCTAAAAATTTTAATAGCCCACATTTTACTACCCTTTCAACTGGTTGTAATGCAGAAAATACTTCCTAAATCACGCGTAATCAATTTAAGAGCTTTTTTAATTTGGATAAACAAGCAATTATTGCTTACAGAGGGGGCTTTAAGTGGTATCGTGGAGCAACTTTACTATTATATCTAATTTTAACTTTGCTATATAGGTAATATACGTAACTTTGTTATTGGTTTCTCTTTAGTTCATCTTCTGCATATATAATTTTTCACCTTACGCAGTCTCTTACTAGATTTATGTTGATCTACTAATACTAAGACGAATAACTAAGGCAGTGACGTAGATTATAAGTCATTGATTGAAGCACTATGAGTTTCGTCTTAATCGCACGTTGGATGGTCACCCATCCATCCCAATATCAAAAAATCAAATATGAGGGGATTCCCCGGAGTTATACTACGTTAAGTTTGGGAACTTATACGGTCTTAATTTTTTTACGTATACAAGCTAACCCTTAACGATGTTTTACACGCCTCAATTTGAATAATTATTTGGGGTAGGTTAGAGCAGGATACAACTCCATCCGCCTAACTGCTCGAGCGACTCAAATTGTGACAAAAGAGGAATTTTATCAACGTCGCTCGTGCAACAGGTTCATCTGAATATTCAAAATACATGCGAGCTTTTCCTAATGACATGTAATTCAAATTAACGACTGGTAGTGACGTGGTGAGACTAGCGAAGACGTCGTGTAACGAATGAGTCGAGCGTGGAACAAGTTCGACATAATGAGGAAGGACGGAGAAGGCTTTTTTAATACGAAATATGAGAACTTTTAATGTGTTTATTGTGGAAGTGGTGAAAAGGTCGGTAGCTTTAGGCTTAACGTGGTGAAACTGCGAGAGTGAAATTATAAAAGTGGTGCTTGAGGGAAAAACAATGGCGAAGAGCGAAGAGCGACGAACAGAAGAAGTGTACACAGCAAAAATTGCAGTACGAAAATATAATAATAAAATGGTAGTAAAGATGACTTTTGGTGTTAACAAACTCATATAGTAACTAGGGCAATTGTGATGAATAAAGTAGCGACACAAGAGGTGTTTGCCTTTAGAGCACTTCCTTTTTGTTGCAATTTAGAGCGACGCAAAAAAAAAGGTATTATTTTATAAAGAGAAACTTATAATTAGGTTTGTTCGATTCGGCGTTGCATTTTGCACAAGGTTTGCAATAGCAGGTAGTATTTGCATTGCAAATACAAACCCTTATTTGATTACTCGTGTCCTATGTCGTTGAAATTTAATTCAAAGTTAACCAACTTTGTATTTCGGTTACAAACAGAAGCGACCGCAATATAAGCTTTGTTTAAAATATATCATTTAATTATTATCAACTGAAAATCGATTATGATTTTCGAAACAAAAGTGCACGCTTTTAGCTTTTACGTGGGAAATGTGTGAAAAGCTTTGTTTGATACTATCGTACTTTGAGTGTTGCTGAAAATGCCTAGAAATGTATTTTTTTGTCACATTTTTTAAAGCATAAATTTTAATTTTCAGAAAGAACGCAGTAGTGAAAAACAGATTCAATTGTCAAAATTAGATTTTCCTGCCTCGGGTTCATACTCGTGCATTGTTTCTATGGAAACTCCAATATTTAGTAAAGAGACCGAAAGCCATGAACTCACAGTCATAGGTACGTATGTCATACAATCAAGCAATCTGTTTACCTGTTCCCTACCTATGTGTGTATAGTTTTCTGTTTGCTGAAAACCTCAAAAGTTTTCTTTAGTAACGACCCTCGAAACCATTCAATTTTGTTGCGTGTATCGTGTGTTTGTTTGTTTGCTTTGTTTCTAAAATGTCTTTTGTTTTTAAATGTTACTACTTTAAAATTTATCTACGGGAATTGCTTTTAACGGTTACTAAATCAACTTGGCGTTTTAATTTATCTATTAGAAATACGTCAAAAACAGTTGCCATTGAAAAATTACACACCTTACGTTTACATTGTTAGTTCTTAAAGTAATACCAACTTTTTCTCTTTTCTTTCATAAGATATTAAAACTTGAAACTCACCAACAGACTTTATTAAAATTTAAAAAAAAACTTTTACTTTGCAAAAATTATTCGATCGACAAAAGTTAGACGAAAAAGTCAATTAGCTTCTCACGGCTCCCAGGGCGTTTTTAATGGGTTTACTTAAATCTTTTTATCTTTTTGAAAAAGTTAGAAATTTTTCATAAAGTACCCGGGACGATCAAAAAGTAACATTAAGTCCACTACACACGACCTGACGCGGTCGGCCTGACAGTCGGTCCGACCAAATCAGGTGTTGCCTACACACTAAATCGTCTGACAACGCTCCACACGACCTGATTTGATCAGGCGGTTAAGTAGTCAGGTGGCCGGGCCATCTGACAACACCCGACGACCCGATATAATAAATTTCAGACGACAAGCCTACACACGACTTGATATTCTACCTTATCTGACCAAATCGGCCCTACCGTCTGACCAAATCAGGTCGTGTGTTGGGGACTTGGCTAGAAACATTTTTAATTCCAAGCAGGGCCGAATTAAAGTTTCTCAGTGTCTGGGAAGCGCCTCAACAATAGTGTATTCAATAGCGCCGCAGGCGCCAATTAACCGCCAATGGTATCGCGATAGCGTATATGTGGTCCATATCACGATAATAGCCCTTTTTGACAAGCCCTTTGGAGCTCGAACCAACTGAGCTCCACGCTTAATCCGGCCTTGCTTTCAAGTGTAATTTTCCTCCATAGCACCGTTAGCCAACCTTCTGGTGTATTAGTAAACGTTGTTGGCTGGAAAATTGGATGAGAATATAATAATAATAAATTTATTAAACGCCCGAACTAAGTAGCCCAAAGTATATGTATAGTCGGCGCCAGATTAACTTGGGTATGACTCACTGCAGTATGTACTAAGAAATACCACTTAAAATTATTTTGTCTTTGTCTACGTACATAGTAAAGTGAAATAGATGACAACAAGTATGTCTGCTCTAGTTAATATAGGAACCAAATAAGAACGTATGGCGTAGTGTTTTTGTTCATTTGACGTTTGACGTTTCAGGTTTCACGCGTTTTTTGAGGTTATATTCCTATATTTTATAATAAATCAGTTTTATTCTAACTACAAGATTTTTCTACGTTATTAAGAAATAAGTAAACAACAATTTTAAAATAAAGAAACATTCTTTATTATAAATAATATAAAAAGTAAAAAAAAATTGTTTGTCGTTCAAAATTCCCGGCGATTATAGCGCTCTATACGGTCAAATCTCGAATTATTAGTTCTGTTCTAATATCAGAAATACGTTCACTAGGATTGTTGCATACGCTTTATAGAAATTAGTCATACCCAAGTTAATCTGGCGCCGACTATACGTGCGGTGTTGTTTTAACCGCACTCCGGTAGTGTAAACGCAGCATTACTCAGTTTATATAATTTTTGTAGAACCACAAGAAAGTGAGCCCGTAATAACGTTCAACAAGGATACGTACGAAATTGGGGAAATTTTAGAAGCAAATTGTACAACAAGTCCAGCACGTCCACCGCCCCACATTACGTGGTTAATAAATAACGAACGAGTAAGTACCAGCAGAATTTTAACATAAATTGTGTACGATTTGTATTTTATTCCCAAATTTATCTCTCTTTACGTTACATCCATTTAAATGTAACAAAATATGAAACAACTAAAAAATCAATTTTGCCCGGAAAAACGGCGAAATTTATTTAACCTCGCGAATTAAGAAGAGAAAAGTTTATGCGTATAGACTAAAATGTAATTTCCTCTTTACTTCTTTTATTTGTCCAAATAAATTGTCCACTGGTGAAATTCTTACACTTTGAACGTGAAAGGGGATGTAAGATCAAAGGCTTCAGTCGAGAAACAGCAATTTTGTCAAAGATACACTTTTTCTTTCTTTAAACAAAAATGCATAGCTTATTTATTCTCAGAGAGTGGGGTTTACATTTTTTAGGTCAAGCTTCTCTCTTAAGATGACAGATTTTTGTAAAGTCTCGTACCTACGAACACGGTTTTACTGTCCTTTAATGGTTTCTAAAGCTATGAAAAGTTAATTTTCTAAGAGGGATGCAAGACCCTTATAAAAAAGTAAGTTTGGGAATCAAATTTAAGTCGAATGAGACAAATTGTTTTTTAAAATTTTATTAACGTAATAAAATATTTATTTTTTTCGGATTGATGTAATTCTCCCGAGCGGGCCATCTATTAAACCTCATAAAAATTTAAAAATTGTATATTTAATAACCGATCAATTTGAACAAAGACTTGAAGCTAAAGGGGAAGAACTAGTGAAATTTTTAATTACTTAAACAAATCTGAATATATTTTAGCAAATTTCCACCTCCAACTAATATTGAATTTCTGAATGTTTTATTAAAATGAGTACCTACCTACTTACTAAAAATAAAATAGGAGACAATCTTTGGTGTTAACAGTGAAAAGGAATATTTTACAAAGCGAGTAAAAAGTATAAACTTCTTGGCTTTGATCAAAGGAAATTTTAATTCAGCTCGAAGCGGTGGTCAATGTTTGCCCTCAGTGCATATTAAACCGAGACTTCAGATCTCGGACGTAACACGAGTAGGTGCATTCATGAGAAAAGCTACAATAATACTCGTCCAGAAGCACAAATAACAAAAAGAAACTTTATTTTTTGTATTGTAATGGCCTTCCAGGACTTCATGGCTAGTTGCCGATTTGTTTAATGCTATTATTTCCACTATTTATTTAGCCCAGTCAATTAAAACAAACTGCGGGAGTAATTTAGACGGCGAACTACTTGAAAGTGAGTCCTATAAAGTTGTTGAAATTTTAGACTATGATGTAGTGCTACCTTAGATTAGATCTAGTAAATTTTGAAATTGCTATTAGATTTTGTTTATACCCCGTTTTAGGAACCACAAACGGAATTTTCTCGGATTTTTCTAATAATTCGGTCGTCGAGTTTGAAAGCAAACTACTTACGACTGGATGCTACAAAATTCGTCAACTTTTAGGACAGGAAGTAATCGTTTACTAGTTTTGGTTTCAGGAATTTTGAAATTTTTCGTTCATTAGATTTTGTTTAATTGCCCGTTTTAGGAACTAAGAAATTCTGCAGATGTAACTAGTAATTCGATCTTTGAGTTTTAAGGCAAACTACTTACAACAGGGCACTAAAAAAATCTTCAAATTGTTGGACTAGAACAAGAAAGTGTCTTATTAGCTTTGATTTTGGGAATTTTAAAATTTTTTGGTTTATTAGATTTTGTTGGATGCCCCGTTTTTGGAATTATCTTTAAGTTTGAAAGCAAACCACGTACAGATGAGCACTCAAATTCTTAAAAATTGTTGAACAAGAAGTAGTGGCTTATTAGCTTTGATTTCGGCCATTTTTAAATTTTTCGGTTGATAAAATTTTGTTTAATGCCCCGTTTTAGGGACTATGAAATTGTGCGGATTTTACTTGTAATTCAATCTTTGAGTTTGAAGACGAACTACTTACAACTGGGCACTAAAATGATTCTTTAAATTGTTGGACAAGAACAAGTGCCTTATTAGCTTTGATTTTGGGCATATTGAAATTTACTTGGTGTATTAGATTTTGTTGCATGGCCCGTTTTTAGGTGCATGTCGGTGGCACCCCCACCTCCGAATTTTTGGTGGCAAATTGGTGGATTCGTTTGTGCTTCGTTTGTGCTTGTTTGTGCTTTAAGTCCCATCGTTTGTGCTCACCCCCTTCCGGAGATATTTCAAAAAACCCCACCTTGACCGATTGATTTCAAACATGAGCCATTCGTTTGTGCTTCGTTTGTGCTTGTTTGTGCTTCAAGTCCCGTCGTTTGTGCTCACCCCTTTCCGGAGATATTCAAAAAACATTGTGGGGGTGCTGTAGAAATTGCAGCACCCCCACCTTGACCGATTGATTTCAAACATGAGTCATTCGTTTGTGCTTCGTTTGTGCTTGTTTGTGCTTCAAGTCCCGTCGTTTGTGCTCACCCCCTTCCGGAGATATTCAAAAAACATTGTGGGGGTGCTGTAGAAATGCCAGCACCCCCACCACGGCCGATTGATTTTAAACTTGACTCATTCGTTTGGGATACGTTTGTGCTTGTTTGTGCTTCAAGTCCCGTCGTTTGTGCTCAACCCCTTTCGTAGATATTTAAAAAACCGTTGTGGGGGTGCTATAGACATGCTAGCACTCCTACCCCGACCGATTAATTTTAAACAAAATTAATTAGCCATTCGTTTGTGCTTAGTTTGTGCTTGTTTGTGCTTCAAGTCCCTTTATTTTTGCTCATCCCCCTCCGGAGATATTCGAAAAAAACTTTATTTATGTATCTATAATTACTATTGCGGGTTATTGAATGAAGTAAATAGGTACCTACTTAGTTCATTAAATTAAAGTATTTATTTTGACAATGAATTTTAGTTTTAGAACAAAGAAGCGTTTTAATATACAGAGTGTCTATAAGAAAACTTTGCACATTAAATTTATAATGTCTTCCTTGGTCTTAGTACAAAATATTAAAATGCCGCCAATATTGTTATCGATCGAGTAGGACACTTTTATCGAGTATTTACGTTCTCTCTAAGTCAACCCCCAAATTGAGGTAGACAGTACATTTTGTACTCTTAGAATGCAATTTTATAACGAAAAACGACTGATGTGGCCATAACAGGACTTTTTTGTACGCGTTGAAAATATTTAATAAGATATAATATGCTCACAAGCTCACCCTAATTTCAAAAACTAAAATTATACGGGGCGCTTCTATTTGCAATCAAAAGCAAAACTCATTTCCAGTTGAATTGGAAGTAAAAACAAGAAGTGTTTGATATTACTAAATAGACAATTTTACAAACACTCCAAACCACTTAAAACATACAGGGTGTTGTATTTAAAATAGAAAAACCACCCCGTTTCCTGTTAATCCGGAAGTTAAAATTTATTATGTTTGTTATCATTACGATATTTTAATATACAGTGTGTCCGGGGATAGGTGGAACACGCGCGATCTCGCTTATTAGTGATTTTATCTAAAAATGTTACTCTTTGTAAAAGTTTTTGCTTGTTTCAAAATTAATATTAACAGTTTCATTTCTGTAGATTTTTATACAGGGTAGTCTTTATTAGCGTTTCTCTAAAATTATACATCAGTAAACTACTCTTATTTTAAGAGGAAAATAAAAAAGTCGTAACAAAAAATTATTCCTACGCCGATTTATTATTCAGATATAAAACTTGAAACCGATACGGCACTTTTCATATTTTCAAAAATTTCAATGTGCTGCGTATTTTGAATTTCGCCAATTTGAATTGTAAGGATGTATGAATGTAAGGAGCACTTATATTGAGTAGTAATTATTATTTATTTGTTTGTTTTAATCTCTAATAAAAATTGTTAATGAATTTGTTAATAAAAAAATGTTGAAATCGTTTAAAAATATTAAAAGTACCGCATCGTTTTCAAATTTTATATTTGAATAAAACATAAGCAACCGAATAACTTTTTGTTATGAATTTTTGATTTTTCTCTTCAAAATTTACGCTAATAAAAACCACCCTGTACAAAAATCTGCACAAATTAAATTGTGAATATTAATTTTGGAACAAGCAAAAACTTTTACAAAGAGTAACATTTTTTGATAAAATCACTAATAAGCGAGATCGTCCGTGTTTCACCTATCCCCGGACACACTGTATTATAAAATATACAGGGTGTTTTCCAAAACTCTTTTTGCTTGATTTAATTTCCAGTTTTACCGAAAGTGTTTTTTTAACCAAAAACTTTAAAATTGACTTTAAAATTAATATAAAAACCTGAGTTCAGATGTACAGGGTGTTCATCAATTAAGAAAACATGATTAAGTGAAGTACTCTTTTATTATTTTATACTAAATGTTTGGTTGTTTTGCGTTGGTTGGCTAAAACTTTGCTTGCCCCCGCAAGATCGGATGTAACCCCACTCGCGTCTTTGGGGACCGAAATAGGATTTGGATTGATTTACGTTGCTGGAGTTTTATTTATTACGCTATTCGGAGTTTATAAAATTGGAGTATTGGGGTTCAGGATATATACGAGTATGTGTATGTAACGCCGCCAATTAAAAACTACTAAAGCGATTTTGTTGAATTTTAGTTTCAGCCACAACAGAATTTCATCGACAAAATAAGCTTTTAAACGAAATCGATACAGGGTGGCCCAAAATAAGGGACTTATTTTGGCCGCATTTTAGACAATCTTCACCTACGGTATTTATACTTGGCTATAAATTATAACACATCAGCCCTAATTTAAAAAATAATTTTTCAACTTTTTAAATTCAAAATGGCGGGCGATCGTTATATTGATCGGCCCATTTTCTAGTTTTTGTATTATAACTTTGAAGATTATTATCATTATTATAAAAATCTAAAGAGAGGAATATACAGGGTGAGTCTAAAATGGCGGATAAGCTTTCCAGTACGTTGTAGGGGATAATAATTCAAGTAAAGAAAAAATGCTAAAAAAATTCCTAGCCGCTAACTTGTTGAGAAATGAAGAAGTAAAGTTGAGAACTCAACTCCGAATTCTGCCAAATTTTGAAACTTTTTATCGTTTCCTCTAGTAATTCACGTGTTTTTTAATTATTATGCAAAAACAAATGCTCCTATAACCTGCTCCTATTATCCTGTAAAATTAATTTTGAATATATGGCAACGATGTTTTGAAACTACCCTTATGATGACTTATTTATGTCACTTATATTTATTTTGATCTGTCATCCACTATTAACATCCGTACCATGTTGCCAAATCTCAATTTACTTCTTCTTTAATAACTACAAAAATATACCAGATAGATTTTTTTATGATTTTTCTTTAGTTCAAATAACCGTCTCCTATAACGTACTGAAGAGCTTATCCGTCATTTTAGACTCACCTTGTATAGGCAAAGTATATTATAGTTGTGGTATAGTCAACTTTTTAAATTATTTCAAAATTGACTACTCTTGAAGGACCAAAGTTGACTAAAATTTAAAAACTCATTTTTTCAAAATCGTTTTCGGCCGTTTTGTCTATATTTTGATATGTTGTAAATATTGTAGTTCTTCGTCTTAGTTAGTTGTTTAGTTCATATTTGCAGTTTAGGAGTTATGATTTTCTGAACGTGAAAATTTCAAAAATAGAAAATTTCTTTTTAATTAAAATTTTTAATGGCAAGTTGGTTTTTTCCCATAAATTTCTATCATCTTTTACAATTTTAGTTAAAAAAACACTTCCGGTAAAACCGGAAATTAATCAAGCAAAAAGAGTTTTGGAAAACACCCTGTATATTTTATAATATATTAAAATATCGTAAGACTACATGTTCAGTGATACCAAACATAATAAATTTTAACCTTCGGTTTAACAGAAAACGGGGTTAGTTAAGTTTTCAAATACACACTCTGTATATTAAAACGCTTCTTTGTTCTAAAACTAAAATTCATTGTCAAAATAAATACTTTAATTTAATGAACTAAGTAGGTACCTATTTACTTCATTCAATAACCCGCAATAGTAATTATAGATACATAAATAAAGTTTTTTTCGAATATCTCCGGAGGGGGATGAGCAAAAATAAAGGGACTTGAAGCACAAACAAGCACAAACTAAGCACAAACGAATGGCAAATTAATTTTGTTTAAAATTTAAAATTTTGTTTAAAATTAATCGGTCGGGGTAGGAGTGCTAGCATGTCTATAGCACCCCCACAACGGTTTTTTAAATATCTACGAAAGGGGTTGAGCACAAACGACGGGACTTGAAGCACAAACAAGCACAAACGTATCCCAAACGAATGAGTCATGTTTGAAATCAATCGGCCGTGGTGGGGGTGCTGGCATTTCTACAGCACCCCCACAATGTTTTTTGAATATCTCCGGAAGGGGGTGAGCACAAACGACGGGACTTGAAGCACAAACAAGCACAAACGAAGCACAAACGAATGGCTTATGTTTAAAATCAATCGGTCGAGGTGGGGGTGCTGCAATTTCTACAGCACCCCCACAATGTTTTTTGAATATCTCCGGAAGGGGGTGAGCACAAACGACGGGACTTGAAGCACAAACAAGCACAAACGAAGCACAAACGAATGGCTCATGTTTAAAATCAATCGGTCGAGGTGGGGGTGCTGCAATTTCTACAGCACCCCCAAAACGTTTTTTGAAATATCTCCGGAAGGGGGTGAGCACAAACGATGGGACTTAAAGCACAAACAAGCACAAACGAAGCACAAACGAATCCACCAATTTGCCACCAAAAATTCGGAGGTGGGGGTGCCACCGACATGCGCCTCCCGTTTTTGGAATTACGAAAATTTAACTAGCAATTCGATCTTTAAGTTTGAATGCAAACCACGTACAGATGAGCACTAAAAAATTCTTCAAATTGATGGACAAGACGTAGTGGCTTATTAGCTTTGATTTCGGCCATTTTAAAAATTTTCGGTTGATTAAATTTTATTATTGCCCCGTTTTAGGGACTATGAAATTGTGCGGATTTTACTTGTAATAAAATCTTTGAGTTTGAAAACGAACTACTTACAACTGGGCACTAAAATAGTTCTTCAAATTGTTGGACAAGAACAAGTGCCTTATTAGCTTTGATTTTGGGCATTTTGAAATTTTTTCGTTCATTACATTTTGTTGGATGCCCCGTTTTTGGAATTACGAAATTTTGCGAATTTAACTAGCAATTCGATCTTTAAGTTTGAAAGCAAACCACGTCCAGATGAGCACTAAAATTCTTAAAAATTGTTGGACAAGAAGTAGTGGCTTATTAGCTTTGGTTTCGGTGATTTTGAATTTTTCGGTTCATTAAATTTTGTTGGATGCCCCGTTTTTGGAATTACAAAATTTTGCAAATTTAACTAGAAATTCGATGTTTAAGTTTGAAGACAAACCACGTACAGATGAGCACTAAAAGATTCTGCAAATTGTTGGTCAAGAAGTAGTTGCTTATTTGCTTTGGTTTCGGCCATTTTGAATTTTTTCGGTTTATTAGATTTTGTTTAAATAAATTTTCATAGTTATAGCGTAGTCAAATTAGACAAAAATATAGCATGTGGGGGATAAAAATCCAATAGTTTTGAAAATTGATATGGTTTTACGTTAGAACCTTATAACATACTAAAAGTTCTGAATCGTAGGAGGTGAGCGGGGGGTAGGAGTCCTATAAAGACTTTTTCTCGTTTTTTACCAATAACTCGCCCCCTATAGATTGTGCGTTGATGAAGGTTATTATGAAAGTTATAGAAAACATTCTTAGGTATCTACAAGATTGTTTATATGCATTTTTCTACAAGTTTAACCCATTTTGAAATACGAGTATTGTAGTGTGGAGAAGGAGATACAGTAAATTCGTTTACGGGATGCGCTGTACAAACTGAAGGGTGACGCGTAAGTTTCATGAAAGGAATCAGCTATCAAAATTATCCACCCATGGATAATCCGATAATAAATCAATTTTCAAAACTCTTGGATCTTTTCCCCTCAAATGCCACATTTTTGTCTAATTTGACTGGACCAATCATTTATTTTACGATGAGATCCAACTTCTTCTAAATGACTAGCAGTAAGCGGTTTCTCTGTTTTTCTGTTCGCCTCAGGGACGTTTTGAATTGTGAAATGTCTCTATGCGTATAAAAAATATTGAAATTATTTTATGAGTTTCCTGGAGAGCAATAAAACGATTTTATAATTCCAACTTGATAACTTTTATTTTAACTCAATTTAAATACGCCACTTTTGTGCAAAAACGAAAAGTATAAAAATATTAGCAGCTATAACTTTGACAAAACATGCATTTGGGAGTACAAAAAGCAAACTCTCTACCTTATTCCGATACCCCAATTTAGCCGAAATTCCCTAGAGCTTCAAATAATTTATGTTGAAATAAAGAAAAGAAATAATTTAATTATCTTATCGTCTACCTACAGAAAGAGTCGCACGAGAAAGCCCACGCTCGCGATGAAACATATTCTTGTAAAGATTTTCTCTAAATGTCCTCTAAATGACAATGATGTTGATGAATTAATTACGCAATTGCTTCGTATAAAGCCCAACTTGAGCTTTCCGGCTTACGATTTCGTGCTTTAAGTATTTATGATTGAAGAGAGGCTAAGATATCAGCCCAGCTTTCCACCTAACCACGATTTTAGTGCTTACAACCAACCTCACAAATATTAGAAATTGAAAAGAATAAAAAAGGTTAAAATATGTTTTTCTATGTAATTGGATGTAACTTCACGAAAAAAAAAGAAAAAGCGCAAAAGTTACTTCAAAATGTTGATCACATAAATAAAATTTAAAATTCAAACGTGTTCTCATATTCGTTTCTTATATTTTTCTAGTAAAATTACCGGGGAAATCTTTTTTTTATGTGAAGTAGTTTGTAAGTGTGCGCTTGTGATGAAAGCTTCTGCGTATCTCACTATTAATAAGCAAAAAAATAGCGCGAGTGTATTCTTTAGTGTGGTTTGATGCCACAACTCTTAAAATATTTATAAATTTGCCCTGCCTTCAGCTTTTGAGTTTGGCAGGAGCTTGTATTTTATTGGAACGTTTCCGGAGTTATCTTCCGCTTTGAGAAACTTCCTGCTTTACATTTTAAGATTTTTGCTAAGTTTCTTTTTTTACCCTGTTTACTTTTTGTACACCGTGTCTCAAAAATCACGCACGAATTCGATACCATCTGAAAGAAAAATCGCAAAAACGTCCAAACATGACCTGAAACTTAAATCGAATGTCGCATTTTATTGCATAATATCCAGTTTATAGGGCAAAAATTTTTTGGCAAATTATTTTAAACACAGTGTATATAAAACAGTCAGTGGCTGTTGATCGTTTTTCTAAATATTTTCTTTAAAAATCGACAAAAGATATTTTTTTCTTTTCCTGCCGCTGACGTAAATAGATTTAGGAAAAAAATTAAATAAATAAGTTTTGATGGCAAGTTCTTAACTCTCGGAACCTTTGGCGATTGATTTTTATCGACCTTCGAGAAAATGTAAGCTCGAGTGAGAGCTATATGTTACAACTCTATACTAACACTAAAAAATTACTACAAATAAGGGAAGGGTTTTTTTTATTTTATCGTAAAATAATAAAATTTATTTGTAGGTGGACGATAGTCTTACCAAATCCTTTTCGAACGGTCGAGTTCACGGACACGGTTATTTCGAAAGAAAATCCTCGTCGACGACACAATTATCCATCGAAGTGTCCGAACTGCACGGTGGCGACGACGGCGTATTGAGCCTCACCTGCATGTCGACCATACCTGGATACGTAAACCATAACGAAAATTACGCGGACATAAAGAAACATTCCGTTATAAGTAAGTAATTCATATTCTCTGAAAGTTTTGCATGAGCCTTGAATAAAACATTTTAAAATTTTCCCTGAGCTACTACTGCTGCTGCAACAGAGTGTTATGGTATCTCCGTTTGGTTGTCTCGCTGTTTTGCACAAGATTAGGGTTGACAGGTTCAGGTGCATATTTTGGAATTTTTTTACGTAACTGTCTAGCGAAATGATTAAATTATTATAAATGAAGGAAAAAACTTTTTTTTCGTCTAACGTCGACTTTTGAAGCGAACAGAAATAAAATTGCGTGTCGCAATAACTACGTCTACTTACAGAACATTCCGAGCTACACGTCTCTTCACGCCTATTTGATCTTAAGACGTCGTGACGTGGATGTCGTTGACGTAAGCGCCACTACAAATTCTCTAGGGTTTGGTGATGTGAACTGTGGTTTCTTTACTTGTTTTACGAACTCTCTTTTTTACTACTCGTCTTTACAGCGACCTCAATTTCATAAATTCATTTATTTCTGGGATGCCATTAAGTTTGATTTTCCATTACGAACTTGAAGGATCAATTTGTCATTTCTGCTGCGACGTTTTAAAAATGAAAAATCACTTCTTACTTATAATTTTGTTTAGTTAAGAACACAAAGTTGAATTTTCTTTAGATTAACTCTTACTGGTGCTGAAAGCTTTCGCTTAAGCTCGATTTCTTTTCTTGTTTTCGGGCAGCTTCTTTAATTTATTCTTAACGTTACGCCTAAAATGGGCAGGAGATTTACACGGTTGTCGTATATTCCTTCTTTTTGCGATTGCGTTTATTTTGTGTACAATATCGTAACATCGTAACCACTTCCGTGGTTTGGAAGAAAGCAGAAAGCTTTAATCGTTGGAGTGGTATAGCTTTGGGTGGACCTGGTGCGTCAGTAAAATGGTAAGATCTAGATAGTCATGGTTGAGACCATGATTCAAACATCCACTTTTTAGCGTCTTTTCTATTGGTTTTTATTAGACCAGAGTTGAACAAAAGTCGACACTTCTTCTAATTCTACTAATTATCGATGGAAGTATGCAAGCTCTGTGACGATAACCTCTATTAGTCAGTGCACATTTTTCAGCGATTTAGGTTGAAAAACATAACCAAGGCGTAATAAAACCGGCTGTATGCCATTCCTAAGTCGTAGCATTAACTTGAGGGCGGCTCGAGAAAGGTGGGCTTTTGCTCTTTTTTCAGTTTTTCGCTTATAACTTCAAATCTACACACTTTTTCAGAAAAGTTTGCCTATATAAAAATAAACTACGTCAAATTTTCTACAAATTATATCTTGAACATGTTTTTACTCAGATAAACGGTTTAGACGGTAGAGAGTGTTAAAGTTTAACAAAAATTTCAAAATAGGCTAGAAATTATTTTTCTGTTTATCGATTTTTTCAGCTTCAAACACGTCTGCCAAAATTTATTCAAAACCTACACCAAAAATACAATTTTTTGGTAAATAGATCTTTCATGTTCCTACCCTCTGGTTTAGTTTGACCCTCAAACTCCAACCTTTCTCTTTAGGAGCTGAACTGTACTTCAACACGCTCTAGCGCCTAAACTGTTTGCTTAGTGAAAAAAATTTAAGAGACATACTTTGTAAGAAATTCAATTTAATTTATTTTTGTATCAAACACTTTTTTATGGAGTGCGTAGTTTTTGAGTTATGGGCCATAAACAATAAAACAGTTTTTTTAGACGATTTTGGAATTTTGATCAAACTTTAACGCACTCTAGCAGCTAACGCGCTCGTCTGAGGAAAACAACTTAACAGATATAATTTGTAGAAAATTAGATGTAATTTATATTCATATAAAAGCACTTTTCTCATAAAGTGCGTAGATTTTGAGTTATGGGCGATAAACAAAAAAAACAGTTTTTTGGACGATATTGGAATTTTAATCAAACTTTAACGCGCTCTAGCACCTAAAGAGCTTGCTTAAAGAAAATTGCTTAACAGGCATAATTTGTAGAAAATTTGATGTAGTTTATATTTATATAGAAACACTTTTCTCAGAAATTGCGCAGTTTTCGAGAACCTACTCTTCTGGAGCCGCTCCCAAGTTAATTCTGACACTTTGACGTGGCAAACGATCGGTTTTATAACTCATTAGCAAGTTACGTTTTCCACTCGATAGTTTGCTATCCCCACCTCTGCGTAATCCTGCGTTTTAGATGAATAATTCGTGTCCTTGGGGAAAACTATCTGTCTTTCCGACCATTTTGGTCTACTCCAATCTCTTGCCCTGTTGCCTATGCTTATTTTGTGGATTTTTACTTTTTCTTCTCTCAAATCTGGAATTTTCGTAGTGGTGGTTATAACAGCCGAGGAATTCGTTTTGTACTTCAGAAACAATAAGCTAAAACAAATTATATTAATTTATTACAATTGTAGCTGGGTAACTCCTTCTAGTTAATTAAAAGCGCTTATCTCAAAAAGCGTTTGTATACGTATGTGGTTGGAATACTTTACGTATAACTCATATCTCTGAGAAAGGTTTAACTGCAAGCAATGTTAAGAAATGAGTTGCACATTGAAACTTGCAGAATTAATTTGCATACCTAACCGTATTTACTAAAACTCGCATAGAAAACGAAATAAAACACATTTCTCAAGTGCCTAACGTCGTAAGTGAAATAAATAATAATGTCCTTGTTTTCTCGTTTTAGTCGACATCATTATAAAAGAGACCATTCCAGCAGAAGTGATTTCTGAATCAAACTCCAGTCGTCGTCTTACATGTTCCACAACGTCGCTTTTTGTAATATTATCTTCAATATTATGGATTTAGACATTTCTATGTAAGTAAATGTGTTAAGACGTACTAAAATAATCTGAACTCTATTAGGGAAAAATTTGGTTATATCGTGGAAAACGTTTTCCTTATTATATGGATATAATTAATTAGTTTAATTTGAACTGCTATATGTGCGCAAATTAAATTAAACCCCTGCATGTATCGAAGTCGCTGTTGGATTCTTCTAAAAATTTTGCTAAATAAGCGAGCAGCGGTGAGGTTGAATGTTGAACGAGAACGTCTATCGTTCAAACGAGTGCGAATTTGTATTTAAAAGCATGCGACAAAATTTCGCTGTTTTCCCCCTGCCAAATCGCACCAAAGTTTCCCCTCTTCCATTAATTAAATTTGCCGTTAAAAGAGATTATCGAAATATTGATAATTATTGACAATCGTCAGATAACGTGCGAGTAATGAACAATTCAATTACCATTTAAAAGGTTTGATAAACAAATGAAATCACAACTAAAAAGGCAACAGTTTGCATGACGAACAGAATTAAATGGTGGTTTAAGGATTATTTAGTGGTAGGGTCGTGATTTTCAGGAAATTACAGAAAAGAGTAAAAAATGCAATATTAAATGTTCAAATCCAATTGAGTTTAACTAGGGAATGAAACGGTCATTCGTTTAATGTTAACAGAGTTTAATTTTTTTTAAATAAGCGTTGAATTTAATTTTAATTGGGGGTGAAAAATTATCGACTTAAATACGATTTATTTCGTCTCGCCCATTTATAGCTCCTTGGAGTGTTTTGGCTTTAAACTTACATCTATAATAAGAGGTAACGCGTAAAATTAAAATCATTATAAAAATTTTGAAATAATTTTTTTAAACTGTACAAGACGTCTCCAACCCTTCTTGTAGCCTTTTAAGGGATGGGCTAGCGTTAAATTTACTTTAATAAGAAATTATAGAGCTTGAAATTATTTATGAGAATCAGTAAGAGCATTAGCAATTTATTTAATTTTTATCGTAGAAAATAAACGAAAATTGAAGTATTTAGGTTTGTCCGGGCTGTAGCTTTTTAAAAAGTACCCTAGCGTTAAATTTACCCCTAATAAAAATGATAGAGAATAAAATTATTTATTAGAGTCGCCAAAACCATTTGGAACAGGTTTGATTTTTATTGAAGGAAAGTAAATTAAAATATTAATTCTCATGAGATATTTAGAACATACAGTGTGTCTCTTAGGCTGTAGCTCCTGAAGGAGTAGCCTGACGTTAAATTTACCTTAAATAGAGTTTGAAAATTAGTTGTGAGAATTACCTAGTAAAAATGTTAGTTCGGAGTACTTTCCGATTGCAGAAAAATGAACTAAAGTATTAATCGTGATAATGTCGTATTTAGAACATACTGGGTGTCTTTTCCCAGACGTAGCTTCTTAACGAGTGATTTTACGTTAAATTAACAACTAATAGAATTTATAGGGCTTGAAATTACTGATAAGAATCGGTAAAAACATTTGAAATAGATGTCATTTTTAGCTCGTAAACGACGTTCTTATAAATATGGAACTTCCTGGTGTGTCTCTCCAGGCTTTGGCTTCTTTGGGAGTCCCCTCGTCTTAAATTCGCCTCAAAAATAAATACTAGTAAAGCACAAAAAATTAATACTGCGGTTTTGCTAGAATAAATCACACTTTTAAGTGTTAAGTAGTCTTTGCTTTTCTGATACTGTATCAGTTTAGACCCGCGTGGCCCTCCTTAACTTTATCACTGCTCTGAACCAACTTGTGATTTATCGTTTCATGTTTTGGTTCCTGAAACTTTATTTCTGTTGTTTAAACACAATTTATGTGCAAACATTAAAATGCATTGCTATTCCTTATATTCAAATCGATTTACGGTGGTCGAGAAGGTTTGGATTAAGGATTCGGCGTCTTTTTGAGCGAGTTCTTTTTATTCTCACCACAGAGTTGTATCCAAAAGCATGGTGTTTATTATCATCCTACTTTGAAGTATACAATTTGTACCTACTACTACTAAGTATGATATTAAATGCGTAATAAAATTGTCGCATCGTTTTATTACGTGATTTTAATAGAATTTATATGTTTGCGTAAAAAAATAGTAAGTGCTTAGTTGTACACAAACACAAAAATGATTTCAAGTCGTGAAATTTTGACTTTATCATCATAAAATGACTAATAGCATTTTCTTGTCCTTTATCACCGTTGCATGCGTAAACTGAAAGCTTATCGCATCTGCACATGCAATTTTCCACACTTTTCACAGAAGAAAAATAAATATCCATATAATAAGGTTGAAATCGTATAGTTTATTTTCTCTTCCTGAAAAAAACTGAAGTCTTATGACCAATTTTTTTTTGTTTTAATAAGAGATATTAGCTTATATGGTGCTGTTAATTTAATTTTTAACATAAAAAGTACGTATTTTGCTAAATAGAATTTAAAAACTTTTACAAGCTTCGTCACATTGTGACGAACTGGAGAAAACCTAATAAATATATTTGTAGGGCAAGCTTGAAATAGAACATTTAAAATAAATAGTAAAAGTTTCAAATCAATTTCGAAATATTGAAAAAATACGACATGCAAACCGAAGCACCACTAACATAAAAAATAGGTTTTTTCTTAATTTACTTTTTTGTATATTTTAAGTGTTCTATTATGAATCAATAATTTATCTATTTGTAATCAAGAAACTGCAGGGTAAAATATTATTTTACCTTAAAAAATTATTCAAAAAAATTATCTACTCGAGAAGTAGCATTTTGAATTATTTATAGGGTCGAAAATAAAGTGGTTCAAAAATGTCTTGAAGGGTTGGAAAGTTTTTGATTTTCACACGTTTCGAGGTGCTCAGTGATTAGAAAAGCCTCACATAAAACTAAATAAAATGAGAGTGTCTTCGAACGAACGTTAAGGTGCACCTTAACTAAGACACGCTTAGCTACTAATATTTAAGTTTCTGTTACGTTTAAGTGTTTGATGAGTCATTCCATATGAAAACGTCTAAAAATATTGTTTTTTGTTGCTCCACTATTTCAGATTTTGTTCAAACTTTGTGAGAATCTTCATTAGGGATCCAAAGAAGGAAATCCAGCGTAATTTAAATTTCGCATGTGTCAGTTCCCCCCTTCTCCAATTAAACCATTTAAAAAACGTAATTTTTATGCTTTAAGATTTTGAGCTGTAAAAAATTTTCCATTGGAGATATCTGCACCATCAAGGTGGCATTTTAAAGCTAAAAGATAGTCGTTTTTGTAAAAAATATAAAAATTCACACAATACATACCCCCAAAAAATATCACGTTGCTGAAAATCCGGGTATTTTACTGATTTTTCGTGATTTTTAACTGACTCCAGTGTCTCGACTGTTGAATGCAAACAGCCAATATTTCTCAGAGATCTAGTGCACATGTCGTGGAAGAAGTTGAACCTACAATTGACTCGTTCGGCCTACCCTTTACAAAAAAATCACTGCTTGAAATTTTGAAATTTTCAAAAAATTTTTATTTAGGCATTATTTAGGCCGAAATATGAACATGTGGACCGCAAGATAGAAATATGAAACTTACAGGATAACGAGTTCTTACCTTGAACTTCAAGAGCCTATAATATGGTTTTGTTATTCACATCCTTTGTGCGCGTGCAAGCGGTTTGAATATTGTGAAATTTTTAAAAATTGCATTATTTAGGCCGTAATATGAACGTGTTGACAGCACCTTGAACTTCAAGAGCCTATAATATCGTTTTGTTATTTGAATTCTTTGAGCGTGTAGAGGTGGTATAAAAGAAACAAAAATATCAGGAATTTACATAGGATACCATTTAGAATTCAACAGTTAGCTACACACACGAAGGATGAAAATAACAAAAAGATATTATAGGCTCTTGAAGTTCAAGGTAAGAACTCATTATCCTGTAAGTTTCATATTTCTATCTTGCGGTCCACACGTTCTTATAACGGCCTAAATAATGGAATTTTAGAAAATTTCAAAATTTTGAACCGCCTGTACGCGCACAAAGGATGTGAATAACAAAACGATATTATAGGCTCTTGAAGTTCAAGGTAAGAACTCGTTATCCTGTAAGTTTCATATTTCTATCTTGTGCTCCACATGTTCATATTTCGGCCTAAATAATGCGATTTTTGAAAATTTCAAAATTTCAAGCAGTGATTTTTTTGTAAAGAGTAGGCCGAACGAGTCCATTGTAGGTTCAACTTCTTCCACGACATGTGCACTAGATCTCTGAGAAATATTGGCTGTTTGCATTCAACAGTCGAGACACTGGAGTCAGTTAAAAATCACGAAAAATCAGTAAAATACGCGGATTTTCAGCAACGTGGTATTTTTTGGGGGTATGTATTGTGTGAATTTTTATATTTTTTACAAAAACGACTATCTTTTAGCTTTAAAATGCCACCTTGATGGTGCAGATATCTCCAATGGAAAATTTTTTACAGCTCAAAATCTTAAAGCATAAAAATGACGTTATTTAAATGCTTTAATTGGGGTAGGGGGGAACTGACGCATGCGAAATTTAAATTACGCTGGATTTCCTTCTTTGGATCTCTAATGAAGATTCTCACAAAGTTTGAACAAAATCTGAAATATGCTGGCTTTACCGATTAGACGATTTCATATGGAACGACTCTGATCCGAAAACTGAACGGCGCGCTTTTACTCTTGTGTGTACAGAAATATTTATAAAGTCGATTGTAAAACTAAAAGTTTGATGGTTATGCCGATTAACTGTTTATTAATTATTTAAAACTTTATTACTGTTTTGTAAATAAAATATAACTTAACGGTGTTACATAACGATATTAAAATTGCATGCTTTATGTTTGTCGAGTTGGTGCGTATTTTATATTTTATCGAACGTTTATGCAAAAAGTCAGTCGGGGATTTAGAGAGCAATTAAAACGATGTCTAAAAGCTATCCGATACGTGGCTAATTTAATCGTTAAGCAATTAACGAAAAAAGTTCCTGAAAAACTAATAGACGCGCGCGCTTTTTCAATTGTTAGTTTCACTTGTAGAGTTTACCGTGTGACTTTTAGACGGAGTAGTTGGAGAGCTTTCGAATCCAAAACTGGATCGAATATAATTTTTTAATTTCGACAACTAAAGTTAGCGTCAATTACTATCGCAATATACCACAAACTTAATTAATTTCAACTAACAACGCACTTAAAACTTAATTTTTGAATTAAACACCAAAAACGATGTTTTTAATCGAATTTTATTTAGTTTATCGAATAAATATTAAATGTTTAATGTTTAGAAATGGTAAAATATTTTTTTTATTCGTATAGCAAACATATTTTGAATTTGTTGTAAACAATCACAGAAACAATCATTTTTACGAATCTCTCTTATTGTGGACGAGGTTACGTTTATGGTTGCATTGACCACTGGTAAACCAAATTACACGTTTTAAAATGATTACGATGCAATAACCATCTGAACATATCGAAAGTGGCAATAATTACGCGAAGCGATTGTTAAAATGGCAAACTTGTTGATTTGTTAGTATTGGAAATAAACCGTAATTTGTAGGGCACGCAAAATATTTCACAGTTTTGACCACAATTTATCGATATAGTAATTACAAAATAATTTTAAACGCGAGTGCGAATAATCCCTTATTTAAAACTCTCAATGCAACTTTAAACTATTTAAAAAAAACTACTTACTCTAATTTATTTTTGTAAACGTTAGTAATGTTTGAGTAAAACTTATTAAAAAAAGTAGGTGAAATTGAATAAAAATGGCAGTAAAGACGTGCATGTGAAAAAATTAAGTAGCTCTATTTTACTGAGTACTACGTACTACGTTAGGTATATTTTTGTAAAATGAATAACTGCTAAGAAATGATTTGGTATTTCTCTAATTATAGCTGTTTTAGCTTGAATAAAAAAATTAACTGTTAATAGAAATTATTCGCAGGCTGTTGAGCCAAAAAAATGTCTTCCTTATCGCTACCATGTCTATTATATAAAAAGAAATTTATAATTATTAAGGGAGCAAAATTGTCATTCGAGCTAGTTGTAAAACGTATTTAAAACGTAAAGCAACAGTTAAATTATAACAATTTTATTTAGTTGAAAATTTAGGATTAGATTTGAAAAGAATTAAATATAATTAAATTGTACATAACGAGAATTGCGATTTAAAATTTAAAAAATGTGGGGCATCTGATTTGCTGCTGTTTATTGTATTATTAAAAACAATTAATTATGCTATAAGCTCGATGAAATGACAATAAATTGCTTTAACACTTATACACTAACGTAAAATTTTGTTTAGGTTTATATTAAACTTTTAGGTAAGTTTTTAACTATTGTAAATTACGCGAGTTATGTGCTTTCGTATCATCTTTTGTATTTTTTGTAAAATTCAAATTTTGTTGATTTTAGTAAATCTGAACAAAATTTTTCAACAAATGAAAACGATGTAAATATTTATGTGAAACGTAATATGTTAAATTCTTATATGTTTATTGACGGAATGTAAAAAATAAAAGTAATTATGTACTTGCACGTTTTATTTCGTCAAATTTACATTATTTTTTACTATAAATATCATTTTAATTATCGTTAACGATTTAAAAAGCAATAATTATTAAAAAACACGCAAGAGACATTCAGACCCATCTAACCGTCAACTAATAACTTACTTCTTTGCTCATGTAACGGTGGTTGGTAATGGTCGGTAATACAGACACTTAACTTACCGTAGAAAGTAGAAATAGAAATTGGTGACAACAACCGCCGTAAATTTAGGTTAGAATTTTTATGTTACTTATTTTTAAGTACATGTTTTTATTATTTGCAATTTTAAAGTATTTGTTGAAGTTAAAATTACGCTTTAGTGCCCAACTCGGACATTTTCCAATATTAAAAGCTTCCATAACTTTTTTTAATCGAAAGACAAAGGTAGTATGACTAATATCTCTATGAATGTTCCTTCAACTAAACTCGTTTTTTTTAGATTGACGAAATAAGAAAAATGCCTATACAGTTAACGAACGATAGTAATGTGCCCGAAATTCGTGCCAAAATTGCTTATAATGGTGAAGTGTTGATAACTTACATCGATCAACAGATCACGTTGGATCAGCTGTGCAACGAAATGCGCGAAATTTGCAGATTTAGTATAGATCAAGTTTTTACGATTAAATGGGTGGACGAAGAAGGCGATCCTTGTATAATTTCGACCCAATTTGAGCTAGACGAAGCTATCAGATTGTACGAAGTCAATCGTGATTCCGATATGACCATTCACGGTGAGTTTTTGAATTTGTTTGGTTTATTTGTTACAGTTTTGTGTACTCGGTGTGCTCATGATATCGAAAATATATTGTTTCAAATTAAAATTCTTCTCTCGCAATTTAAAGTTGTGACTTGCATTAATTATTAGGAAAGGGTGTGTTGCTTCGAAGTTTTAAGGTGTGGATTTTACTTACTCGTAAGAGCCACAATTTGAAAGATGGTATTAGATACTTTTGTTTGTTCTTAAACAGTACGAATTGATTGCTTATACTGTTGAATTTGTTTCCGTTCGAGGTATTCCTAGTTTTTCACATTTTTGTGGTTAAACTTGCATTCCTTTTTTTACTATTTGCCACAACTAAAACCACGATGCAGTAAAGGTTATTGAGCCGTCAAACTTTTTCATTGCTTAACTTTTATCGGAGATCGTTCTTTTTATTTTTTATAATCGTAATTACGCCTTTATGGCCTTTAAAATATTTTATTCGAAAAGTTGGTTTTTGATTTAGTTTATAATGATGGTGCTTGTTTTGCATTAATTAACTTAAGCAATTTAAGTTGCAAGGTCTTATAAATATGTACCGAGTAACGAAGTAACTATGAGAGAGTCTTTGAGACCTGGAGCTGGACCTTTGGAAGTTTACAAATTATTAATGAGCATTGCACGGTTGGGAATATCAAAGACGTAATAATTACATTCAAAAGTGCCATACAATTTCCAAACATCTTCAAAGAGTCCCAGTGTTACTTAATTTAAAGGAAACTTTTTAGCGTATAAAATTCCTAGGGCGCTTTCGTTTACTTAAGAGATGATATATTGGAACTTTTAAATACATAAATTTAACTTTATTAGTTTCCATATGATTGAAAATAAACTCGGGAGTTTTAAAACTTTCTTCTACAAGGCAGATTCTTTTAATATAAATAGACAGTTTTTCGTAAGTACAGTCGAGAAAATAATTATTGGCCACTATAGGTTATTTGGTGAATACTTATATCTACAAGTCCGCTATTTCGGCAATGAAATTTTTACGAATTGCAAAGGGAATTTTCTAGTTACAGCACTCGATTTTTATGCCATATTTTTCGAAAACGTATATGATAAGAAACTTACCACTTACTAGTACCTACCTAATAAATTTTTCTGCGGCTGTACATATGTGGGAATATTCTAGGGAATTATGAAAAACATGGAAGAAAAACTTTTAGGGTTCTAGTCATACATCAATTTTTTCAATTCTCATAAGTCTGGGAAAAAACTGGGAAATTTCGTTTGTTTTTAAAAAAATGTGGAAAACTACTTTTTCAAATTAAAAATTGTAATACGCTATGCACATTGCGCTATTATGCAGTTATCGATGAAAATAATCAATGAAAAGTAATTTATTATATTTTGTATAACGATGTTTTTGAGGTTTGGCGAAATGACGTCTTCGTTAAATTTTGAAATGTTGCCAAGAATGTGCCTTGGCGCTTTATAAATTCATCTTTAAATTAAAGTAGACGTTATCTTTATTACCCTGTATATTTTAACCGGTGATGGCTGTTTTAATAAACGATTAAAAATTATACCAAGTTATAAAAAAGAACCTCACTTTATTACCCATAAAAGTCGGAAAGGCGGAAAAATGTTGCCGGTAGGAAAATTTCCCTCTTTAAATAAGTTTTACTTTTTCTGATAATTATTTTGGAGGCCGCTTAAAAGAAATGTGAGGAATGATAACAATTGGACAATTTTTTATATTCGACCGATATTTTTATCGTTATTATTACGAAAATGCGATTACAATAAAGGGGTTGGAAATATACGTTGAAGTTGAGAATGTTATCGATTTATGGCGCCACCGTCGTCATCCCGGAGTTTTTCCAGCCGCGTTGCCCATCCGATTTTCCTTTCCCTTAGTTAACGAATTTTCCCGGAATTCTCCGGACGTATTACTAATTTTCTATATATTTGCGGCAACATCGCTTTCAGTATCGTTCGCTATCGTTCAGTTTCACCACCTGCCCGCTTAAAAGTAGCCTGAAATCCTAAATTGACCTTAACACCCTTTTTAAGTTTTTAGTATTGCATAAGCGTATAGCGCTTTTTCGTGACTTTAATTGTGGATGTTTGTGTTTAGAAAAGTGCATTTAAGTTTATTTTGCAAAAGTCGTAATTAGAGTGATCTTTTTTTTTTCAAATAAGGCCAAAAAAATACGCACATAACCGGGAAATATTTTTTTAACAGTTTTAGGCTCGAATTGTTTTATTGTCGTCGCAATTTCGTGTTAACAAAATATAAACATTTCGCCATTAGCTAATTGCCCATTTTCATTTACATCAAAAATAGTTTATACAATGAAACAACGATATTTGCATGTTCTAAAAAGATTACCTCACATACAAGTAGGTACAGAGTAGTAGAATTTTCAAAAACTGTTCCTTTTAGCAAAATTCTCCGTAACTCTCAATTTTACGAATTCGTAATGTACAGTAGAATGTTCCACGATCAACTTGTAAAAGTTTGATTGATTAATGTTACTAAAAAATTGTTATTTAAAAAGTAAAAAAATCACATATTTTATATTCGTCAAAGTTGCACATTAATTAGATTTAAATATGGCATGGGGTTATTGGAGCGCGACGGCAGTTACCGATCGTGGTCGTAGTCCTAGAAGAAATCAAAATGGTTCTAATAGTAGTCACGCAATTCAATCAGTTCCTACAACTTTGGAAGAAAGGCCTTCTGTCAGCAATCACAATTCGAACGTTAACACGAATAACAACGCCCAAATTTCCGAATTTGACGACGTAGCTCCTAGTTTTTCACGAAGGCCCTCCTTAGATCTTAGACATATGAATCCCCAAGGGGCTTTGGCAAATATTTTATGTACTGCTCACGGTAGCCAACAACAGAGTGGGACGTTATCGGCCGGAAACACTTTGACACGTTTAGGCAGCAGACATGCCGCATCAACTGGAGTCGAATATGCAGTTCCTCATCATTTTCATCATCACCATCATTCGGCTTACGTCGAATATCATCAATCTCAGTTATCATTTTCCGACGACGACTCGAGTTCCGAACCTGGATATGCTACAGGTACGCCTTTTGGTAAGGATTACTTAAAAGATAATCCCATTTTTATTTTAAGTGCAATTTGTGTCTTCATTTAACAAGTTTTAATGTTTAGAAGACGGTCACGCTGTTATAATGAACGATTTGACTTGAATGAGGAGCCGAATTGTGGGACACATTTTGGGTAACAAGTTCTACCTAACGTCTGTATAATTTGTTTTAGGTAGAGAGCAACCTGATACAAATAGATAAATACTTGGATTCGGCTGCTCGTGATATGGTCTTTTAAAACACGAGCTTCCAATGTTTCCAAAATGTGTAGACTTTGAAGTATTTTAGCTTAGAAGTGCTCTGTATAATAATATTAAAAGTTCCATGTAGGATTTTGATTTACTATGCGAAATTCCTTACCCAAATACTCGATGGATGCTTCCAAAAAGCTCATTAGGGAGCAAAAAATGGAAACAATGTGTATTCGAAAATATTTTCTAATTGTGAAACCAATTCTCTTCAATTTTCTTCCTAACAAATTTTTAATGGCGTTAATTATAACAGCGTTATCGTGCTTCCTCTCCGCATGGGTTTGGCTCGCCTTGTAAATAAATTTTTACAAAACTTCGTATAAGTTTGACGTATGTTGTAAGCGAACGAAGCGAAAAGCGAAGAAGTTTGTTTTTTTCCTTACCTAATCGCGTTACAATACGCCGAAGCTCTTACTTTTAGATTATTTCTGAAATTTAGTGTCTGAAAATTTTTAGTTAAAATTTATTACGCGTTACTACCTCGTCACCCCCTAATTCTTTCGAAAAAACAACGCATAAACGAATTGTTTCGGATAAATTGAACTTTTAATTGCAAATTTTTGTAACTCTGGGGATACATTAACATAAAAGACTAATAGAGTTTCAGTTTCAATTTAAAAAAAAATGTTGAAGCTTTTTTACTTTGTAAGTCTGCGATGCGGAAAAAATTCCTCATTCACTACGTGCGAAAATGAGCTTTAATTGCGTCGGAAAAAATTGCAGTTCAATTTCGAATTCTTCGACGGAACAAAGGTGTATTGATTTAACATTGGAAATTACGTGGTGTGCGAAAGTTCACATTGAAAAACCTCGGACTTACGTGATGATCTCTATGCTAGGGACTGTATTTTTGAGTAGTACCTGCTTGGGAAATTAATATTTTTTTACAATCGTTCCATACAGTTACAAGTTTCAATGCAATTTTCAGATTTTACTGTGCGGCTTTAATTTGGCTTACCGTACCGTGAAAATCAATTTCGTTTCCTCTCAAAAACAAGAGGTATACCTCTACTATGTATATTGATTTCGAGTTGTAAATTTCACTGTATGCGAAGCTTATGTTGTGAGCCCTAGGATTTACGTGTTGATCCAGTTGTTAGGGCTGTTTGAGGCTAGTTAAGAAACTAAATTTTAATTTTCGTCGTATGGCGGGTTCAAATCGAAACGTTTACCTTATTTTCTTTTATTTTTTCTTCGTTTGTCCAATGCCGCATAGCGTCCATAATTATTATTAACAATGCACAATTGCACATGTACAGTCGAGGAAATAATTATTGGCCACTATACGTTGTTTGGCGAATACTTATGCCCATAAGTCCGCAATTTCTGCAATGAACTTTTTGCAAATTGCAAAAAGTGTACTGGTGCCCAATACATTTTTCTGTGGCTGGTCATCTAGCTGGTGTCAAAACAGACCCCCTCCTGCTGTTTTTGGTAGTTGCTGGTTGTCCCAAAAGTCAAAAAAAGAAACGCCGGGTTCTGTTAAGGTGATGCTTGGACGTAGGTGGTTTTTGTTTTAGATAACGTTTTTCAAATTGATGGCGTCATTACCGTATATGTATTCAACGTGAAAGCATCCAAAACTTTGGAAAACAATGTAATTTCGAGCAATTTACAAATTTGTTGAAAGCAATTACCCTTTCACTTATTTTGTAATGTTCGTTAACAAAAAGTTTGCAAACAGCCCTTTCAGCAACGACTAATTATTTAGAAATACATAGAAGGTATACCTGCTTTCATTTTGCGAAAATAATAAGTACCCACATTGTTGTAAAATGTATAATTTAATTAATTCCGAAGAAAGTGGAAAACTAAACACATAAAACCCGCTTAAAAGAAATTATAAATTTTATTCGTTGCCTTTGTGGAAAAAATGGATCACGCTCATGACCATACCTGAGGTGCAGATGCTACTGTGTGATTTAATCGAAAACCATTTTTTATGTATTAAAAAAAATTCAAACCGCTTTACGTATCACTTGATATAATCCCCATGACATGTAAATCGCTCCCACAGGGTAGCTTTCTCTTTCGGAATAATTTCCAGTTTTTTCTTTCTAATGAAATTTAAAAAAGGAGGGTATGAACACGAAAATTAAAAGGTTTGGAAAATTGACGTGTTGGTTTTGACACGTAGCTTGTGCGGTATAATGTTTTTATTCATCTAACGGGGCCGGCAATCGTTCCTTTACTTTACAACCAAACAGTTTTGAGTTTTATAAAACGATTTTATTCGTAAATTTTGTCACAAACACCGCATACTCTCTACTCATCGATCTGCGAGACTTGTGACTTGCGACACGTAAGATTTGTCCAATATATTTTGAGGAATACAAATTATAGTAAATGCGCTTTCGCTCTCTGTAATGTTAATAAGTCTCACTCTTCGTTTGGCGCAATTTATTCTCCAAAAGTGCGTATTTTTCTAGTTATAGGCCATAAAACAGTTTTTTGCAGATTTTGGTTTTTTGTTAAACTGTTCTAGTGCCCAAACTATTTGTCTGAGGAAGAAAAACTAAGAGACATAATTTGAATTTGTTTTCTTTTTGTATATGAGCACTTTTCTCCAAAAGTGCATATTTTTTGAGTTATAAGTCATAAAACAGTTTTTGACAGATTTTGGAATTGTTGTTAAACTTTAACGCCCTCTAGTGCCTAAACTATTCGTCTGGAGAAGAAAAATTAAGAGACATAATTTGTAAGAAATTTAATTTACTTTCTTTTTGTTTATAGACACTGTTCTCCAAAAGTGTGTATTTTTCAAGTTGTATGTCATAAAACAGTTTTTGGCAGATTTTGGAATTGTTGTTAAACTTTAACGCCCTCTAGTGCCTAAACTATTCGTCTGGAGAAGAAAAATTAAGAGACATAATTTGTAAGAAATTTAATTTACTTTCTTTTTGTTTATAGACACTGTTCTCTAAAAGTGTGTGTTTTTCAAGTTGTATGTCATAAAACAGTTTTTGGCAGATTTTGGAATTTTTGTTAAACTTTAACGCCCTCTAGTGCCTAAACTATTCGTCTGGAGAAGAAAAATTAAGAGACATAATTTGTAAGAAATTTAGTTTACTTTCTTTTTGTTTATAGACACTGTTCTCTAAAAGTGTGTATTTTTCAAGTTGTATGTCATAAAACAGTTTTTGGCAGATTTTGGAATTTTTGTTAAATTTTAACGCCCTCTAGTGCCCAAACTATTTGTCTAAGGAAGAAAAACTAAGAGACATAATTTGTAGGAAATTGAATTTGTTTTCTTTTTGTATATGAGCACTTTTCTCCAAAAGTGCATATTTTTCGAGTTATAGGTCATAAAACAGTTTTTGGTAGATTTTGGAATTGTTTTTAAACTTCAACGCCCTCTAGTGCCTAAACTATTCGCCTGGAGAAGAAAAATTAAGAGACATAATTTGTAAGAAATTGAATTTACTTTGTTTTTATAATTTTCTTACAAACACCGCATACTCTCTACTCATCGATCTGCGAGACTTTCGACTTGCGACACGTAAGATTTGTCCAATATATTTTGAGGAATACAAACTATAGTAAATGCGCTTTCGCTCTCTGTGATGTTAATAGGTCTCGCTCATCGTTTGACGCAATTTATTGCTTTTAATTGAAAGGGAAAATCTGCATTATGTGAAGTGTTTAATAGGTTCGAACCTAATGACAAGACGGTTGTATTTTACGAAAATTGCTCGAGTTCCTTGCACTTGGGACGGAGCCCACCTCCTGCTTACTCAACCACCGTCCTATAAACGACTGATGAAGTTAGGTGCGTTTTTTGCAGCAATGACGCCACGAACCGCAATGCTTGATATGTACATTCCTGTTTTACACAAGCTCTAGAATTAAAACGCGGAACAGTTAAGAATGACAAAATGAGACGTATTTCAGGAAGAAGCGTTTTTAAAGAAAATATGCCGATTTCATGGATGTCAAAGCCTGGTTGGTGGCTTGTATGCAAGGGCAAATACTATATAATGCTAATTCATGGCCATCCTAGAGCAGCACACGTAAATTTAAATAATGGCCAATTTTTTAACTACTACACGTACATGTAATCCATACCTTGTATGCGTAAAGAACGTTAGGACGATCGTAACTCGAGTTGTATCGTTGTGCGTGGTGTTTATCGAGTTTAAAAAGCGCGATATAAATTTTTAAATTTGTAAAGGACGTACTTAGGACCAAGTAGTAACTAATTTTAATAATTCGCGATTATTCTTAATTAGAATTTGTAGGTTAGCGCAGCCGAAGTATGCGGTTTATGTTAATCTGTAGTGCACACAATACAAGGTGACTTACGAACTATGCGCTCTATGAAACACTAATGAAGTTAGTTTATTACCTTAATGTAAGCAAGTGACGATGGCAATCTTGGCAACCACTAGATTAAGAAGATTTTAACGTATAAAGTCTATTCTTTACCGTGACCCAAATTATAAAGTAAAGCCGGTAAAGCCAATGAATGGGGCATAACACAAAAGAAAATTTTCTGCTCTTCTTGGTCTTTATTTTAATGCTTACATTGCGTTTGATGTCAATATTAGTTTGGCTCCGACTCACTCATGTGCATGCACATTATTTCATGATTAGATTCTTATACGTATAAGGCCTCTGCCTTACGTAAGCCATTTCTTTTATCAAATTATAGTTTATGAACGTTATAAATTTTCCTTGTAAACTTCCAATTTTTCCGTATTATTTTTGAAGTTTCCACCTTTTGTTGGATAATCTTTTATTTAGGAATATTTCTCTGAGAAAAGTATGTCGGACTCCCACTCCTCTTCCTCGTTCTTTTTTAAATTATCGAGAAAGTCTTGAGATAATTGAATTAATTTCGTGTTTTCTAAAGAACCTTTTTACATTTTTTATAATTTACCTACCCTTAATACGCTTGCGTCGAAAAGTACCTCATTTATTATAACAATTTTACAACGTTACGCTTATCTAAAAGGTTGATAAAAGTTGATTTACGCTGTTATTTAAATTTTTCCGCTTTTCAAGAGTACGAATGCAACTTCTACTTTTAAATGTGTTAAGATGATATTAGTCATAGAAAATACTAACGTGTGCTGTTTGAAAGGAACATAATTTTCAATGATAAAATCGCTTAAATGCCACGAAATACGTGAATCCAACCGTAAATCATAGAGTTGACATAAAGAAAAGCTCTTTTCGCGTTTTTTTTTCAATGAAAACTCACTCCTCTAACAAAATTCAGGTGGAAATTCGAGATTTGTTATATTTCTTTTCATTTCGGCTTGATTTATAAGAGAAGAGCTAAGAAACTTTTTAATTAAATTAATTGGTTTTAAAAGTTTTATGAGTGCATTAAAATGGAATTCTTATTTCTCTCGAATTAGCCTAGAGATTTTTGCTAAAGGAAATTTTCCACTTTGTCGTTTTTAAGTTTTCTTTAACGATTTGTAATTAAGAATCTACTTGTGGGTTCGTTTTTATCTTTTATTTCGTTACGACTTGAGCGTTTATTTTAGTTTTGGGGGGAGGACGGTTGTTTAATGAACTCGAAAAAGTTTCAAACTTTGAATTGAATATTCCGACCCAACGTCAAGTAATGAGGTGCAAAAAGGAGCGGGACTGTGACGCACGAACTCCTTGTCATTTTGTTGCTTTTTTGAAGTGCGACCCTTTTAAGAAATTAAAAACGCCCGTGATGTCGGTTGGCTCATGCTCACTTAATAAAAACATCAGGTTGGGCTCGGACTTCATCATATGAAAGTCGAATTGGGAAAATGCATACCTATGTGTGTTTGAAGCTTTTGTTTTTCAGTTGATGCTTCCAATACGTTTCATGTTTTTCTTATTTGTTTTAAATCTTAACCGTGACGAAAGAATATAATATTCAAATATAAAATAAAAAATTAAGTAGATTGTGGGATCACATG
The DNA here is from genome assembly GCA_950108345.1 of Malthinus flaveolus. NCBI lineage: Eukaryota > Metazoa > Arthropoda > Insecta > Coleoptera > Cantharidae > Malthinus > Malthinus flaveolus. The sequence goes on along the minus strand of OX467288.1, from coordinate 24,255,065 downwards.
AGAATGCGATATACGATGCAAACTAATTGTGAACGAACGCAAAAAAGAATACGTCTTTAACTAATAATTCAAAGTCAAGTGAAAGAGAGTGTCTCAAAACGCACTGCATGAAAGAACGCAATAGATATCTGACTTTTACGATGTAGACTGAAGAAACATAGCAAAACAGTAATAGAACCGCGACCGTCTGCCATTCCTAAGTGGCATCATTAACTTGTGGTCGACTCGAGAAGAGTGGATTTTTGTTCTTTTTTCAGTTTTGTGCTTATAACTTCAAAACTACACACTTTTTGAGAAAAATTCTTCTATATAAAAGTGAACTACATCAAATGTTTTTGGTTTTTCTAAGCCTAGCGATTTAGACGCTAGAGCGCGTTAAAGTTTGACACGAACACGCTACGTTCGATATTCACTAAACTTCAACGCGCTCTAGCACCTAATGTGATCGTTTGATGCAAAAGTTATAAGAGACATAATTTGTAGAAAATTGAATTTACTTCATTTTTGTATACGAAAACTTTTCTCCAAAAGTGCATATTTTTCGAGTTATAGGCCATACAACAGTTATAGCAGATTTTGGAATTTTTGTTAAACTTTAACGCCCTCTAGTGCCTAAACGATTCGTCTGAGGAAGGAAAACTAGGAGGCATAATTTGTAGGAAATTGAATTTACTTTCTTTTTGTATAGGTGCACTTTTCTCCAAAAGTACGTATTTTTTGAGTTATAGGCTGTAAAACAGTTAGTTACAGGTTTTGGATTTTAAATAAACTTTAACGCGCTCTAGTGCCTAAACTATTCGTCTGTGGAAGAATAACTAAGAGACATAATTTGTATGAAAGTTAATGTAGTGTATATTCATATAGAAGCGCTTTTTTCATAAAGTGTGTACTTTTCTAGTTATAAACGAAAAACCGAAAAAGAGCAAAACCCCTCCCTTCTCGAGTCACTCGCAAGTTAATGCTGCCACTTTGGGGTGGCTGACGGTCTATATGTCGTTAGCAAGTTTGTACTTTATCGTTTAGTAAGTGCTCACTATACCTCTCGGGTTAATAAGCAGCAAGACAGTTTCACTAGTTGGGTTTTTGGACTCCAATAATTTTTTATTCGGTTATACTGTGGTAAGCAGAACAAAGCTAAAGCAACGAGACTATAATTTGCTTAAAATGGTGGTGGTAAATGGATGCGATTAGAAAAGCGATTATTTTTTCGTGTTAAATTAGACGGAAGGATTTTAAAAGGAATTTTCCACTTTGTCGTTTAAGTTTAGTCTTTATATAACGAGTGCTAATTAAGAATATACTTGTAGGGTCGTTTTGATCATTTATTTTCTTACGAGTTGGGCTTTTATTTTAAATTTTAGGGGTTCGTTTAAGGAGTTGGCTCGAAAGTTGAGATTTTTCATTTTAAGTTTGTTTAATAAGTAAAAAGGCACTTTGTTACCTTGCGCTCGCCGTCGAGTTAGTAACAATTTTTTTGATATAAAATATTCACTAATCTGCACTCGGCATTTGGCAAGTTTCCATAAAATAGGAATTTTCGGTCTGCATTAAAACACAAGGTTGTTATCTTTACAGCTAACTTGGCCCGGAATTCTACGAGTTGGAGGTCGGTGTATGCGGTAGATATATTGGATTTTCTTTGGTGCATTGAAAGAAAACTTTTTAAAGAAATTAGATTATAGGTCACTAAAAGGTTTTTACACACAACAAAAATTTTAATTTGCCTCGCATCTCCAAGTTTCATTAAATTTGATCAAAATTTACCTAGGTTGTCTTGTCTAGCGTAATTTAATTTTGTTACGTACACACATTCGAGTTTGATAATTAAACTAGAAATTTAGAAGGATATCCGAGCCCCCATCATCGATCCATATTTTCTTTCGTTATGATGTTTATTTCTAACGCCGTAATATCGAGCTTTGATGAAAACGGAAACCGACGGATTTGCAACACACATTCATGTCCGTAACAATTGATAACATTTTTGGCATAACTTATATGTTTGAATGAGGGACGCTTTTTTAGGGGAGGATGTTTTCGGAATATATATGCTTATACAGCTTGTAATACAGCTTTTCTAATTCTAAAACGTTTATCCTTTAAAGGCGTTTCGTCTTTGTAAACATATCGAAGTTTCAAAAAGCACGGATTAAAGAAGATTGATGTTTTAGGGTTTGCATTTCTTTTTGTAAAAAGTTATGTTCAGATTAAGTGCAAAGATGGAGTAATTTGAGTAAATGTTGTTATTTGATTCCGTCGAATAAAATGAAGCCGCGCGTTGCGAGTGGTTTTGGTTTTGAAAGTTGACGTACCTGAAATTTTGTTTTCTCCTTTTATAATATCTAAAAAGGGACTATTGAGGGAATCGAAGTATGAAATAAAAGTAGACGTCATTGTAAGCTTTTAAAATTTTATACTTGACAGTTGTTGTCTTCTTTGGAAAATTGTTGTTGAGTAATATCATTTTAAGAAACTTCATGAAATATTTCGACGGGTGAAACCCTTATAAATAAATTTGAGAACCAAACTTCGAGTTTGGAAATATTTAATTATGCGATCACGTAGGAAAATGTTTATTAGCGTGTTACAGTACATTATTAAGGTGCAGTTTTGGTTATCTACCCGAAGGTGCGACATGGGTCAATTGCTTTTTTTATTTATTTCAAACACAAAACACAAAATCGATACTTTTAAATTTGGCCTAAACAATCGGTAGGGTAAGACCCCAATTTCGTCAATAAAATGTTTTGCGAAACAACATTTTTTATTGCGCACATGATAGTACTATATGTGAAAATTAATAAAACTCTTTGTTCGTCTACCGCCGCATACCACCAAATACAGGTCACAAGTTGGAAAAGTCGGAGAATTTCGAAGAAATTTTCAAAAGTAGTAGTTGTGTGTTCGTGTTCTTCGCTTAAGTTTTTATAAACAATACAGAAAAGCTTGTTTGGCTATTTTTCTATAAGCATTCGAATAAACAACCTTTATCCTCTCCACTCTTCAGAGTTGTTACAATTATTTCCAAAGAAAAAAAAATCGCTTTCAAACATCTTGTTTTACTTCATAGTAAGTGCGAAGATTTGCAAATTTCCATCTACTTTAACATTAAAGTGATGGCGGTATCAAATGTCATAAGGATTTTGGGCGCGGTGATGCTTTGATCCGAATTTAAATTTTAAGCGGCAATATCTTTGGAATTGATCATTTGGGCATATCAAACCGAACTGCTTAAATGCAGAAAAATATACTGGGTGGTTTACTAAAATATTTTCGTTTAGCGGTGACTATTCAAATTCAAAAGTAATAATATCTCACACTGGTGAAAAGTCAAAAAACAAATTTTCTTGTCTTGTCTTGTATTGCCGAGCGGACACTGGATATAGGGCTGTTCAAAATTTAAAATGTCGGAAAAATTACATTTTCTGTTTAGTGCCGATTTGATCCAAATTGTGCGTATTTTTCGAGTTATAGGCCATAAAATAGTTAGTTACAGATTTTGAAATTTTTTTATAACTTTAATGTGCTCTAGTGCCTAAACTATTCGTCTGAGGTAGAAAAACTAAGAGACATAATTTGTAGGAAATTGAATTTACTTTATTTTTGTAAATGGGCACTGTTCTCCAAAGTGTGTATTTTTCGAGTTTTAGGCCATAAAATAGTTAGTTACAGATTTTGGAATTTTTTTTTAACTTTAATGTGCTCTAGTGCCTAAACTATTCGTCTGAGGTAGAAAAACTAAGTGACGTAATTTGTAGGAAATTGAATTTACTTTATTTTTGTATATGGGCACTGTTCTCCAAAAGTGTGTATTTTTCGAGTTTTAGGCCATAAAATAGTTAGTTACAGATTTTGGAATTTTATTTAAACTTTAATGTGCTCTAGTGCCTAAACTATTCGTCTGAGGTAGAAAAACTAAGTGACATAATTTGTAGGAAATTGAATTTACTTTATTTTTGTATATGGGCACTGTTCTCCAAAAGTGTGTATTTTTCGAGTTATAGGCCATAAAATAGTTACAGATTTTGGAATTTTTGTTAAACTTTAATGCGCTCTAGTGCCTAAACTATTCGTCTGAGGTAGAAAAACTAGGCGACATAACTTTTAGGAAATTGAATTTACTTTATTTTTGTATATGGGCACTGTTCTCCAAAAGTGTGTATTTTTCGAGTTATAGGCCATAAAATAGTTACAGATTTTGGAATTTTTGTTAAACTCTAATGCGCTCTAGTGCCTAAACTGTTCGTCTGAGGTAGAAAAACTAGGAGACATAATTTGTAGGAAATTGAATTTACTTTATTTTTGTATATGGGCACTGTTCTCCAAAAGTGTGTATTTTTCGAGTTATAGGCCATAAAATAGTTACAGATTTTGGAATTTTTGTTAAACTTTAATGCGCTCTAGTGCCTAAACTATTCGTCTGAGGTAGAAAAACTAAGTGACATAATTTGTAGGAAATTGAATTTACTTAATTTTTGTATATGGGCACTGTTCTCCAAAAGTGTGTATTTTTCGAGTTATAGGCCATAAAATAGTTACAGATTTTGGAATTTTTGTTAAACTTTAATGCGCTCTAGTGCCTAAACTATTCGTCTGAGGTAGAAAAACTAGGCGACATAACTTTTAGGAAATTGAATTTACTTTATTTTTGTATATGGGCACTGTTCTCCAAAAGTGTGTATTTTTCGAGTTATAGGCCATAAAATAGTTACAGATTTTGGAATTTTTGTTAAACTCTAATGCGCTCTAGTGCCTAAACTGTTCGTCTGAGGTAGAAAAACTAGGAGACATAACTTTTAGGAAATTGAATTTACTTAATTTTTGTATATGGGCACTGTTCTCCAAAAGTGTGTATTTTTCGAGTTATAGGCCATAAAATAGTTACAGATTTTGGAATTTTTGTTAAACTTTAATGCGCTCTAGTGCCTAAACTATTCGTCTGAGGTAGAAAAACTAAGTGACATAATTTGTAGGAAATTGAATTTACTTTATTTTTGTATATGGGCACTGTTCTCCAAAAGTGTGTATTTTTCGAGTTATAGGCCATAAAATAGTTACAGATTTTGGAATTTTTGTTAAACTCTAATGCGCTCTAGTGCCTAAACTGTTCGTCTGAGGTAGAAAAACTAGGAGACATAACTTTTAGGAAATTGAATTTACTTTATTTTTGTATATGGGCACTGTTCTCCAAAAGTGCGTATTTTTAGAAACCAATATGTTTTGCGAAACAACATTTTTTATTGCGCACATGATACTATGGGTGGAAATTAATAAAACTCTTTGTTCGTCAACCGCCCCACTGCTCCACACCACCCATACATACACGTCACAAGTTGGAAAAGTCGGAAAATTTTGAATAAGGTTTCAAAAATAGTAGTTCCTCGGTTAGGTTTTTATAATTGGTACAAAAAGGCGAGTTTGGCTATTTTCCAATAAGATAGATAGGCTGAAGCGATCGAATAGACAACCTTTATCCACTCCACTCTTCAAAGTTGTTACAATTTCTCAAAGGAAAAAAGTCGCTTTAAAACATCTTGTTTTACTACACAGTAAGTGCACAGATTTGCAAATTTCCATCTACTTTAACATTAAAATGATGGCGGTATCAAATGTCATAAGGATTTTAGGCGCGGTAATGCTTTGATCCAAATTCAAATTTTAAGCGACAATATTTTGGGAATTGATCATTTGGGCGTATCAAACCGGACATTTTTTTTGCGTCTTTAAATGTAGAGGGTGGCGTACTAAAATATTTCCGTTTAGTGGTGACTATTTAAATCCCAAAGTGATATCTCACACTGGTGAAAAGTAAAAAAACAGATTTTCATGTCTTGTTTAATCTAAGTATTGTCGAGAGGGGACACTGGATATAGGGCTGTTGTAAATTAAAAATGTCTGAAAAACTACATTTTCCTTTTAGTGCCGATTTGATCTAAATTCAAACTGAAGAGGAACATCCCACAATAACGTACTATTTTAGACAGAAATTAGGTTAACACACACTGTTTGTTTTTCGTGGGATTTATTGGGGCTGCGACGAAATGAAAAAGAAAAACAAATTTTCCGAAAGTCGAAAGTAACTTAAGTTAAGAGTTAACTCTATTTGTTTTTATCCGTCGTCTCATGCCGAGCGTGAACACCCGTAATGGAAGTTTTTCCCCGTCGTAAATTGGCAACACACCAAGTACAGCAATTTACAAGTTTTGTTTCATATAACTAAAGTAGACCATTTGAAAATTTTCAAGGGATGAAATTATTTACAACGTGACATTTTAATTAATATTTTTTAGAAAAGTTGGGGAAGATTTATAATATTTTCGCGACCATTAAAAAAAGTGATCACGCCGTTTTTAATTTGAATTTGTGTTTACTTTAAAGACTTAATACGATTACGTATAACCGAAATTAGTTATTTCGTCTTGTCTTTTTTAATTAAGATTTTTTTTAACACAAAGGGTGAGTTAATAAAGCCCATCTTGTTAAGCCTTTCATTTGCTCGATGAATTGAAAAGTTGGGAAGGAAATGATAAATTAGAAATGTTATGTAATTTTCTTGTTCGGCTTAATGATGGTCAAAAAGATTAGATTAATTTTGAACTCGCAGAATTGATTTTGGTGCCATTTGGTAGGTGTAGTAGTGAAAAAATAAGAATTTTTTTTAAAAACTTGAGATATAATTAATTAACTTCGTGTAACTTTGAAAGGGCTTGACCTAAAATGTTAAAACTATACACCGAAGATGAAAGTAACAACTCGAGGCTGTATCCAATCGGATTAAGAATTTTACTCTCGTCAACTGAGATTCCCATTTGATAAGAATAACAGATAACGTAGTTTAAATAGGAATAAATGTAATAAAAGTTGTAATTTCAAAATATTTGATATCTCCTAAAAGATAAAAAGTTGGTTATTTATTTTTGGATGTTGTTTATTAGTTTTTGATGCCTTAGGGAGAGAGAGGTTGTGATCGAAAAATTATTTTTAATGATATTGTTCTCCGTTCGTTCTTCTCGCCGATCGGTAGAGTCGCTCGAGAAGTTTCACTACTTTTTCACGAAAGATAAACTACCCCTATATGCTCATGCGGATTTACATAGTCTAGATGTCTAGATAAAACAATAACAAATAGTGGAGGCTCTACTGTTTTAACTGGCGGAGCTTTTGTGAAAAGCCACTTATCATTAGGCGTTGAAGATACGGCCCATTCTAACTGTAGAAGGAGTTTTAAACCTGCTAATCACTTATGATAGAGATGAGGGGGGGAAGACAAGTAACTACGCGCTTATTGTGATTATTGTATTGTCATTACTTCGGCATTCTGTTCGAATGCGGAGCCTGGATGTGTAAGGTGGTGTTTTCATTGTAGCGAGCACCAGGAATGCGAAGTCCTCTTAGGAGGCTATTTGAGTGTATTAATGGGTCTGGAAGAGATTAGGAAATATTGTGTATGACACGGCTGAGTACTAAATGTACGGATGGAGTAGTAACGCCGCCGTAATGATTGTGTCATTGGAAAAACCAAAGAGAGGATTTTCGTTGTGCGGTGGGTTATTGAACGTATGCGTGATATTTCGCCCTTTTACAAAATCAAATAATGCATATAATCCGTACTCTTTATTTAGGTACGGCACCATTTGATAAAGTGGGAATTGTTGCAACTTTTACCCTCTCGAGATTGATTTCTCTGTCCGTCCTTTTTAATTATTTAAGAATCACTTAGTTCATTTTGTCGATTTTTATTAACTCCTATCCGGTATAGAAACTCGAAATAAATTGAACGATAAATAAAAGAAAGAAATTTTCGTCTGTTTTAGCTCGTGTTGTTTTATTGCCTTGCGCGTAAAAGTACTTAGAAATTGAATTTCAATAAATTTTGTAATTTCCCCTCAATAATTTATAGATTTGAAGCTTTTAAACCGACGTATTGTTTTTGTGTTAGGGTAGGTGTTTTGAGTTTTCCACTTACCGATGCCTCTAAATGGCGTTCGATGTTATTTAAACGAAAATAAATTCCGAGCGACGCACAAAGCGTACTTTTAAGGGAAGAAATTTTTTTTTCGTGTTTGAAACAACTCGAGAATTATAAGTTTGCATTAGTTTTTGTTTGTTTGAAAACAGTTTTAGGTGTTGTTTATTTAAAATAACTTCAAAACACGACTTGACTCTTTGGGGTTGTTAGGTATTTTTGGACAACTAATTATGTTGTTATTCACAACAACTTAGAGCTGAAATTTTCAGTTCTAACCATCTACTACCATAAAATTACTTTATTATAGGCTCTGATTTGGAACTCCATTTCTAGGGCATTAATGTCCTGTTTTTGGTAGGCCACCCTGTAGTATAACGTCTGCGATGCCACAATGGCTCCAAATTTTCTTAATATAGCAACGCATATTTGCGTCGATTAATTTTATGGAAAATCGTCTAAGGGTGGGAAAGACTTTCCTCTTGTCTTCTTTTTTTAAACCGACTTGGTTTTTCTATTTGCGCGTTCTAAGTATAAACTGAGTGGCGGTAAAAGGAAAATAATTTGATGAGCGAAAATTCCCAAAGTTCTCGTAAGCAGAAAAACATCTTCAAACGTTATCAAGTAAATTCGTTTCGTACTACATACTTCTAAAATTTTTAGTATGTGAGCTACATACCTACCTATGTAATATTGTGGTGTGAGTAATCCGTTTTAGTCTGGTATAAAAAAAGGAAATCTTAATAAAGATAATAAAAATTAATCTTATCATTTATTAAATTGCTTGATAACAATTTTTTGGTTACATGTCGTCCATTTAAACTCATTGTTCCACCTTTTGTAACTCCGGTGGTTTTTTAAGGTGTGAAAAGAAATCTTTTTGTTTTTAATTTAATTCAAAATTATGATACGTAAAAGAAAAATTTTAAATGTTTAAGAAAAGTTGGTCAAAATTAAAAACTGCGTGTGATATGAACTTGTGGAATGAGATGGGCGAAGCTGCCGTTTTGAATGGATTTCATCCCTCTATATATTTTGACTTCACAACGGTGCTTTCTACTTTTCCTAGAGGTTTGAATATTGAAATTACAATTTTGTGCTTGACGTTTTACTCCCACGTGTAATTCGGCTTTTCATATAAATACCTAATACCTAGTTAATTTAACACGTAAATTCCTTGTGTTGTTTGTTCTCGATTTTTTATACTTTATTATGACGAATTTGTTTTTCTTGAGTGATATTTCTCGATAGTTTTCGAGTGTTACGGAAACTTTGATTCATGTTTGTTACTTATTTGCAAAACTTTTATATCGAGCCAATAATTTATTAGATTTCTCGTGTTGTAGAAGTTGGCCCAGTTTTAGTAATCGAACAGTATTTATCATCCATACAAACGGTTATTTTCCAACTATAAATAAAGGGGTATGAGTTTTAATTACTGTATCGATTTACAGCGGGGTTTTTGCAAGAACATTATTCTGATCAATATGTAGGGATAATCCGAAGAGAGAGGGAGACAATGTAATTGTGAAATTTAAGGGTGAAATTTGTTGTTTTGAAGAATTCTCAAGGATTATTTTGTATTAAAGAATTCTAGTATAAACTCTAACCGCCAAAGGGTAGAAATCGAACGTTTTAGTTCTAAGAGCCACTACTCCAATTCGGTGTGCTTGACAAGATCACAAGTATATTTACTCTGGATCAATATGACCTTCATGACGAACCGATATAAAATTTTGAGTATTTTATAAAATAATACCGCTAGTATTTAAATTGTAAGTAGGTGGATAAAACTTCGTATAAGCAGTCCCAAGTTTATTTAATAATTTTAAAATTTGCTAATTCAACTACAGTTGTGGTTCCTAATAAATGGACTCCACCACCCACACCACCATACTAGAGTGTCGTTTTCTTTGAAAGATAAAGTACAAAATTTTGAACAGTGCAGACTGAAAAAACATTGTAAATGAGTAACCGGCCGCCTGCCATTCAAAAGTAGCAGCATTAGCTTGAGAGTGGCTCTAGACGTGTAGGTTTTTGCTCTTTTTCAGTTTTTCGCGTATAACTCGAAAACTACGCACTTTATCATTAAAAGTGCTTTAATATGAAGGTAAACTGCATCAAATTTTCTACAAATTATATCTCTTAAGTTTTTGCCTCATACGAACGGTTTGGGCGCTAGAGCCGTTAGAATTTCAACAAAATTCCCAAATCGGCTAGAACCCTGATTTTTTAGTTTTTCGCTTATAACTCGGAAACTACGCACTTTTTCTGGAAAGCACTTCTATACAAAACTAAACTATATGAAATTTTCTACAAATTTGATCTCCTAGATTTATGCCTCATACGAACGGTTTAGGCACTAAAGCGCGTTAGAGTTTGGACAAAATTTCAAAATTGGACAAAATGATTTTTCAGTTTTTCGCTTATAACTCTGAAACTACGCATTTTTCCTAGAAAGCACTTCTATACAAAACTAAACTACTTACATAGAATTTTCTACAAATTTTATCTCTTAGACTTTTGCCTCGTACGAACGACTTAGACGCTAAAGCGCGTTAAAATTTGAATAAAATTTCAAAATTGGTCAAAAAACTGATTTTTTAGTTTTTCGCTTATAATTCGGAAACTACGCACTTTTTCGGGAAAGCACTTCTATACAAAACTAAACTACATGAAATTTTCTACAAATTATATCTCTTAGATTTTTGCTTTATACGAGCGGTTTAGGCGCTAAAGCGCGTTAAAATTTGAATAAAATTTCAAAATTGGTCAAAAAACTGATTTTTTAGTTTTTCGCTTATAATTCGGAAACTACGCACTTTTTCGGGAAAGCACTTCTATACAAAACTAAACTACATGAAATTTTCTACAAATTATATCTCTTACATTTATGCCTTGTACGAACGGTTTAGGCGCTAAAGCGCGTTAAAGTTTGAACAAAATTTCAAAATTGGGCAAAAAACTGTTTTTTTAATTTTTCGCTTATAACTCGGAAACTACGAACTTTTTCTGAAAAGGACTTCTATACAAAACTAAACTACATGAAATTTTCTACAAATTATATCTCTTAGATTTTTGCCTTATACGAGCGGTTTAGGCGCTAAAGCGCGTTAAAGTTTGAACAAAATTTCAAAATTGGACAAAATGATTTTTTAGTTTTTCGCTTATAATTCGGAAACTAAGCACTTTTTCTGGAAAGCACTTCTATACAAAACTAAACTACATGAAATTTTCTACAAATTTTATCTCTTAGATTTATGCCTTATACGAGCGGTTTAGGCGCTAAAGCGCGTTAAAGTTTGAACAAAATTTCAAAATTGGACAAAATGATTTTTTAGTTTTTCGCTTATAACTCGGAAACTAAGCACTTTTTCTGGAAAGCACTTCTATACAAAACTAAACTACATGAAATTTTCTACAAATTTTATCTCTTAGATTTATGCCTTATACGAGCGGTTTAGGCGCTAAAGCGCGTTAAAGTTTGAACAAAATTTTCTACAAATTATATCTAGTAGGTTTTTGCCTCATACGAACGGTTTAGGCGTTAGAGCACGTTAAACTTTGATAATTCCAAAATCGTCCAAAATACAGTTTTATCACTTATAACTCGAAAATTACGCGCTTTTAGAGAAAAGTGTTCGTAAACAAAAATAAAGTAAATTCAATTTCCAACAAATTCGATCTGTTTAATTTTTTTCGTCAAACAAATAGGTTAGGTGCTAGAGCGCGTTGAAGTATACCGTCTCGAGAAGGTGGGTTTTAGGGGTCAAAGCAAACCATAGCTTATTGAACTAAGTACAGGCCAACTAATCTACTGCATTTTGCCGTAGACTATTTTAAATTCTCCCAGCGATATTAAATATTCGATAACTCGATCTACAGGAACAGGAGCATGCAATTTATGTATTCACGTAACGTTTATGTAAACTTCGTGTTGATTTTAAGTCAAAAAAGATTTATTTTTGAAATGAGATTCAAGACAAAAAGTGGGTTAAATCCGGTAATTCCTGAATCACGCATTTGCTCACTTTACAGACGTTTTTTTTAACATTTATCGATTCCTCATAACTCATAACCGCAGCTCGTGCTTATTCTCTTTCATTCTTTCGATTGGTTTGCCTTTTGGTTGGTTGCTTTTGTACAAAACGAAAATTTTCTTATCCAATCGTAATTATTATGCCATTGTTGAAGGGCCGATCCGCGATCCATTAATAAACGAACGACGCTTGAACTTGAATTTGTTTTTAATTGTAATTCCGAGTCAATATTTTAGGAGAAGATGGGAAAATCGATTTTGTAATTTGTGCTCTTAACTTTATTAGAACTTCAAAGTTTGGCTTGTGGTCTTCGCACGAAGTTGTAACTAATCGAGGTGTTCCACACACCACACCAGCAAATCGTAAATGGTTGTTTTTTTCATAATATATGGATAAGTTTTTCAATCTCAAAATTTCCACTGTTGCCAAATTTGTTGTTTATTGTAAGAAACAGTTACAAACGTTTGTAATTAAAAGCGTTTATACGAGCAGTCTTGTAGATGGAGTTAATTAATTTGCTAATTATACTAATTTGGTTTTATTAATTAATTATTGGGACGAAATTAGTAATTGTTGTGATTATTTAGGTCAAATTTAATTAGAAAATTTTGTTTGCGAAACTTTTAAGAACCTTATTCTGGTTTTATTTGCCTCAACAGGCGCATCTAAAAAAATACGCAAGTAATTGGTGTATCAAAGGGCCTCGTTTGGAAACTCGTTTTGCACTTTTGAACCCTTCGTAGTTAAAAGTCAATGTTTGATATCACCAGCGGAGATTTGAACGAAATAAGTCCGTCGGTATGTGCGAAATTGTACTATAATGATGTGTTTTTACAGTGATGAAAAGCCCGAACTTTCAAAGAAGGGAAATAAATTTTCTTTTGTTTTCACCTTTTTGATACTGTTCTCTCGGTATCGCGAAAACGTGTCGAGTATACCTGGATGGACTTTATATTGATACAACTTTTCACACTCGAAACTTTTCCTAATTTATTATCACTAAGTTTTTTCTGCGTGAAAGAGCTCACAAACTAAACTTTTGTATGCGGACGAAAGTTTTTGTATCCGACAATAATTAGAAACTGGTAGTTGGTAAAAATGGCTTTAGGGGGGCTATAAATTAGTTACTTTGTTTTATATTTCAACGTATAAATAGAATGTGTGCCGCTTGAAAAATGTTTCAATTTATAATTTTTTTGTTTTGTACTTTTTTGTCGTCGACTCGAAAAGGATTATAAATATTTGCATATATCCGTGAGTAATTTGTACGTGCTCTGTTATTGTTATAATAATGTCATTAAAAATTCTGATAAAAAATTATTATATTGCCTCTCTTCTCTCTGAGCTTATTAGGTTATTTGTCTGGTGGGCCTGCGGGTTCTATTGCAGTATCTATGTGACCGTTTGTATTCTCCTTTTTGTCTCTTATCTTGTTGGCGAATTTTGACCACTTCAATTTGCTACGCGCCTCACTGCTTATATTCTATTATATTCTCTCAGGTTTACGCGAGCTCGCGGTCCAGTACAAAGAAAAAACTACTACTGAGTCCTGATGACAGAGGCTTTCGGTAGGAGGGGTTGCGATTTTCGAATCTCTTTCAGTTTGTCTCCCTTGCCATTTTTCAGAACACCGAGTTGAAGCAATGCTCCTCTTCCTGAACGCCTCTGGAGCCCGATAAGCTGTTGGTTTTTTTTAGTAACAAAAACTGTAGGCGGCTTATACTGTGGATCTATTAGCAAACTGTTTTACCAAATTATCTAATCTATTTTGATTACAACTTGTTATCAATACGCGTTAATCATGACCATGCTTGAGGTACACAGATATATGTATTACTTTTTATGATAGAAATAGATTTATTTGGTGTAAAAATGTATTATTTTGAAGAAAATGGACGATTTGAGATATTTATTTGAGCCTTTCTTATCTTTAGTTTTCCCAAATGTGCCGTCTCAACCTGGAATACCGTGTCAGGGCGAAGATAGTAAGTATTTTTTCGTTCTTTTTTTAAATTTGTGCGTAAAACCTTATCGGGCCCAAAAGAAAAATATTGGAGAAAAACACGTCGATATATTTTCGAAAAAGAGTTTATTTCAAACAAATATTATTTGTTTATAATACTCCCATCCGAGTTCCCATTTTAAAGTAAATTTAAAACAAATACCATTTATCTGTGTATAAATATGACCTTCGTGTATTTGCATGTGAGTTTTCTTAAATACCTTTTCAATAATTACTATTATTAGTTGCAAACTTAAATCTCTATGTAACCAAAAGATGTTACAGCAAAATGAACTTAAAAACGTTCGTTAAGTGTTACAAATTTCTTTACGTTTCGCGACATAAAAGAAAAGCCCTAAATGGTAATGTTCCCTAAGATTTATTTTTAAACATTAAAAAACATTTTTTACATTAAGGGAGCATCTATAGAAGAGGCGCTAGACGTTGGAGAAAACTCTATCGAGTTAACGGACACATTTTTCAAGCCAAAAGATTTAATAGGGTGAGTAAGCATTTTACTCGACTTTTCTCTTTGTAGCTTTTATTTTTTTTTTAATAAATAGAGGGCCTTCTGTGCGTTTTGTCATGATCGAATTTGGGGTCTGGGCCGACAAGGCTTTAAATGTATACAATGCAAACTTCTCGTCCACAAAAAGTGCCACAAGATGGTTCAAATTCCTTGTACTAACGAACATATCGAGCCAATCATCAAGGAAGACCACAATGGAGAAGCTCAAGCCATCGCGGCAACAAATACAGAACTAATAGCCGAATTAAGAGATTTTCCCGAACCACCGCCCGATATAACCGGTAAGGATCGAAAATCGTTTAAAATCTGATTACTTCAATATCCGCAATTACATTTATCTCCTATTCCTATAGTTTGTTGTTAACTGGCTAATTACAGTCACTAGATAACATCTCGAATTTATTAGCTCTATTGGTAAATAAATAACGCAGAACTTTGACCCGCAATTTGTTAAAACGGTCTTATTATAACTCAACTTTTAGTTAGCTACAATCTGTGATAATGTTCTCGTCTAATTGCTCTTGGTTTTGCATTATTTATTTTTACATAAAACGTTGGTTTAAACAAAAACGTAATCGTAAGTTAATTAATTAAAAAAATCGATCTTAAATAAACAATTTCCTTAGGTGATTCGGTTCCGGTCGAAGTTCCATCGAGACAGTCCGGAGACGATCTCGAACCGGGCTCCCAAAGTCAGTATTCCTTAAACGACTTCGATTTAATTCGCGTAATCGGTAGAGGATCCTACGCTAAAGTTTTAATGGTTGAATTGAAAAAAACTGGTCGTATTTATGCCATGAAGGTCATTAAGAAAGATCTCGTGACCGACGACGAAGACATCGATTGGGTCCAAACGGAAAAGCACGTGTTCGAAACTGCGTCCAATCATCCGTTTCTGGTCGGATTACATTCTTGTTTTCAGACGCCCTCCCGTCTATTTTTCGTAATCGAATTTGTGCGCGGTGGCGATTTGATGTTTCACATGCAAAGACAAAGACGTCTGCCCGAGGAACACGCGAGGTTTTACGCCGCCGAAATTTCGCTGGCGTTGAACTTCTTGCACTGTAAAGGAATTATATATCGCGATTTGAAGCTCGATAACGTTCTTTTGGATCACGAAGGACACATCAAGTTGACGGATTACGGTATGTGTAAGGAAGGAATAAGGCCCGGGGATACGACTTCGACTTTCTGTGGCACGCCAAATTATATCGCGCCCGAAATACTCAGAGGCGAGGATTACGGATTCTCGGTCGATTGGTGGGCGCTAGGCGTCTTGCTTTACGAGATGCTAGCCGGAAGGTCTCCGTTCGACATAGCCGGCGCTTCGGAAAATCCTGATCAGAACACCGAGGATTATTTGTTTCAAGTCATTCTCGAGAAGACCATTCGTATACCTCGTTCTCTCAGTGTCAAAGCTGCCAACGTGCTTAAAGGTTTTCTCAACAAAAATCCTGCAGATCGTCTAGGCTGTCATAACACCGACTCGTTTATCGAAATTACGAGTCATCCATTTTTCAAGAGCGTCGACTGGGATATGGTGAGTCGAGAATTGTAACGAGTCGCAGTCTCAAATTATACTTAATTTTTAGCTGGAACAAAAACAAGTGCCACCTCCTTATAAACCACGCTTAGACGGTGATCGTGACTTAGCCAACTTTCCTCCAGAATTTACGGACGAACCCGTACTTCTTACTCCAGATGATCCGTAAGTTTGATTAAGTTAACCGAAATTCGAGTAGTTGAGATTGTCTTTTTAGGCGAGTGATAGAAAAAATCGATCAGTCGGAGTTCGAAGGTTTTGAGTATGTGAATCCTTTGTTAATGTCGTTGGAAGACTGCGTGTGACATCACGAGTTATGTGCTTTACATCCTAAAAATTTACCACCCCCTCCGGTTCATCGTTTTCCACCGCCGATATTTCCTCCTCCACCCCCGCCCGACTTAGATGATTATGACATCAACTTGGCCCAAGTCGACATAAGGCCGAGTAAATCAATTTTACAAAATATTTTTTGCCTACCTTTGAATTAGTACAATTTGCCTCGTTAATTTTTGTACTCGATTGTATACGAGAGGATTCGATCGAGACCTTTGTGTAAAAAAATCGAGTTGACAGTGTCTTAAAAAAATTTATGGACGTCTCGGTAGAACCGTCTCGTAATAAGTGCTTGAAAGTTGTATTTACAAAAATAATTTGCTGTCTTTGATACGATAGTTTTATGAAAGATATTCTAAAAATGGTGATGTAACGTAGATAAATTTTTTGCCGTTTTAAAAGTGCACAATTGTGACATAACTTTTATATAATAGGAGGAACAAAAATCTAGGATTTGGATATTTTTAAATAAACGTGAAGGACTAGCGCAATTTGATAGATATTTCGAGAAATATGTTATTCAATTATATCTATTACGTGTAATATAACAAAAAAAATAGCTTCTCTCTGCAACTATACTTATAAAAAAATATATATCAAAAAGGCAGCTAGAAAAAAATTTATTAGGCAATAATACAAATTTGAAATGAAAAAATATAACAAAAATATCAGTCGGTGATGTTAAATTATTTTAAGTCTAAATTAATTATTTAATTTATGTTTTTGATTATGAATTGTATTTTATTAATAAGATAGAATTGGATTTTATTTTGCCTGTAAGTTAATTTAGACTTAAAAGTAGGGTAAAAATCTATTTCGAGATGGGTTTTTTAATAAAAAAATTAAATTTGTTGTTTTAAATATTTATGGTCAATTAACTTTATTGGCAGAATTGAATGTAGATAATAAATTGTACGTGTAAGTTTTATTTCTCATATTACTACTTAATTAATTATTTAATACATTCCGGAAAACAAAAAGTATTTATCTATCGTTCAGTATTTGTACGGTTTGAGTATTCTTATTAATAATATTTTGTAAATGCTATTTACTTCGTTCCATTTACTTTATTATAATTATATATTAAATGCATTGTTTGATAGTGTTCGTTTAATTTTCCTACACGGACAAAAATTATGTAATTTGTCAGAAATTTGACGTGTAGATTTACAAAATAATGAACAAATACAACAACGTTACACCTCTAGGATTAGATTGAGGCAAGCTAGGCCCCCTTACCAGAACAAATTAATACGTTTGAAGCAGCTTCTTGCAAATTGTTTCCATAATATAGTACTAAAATAATAGTCGACGATAAAAATGGGTTTGGTTATTTGTCGGATACAAAAGTGAGTAAAAGACAACTTTTTTTATTGTATAAACTTCTAATATTTCTAGATTCTGGAGACTGTTTCCAAGTTAACCTTCTTAACAGCGTGGTGATGGGGACTAGAAGTAAATTTGAGAAGTTTAAAGGAGCAATATTAAAATTGGCTGTAGAGAATGCAGGGGCGTTCGAGCTCCAACACTTAATTACTAATTTAATTAGTGGGTTGTTAATTGTTACCGGATGTTATTCAAGAGCAAGAAAAACAAAAATGAGAGATTGGAACATGATTAAATTTATTCTTTAATAAACGCCAAAAATCATTTCTATTATTAGCTTTCTTACACATTGTAAAATTAATAATTATAAGTTATTTTACTTTTCTCGTTAATAGAGGTCTTCTTGTATAAATCACCAGTTGCGGCATTGTTTACGCATTATAGTTCATAATTATCATATTAGTTTATTAATTACTTCTAAATATGTATGTTCAAGTAAAAAACTTAAAATATCAATTTTGTACGCCTAATACATAATATGCTACTCTTTACTCTTCTTCCACAACATTGTAAATTTAGTTCCTACTTTTTGAATTTTTTTTTTCTTGGAACTTGTTAGTGGCATTGTTCTGAACATCTTAACGACTTTTGGATCATTTGGTCGAATATTAAAGTGGGAAATTAGGTTTTTAAAAATCAATTATTTATTCGTACCACAACAACTATAACGCCGTATTTTCGCTTTGAAGACGCTTACAACGCTGTAAGTAATATCGTGTCTTCTCTAAAAAACAAAAATTAATAATTTTTTTATTTAAAAACTATGTACCTACCTATTACAAGCAAAGTTCTCATATTTTATTCAATTTTAAGTCTCGCATATTATTGGCATTCAGAAATTTATTCTCATTCGTACAAACTGAGAAACCAACCTTTCTGCAGTTATTAAATAACGGAATTGAAAGAACTTTAATTCAACAAATTATAATTTATAACTTAAATAACACTTTACTAATACTTTTCCGAAGTTGTAACGTTCAGTTCTTTAGAACTCTTTAATGGAATTAAATCGTATTGAGATATCTTAATCGATAACCAACTTAGATGAGTGATGAGCATTAGGACCATAAAGCCAATTTCTTCAAACACGTTCAATTTGACATTTTTACTTTAGACGAAAGTACAAATTTGATGTGCGTCTCTCGGTTCTTGTCTATCGAATTGATTACACAAAAAAGCTAATATTGGTAAACCAACTTTTAAAATCTTGGTACTGTTCCTCGAGCTCTACCTATTCTGCATAATTATTCTACCTTTCGAAGCGACTTTTACGATGAGTACTTCTCGAGCGATACAGATTTCACCTTTTAGTGTGTTGTCACTAGATTCGTACATTGATATCGAAATTTTTAGGGTTTTCTTTAGCCGTACCTATTAGTCAATTTTCTTAATAGGAAGAAATTTATTTATGGTGGCAACTAGGTTAAAAGTTTCAAACGTAATTAGAATTTCGAAATTTATAAACATGCAGTACCATCTACTAGGAACTGAAGCAACTAACTTAATAAAATTAAATACCTGTTACGTGTAATTAAGGACAGCTGTTCACATGTACACTCGCGCCACATGTGCTCATAACGGTAGCTCTAATGTCCAATGTTAAATATAAATTAATTTTTATGAGAACATTGTAAGGTTAGGTTTGATTCGATTATTTTACTTGTTCATGTACCTTATATAAATAATAAATATTATGTAGCTTTGGAACGTTTACTGTTTTTTATTCTAGTGGGAGCATACACTCCAAACTTTCGTTCCACCTTTACACTTTGGAGCGGCGTTCAGAACCGACAGTTTGGGACGTCCCTGTATGTAAATGCACCAAATGGAAAATGTCTTTCGAGAGGGCAACCTAATTTTTGGCTATTTTTGAGGATCTTAATAAGTGTAGTACCTACTTTGGTGACATATGTACTTATTTGTAACATCGAAACGTATTCGTATACGGTAATCCAGTCTTAGGAATATTTGACCGAATCTTTTATGTTAGAATGAAGAATATAAGAAATAGCAAGTATATGAAGAGTGGCCATTAAATATGACTAAATTCTAAGCATATGAAGTGCTACGGCAATGTGGTTTCATTCGTAGGATTACTGGAGAGAACTTGGAGCTTGTGTTTGACTTCTTAAAAAATATTGTTTACGAATTCGAAAGGTAAATAACAATGTCATTGGCCATGTTTACAACGAGCAATCATTTGGTCTTGTTTGCTAGTACTAAAGTGGTGGAGATTGTTCACCCGATCGAGATATAAAGACGACTTTAGGTTAAAGTTGATTATGAAAATGGACGCAAGTCTACAATTTTGTCGTTGGTACGCAAACTAAGCCGTTGCTGTAAACATGGCCATTGTGAAAACAGCTAAAAATAAGCAACCATAGTTTGATTTACTTTATTTAGTACTAAGATATATCTAATTTCAGACAGAAGAATTGAGAATATCCTAACAAGCTACCTGAAGATTAATAACTTGCGGCCTGGCAGTTTAGCGACTTTTGGATCATTTGGTCAAATATTAATGCGGGAAATTAAGTTTCAAAAATCAATTATCTATTCGTACCACAACAATTATAACGCCGTATTTTCGCTTTGAGGACGCTTACAACGCTGTAAGTTTCTTCGTGAACAAAAATTAATTTTTTTTCTTATAATTGTATGTATTACATTGAAACCTTCAACGCTTCAACCTATTTAACGAAGAAAGACCTACTGACCTACTACGTCGGTTGGGTTGTACTTGAACTACTGACAATATCACTTGAACTACGCCTCGCCCCACATGTGCTCATGGCTGCAAAATTTTGAGGTTAGTTTGGATCTTTTGATTGCGATTATTTTTCTTGTTTATGTAGGTACCGTACGTGACCGTTCATTAGTTGTATTCTTTTTACCTTTTACAAACTAAGATAATTTTCTTTCTCCAACTGAGCTACATTGCGAGGTCGTCGTGTTTAAGTGAGTCGAATTGAGATTTTCAACATTTTTATCGTATTCGTTAAATTTAAGGTTGGTCAACTGGTTCTAACCTAACTTTTTCCTTTTGTACCAAGTCTTATATCTCACTTAGCTGAGATTCTTGGCTCAGTTCAGATGGTAAAAAGAATAGGACTATTATTTAACTAAAAATGCCAGCCTTAAAAATTTTAAACTATTGGTTTATTTAGTTTCTGGTACTTCGTAAATCTTAATCAGAGATTACAACAGTAACTCTTTTAATTGGAAGGCGCTTTAGTAAGAAATCTCTAATTTTAGACAGACGAATGAAGAATATCCCAACAAACTACCTGAAGATATCAACTAATAATTATTATGATTGAAACACGCCTACGCAACTACAGATATTGAAAATGTTTTGCAAGATAGTTTCGTTAAATTAGGAGGCGACTTTTATTTAAAGGGGTAAATATAATCTCCTTAAATTAATTTAATTTAATTAATTTTTCTTTTGTATTGTTATATTTTATACTTTTCTTGTTTTAGAAATTAGAATTCTGAAAGGTGCAACTAACTGGATATTACTGTCCAGGGCCGAAGCCGTGTCATTTTTTGGTTTTTCATTAATATCTTGAAAACTATGGGTTCGAGCTGAAACATGATCAATGATCATATTCAAAATTAAGCTGATAAAATTTGCCACAAAATTGAATGTTCTAAAGTTTACAGAGTTATTTTTTCCAAAACCACGTTAGCGTCGTATAGTAACTGTTTGCTTACAAAGTATTAATGAAAGAATTTCTCTCGATATGAACATAGTAATGCTGTTCATTATGGAGGATTGAACGACCTTTCTCATTGCAGAAATAATACCGTTGCAAGTGAAATGCATTTCCTCTTTGTGTTTTCAACGTTTGCATTCCTCAAAATCAAATTGTGTAGAAAATCGTAAACACGTAAAGGATTGTAGGCACACAAGCAACCGCTTTTTTGAAGAGCTTAATACCTAGAGGGTAGGTGGATGTATCATAAAAATTGTTCTGGGTATCCTGTTGCACTACATCCTAATCTTCTGTTGTTATACCAAAAGTTCAAGATTTTAAATCCATCTTCGTTGAAGTAGACGTTGCATTGGTGCTTTTACCAAAAAAGTTTGTAAACTTGAGGAATATAAAAAATAAGTACATATTCAATTTTGTAGCAAATTTTATCAGCCTTAATTTTGTATGTTTACAGTCGTGATTCAGCTCCAACCCAGAGTTTTAAGATATTAACGAAAAACCTAAAACAGTGACATGTATTTAGCCACTGCCGCTAGAGTTCATTTCTGATTCATCAGGACTTTTAGGATAATAAATTTATCAGTAGACACCTACATAGAATAATGTGAAGTTTCAAAACTATTAAATATTTTTGTTGACTGGACTATAAACTGTAAATACTTTTGTGCAATATTAATAATTGTTAAGTCTTTTAAAGCAACTATGTAATATTATAATTTACTATTTAACTACCCCTCTTCTGAACAAGTAGATTAGTATTTACAAAAATCAATATTTTCATTTACAATGGTACCAGTTTTGGTTTCAATGTTTCTTCTTTCTATTGGTGAAACATTTTGCTAATGAAGAAATGAATTTAAATTAGTAAATAATAATTTATCGATTTTATGCTTCTAAGCGCACCTAATGTGCCAACCGAACACGCCTAATGGAGTATCAATAAGTTCACAAATTTAATTAATTGCTTTTCATTAAAGTGTTTTTCTTTTATTATTGTAAATCGGTAGTTGCACCATTGTTTATGTATTAAAATTTAGAATTATAACATTAGTTTATTAATTAGTTAAAAGTATTATGTATTTTTTCTTCTATATTGACCACTTTCTAAGTTGAAATAATGTAAAAGTCGAAATTTGTTAAAACTCCAACTTTTTACGCCTACGAATACATAGGCAACACTTGTTACTCTCCCACTACATTATAAATTTTAAACTACCATAGAAATTTACAGAGTGGGGTGGTCACATGACCACCAAAAGTTTATATAACGCCGAGTTTTGCCATTCGAAAATTTTGTAATCTCCACTTCAAATCAGCTTCGAAGAGAAAATTTTCGGTTTGCTCGTGTGAAAAATCAACTTCAACTTTTCGAATTTGTTTTTCTTGGAAGTTGTTAGAGGCATTGTTCTGAATATCTTGAGCGACTTTTGGATCATTTGGTCGAATATTAATGCGGGAAATTAAGTTTTTAAAAATCAATTATTTATTCGTACCACAATATTAATTAACTCGGCATTCTTGTATGGAAGGTGTTTGGCGCTTCTTAAGACGCTGTTATTTCTCTCTTCTGAGGAGAATTTACTTTAAATTTATTTTTGTCTTCTTATTGTATGTATATAAATTACGTTAAATAAATAAACGATAGAAAACAATAATTTCTTTTATTATAAGCTAGCTACCCTATTTACAAGCAAAGTTCTCGTTTTCGGACTAGATAGTTGAAAGGCAGAAGGGCGATAGGGTTTTGAAAATGAATTTTAAATTAAGAAGATACTTTTTGATAAAATAAATTTTTAAATCCTATAAGCGATAACGCCTCGTTTCATAACATATTGTCAGTGCCTTTAAAATTCGTTTAAATAAATATTTCTCTTTAATTTACTTTGTTTACCTTATCAGCCTTCTGCTCTCCTACTACCTAGCCCAAAAACTGTAAAATTAGAGGAAAATTTTTAAAATATTAATTTAAAAAAATAGGAATTTTGCAAATCTGAGGGTGCGAATCCTTAGCCTTACTATCGGGGAGTATACTTGATAAATTTGGGCACTGCTGGTCCTCTAGTTTAGAAGATATTCGACTTTTAAGACATTTTAATATTTTTATAAAATTTCAAATTTTGTGTTTTACGTCGAATATCTTCTAAACTAGAGGACCAGAAGCGTCCAAATTTATCGAGTATACTCCCCGATAGTAGGGCTAAAGATTGGCACCCTCAGAAATAGCATAATTTCGATTTTTTAAAACAGGGTTTTTAAAAATTTCTTTCAAATTTTACAATTTTCGGGCTAGGTAGTAGGAGAGCAGAAAGCCGATAAGGTAAACGAAATAAATTAAAGAGAAATATTTATTTAAACGAATTTTGAAAGCATTGGGATATCAGCGATAACGCCTCGTTTCATAACATATTGTCAGTGCCTTTAAAATTCGTTTAAATAAATATTTCTCTCAAATTTATTTCGTTTACCTTATCGGTCTTCTGCTCTCCTACTACCTAGCCCAAAAACTGTAAAATTGGAGGAAAATTTAAAAAAAATTAATTTAAAAAATAGGAATTTCGCAAATCTGAGGGTGCGAATCCTTAGCCTTACTATCGGGGAGTATACTTGATAAATTTGGGCACTGCTGGTCCTCTAGTTTAGAAGATATTCGACTTTTAAGATATTTTAATATTTTTATAAAATTTCAAATTTTGTGTTTTACGTCGAATATCTTCTAAACTAGAGGACCAAAAGCGTCCAAATTTATCGAGTATACTCCCCGATAGTAGGGCTAAAGATTGGCACCCTCAGAAATAGCATAATTTCGATTTTTTAAAACAGGGTTTTTAAAAATTTCTTTCAAATTTTACAATTTTCGGGCTAGGTAGTAGGAGAGCAGAAAGCCGATAAGGTAAACGAAATAAATTAAAGAGAAATATTTATTTAAACGAATTTTAAAAGCATTGGGATATCAGCGATAACGCCTCGTTTCATAACATATTGTCAGTGCCTTTAAAATTCGTTTAAATAAATATTTCTCTCAAATTTATTTCGTTTACCTTATCGGTCTTCTGCTCTCCTACTACCTAGCCCAAAAACTATAAAATTGGAGGAAAATTTTAAAAAAATTAATTTAAAAAAATAGGAATTTCGCAAATCTGAGGGTGCGAATCCTTAGCCTTACTATCGGGGAGTATACTTGATAAATTTGGGCACTGCTGGTCCTCTAGTTTAGAAGATATTCGACTTTTAAGATATTTTAATATTTTTATAAAATTTCAAATTTTGTGTTTTACGTCGAATATCTTCTAAACTAGAGGACCAGAAGCGTCCAAATTTATCGAGTATACTCCCCGATAGTAGGGCTAAAGATTGGCACCCTCAGAAATAGCATAATTTCGATTTTTTAAAACAGGGTTTTTAAAAATTTCTTTCAAATTTTACAATTTTCGGGCTAGGTAGTAGGAGAGCAGAAAGCCGATAAGGTAAACGAAATAAATTAAAGAGAAATATTTATTTAAACGAATTTTAAAAGCATTGGGATATCAGCGATAACGCCTCGTTTCATAACATATTGTCAGTGCCTTTAAAATTCGTTTAAATAAATATTTCTCTCAAATTTATTTCGTTTACCTTATCGGTCTTCTGCTCTCCTACTACCTAGCCCAAAAACTATAAAATTGGAGGAAAATTTTAAAAAAATTAATTTAAAAAAATAGGAATTTCGCAAATCTGAGGGTGCGAATCCTTAGCCTTACTATCGGGGAGTATACTTGATAAATTTGGGCACTGCTGGTCCTCTAGTTTAGAAGATATTCGACTTTTAAGATATTTTAATATTTTTATAAAATTTCAAATTTTGTGTTTTACGTCGAATATCTTCTAAACTAGAGGACCAGAAGCGTCCAAATTTATCGAGTATACTCCCCGATAGTAGGGCTAAAGATTGGCACCCTCAGAAATAGCATAATTTCGATTTTTTAAAACAGGGTTTTTAAGAATTTCTTTCAAATTTTACAATTTTCGGGCTAGGTAGTAGGAGAGCAGAAAGCCGATAAGGTAAACGAAATAAATTAAAGAGAAATATTTATTTAAACGAATTTTAAAAGCATTGGGATATCAGCGATAACGCCTCGTTTCATAACATATTGTCAGTGCCTTTAAAATTCGTTTAAATAAATATTTCTCTCAAATTTATTTCGTTTACCTTATCGGTCTTCTGCTCTCCTACTACCTAGCCCAAAAACTGTAAAATTAGAGGAAAATTTTAAAAAAATTAATTTAAAAAAATAGGAATTTCGCAAATCTGAGGGTGCGAATCCTTAGCCTTACTATCGGGGAGTATACTTGATAAATTTGGGCACTGCTGGTCCTCTAGTTTAGAAGATATTCGACTTTTAAGATATTTTAATATTTTTATAAAATTTCAAATTTTGTGTTTTACGTCGAATATCTTCTAAACTAGAGGACCAGAAGCGTCCAAATTTATCGAGTATACTCCCCGATAGTAGGGCTAAAGATTGGCACCCTCAGAAATAGCATAATTTCGATTTTTTAAAACAGGGTTTTTAAAAATTTCTTTCAAATTTTACAATTTTCGGGCTAGGTAGTAGGAGAGCAGAAAGCCGATAAGGTAAACGAAATAAATTAAAGAGAAATATTTATTTAAACGAATTTTAAAAGCATTGGGATATCAGCGATAACGCCTCGTTTCATAACATATTGTCAGTGCCTTTAAAATTCGTTTAAATAAATATTTCTCTCAAATTTATTTCGTTTACCTTATCGGTCTTCTGCTCTCCTACTACCTAGCCCAAAAACTGTAAAATTAGAGGAAAATTTTAAAAAAATTAATTTAAAAAAATAGGAATTTCGCAAATCTGAGGGTGCGAATCCTTAGCCTTACTATCGGGGAGTATACTTGATAAATTTGGGCACTGCTGGTCCTCTAGTTTAGAAGATATTCGACTTTTAAGATATTTTAATATTTTTATAAAATTTCAAATTTTGTGTTTTACGTCGAATATCTTCTAAACTAGAGGACCAGAAGCGTCCAAATTTATCGAGTATACTCCCCGATAGTAGGGCTAAAGATTGGCACCCTCAGAAATAGCATAATTTCGATTTTTTAAAACAGGGTTTTTAAAAATTTCTTTCAAATTTTACAATTTTCGGGCTAGGTAGTAGGAGAGCAGAAAGCCGATAAGGTAAACGAAATAAATTAAAGAGAAATATTTATTTAAACGAATTTTAAAAGCATTGGGATATCAGCGATAACGCCTCGTTTCATAACATATTGTCAGTGCCTTTAAAATTCGTTTAAATAAATATTTCTCTCAAATTTATTTCGTTTACCTTATCGGTCTTCTGCTCTCCTACTACCTAGCCCAAAAACTGTAAAATTGGAGGAAAATTTTAAAAAAATTAATTTAAAAAATAGGAATTTCGCAAATCTGAGGGTGCGAATCCTTAGCCTTACTATCGGGGAGTATACTTGATAAATTTGGGCACTGCTGGTCCTCTAGTTTAGAAGATATTCGACTTTTAAGATATTTTAATATTTTTATAAAATTTCAAATTTTGTGTTTTACGTCGAATATCTTCTAAACTAGAGGACCAAAAGCGTCCAAATTTATCGAGTATACTCCCCGATAGTAGGGCTAAAGATTGGCACCCTCAGAAATAGCATAATTTCGATTTTTTAAAACAGGGTTTTTAAAAATTTCTTTCAAATTTTACAATTTTCGGGCTAGGTAGTAGGAGAGCAGAAAGCCGATAAGGTAAACGAAATAAATTAAAGAGAAATATTTATTTAAACGAATTTTAAAAGCATTGGGATATCAGCGATAACGCCTCGTTTCATAACATATTGTCAGTGCCTTTAAAATTCGTTTAAATAAATATTTCTCTCAAATTTATTTCGTTTACCTTATCGGTCTTCTGCTCTCCTACTACCTAGCCCAAAAACTATAAAATTGGAGGAAAATTTAAAAAAAATTAATTTAAAAAAATAGGAATTTCGCAAATCTGAGGGTGCGAATCCTTAGCCTTACTATCGGGGAGTATACTTGATAAATTTGGGCACTGCTGGCCCTCTAGTTTAGAAGATATTCGACTTTTAAGATATTTTAATATTTTTATAAAATTTCAAATTTTGTGTTTTACGTCGAATATCTTCTAAACTAGAGGACCAGAAGCGTCCAAATTTATCGAGTATACTCCCCGATAGTAGGGCTAAAGATTGGCACCCTCAGAAATAGCATAATTTCGATTTTTTAAAACAGGGTTTTTAAAAATTTCTTTCAAATTTTACAATTTTCGGGCTAGGTAGTAGGAGAGCAGAAAGCCGATAAGGTAAACGAAATAAATTAAAGAGAAATATTTATTTAAACGAATTTTAAAAGCATTGGGATATCAGCGATAACGCCTCGTTTCATAACATATTGTCAGTGCCTTTAAAATTCGTTTAAATAAATATTTCTCTCAAATTTATTTCGTTTACCTTATCGGTCTTCTGCTCTCCTACTACCTAGCCCAAAAACTATAAAATTGGAGGAAAATTTTAAAAAAATTAATTTAAAAAAATAGGAATTTCGCAAATCTGAGGGTGCGAATCCTTAGCCTTACTATCGGGGAGTATACTTGATAAATTTGGGCACTGCTGGTCCTCTAGTTTAGAAGATATTCGACTTTTAAGATATTTTAATATTTTTATAAAATTTCAAATTTTGTGTTTTACGTCGAATATCTTCTAAACTAGAGGACCAGAAGCGTCCAAATTTATCGAGTATACTCCCCGATAGTAGGGCTAAAGATTGGCACCCTCAGAAATAGCATAATTTCGATTTTTTAAAACAGGGTTTTTAAAAATTTCTTTCAAATTTTACAATTTTCGGGCTAGGTAGTAGGAGAGCAGAAAGCCGATAAGGTAAACGAAATAAATTAAAGAGAAATATTTATTTAAACGAATTTTAAAAGCATTGGGATATCAGCGATAACGCCTCGTTTCATAACATATTGTCAGTGCCTTTAAAATTCGTTTAAATAAATATTTCTCTCAAATTTATTTCGTTTACCTTATCGGTCTTCTGCTCTCCTACTACCTAGCCCAAAAACTGTAAAATTAGAGGAAAATTTAAAAAAAATTAATTTAAAAAAATAGGAATTTCGCAAATCTGAGGGTGCGAATCCTTAGCCTTACTATCGGGGAGTATACTTGATAAATTTGGGCACTGCTGGTCCTCTAGTTTAGAAGATATTCGACTTTTAAGATATTTTAATATTTTTATAAAATTTCAAATTTTGTGTTTTACGTCGAATATCTTCTAAACTAGAGGACCAGAAGCGTCCAAATTTATCGAGTATACTCCCCGATAGTAGGGCTAAAGATTGGCACCCTCAGAAATAGCATAATTTCGATTTTTTAAAACAGGGTTTTTAAAAATTTCTTTCAAATTTTACAATTTTCGGGCTAGGTAGTAGGAGAGCAGAAAGCCGATAAGGTAAACGAAATAAATTAAAGAGAAATATTTATTTAAACGAATTTTAAAAGCATTGGGATATCAGCGATAACGCCTCGTTTCATAACATATTGTCAGTGCCTTTAAAATTCGTTTAAATAAATATTTCTCTCAAATTTATTTCGTTTACCTTATCGGTCTTCTGCTCTCCTACTACCTAGCCCAAAAACTGTAAAATTAGAGGAAAATTTTAAAAAAATTAATTTAAAAAAATAGGAATTTCGCAAATCTGAGGGTGCGAATCCTTAGCCTTACTATCGGGGAGTATACTTGATAAATTTGGGCACTGCTGGTCCTCTAGTTTAGAAGATATTCGACTTTTAAGATATTTTAATATTTTTATAAAATTTCAAATTTTGTGTTTTACGTCGAATATCTTCTAAACTAGAGGACCAGAAGCGTCCAAATTTATCGAGTATACTCCCCGATAGTAGGGCTAAAGATTGGCACCCTCAGAAATAGCATAATTTCGATTTTTTAAAACAGGGTTTTTAAAAATTTCTTTCAAATTTTACAATTTTCGGGCTAGGTAGTAGGAGAGCAGAAAGCCGATAAGGTAAACGAAATAAATTAAAGAGAAATATTTATTTAAACGAATTTTAAAAGCATTGGGATATCAGCGATAACGCCTCGTTTCATAACATATTGTCAGTGCCTTTAAAATTCGTTTAAATAAATATTTCTCTCAAATTTATTTCGTTTACCTTATCGGTCTTCTGCTCTCCTACTACCTAGCCCAAAAACTATAAAATTGGAGGAAAATTTAAAAAAAATTAATTTAAAAAAATAGGAATTTCGCAAATCTGAGGGTGCGAATCCTTAGCCTTACTATCGGGGAGTATACTTGATAAATTTGGGCACTGCTGGTCCTCTAGTTTAGAAGATATTCGACTTTTAAGATATTTTAATATTTTTATAAAATTTCAAATTTTGTGTTTTACGTCGAATATCTTCTAAACTAGAGGACCAGAAGCGTCCAAATTTATCGAGTATACTCCCCGATAGTAGGGCTAAAGATTGGCACCCTCAGAAATAGCATAATTTCGATTTTTTAAAACAGGGTTTTTAAAAATTTCTTTCAAATTTTACAATTTTCGGGCTAGGTAGTAGGAGAGCAGAAAGCCGATAAGGTAAACGAAATAAATTAAAGAGAAATATTTATTTAAACGAATTTTAAAAGCATTGGGATATCAGCGATAACGCCTCGTTTCATAACATATTGTCAGTGCCTTTAAAATTCGTTTAAATAAATATTTCTCTCAAATTTATTTCGTTTACCTTATCGGTCTTCTGCTCTCCTACTACCTAGCCCAAAAACTGTAAAATTGGAGGAAAATTTTAAAAAAATTAATTTAAAAAATAGGAATTTCGCAAATCTGAGGGTGCGAATCCTTAGCCTTACTATCGGGGAGTATACTTGATAAATTTGGGCACTGCTGGTCCTCTAGTTTAGAAGATATTCGACTTTTAAGATATTTTAATATTTTTATAAAATTTCAAATTTTGTGTTTTACGTCGAATATCTTCTAAACTAGAGGACCAAAAGCGTCCAAATTTATCGAGTATACTCCCCGATAGTAGGGCTAAAGATTGGCACCCTCAGAAATAGCATAATTTCGATTTTTTAAAACAGGGTTTTTAAAAATTTCTTTCAAATTTTACAATTTTCGGGCTAGGTAGTAGGAGAGCAGAAAGCCGATAAGGTAAACGAAATAAATTAAAGAGAAATATTTATTTAAACGAATTTTAAAAGCATTGGGATATCAGCGATAACGCCTCGTTTCATAACATATTGTCAGTGCCTTTAAAATTCGTTTAAATAAATATTTCTCTCAAATTTATTTCGTTTACCTTATCGGTCTTCTGCTCTCCTACTACCTAGCCCAAAAACTATAAAATTGGAGGAAAATTTTAAAAAAATTAATTTAAAAAAATAGGAATTTCGCAAATCTGAGGGTGCGAATCCTTAGCCTTACTATCGGGGAGTATACTTGATAAATTTGGGCACTGCTGGTCCTCTAGTTTAGAAGATATTCGACTTTTAAGATATTTTAATATTTTTATAAAATTTCAAATTTTGTGTTTTACGTCGAATATCTTCTAAACTAGAGGACCAGAAGCGTCCAAATTTATCGAGTATACTCCCCGATAGTAGGGCTAAAGATTGGCACCCTCAGAAATAGCATAATTTCGATTTTTTAAAACAGGGTTTTTAAAAATTTCTTTCAAATTTTACAATTTTCGGGCTAGGTAGTAGGAGAGCAGAAAGCCGATAAGGTAAACGAAATAAATTAAAGAGAAATATTTATTTAAACGAATTTTAAAAGCATTGGGATATCAGCGATAACGCCTCGTTTCATAACATATTGTCAGTGCCTTTAAAATTCGTTTAAATAAATATTTCTCTCAAATTTATTTCGTTTACCTTATCGGTCTTCTGCTCTCCTACTACCTAGCCCAAAAACTATAAAATTGGAGGAAAATTTTAAAAAAATTAATTTAAAAAAATAGGAATTTCGCAAATCTGAGGGTGCGAATCCTTAGCCTTACTATCGGGGAGTATACTTGATAAATTTGGGCACTGCTGGTCCTCTAGTTTAGAAGATATTCGACTTTTAAGATATTTTAATATTTTTATAAAATTTCAAATTTTGTGTTTTACGTCGAATATCTTCTAAACTAGAGGACCAGAAGCGTCCAAATTTATCGAGTATACTCCCCGATAGTAGGGCTAAAGATTGGCACCCTCAGAAATAGCATAATTTCGATTTTTTAAAACAGGGTTTTTAAAAATTTCTTTCAAATTTTACAATTTTCGGGCTAGGTAGTAGGAGAGCAGAAAGCCGATAAGGTAAACGAAATAAATTAAAGAGAAATATTTATTTAAACGAATTTTAAAAGCATTGGGATATCAGCGATAACGCCTCGTTTCATAACATATTGTCAGTGCC
Source organism: Malthinus flaveolus (assembly GCA_950108345.1). Taxonomy (NCBI): domain Eukaryota; kingdom Metazoa; phylum Arthropoda; class Insecta; order Coleoptera; family Cantharidae; genus Malthinus; species Malthinus flaveolus. The sequence continues at coordinate 24,223,094 of OX467288.1, read as the reverse complement.
TTTAAAATTCGTTTAAATAAATATTTCTCTCAAATTTATTTCGTTTACCTTATCGGTCTTCTGCTCTCCTACTACCTAGCCCAAAAACTATAAAATTGGAGGAAAATTTTAAAAAAATTAATTTAAAAAAATAGGAATTTCGCAAATCTGAGGGTGCGAATCCTTAGCCTTACTATCGGGGAGTATACTTGATAAATTTGGGCACTGCTGGTCCTCTAGTTTAGAAGATATTCGACTTTTAAGATATTTTAATATTTTTATAAAATTTCAAATTTTGTGTTTTACGTCGAATATCTTCTAAACTAGAGGACCAGAAGCGTCCAAATTTATCGAGTATACTCCCCGATAGTAGGGCTAAAGATTGGCACCCTCAGAAATAGCATAATTTCGATTTTTTAAAACAGGGTTTTTAAAAATTTCTTTCAAATTTTACAATTTTCGGGCTAGGTAGTAGGAGAGCAGAAAGCCGATAAGGTAAACGAAATAAATTAAAGAGAAATATTTATTTAAACGAATTTTAAAAGCATTGGGATATCAGCGATAACGCCTCGTTTCATAACATATTGTCAGTGCCTTTAAAATTCGTTTAAATAAATATTTCTCTCAAATTTATTTCGTTTACCTTATCGGTCTTCTGCTCTCCTACTACCTAGCCCAAAAACTGTAAAATTAGAGGAAAATTTTAAAAAAATTAATTTAAAAAAATAGGAATTTCGCAAATCTGAGGGTGCGAATCCTTAGCCTTACTATCGGGGAGTATACTTGATAAATTTGGGCACTGCTGGTCCTCTAGTTTAGAAGATATTCGACTTTTAAGATATTTTAATATTTTTATAAAATTTCAAATTTTGTGTTTTACGTCGAATATCTTCTAAACTAGAGGACCAGAAGCGTCCAAATTTATCGAGTATACTCCCCGATAGTAGGGCTAAAGATTGGCACCCTCAGAAATAGCATAATTTCGATTTTTTAAAACAGGGTTTTTAAAAATTTCTTTCAAATTTTACAATTTTCGGGCTAGGTAGTAGGAGAGCAGAAAGCCGATAAGGTAAACGAAATAAATTAAAGAGAAATATTTATTTAAACGAATTTTAAAAGCATTGGGATATCAGCGATAACGCCTCGTTTCATAACATATTGTCAGTGCCTTTAAAATTCGTTTAAATAAATATTTCTCTCAAATTTATTTCGTTTACCTTATCGGTCTTCTGCTCTCCTACTACCTAGCCCAAAAACTATAAAATTGGAGGAAAATTTAAAAAAAATTAATTTAAAAAAATAGGAATTTCGCAAATCTGAGGGTGCGAATCCTTAGCCTTACTATCGGGGAGTATACTTGATAAATTTGGGCACTGCTGGTCCTCTAGTTTAGAAGATATTCGACTTTTAAGATATTTTAATATTTTTATAAAATTTCAAATTTTGTGTTTTACGTCGAATATCTTCTAAACTAGAGGACCAGAAGCGTCCAAATTTATCGAGTATACTCCCCGATAGTAGGGCTAAAGATTGGCACCCTCAGAAATAGCATAATTTCGATTTTTTAAAACAGGGTTTTTAAAAATTTCTTTCAAATTTTACAATTTTCGGGCTAGGTAGTAGGAGAGCAGAAAGCCGATAAGGTAAACGAAATAAATTAAAGAGAAATATTTATTTAAACGAATTTTAAAAGCATTGGGATATCAGCGATAACGCCTCGTTTCATAACATATTGTCAGTGCCTTTAAAATTCGTTTAAATAAATATTTCTCTCAAATTTATTTCGTTTACCTTATCGGTCTTCTGCTCTCCTACTACCTAGCCCAAAAACTATAAAATTGGAGGAAAATTTTAAAAAAATTAATTTAAAAAAATAGGAATTTCGCAAATCTGAGGGTGCGAATCCTTAGCCTTACTATCGGGGAGTATACTTGATAAATTTGGGCACTGCTGGTCCTCTAGTTTAGAAGATATTCGACTTTTAAGATATTTTAATATTTTTATAAAATTTCAAATTTTGTGTTTTACGTCGAATATCTTCTAAACTAGAGGACCAGAAGCGTCCAAATTTATCGAGTATACTCCCCGATAGTAGGGCTAAAGATTGGCACCCTCAGAAATAGCATAATTTCGATTTTTTAAAACAGGGTTTTTAAAAATTTCTTTCAAATTTTACAATTTTCGGGCTAGGTAGTAGGAGAGCAGAAAGCCGATAAGGTAAACGAAATAAATTAAAGAGAAATATTTATTTAAACGAATTTTAAAAGCATTGGGATATCAGCGATAACGCCTCGTTTCATAACATATTGTCAGTGCCTTTAAAATTCGTTTAAATAAATATTTCTCTCAAATTTATTTCGTTTACCTTATCGGTCTTCTGCTCTCCTACTACCTAGCCCAAAAACTATAAAATTGGAGGAAAATTTAAAAAAAATTAATTTAAAAAAATAGGAATTTCGCAAATCTGAGGGTGCGAATCCTTAGCCTTACTATCGGGGAGTATACTTGATAAATTTGGGCACTGCTGGTCCTCTAGTTTAGAAGATATTCGACTTTTAAGATATTTTAATATTTTAATAAAATTTCAAATTTTGTGTTTTACGTCGAATATCTTCTAAACTAGAGGACCAGAAGCGTCCAAATTTATCAAGTATACTCCCCGATAGTAAGGCTAAGGATTCGCACCCTCAGATTTGCGAAATTCCTATTTTTTTAAGTTAATTTTTTAAAAATTTTCCTCTAATTTTACAGTTTTTGAGCTAGGTAGTAGGAGAGCAGAAGGCCGTTAAGGTAAACAAAGTAAATTAAAGAGAAATATTTATTTAAACGAATTTTAAAGGCACTGACAATATGTTATGAAACGAGGCGTTATCGCTTATAGGATTTAAAAATTTATTTTTTCAAAAAGTATCTTCTTAATTTAAAATTCATTTCCAAAACCCTATCGCCCTTCTGCTTTCCAACTATCTAGTCCGAAAACGAGAACTTTGCTTGTAAATAGGGTAGCTAGGCTTATAATAAAAGAAATTATTGTTTTCTATCGTTTATTTATTTAACGTAATTTATATACATACAATAAGAAGACAAAAATAAATTTAAAGTAAATTCTCCTCAGAAGGGAGAAATAACAGCGTCTTAAGAAGCGCCAAACACCTTCCATACAAGAATGCCGAGTTAATTAATATTGTGGTACGAATAAATAATTGATTTTTAAAAACTTAATTTCCCGCATTAATATTCGACCAAATGATCCAAAAGTCGCTAAAGATATTCAGAAAAATGCCTCTAACAACTTCCAAGAAAAACAAATTCGAAAAGTTGAAGTTGATTTTTCACCCGAGCAAACCGAAAATTTTCTCTTCGAAGCTGATTTGAAGTGGAGATTACAAAATTTTCGAATGGCAAAACTCGGCCTTATATAAACTTTTGGTGGTCATGTGACCACCCCACTCTGTAAATTTCAATGGTAGTTTAAAATTTATAATGTAGTGGGAGAGTAACAAGTGTTGCCTATGTATTCGTAGGCGTAAAAAGTTGGAGTTTTAACAAATTTCGACTTTTACATTATTTCAACTTAGAAAGTGGTCAATATAGAAGAAAAAATACATAATACTTTTAACTAATTAATAAACTAATGTTATAATTCTAAATTTTAATACATAAACAATGGTGCAACTACCGATTTCCAATAATAAAAGAAAAACACTTTAATGAGAAGCAATTAATTAAATTTGTGAACTTATTGATACTCCATTAGGCGTGTTCGGTTGGCACATTAGGTGCGCTTAGAAGCATAAAATCGATAAATTATTATTTACTAATTTAAATTCATTTCTTCATTAGCAAAATGTTTCACCAATAGAAAGAAGAAACATTGAAACCAAAACTGGTACCATTGTAAATGAAAATATTGATTTTTGTAAATACTAATCTACTTGTTCAGAAGAGGGGTAGTTAAATAGTAAATTATAATATTACCTAGTTGCTTTAAAAGACTTAACAATTATTAATATTGCACAAAAGTACAGGACAAAGTATCTACAGTTTATAGTCCAGTCAACAAAAATATTTAATAGTTTTGAAACTTCACATTATTCTATGTAGGTGTCTACTGATAAATTTATTATCCTAAAAGTCCTGATGAATCAGAAATGAACTCTAGCGGCAGTGGCTAAATACATGTCACTGTTTTAGGTTTTTCGTTAATATCTCAAAACTCTGGGTTGGAGCTGAATCACGACTGTAAACATACAAAATTAAAGCTGATAAAATTTGCTACAAAATTGAATATGTACTTATTTTTTATATTCCTCAAGTTTACAAACTTTTTTGGTAAAAGCACCAATGCAACGTCTACATCAACGAAGATGGATTTAAAATCTTGAACTTTTGGTATAACAACAGAAGATTAGGATGTAGTGCAACAGGATACCCAGAACAATTTTTATGATACATCCACCTACCCTCTAGGTATTAAGCTCTTCAAAAAAGCGGTTGCTTGTGTGCCTACAATCCTTTACGTGTTTACGATTTTCTACACAATTTGATTTTGAGGAACGCAAACGTTGAAAACACAAAGAGGAAATGCATTTCACTTGCAACGGTATTATTTCTGCGATGAGAAAGGTCGTTCAATCCTCATCCATAATCCACTTTACCAATATTAGCTTTTTTGTGTAATCAATTCGATAGACAAGAACCGAGAGACGCACATCAAATTTGTACTTTCGTCTAAAGTAAAAATGTCAAATTGAACGTGTTTGAAGAAATTGGCTTTATGGTCCTAATGCTCATCACTCATCTAAGTGTTTCTAAGTTGGTTATCGATTAAGATAAGTTCTTTCAATTCCGTTATTTAATAACTGCAGAAAGGTTGGTTTCTCAGTTTGTACGAATGAGAATAAATTTCTGAATGCCAATAATATGCGAGACTTAAAATTGAATAAAATATGAGAACTTTGCTTGTAATAGGTAGGTACATAGTTTTTAAATAAAAAAATTATTAATTTTTGTTTTTTAGAGAAGACACGATATTACTTACAGCGTTGTAAGCGTCGTCAAAGCGAAAATACGGCGTTATAGTTGTTGTGGTACGAATAAATAATTGATTTTTAAAAATCTAATTTCCCACTTTAATATTCGACCAAATGATCCAAAAGTCGTTAAGATGTTCAGAACAATGCCACTAACAACTTCCAAGAAAAAAAAATTCAAAAAGTTGAAGTTGATTTTTCACTCGAAGAACTGTAAAATTCCTTGAAACGTTTTTTAAAGTTAATATTACGATAATTTAGTAGTTAATTTTTGGATAATTAAGTAAAATTAAATACCACATAATTATTAAATATTTGTACAAAGTATAAATACTTGTTAAAATCAAACTTGAGTTTTGTTTGGACTTCTGCCATATATGTTTGTAAATTTTATACATGTGTGCATTGTAAACGCCTTTTAATAGAAGAGAGCGTTGTAAGCACTACATTTAGTTGTAAATCAAAATTTATGAACAATAAGGTCTTGCGTCTTGATCCTGAACCATGGCCGATGGATGGCTAATTAAGCGCTCATAAAAGCAAACGAAATGGCATAGGGCAATAGCGTACGTTTACGCTCTCATTAAATTCAAAATTGGTTAAAAAAGGGTGTAGGTACTTATATTTTATTTGGGGATATTTTGAGTTTATTAACGGAAGTAGTTTATTTATTTAGATCGCAGCAATAGATAATTACTTTTAATTAAAAAAAGCCTTCATATTTCATTATCATCATTAAGTTGTCGGAGGTTCGTTTTACCTAAAAAGCAGTTATGGTTTTAGATTAAAAGATAACGAATAATAGTCTTTGGAAGTACGAAATACCATCACAATAATAATTATCGTTTGTCGTGAACCATTAGAGAAACAGGCACAGTGTTTAGACCAAAGAGGGTTTTCAACAAAATGTCGATCTTAAATATTATAATTATTTGGTTTCAGTACATGCATATGGTGTCAACCATCCCTTTGTTGGTAAAGTTATATTCAAATGCATAAAGCAAAGCTTGTCAAATGATCTTTTAGCACGAAGAAAGAGACGTTGTCTTCGATAGAATTGATGCGGTGTGTGCTGGAAAACATCTTCCTATGATAATGATAAGAACTAGTGTTATAACTAAATATGAGAAAAGTGTTATATACGTTAATACCAATAACACTATAAAAGAAAATTTGAGCGAACATCTTAAGGTAATTGCAATTTGCCATTAATCTTTAGAACAAACGTTATTTAATTTTCACTGCAACTACTCGATGAATATAGCTTAGCCCCCGAGATGCGCCAAGTTGAACGGAATGCTTCGCTGTACGACGTTTAATGCGAAGGGTTTCGCTTACTGAGCATACAAATCTCAATGAGCAGGCTACAATCAAGATGTAGTTAAGAGTAAAATAATTTGATAATCAACTAACAGGTATTCTTTAGTAGACTAACTTAAGAATTTTTCGTTGCCGTTCAAGAGAAAATTTGGACTCATGTGAAAATGTTGTACAATACTTAGATCTTGACTATTGTCAAATTATTGATCCCGCAGCTGAACGCGTGAGTCCTGTGGCTGCACATTTTGCACCAGAATACAAATGTCCAATATCAAAAGTAAATTTGCAAACAAAATGTTATATTTTTGAAATTAAAAAATTAGTTTTAGGGTGTTTATCGTACACTCAACAGTAAAATAAATATGTCAGCTGTTTTTGTGTTTCCTCTAAGGGATTATTACTGGAAAATCAAAACTGATATTTATGATGCCGTTACAAATAGACAATTGCAATGTTCAGAAAGTGATTTTCATGCAACTAATAATCGCATTAATAGAAAGTTTTTTTGAATTTTATGTACTGAGCTGGTTCAAATAAAAGTATTCTTCTTCAAATATCGAATAACTGTGGTTTATTTGCACGAAAAACATTAATTTATTTCGATGGACATTAAATCCACTATCTAGTACAGTACAGAGAGCGGCATCCATCAATTCGAACGAAAAGAACTGCATATTACATTTGCCTTGTAGGTACGACCATAAAGTAAGTAATCTAATCTAATCTAAGTAATCTAGTTACTCTATGGTACTACGTATGTAATATGGAAGAGTCTATACTACTCGGTGCTCAGTGATTCCATCGGTTCACTGACAATCACCTGAGCGACCTTGAAAAATACCAACGGCAAAATTATCTTCTTTTAATCAAATGTTAGCATTGGCGCATTTCATTAGTATCGCTGAGTTGTTGAAGGTCCATTAGAGCTAAAAAGTAATTATGGCAACGATCAAAAGATAACAATTTAATAGTCTTTGAAATGCGAAAGGCCACCACCATCACAATTATCGTGTGATGCTGTAGCTGTGTTGAACCACCAAAAAACAAAACTATTAGTGAAAGAGGCACAGCGTATTAGCGCAAACAATGTGGATCTTAAATATAATAATTTGGCTTTAGTACACACATATTGTGCTAACAGTACCTTTATTGGTAAAATTATTTATTTTTTATTCAAAATCTAAGCGTAACATTTATCAAATAATTTGTAGACCCAAGAAAGTGACATTATCTTCGATAGAATTGAAGGGATGTGTGCTGGCAGTGCTGGTAAACATTTTCCTATGATAAGAAATAGTGTCATAACTAAATATGAGAAAAGTGCTATATATCTTAATACAAATGTCACTATAAAAGAAAATTTAAGCGAAAAACTTAAGGTAGGCATTATTATAACTTTTAATTCATCTGCAGAACTGATGCAACTCGTTGTTTCTTTCTCTTTATCGTTTAAAATTAAGCGAAATTATTTCTGTTAAATAGTTTAACTGGAGAATTTTGCGTTGCCTTTCGAGAGAAAATTTGGACACTTGTGAAATTTCTTTCCAATACATAGATCATGACTATTGTCAACTTATTGATCCCGCAACTGAACTTATAAATCCAGTGACTACACATTATGTACCAGAATACAAATGTCCAATTTCGAAAGTAAATTTGCAAAATGTTATTATTTTTCAAATTAAAAATAATATTTTTAGGGTGTTTATCGTACATTAAACAGTAAAATAAATGTGTCAGCTCTTTTTGTGTTTCCTCTAAGGGACTATCATTGGAAATTCAGAAGTGAGATTCACGATGTCATTACAAATAGACAATTGCTATGTACAGAAAGTGATTTTCGTGGACTTAAACCACACGGATTAAAGGTTCTTTGAATTTCGTGTACTACTGAGCTAGTCTAAATAAACGCATTCGCCTTCAAATATCGAAAAAACTGTGCTTTATTTGCAAGTGGTGGCAGGCGCTTTTTGAAGATGGGGTAAATTCGGTTTTCTGTCACCACGAAGGCTGCACTTAAAACCGCCTGCCACACCATATACTTAAAATCTACACAAAAAATTCAATTTTTTAATTTATACATTTTTTGCATACCTTATGGTTTAGTTTTGATCCCCAAAAACCCACTATGCTCAATACGAGAAAAATAGTTTTGGCAGATTTTGAATTTTTTGTCCAACTTCAATGCGCTCTAACACCTAAACTATTTATTTGACAAAAAAACCTAAGAAACATAATTTATAAAAAATTAGATTTAATTTATTTTTCTATAGAAACAATTTTCTTAAAAAGTACGTAGTTCTCGAGTTATAAGCGAAAAACAAAAAAAAAGATTTGGTAAATTTTGGATTTTTTGTTCAATTTTAACGCGCTCTAGTACCTAAACTGTTCATTTGACAAAAAAACCTATGAAACATAATTTATAAAAAATTGGATTTAATTTATTTTTCTATAGAAACACTTTTCTTTGAAAGTGCGTAGTTTTCGAGTTTAAGCGAAAAACAAAAAAAAAGTTTTGGTAGATTTTGGATTTTTTGTTCAATTTTAACGCGTTCTAGTACCTAAACTGTTCATTTTATAGAAACACTTTTCTTCAAAAGTGCGTAATTTTCGAGTTATAAGCGAAAAACAAAAAAAAAAGTTTCGGTAGATTTTGGATTTTTTGTCCAATTTTAATGTGCTCTAGCACCTAAACTGTTCATTTGATAAGAAATCCTAAGAGACATAATTTATAGGAAATTAGATTTAATTTAGTTTCTTATAGGAACAATTTTCTTAAAAAGTGTGTAGTTTTCGAGTTATAAGCAAAAAGAACAAAATAAAACAGTTTTGGCAGATTTTTGATTTTTTGTTCAACTTTAATGCGCTCTAGCACCTAAACTGTTTATTCGATAAGAAAACCTAGGAAACATAATTTGTAGGAAATTAAATTTAATTTAGTTTCTTATAGAAACAATTTTCTTAAAAAGTGTTGTTACGTTATTTTTCCTATTAGGGAAAATAACGAATTTGTTGTGTTTGTCCCGCCACAACCGCGAGAATATGGGGGTGATAGCAGTGACCCGTCGTCGGACGGTGAACGTTTTGTGTTGAATAGAGAGTCACGTCCAAAACGTCGACGTGTTGTGGGGTATCTTCGTTCTTCGATTTTGTAAATTTAATTAGTGTGACCCCACCTCGTCATATACGGGAGCCGGCCTTATCTTCGTTAAAGTAATGCCGCTCCGTAAAGTTGTCGGTAACTTTACCACCAGCAGAGAGGTACAATAATGAATAATCTCTTTCTATTCTATTCTTCTATTGATTGTATTGAACCTCTCTGCTGGTGGCGTCAAAAAAGTCAAAAAGAACTTTACGGAGCGTACCAGGTATACCTTACCTTACCGGTTCTTGTCAGCCCGTTGAGGGGATTTGCGTGGCTCTCTAATCGTACCTAGCCGCCTTCTGTTGAAGGTAAGTGGTTTTTTTGTTTTTGTTCACTGTTATCACCACCGTTCTCGTGATCCGCAGGCGGCTCTTTCGTTCCGGCTCTTGATTCGGCCTTCCTTCGTTCCGGCTGTCTTTCGTTTTGGAGTTGATCTACCGTCTTCTGGATCGCAGGACGGATTGAATCTTCGAGCGGTCTGTACATTTACAAGAATTTGGTGTTATATTGTCGAGTTAGGTCACCAACACACGCCTCGTTTATATTTGTATTTATATACAGTGTCTGTGATTTATTGTCGTGTTTCAAATCGGGATCGTTAACATTAAAGAACTTTCGCCACTAGTAATTTTTTTTATTCCTATCGTTACCGTTACCGCCCGGTGCTCAGCAACCAGCTGGGAGTGCCCACGGGCAGGTTGCTTGGCGCCCAACTCGAAATATCGTTCATATATTTTTATTCGAACCCACGACCATCCACTGAGGTTATCCTGGGCCCCCCCGACGACCACCGGCCGAGTGGTAACAAGTAGTCAAGTACGAACTATACGTAACAGTGTGTAGTTTTCGAGTTATAAGCAAAGAAAAACAAAATAAAACAGTTTTGGCAGATTTTGGAGTTTTTGTCCAATTTTAACGCGATCTAGCACCTCCTAAACTGTTCGTTTGATAAAAAAAACCTAAGAGACATAATTTGTAGGAAATTGAATTTAATTCAGTTTCTTATAGAAACAATTTTCTTCAAAAGTGTGTGGTTAAAGCTAAAAACAAAAAAAAAAGTTTTAGTAAATTTTGGATTTTTTCTCCAAATCTAATGCGCCCTAACACCTAAACCGTTCATTTGACAAAAAATACCTTGAACACAGAATTTATAGAAAATTGGATTTAATTTATTTTTCTATAGAAACAATTTTCTTAAAAAGTACGTACCTAGTTCTCGAGTTATAAGCGAAAAACAAAAAAAAGTTTTGGTAGATTTTGGATTTTTTGTTCAATTTTAACGCGCTCTAGTACCTAAACTGTTCATTTGACAAAAAAACCTAACAGACATAATTTGTAAAAAATTGGATTTAGTTTATTTTCCTATAGAAACACTTTTCTTTGAAAGTGCGTAGTTTTCGAGTTATAAGCGAAAAACAAAAAAAAAAGTTTTGGTAGATTTTGGATTTTTTGTTCAATTTTAACGCGCTCTAGTACCTAAACTGTTCATTTAACAAAAAAAACCTAAGAGACATAATGTACAGGAAATTAGATTTAATTTATTTTTTTATAGAAACACTTTTCTTCAAAAGTGCGTAGTTTTGAGTTATAAGCAATAAACCAAAAAAACAGTTGTTTTGGTAGATTTTGGAATTTTTGTGCAACTTTAATGCACTCTAGCGTCACCTTTGAGAATACCGAAACTTTTATTTAAGTGATGTAAAGTACTAACATAATAAATAACAAAAATAAAACTTTTTAAACGTAAACAAAAACAATTGTCTATTATTTTAAGCGAGTCCAAGTCGTAATTATTCTTGTTTAGGTTTTAATTTGCTTATAGCATTTTGAACGAAGGGTAATCGGTAGAAGTACACGGAAGCCACAGAACCAGCAGTAGCTCCAATCCAATAAACTACCAAATGTTCCAAGTGCGTATTACCCGTACAACCAAATTTAAGCGAAGTAGCCAATGCAGGATTGAAATATCCGCCAGAAAAATTAAAAGCTAAAAGTAAAATTTTCTCAATTTGGAAAGTAATCGCGAAGGTTTTCCATACCTGCAACAACTAACGAAGTGGCGAAAAACGCATCTACAATATTTCCGAAACGAACGTCGATATCGCTCAATGCTCTCGAGGCTATTCTGCATAAAAATGTCGCAAAGCCTTCTACAACAGCTCCAATTGCCATGGGAACCTACAAAAAATAGATAGCAACTCAACGAGTTGGCTCATAAAATAAATCTACCGCCAAATCCGCGACGCAATCTTCGTGAGCACGTCCGATGTGAGTTTCGGCGAGTTCGATACTCCAAATTAACTGCACGTAATGAAAGATCACAAGTCCACGGGTCCGTGAAGTTGGCGAAAAGTTGGAAGCACTAATTTAGTTACACTCATACATCAAAAGTGCCCGATTAGTGCCCTTTAGTGCCGTTTTAAAAATTTCAAAAATCCTTGTACTTTTTGAGATATAAGCCGCGACTTTTTTTGGTGCCAACTTCCCACTTGGCACCAACATTTTTGAATTTCAAAAAAATTTCTGCGCCATTCAAAAGTGCCCGATTAGTGCCCATTAGTGCCGTTTTAAAAATTTCAAAAATCCTTGTACTTTTTGAGATATAAGCCGCGACTTTTTTTGGTGCCAACTTCCCACTTGGCACCAACATTTTTGAATTTCAAAAAAATTTCTGCGCCATTCAAAAGTGCCCGATTAGTGCCCTTTAGTGCCGTTTTAAAAATTTTAAAAATCCTTGTACTTTTTGAGATATAAGCCGCGACTTTTTTTCAAGCGTGAAGTTAGCGAAAAGTTGGAAGCAATAATTTTTTATTAGTACCCATATTGTAGGCCTTCATTAGTGCCCTTTAGTGCCTTTTAGAAAATTTCAAAATTCCTCATAGTTTTTGAGATATTTGCGATTATATTCACTGTTAGCACGCGAGCACGGCATGTCATACCACCATGTAAAATTTAAACTTGAATAACAATTTTATTTCCATCTTTAAGAAGTTGCCTACTTGTCTACCTTTAAAATATGGTGTTATTGACAAATTGACAGGATGTTGCTGTCGTTAATCTTTATTATTACTAATTTACATGCCGTTTGTCAAAGTGCACGCGGTTTTTGTGCATTGAGAAGTACTCCCCCTTTGAACCCCTCGGAAGTAAGAGAACTTGAATATTTCAAATGGGCGGATAAAACAAAAATCCTAGCGATTGAAATGATACTGTTTACTTGTGTTTACTAAAGACAGGTGTTCAGGAAATTGTCGTCAAAATAAGTTGGACGAACTGTTCCAACTTGCTAAAATTTGACCACTTGAGGGTCATATAATCTTGTCAATTGGACCTCTACCGACGCCGCTGTACGAATTTATTACTCGAAATGTAAAGCTTTGTAGGTGTAATAGTTAAAATACTTTTATTTAAAAAAATTACAAGTATTACATAATTCTTAAAAATATAATTTTAGAAAAAAGTATAGTACCTAATGCCGTAAAAAATTAAAATAATCTTATGTAAAAAATTGTATGTGAATTAACCCTAAAGCTACCGTGTGGGGTACCCGGGTACTTATTCTTATCAACAATAATTGCTAATTATAAATTGCATAAAAATTTAGTGGCGAATTTTTACAACTTTTACATAATATTTTCTTCCTCGTTTTCCTCTTTTCTCCTCTTTTCGCCATTCTTACAAATTATGCAACAACCTTCCGTCGTCCAGTTTTATCCTGTTTTTGGACATTATTTGTGGCTGAGGAATTTAGGAATTCCCTACGTCGATTTAATTTTGAAGGCAGCATAGGGTGATTTTTAACAAAAATTATATTATATGCTTTTAGACACGAACTATTTGCAAACATGTTGCAGTACAAAATAATAATAAACCCTATTGTAAATGTCGGCGACGCCATGTCCAAAAGCCGCATGTTATCTTTAGAAAATAGCTTCAATGTGGCGGCGAAAATAGTCATTTGCTGTTTATAATAAATATAAAAGATTTTGAATTAGGTAAACAGGGCGTGGGAAACTAACACTTGTTTTGGAAACGGTCGGAAAAAAACACGTGCCGACACAGGGTTCATTTGCAAAAATATTGCAATACAATAATCATAAACTCTGCTGTTAGTGCCAAAGACGTTGTCTTCATAAAACCGCTTTAATTTCTATCTACCAACAGAAGACTCAAGACTTAGTTTTAGTGTTAGTGTTGTGTCTTTAATTGTGATTTAATTATGGGTAAAAAGTCATTAATCGACAAAAACTTAATTGTGCGGGAATTACTCTCAAATAAATCGCGCGTGGTAGAGTATTTAAACAAGCCAAGTAATGAAATTTGGAAAATTATGAGTAAAAACTTAAATTATCTAATTTCGCCAAAAGGATTATATACATTCGTGAGGAAGAACTCTGGTGATTGTTGGGTGCATTTAGAGGTAAATGTAAATAACTTTAATTACGTTGAAAAAGCTTTAATAAATGAGGAAAGCGATGAAGAAGAAGTTTGTTTAAAAATACGTTTGAAATCAGATACGATTAATTTATTAATTGATTTCGAAAATTATAAACTAAAAGAAGGATGGGGAGACCACCTAACAAATTTATTAAATGCTGACGAGCGACTTGTTAATTGTACGTGGAGTTTTAAAAAACATTATTTCGGAATTGAAACCTATTTAAAAATATTAGGGCAATGTGTAGAATGTAATGCTAAATTAGTGGCATGGACCTCCGGACTCCAGGAAGACGGTTCATTCATTTTTGAATTCATAATATCGCTTATTAATACGGCTTCTCACACGAGTACAAAAATTCGAAAATTAACGGGAGCTAAGAGGAAGGAAATTGGCGAAATTTTAGCTTCCGGAAAACCAGCGATTAATTACATTAGGGAAGAAGTTTATAAGGGGGAAAAGTACGCAAAACTGCCAAAATTGGAGACATTGCGAAAATGTAAACAAGAATTTAAAAAAAGAAAACTTAATAAAGATTCGAGAGAAAATAATCCTCTTTTAAAATTAGTCGAGCTTAAATGGACGTTACCTTTTATACATAGCATCCAATTTATTGCTATGGACAAATTCTGTCTGCATTATTGGAGCTTAGAGCAACTCCAAGTGTATAATGATTATTGCTCGAAGGCTTTTTACCAGCCTGCTATACTAGCAATTGACGCCACGGGAAGTCTAATTCAAAATCTGAAGCGCCCGTACAATAACGCTTCAAGCCATATTTTTTTGTATTCCGCGGTAATCCACCTGGATAATTTACACGGACAAATTCCAGTTAGCCAAATGCTTTCGGAAGCTCAGGATACTAATTCTATTTCCTTTTGGTTAAAAAGCTGGTTAAAAACTGCCAAATTACCGAAAATTGTAGTGACCGATCATTCCCTAGCGCTGCTAGGTGCAGTTTCTTGGTCTTTTAATAATTTATTATTAGTAACCTATATAGATGTAATATATAGAATACTTCATGGAGAAGTGTGTGCTTTACCAGCTGTGATGATACGAGTGGATTACGCGCATTGCATAAAGTTGATTTTAAGATGGGGATGCTTCAAAAACAAAAGTCGTAGATTTATTGAATTTTATGTGCACTTGATGGCACATATTATCAAAAGTACGTCTTTAGAACGAATTGAAAACATTTTAAAATCAATTTTAATCACTTGCAATAGTGAATTTGTTGGTTTTTCTAATACTAATCCAATACCCGCACAACTGCATAGAGATAAATTAAAACAAATAATATGCAATGATGCTGACATTAGTGTAGATATTCCCAATGAAGAAGATAATGAGACTGTATTGGATATCAGCGTTAACACATTCGAAAATTGGTTTCAACGCATATTAGAAGATGCTTTAACACATTGTACTTTTAAAACAGACGAAGATAATTACCACTATTGTCCCCAGTTAGCAGGACACCTAAAAATTTTTATAAAAACTCTTCCTCTATGGTCCGGTGTGGCAGTTCCGCTATATAAATATGGATCAATCAGAGAGTCGTCAGCAATAGTGGAAAGCTATTTTTCCGATTTAAAATGTAAAACAATGAAACAAGAAAATTTGCCGTTACGCGTGGACAATTTTTTTCTAATACATTATGAAGCTATTCAAAGTATGATCATCTTAGCTACAGCTAACGTTAAAGAAAAAGGACTTGATGGTAAGATAATATTTTTAATTTTATATTTGTTCGATCAGTGATGAAGATCACCATAAATTAGCGATTTTGTAACTACTATTAATACCGCCACTCTCGCCGTGCAGCCTCGCCAAATGTCTGGAATTTGGCGAAAAACATATACAGGGTGTGTCCGGATATTCCTTGGCCAATGCTCCTACAGGTCAAAATAGTACTACAAGTTCCTTTAACAAAAACTCAAAAGCTCAATAATAAGAAAGTTGTAGGACCTCAAAGTAGAGGTTTTAAATTTTATTTTTTGTCATATTTACTTTAGGTAAATGTCACCGTAACTTTTTTTATACGAAATTTGAAAGATTAGACAAAATTATAAAAATAAGGTACCTACCTACTCTTTTTATAAGTTGAAAGAATTAACCGTTTCATCAGAAATCGCTTTAAAAAAGTTTAAGTTGTACCATTTTTTACTAAATTTAAAATAATCAAATTGCCACAATTGACTAAAAACGAATAAACGAAAAGAAATTGGTTTTTATATTTTGCGTCTGTAAGATCGCTATTATAGCATCCATTTGCGTGTCGTAATGAGATTTAGCGTGCTGTAATAATTTAGGTAAAATTTGATGTTCGAAGTTGGTAGTAATATTTAATTTGACATATTCTGTCAAATCGAGGAAAGAGAAAACGACAATTTTTGTAATTAACATGTTCTATTTTTTAACATAATAATTAAAATTAATTAATTAACGACCAATTCAAACTACAAAACAATTTATTTGAATTTTAAATTACGAAATTTCACTTTGCAATTAGTACTGCCAACCAGCCAATCATCACAAAAATCCCTAAATTTTTATATTTTGATTTTTTTCTGTGAAAATGGACTTTAAAAGGCGCAAAATAGAAAAAATTGTATAAAGAACTCATTTCATAAGTCATTATAGCGATTTTGGCACTCCTCCATTAAAACGCTCCTGGCTACGCCAGTCGCATTTTAAACTTGGAGTCGTGCTATAATACGTGACTTATGAAATTTGTTCTTTAATATACTATTTTAGTTGATCATGGCAATTTGATTAATATTTAAAATTCAGTAAAAAATGGTAAAACATAAACTTTTTGAAAGCGATTTCTGATGAAACGGTTAATTCTTTCAGCTTAAAAAAACAGTACTTTATTTTTATAATTTTGTCTAATCTTTCAAATTTTGTATGAAAAATAATGGAAAATAGAACAGACAAAAAAGTTAGGGCTTAAATTAAACTTAGACTTCGGGTTAATTGCCCCTTATTGCAGAGATTTCTTAAACTTTTTTACTTCTTATTCGAGGTTTTATCATTCTTAGTAAGTCTGCCAGTTAAGTTTTTCGGTTAAGAATGATAAACACGTTGATGTGGAACGATTTACTATCTTAAACGGAGTCACAAAGTATCGATTTGGATAACAGATGTAAACTAAACTTATAATAATTAAAAACTAACTTAAATACTAATGTAATTAACAAAAAGTTATTAACTCATCACTTCCGCAACCTTGCATTATAAACAAACATAATCAGCATTTCCTGATAACCTTGCAAGGTAAACGAAATGATGTTAACAATAATTCATGACCTATCTAATATGACACAATACATAACATGCCCACTATCGAAAATTTGGTAACATTTAAAGTAAATATAACAAAAATTAAAATATAAAAACTTAACTTTGAGGCCCCACAACTTTCTTATTATTGAGATTTTGACTTTTTGTTATAGGAACTTGTAGTACTATTTTGACCTGTAGGAGCGTTGGCCAAGGAATATCCGGACACCCTGTATACGGTGTGTCCCGGGATGGATTTGACAAGAGAGGAAAAAATTTTATTATTGATTTTACGACAAAAAGTCATTCGTTACAAAAGCGTCTGCATGTTGTGAAAATGACTTTACAATATAAAAATCTTAGTTCAGATGTACAGGGTGTTCATAAATCAAGAAAACGTGAAAATGCTTCAAGAGAGATGTACTCTTCTTTGTTATTTTAGACAAAATGTTTATAAAATAAACTTGTTTATAATATAAAATAAAGCCAAAATACAAAATTTGTAGTACGAATTAGGAATTTTATGTTTTCATTATTTATGTGTTATTTAAAACATACAATAAGTCGGGATGAATTCAAAATTAATTTTAGATTATTACATATAAACAAGTTTCTTTCATAAACATTTTATCTAAAATAATTACATCTCTCTTGAAGCATTCTCCCATTTTCTTAATTTATGAACACCCTGTACATCTGACCTCCAATTTTTATATTGTAGTTATTTTTACGACATGCAGGCGTTTTTGCAAATAATAACATTAGTCGTAAAATCAATAATAAAGTTCTTTCCTCTCTTGTCAACCCCATCTTGGGCCGGGACACACGTGTACAGGGTGTTTCCTATAAGCGTGACACAACTTCAGGGGCTGTTACAAGAACTCAAAAGAAGTCGTTTGACTCTAATTTTTATATACCAAAAATCCTCTATTCTGAGATACGAGTTTAAGCTGAAATTTACAGATTTTAAAAAAAATTGTAAGTTTCAGCTAAAACTCACCGGAACTCTGAATATTAAAACTTTCCAAGAACAACCAACAAAATTTGGGTCAAACGACTTCTTTTGAGTTCTTGTAACAGCCTCTGAAGTTATGACGCACTTATTGGAAACATCCTGTAGAAATAAGCTCATACCTTCCTAACAGACAAAATTTTTAACCTTAATTGCAAACTTTTACTTATTGGACTAAAAATTAATTTTATTATCTACACTTTTAAAAGAAAGTAAAGTAAAAATATATCTACTAAATTTCCTTAGTATTACTACAAAGACAACCAACTATCACTGAAGATAAACTCAATGGACCAGATGTATTGGAACTACCGGATGATTCGGAATCAGCAAGTGTTGAATCTCGACCATTTAGCGATGATAATAGTATGATACAACATGATTGATTTTGATTTAAGTATAATTATAATTGCTTTATATTCTAGTGTTGCAATTAAAACAACGAGTCATCGCCCAAAATAAATTTTGCCAAGTAGAGGATAAGCTAGAATCGATAGGTGAACCTGGAAATCAAATTGAAGGTAGGATAATCTATAGTCAAATTGCTATACAAGTTAAATTGACGGTGTTTGTATCACTTTTACTTTACGACTGAAGAATAAGTTCTTAATTAAGAAAGTTTTGTGAGGTTGTCAGAAAAAAATTTATATAGCACTGGATATTACGATTATTTTAAATTAGTCAATTAAATATTAAATAAGATTTATCCATGTTGGCAATAAAAATTAAATAGTTCTATTAATTCTAACGCTTTGCTTATAGGAAACTGGATGGAAAATTGGAGAGGCTTAGGAAAACCTAGAACCAGAAAGCGTACCAAATATTATGGAATACCAACTCCTGAAATATTATACGTGGAAGAAGGGAAGAAAATTAAAATTCCTCTACTAAAAAACGGAAATTTTCAAAATATTTGGCACACTATAGGCAATCGAAAATACAGAGTGACAAACACCTGTCCATTCGACACACTAGTACAATGCTTTGCTTCTTCTTATTGCGATAGTACCTCATTTAGAAATTTTGTAGATGTAAATTTGAACTGTTGTTTGTTTAAGTTCATCCCTGTATTTTTAAAACAGGGAATTAAGAGATGCACTTACAAATTGCGTTGTGAGATTATTAAAAATAGTGGCAAATTTAAAGAACATCCTATGATAACGAATGGGATAAAAATTGATGTAGAATGTAACATTACATATGTCGCTTCGGAAGTGCTACAAAATTGCCCTACCGTAATAGAAAAATCAATTTGCCAAAATTGCAATAATGTCACAACAAGTAGAAATCTTCCTTTTGTATTGGTTTTGCACAACATTTTAAAGCAGGGATTCCAAAAGCTCCAAGAAGCTCTTGATATGGTTTCTCCTAGTAATATTAGATGCCAGTCTTGCAATAACGTGACGTATTCAGAGAAATTTTATTCTGATTACGTTTTAATCGACTGCGATATTAATGTGCCAACTGAGTTAAGTGCTATTCCCCAGCAGTTAGAAATTCCCCAAAAACAAATGTTTCTACGAGGAGTGTGCAATTACATTCCTTCGTCCATTCCCTCTGGAATGGGCCACTATACAGCCTATTGCAGAAGAATTGATGGACAATGGGAAGAATTTAACGATCTAAGCAAAGAATGTAGTGTAGCTAGAAATAATATTTTAGTTAACCCGCATTTGCTGCTTTACACTGTTTGAAGACATTTGTTTTTATAGGTATTTGTTTGTACATAATATGTTGTTAGGTTAGGATTTTAGAGATTAGGTATTAATTTTTATTCACTTGTAAATATAATATATTTATAGTTATAGATATACTTGTAAATGCTCTTTTCCAATGTTAAATATTACGTATATTATTGTTAGAAATAACGTTTTTTGTTAGCTTGTAAATAACTGTTTGAATATAATATTTAGGGTACGTTCAGAAAAGGCGAATTTGGTGGGGAGTCGAGTTTGAATAACTTTTCGTTCACACCGAACAACGTTAGTAGGTATACTACGAAAACTCATATTCCGAAATGACTTTTAATCCCCTTTGTAAGGTATACAAAGGAGTTCGAGTTTGAAATGGTGTACAAGGAACCTTAAATAAAAACATTCTAACCTTTTTGCCAGCTAGTTGGTTGCTACTTGTAAGAAACCATTTAAAACTCAAATTCTTTAGTGTACCTTACGAATAGGATTAAAAAGTTATTTCGGAATAGGAGTTTTCGTAGTAATATCGATGACTTTAAGAAAACCAAATAGGCAATAAAAAAATCGCGTCTAGCGTAGCGTCACTTCATGAGGTCGCACTACTTATTTATTTTATACCTGTAAACTACACTAGGGTTTTATTGGCTTTAATTACAGAATATTAATTTTTATTTGTTTTTAAATACATAATCGCCTACTTCAGAATGTTCTTTTTCAAAAGCGTCTTTTATTTCAAAAGCTCAAAAATTAAAGTTTTTATTACCTTTACCATAATATTATCCATCACCAATTTAATATTTACCTACATGCAATTTATATAGCATTCACACAATAGTTAGTGCCGCATTAACGAAGTTTGCCCCTTAAAATTTTGCGCCCCCTGTTTTGTTATTAAGAAAATATACTTACGTCATATGAGGTTTTAATAACAAGAAGGAAAGGTCTTTTTGGGACTTTGCACTGGCAAATACATCCGCAACTTCATAAAAGTTAATTTCATTGCATTTAACTTAGTTTTTGGTAATGTTAATCTACAGTAGTCACATTGAATTCTAATTAAATAAAAACGAATTTTTAGTGCCGATTCTGTAACATGTCGGATTAAAAAGTCAGGTAGCTTGATGCCCAAATTACATCCGCCCGAAAAAGTACCCGGGTACCCCACACGGTAGCTTTAGGGTTAATACACATACAATTTTTTACATAAGATTATTTTAATTTTTTACGGCATTAGGTACTATACTTTTTTCTAAAATTATATTTTTAAGAATTATGTAATACTTGTAATTTTTTTAAATAAAAGTATTTTAACTATTACACCTACAAAGCTTTACATTTCGAGTAATAAATTCGTACAGCGGCGTCGGTAGAGGTCCAATTGACAAGATTATATGACCCTCAAGTGGTCAAATTTTAGCAAGTTGGAACAGTTCGTCCAACTTATTTTGACGACAATTTCCTGAACACCTGTCTTTAGTAAACACAAGTAAACAGTATCATTTCAATCGCTAGGATTTTTGTTTTATCCGCCCATTTGAAATATTCAAGTTCTCTTACTTCCGAGGGGTTCAAAGGGGGAGTACTTCTCAATGCACAAAAACCGCGTGCACTTTGACAAACGGCATGTAAATTAGTAATAATAAAGATTAACGACAGCAACATCCTGTCAATTTGTCAATAACACCATATTTTAAAGGTAGACAAGTAGGCAACTTCTTAAAGATGGAAATAAAATTGTTATTCAAGTTTAAATTTTACATGGTGGTATGACATGCCGTGCTCGCGTGCTAACAGTGAATATAATCGCAAATATCTCAAAAACTATGAGGAATTTTGAAATTTTCTAAAAGGCACTAAAGGGCACTAATGAAGGCCTACAATATGGGTACTAATAAAAAATTATTGCTTCCAACTTTTCGCTAACTTCACGCTTGAAAAAAAGTCGCGGCTTATATCTCAAAAAGTACAAGGATTTTTAAAATTTTTAAAACGGCACTAAAGGGCACTAATCGGGCACTTTTGAATGGCGCAGAAATTTTTTTGAAATTCAAAAATGTTGGTGCCAAGTGGGAAGTTGGCACCAAAAAAAGTCGCGGCTTATATCTCAAAAAGTACAAGGATTTTTGAAATTTTTAAAACGGCACTAATGGGCACTAATCGGGCACTTTTGAATGGCGCAGAAATTTTTTTGAAATTCAAAAATGTTGGTGCCAAGTGGGAAGTTGGCACCAAAAAAAGTCGCGGCTTATATCTCAAAAAGTACAAGGATTTTTGAAATTTTTAAAACGGCACTAAAGGGCACTAATCGGGCACTTTTGATGTATGAGTGTCACTAAATTAGTGCTTCCAACTTTTCGCCAACTTCACGGACCCCAAGTCCACCTACTACTTGAGAGATAACTATTAGAATGGCCTTGTAGATGTCTTTAGAGCCTTCGATGTACTCCTCGAGGGTGCTGTAAGGACACGCTGTGGCGCTCTCCCAATTACCGGTCCACCAAATTGTCAACAAAAATAAGTAAATTGCGTAAGCTAAGACACCATAAGTGTCTGCAACTGAAATGCATAAAAATTAATATCTTCATATAGCTCGTGAGCTGTTACGGTCGGTAAAGAAATATCGTTAGTTTTCTTAACTATTTAATAAGGGTTTTAAATAGTCCTTACTGATAACAATGGTTTAGGACCCCTGCTTTTTAAAAAGGCAAGTAAGGCCTTTTCGTTAGGTTCAGTTAGGTCCGATTGTTTTAAATGCGACTTACCGACAATAAGTTCGAAGCAACACGCGCATAGTTCGGCCGTTGCAATAAATTCCAACAAAATTTCTTTTACAATGCCATCTTTGACGACGAAGTCGATTATTTTTCTTAAAATTTTAGCTAAAAGCAGTGCTATTATTATCACAAGTGTGGATATTATTAACGGATGTAGTCCATAAATGTTCTTTTTTCCACTACAAAAATAAAAAAAAGTTTAAGCACCGCCGAGCACACGACCTCGCGATACAATTTTCACTTACCTATAACGTACTACACCAATTTTTTGTAAAAGTTTATAAGATTTACTAAAAATACTCTTCATTTTTGTGCGTTAAATAATTTTAAACCATGGATGATTCGTCTAATACTCTATTTACAAATTAAACCCTAGGGGCTACTATTAATAGAATGCAAGCGCAACTATAGAACGTGACATAACGAGATACTCAAAACTATTTATAACATTTTTAATAAACAATCGGAAACTCTGTTTATTTTTTGTTTAAAATTTGATTTCAACTTATGAAAACGTGGGGTTTTACTCAATTTGAAACAAATCAATTCGAAGACGAAACACACCACTGCCAAAATGTAGCCCAGCATTAATAAGAAAAACGCTCCGGAAAGATGTTTTAAAGACAAATCGGGAGCATCTCCGTCGTCGTCTTCATCATTTGGGTCGGTATCGTTCAAAGATGAAATTCTTACCATAGATCTTGTTTGATATTTGAAAGCCAAATGACGAACGAGCCCACCATTTATCATTCTTCCTATGATGCGATTAAATCTGTGCGTGAGAGGAAACCCTTTCGGCACGACAGCTCGTACTTGATAGGAAAAAATGATATCGTTGAGTTCCATTATTTTGGGTTCGTCTCGTATGTTTAGATAAGCTGGATCTGCTTGCGCCAAAGAGTACCCGAGAAAGAAACGACTTCCTATGGTACAAATGTCGCGAGAATTCGCAACCCTTTTAAGCCAATTCGAAGCCTTCTCCTCGAGGACGCCCGAACAGGTCGTTTGGTACATGTTAAAAATTCTCATGGCAATGGGATCGTCTTTGACATTAAAAAAGTCTCTGAAACTCAACAAACCACCTACTCCTATACCAGAATCAAGAATATCCTGGACGGACGAGATTTGCTTTTCCAATATAGGTGTAGTTAGGTACGTGACTAATAAGCTCTGGTATAATGCAACCAACATCATACTACATCCTGCTAAAGTTATAAAAAAGGTCTTCACGTAAAAAGTTTTGGGTTGGACGCTACAAGCGGAGCCTATTAAAACAGAAAGCGACATAAAAAAGTTGGATTCTAAACTTCTGTAAGAAGTCCATTCCTTCGCGTTTGAGCCGATTTGGAATAAAATTGCCGATATGAGCCAATAAGCGATGCAAAAGATCCAAACTCGCACCTTGAAAATGACTACGATATTTTTCCAACGCTCGATCGGCAAAGCTATAGGTACCACCCAAACCATATGTTCGAGATAATAACCGACCGTAAGGTCAAAATCGTCGACCATCGCTGGCTCGTAAACGATGTTTCCGATGGCAATGGCCGATTGTTCTATGACTTCGTTAAACGGTCCGTTCCAACTACCATTTTCAGTTTTTTCGCCCCAATCGGAACTCGAAGAATCGACACTTATGTTAATACCGAAATGCATGCGTTCGCCCAAAAGTTTCAAAATTTCAACTTCGAATCCGCTATCTTCGTCGATTACGAATGGCGGATAGTACAGAGCTATTGCTTTCATAGTACAATGTTTGAAACGTTTCGGAACTTTATTGTTAAACAGACGCGAGTTTCTGTTGACTTTTCCTTTTTTACAAGTGTCCATCAACATTAATTTTGGAGAACCGCCGCACATTTTTGCGCGCTGATAAATGTTTAAGCTATAAATGTGGAAAAATTCCAAATTGTTTTTTGGTATCATAACGGCCGTGTTAAAAAGTCCATGTTCGTACCATAAGTTTTTTAACATTTTATAAGCCAAATTTTCGTAATTTTCTCCAAGATGAGAGATGTAAATAAACAGGAAGGCGTAATAATTATGCGACGTGGTGTTGAATAATTTCAACTTCCTTTGGAAACCTGCGTATGAATCGACCATCATCAAATAAAATTGTGTCTTATACTTCAATTGGAAATAATTTTTGTAAATTTCGGTTCCGTTAGTTGGACAGTTTGTACAAACACGCGCCGATTGAAATTGCGTCCGTGTACTATTCAAGGTTTCGATTGGCCATTTTAAACTTTTGTTAATTTCTGCCAAAACTCTTGCTTGAATTTTATATCCAGTAGTGGATAAGTTGTACAATGTTAGGACTGTTATTAGGTCATTTTCTGGCACAAACTGTCGATTCACAACTTCCAAAACGCAGTTTACCGAATAATTTTGAAATTTCGGTCCTCGAGGATTTAAAGGTATCGATTGAATAGGCACTATTAGCATCAACAACGTTATTACTGTAAAAATCATTTTCGATTGCCCGATGTGCATGTAAAACGTTTTACGTCTTCATGTACCCTACCCACATCAGATTCTAAAACGTATAAGTTGCGTGTTAGCCGACATAAACGATGTGTATCTGAAAGATACACGGTTATTCGTTTAAAATGTTTTAGTTATTAATTACAGTTTTTTGTATTTAAAAGCTCAACGTGATTTAGTTATCTATAAGGCAATCTATATACACTTTTCTGCTCACTACCTACCTAATTACAAAATTTTAATAAAAACAGTAGCTGGGTAGTAAAATAAAATATCTAATCGTCTCTATATTTATTTAGAATTTAGATTATGATGGAAGATTAGAAAGATTAGAAATTTGATTAAAAATGTAGCAGTGTGGTACTAATTCACCCTTGCAAGATATGCATTGTTTATACAACTGTGTAATACTGGTTGCATCCAACTAGGCGTAAACTTTATTTGGTAACCTACGGACAAGTAGAACTGCAAGATTATTATTATTTTCTCACTATTTGAAATCGTTAATGATAATAAATAATGTATAAAATATAAATTGTACTAAAAATATATGTAAATGTAGAAAATATGGTAATTAAAAAACAAAATTAGCATCTAAAAATTTTGCCAAGTGATAATTCAGCCAAAATGATAATAAATAAGTTTATATTAGTTTCCTTCGTCTCGTGCTTTGGGGGGGGGGGGGGGTTATACTAATTAATTCTAAATGAATCTACTGATAAAATAGGTAACCGTAACCGTCATCATTAAAAAAAGTTCCCTTACTGCAAGTTTAAACTTTTTTATATTTTTCCAAATATATTTTCTCTTAACGGGGCTTTTGTATTTTGATAGGAGGATGGGATGGGTGGTCCCACTATATTAATATAACATTGGGTGGTATCGTGCTTAAAATATGTTCAAAACATTCGTGGTAGGTGTAAGTATCTTATATCTTACTAAGCAGTTCTCGTCTGCTAATTGCAATTTAACGGTTATTGTTCATTTAACAAGGTATATAATAATACAATCAATACATCGAATTAAATACTAATTAAACTATTAATCATCATTAATTGCCATCGCTAATGCAAATCGGAAGGTCAAAATTATTTCTTGATGTTAACAAAAACTTGTTTTATAATATCAAAACGTCCCGATCACAAGTCTAATTAATTTGCAAGATTAACACTTGCAACTTAACACAAATGTGGAACTTTTTGACATTTTAAAACAAGTATATTAGGTATGTTGAACAGTTGGGACGAAGAAAAGAATTAACGGATTTTCAAAGCGTACAGGATCAGGACTAATTATGCAAGAAATATTTTAATGGCGTAAATTTAATTTACATAAGATTAAATTCATATTTTAAGAGTTTCTCTTAATAATTACAACATAGTTTAACTTTCTCTGCTTACAAAAGTAACTTTTCAATTTTCATTGTTAAGAGTTCTAGAATATATGTTATTAATTAGTAAATCTATATTAATTAAACATCAGAAGAAAGAAAACATTTATATTTATTGCTAATTAAATTAATGTTTAATTATCTTTTATCTTTACATCTATTGTGTTTTTTGCATTTTAATAATATTAACTGTAATTTGACTTTCGAGTTCGAGTAGGGGTTTATCGAAGTGGGAGAGCTAGAATGAGCGTTGGCAGCGCTTTTTTTTAACGGCGAACTACATCACTAATATTATTATGTCTTCTAGTAAATTTGTTATATTTTAACACCAAAATATTAATTTATCGTTACAAGATGTGTACAAATTAAAGTTTACTATCGTTTTTACAGTTATCGTTTGTTGCAATTTTTTTTTACTAATGTAAGTAAACGAACGAATTAGGTACGTAAATTGGGTAACTTTAGGGACCTTCCTCTGTTGGCAAATTTTATTAAAGTAATTTTTTTAGCTTTTTAACAACAACTAAAGTTAACTAATTCGTTAAGTTACAAAGTGGAACATTTTAATTGAGGAAGTGCTGTTTAGCTAAGCAATATCGTATGAAAAAAATGGAAACTTTCTAATCATTAAATTTTATTAATTTTAAATTGTATGGCTTTTAGCCATGGCTTCAAGTACCGATGGTAGTGGAAGTAATGGTAACTTCAAATGCATACTCACAAGGTGTTTTTTTACAACTTTTTTTTGTAGGCACTCTCAGTCGAAATTATTCCTTAAATTCTGGATCGCCGCGAGACTACGAAACTCTTAAACAACAATACGACAAAACTAACAATGAGTTGAACACTTTAAGGAGACGATGCGACCATGCTATGAAGGTACGTTTATTAAGTACTCTCGATAATAACTTACTCTGTTTACAAAGTGAAAAATTGGCTTAAAGTTCACAAAAACTTCAAAGGTCATTTTGGATTTACTGTTTATAGTGGCAATGATATTTATAGCGGTGAAAGTTATTAGTTACCTTGATTAAGCAATGTCTTTTAACTTTTTTTACTTAATTTTGCAAGGATTTAGTTTTACAGTAAATAATTTGTTAAAACTCTTAATTTAGGAACTGGATTATTATCGAAGTCAACATCGGGCGGCTATGAATCAATTAGAAGTATCGTCTCAAGATTCTGCAACACTGCGAACTAAATATGGCGATGTTTTGGGTGAAAATCAGCGATTGGAACAAGATATTCAATCGTTACGTACTGAACTATCGGAGATGCACAGGCAACAAGAGGTTTTAGTTTCTGAAAATGGTAATCCCGAGTCTTTGTACATGTTGGCAAGACGAAATGAAGCTGTCCGAGACGATTATGACGCTTTAAGGAAACGATACGATGACCTCTTGGCTTCCCATTCGCAAGCCATAACAAAACTAGAACTTGCACAAGATGAAACCAACAGATTAAATAAACAGTGCGAAGACCTCAATCAGGAGAGAAATAATTTGGTAAGCTCATCATAATTTTAATCTAATCGGTCTCGGCTCCAGGAACTTATTAAAAATCTCGAGACTTCTAATGTCCTTGAACTTAAAAACTTTTTTTCATTTTAATAACTTTTAACTTGCTCAATATTGCTATTTTTACACATAGATGAGAGAAATAGTGAGCCTTCGACAACAAATAAGTATAGTTCACGGAAAATACGATAAAGCTGCTCGTGATTGTTCTAAATATCGCGAAGCTTACCAAAAGATACAACAACAATACGAAGAAGCCGTTAAAGAAGTAAATCAAGCCATGTCTTTCCGAATGAAAGCAAACAAAGAAGTAAAAAGACTGACCGACGAACGAAATGCTGCCATGGCGGAGTATAATCTCATAATGAGTGAACGGTACGTATTCAAATTAATTTAAATAAACATTTACTCAAAAATTCACGGACAAAATTAGCGCACACTTCATTTTAATTTCTTTTACAGCGATACGGTTCACAAGGAAATGGAAAAATTAAGTGACGACCTATCTCAATCTTTTAAAAAAACAAAACTACTCGAAGCCGATAACAAAGAATTACTAGAAGAGAAAAAACAGTTAAATTACCAAATGGAAACTTTAAGACGCGAAATTGCGAGTGCCTTACACGATCGAGACAAAGCCCTCAAAGAATGTAACGACCTACGAGAAAAATTTGGCGAATACAACGCTTCGAAAGAAGATAATCGCGACTTGATCAAAAGTAGATTGGATAGTATGACGTTCCTGGGGGAAAATTCGACACGTAAAGAGGTTCAGACTGATTCTCGCAGTCTAAGTCAAAGGCAGAGGCTCGATAATTTAGATCAAGCCAATCAAGAATTGGAATCGTTGAGGAAGAGTTTAGATAAAGCCCAAACCGAACTGGCCGAAGCTATACAAGAAGCAGAAGTTTCCAAAGGACGCCGTGATTGGGCTTTTTCGGAAAGAGATAAAATTGTGTTGGAACGTGAAAGTATTCGTACTCTTTGTGATAATATGAGAAAGGAGCGTGATCGAGCCGTGTCGGAACTTGCAGAAGCTCTTAGGGAATCTGACGCTATTAAGAAGCAACGGAACGAATTGGTCAAGGAAGTCAAAATGCTGAAGGAGGCCTTAGAGGTTCATATGGAGAAAGAAGCTCAATTTAATCAATTTCGTGGTTTGGAGCACAATAATTCACACGATAGTGCAATTGATAGTGACATGCAGGTAAATTTTATTAATTTAAACCTTTTCGAGCCCTTACTGTGTTTTTATTTAGGAGTGGGAGACGGAAATTTTAGAAATGGATTTATCTGGACTTTCGAGTGATATCGATCTCGGTATTGAACTCATCGGCGGACGTGAAGACCCACAATATCCTAACGATAGTGGAATTTATGTGGCGTCTGTTATCAAAGGATCGGTTGCAGATGGCAAGTTGAGAGTTCACGACTGCATTTCTAGAGTAAACAATTTGGACTGCACTTCGGTATCGAAGAGAATGGTCATGGAAACGTTAAGATCGAGCCTTCCAGTGGCCCATATGGTGATTAGGAGGCGAAGATCACCCACTTGGTCGTCTCAAAACTCCAGAAGTTTACAAAATGTCGTACGTTCACCCATGAACTTCCAAAATAATTCGCGAGTTGCAAGGTGGATTTATACAGCTCGGTTAGCTTCGGGGTGTCATGGTTTAACTCTCGAGTCAGGCATTTACATTGGAAAAATTAGTGAAGGAAGTTTAGCAGCTAAAGATAACAGTTTGGTCGTTGGTGATCGTATTTTAAGCGTAAGTGTTCAGTGAATTTTGACTGAAACAAATTTGGGGCTTCTTAATTTTGTGGGATTGGTCTCAAATTTGTTTTTGGTCAAACTTGGTACTAGTCTCGCAGACAATTTAAGTTAACCAATGCATTTTATTACTTCAGATCAATAACAAATCGATGGACAGTTTGGAAAGTATTCATGAAGCTATGTCAATTTTAAACGACGATAGAACCGATATAATTACGATAACGACGTTAAAAACAAGCTATTTAGACCCCGATTGTTCTACAAATGTATTCATCCCCACACAAAGGTATAAAAAAGAAAACAGAAGCTCTCAAACCGACGAACATGCTTTCATGCATAGTAATATCGACCGCCGCTATTTATCGCCCGATTATCGACTGAATAAAAGTGGAAGTCAAGAAAAAAATAGTGGAGCGTGGTTGAGGGAAAAACTGGACATGGTTCGAGGTAGACGTCACTTAAAAGATCGCAGTAGAATTGAAGAAAAGAAGAAATACCGCAATAGTTCCCCAAACACTTTGGATCTTAGCAATACGACGTTCGAACACGAGCAAGCTATCGCCGAGTTAGACTTGGTCATCGATAGTTACCACGGAGACAATTCGAAGAACCCCAAACGTACCAACAGGCGTGAAAATGAACTTTCCGTTCAAGAAAAAAACGGCGGTACTTGGCCTAAAGTAAGAACGACTAACGTTTTACAAAACGCAACCGGTACGATTGTGGAGAGAAAAAAGGAACGTCCACCTTTAAGCTTGCTCCTGACAGATCACAACGATCAAGTTCAAAACTACTGTTGCGCAAACAACCCTAACCGTAACTCTACTCCCATTCCTCTTTCTGTGGCTCAGAGCAGACACACGATGTTCAAGAGCATGGACAACAGCTCACAGTTTCCGAAAAGTTTCAGTACCGTGAACGATTCCTTCGAAAAACTTCGTTCGAATAAAATGTCAGAGTTCGAAACATCTCGGGAAGCTAACAATCGGCTCAGCATTAACTCTGACAACAGCCTAGACTTTCCAGTCAGCAAACCCATGCTGATAAGCGAAGATTATTTAAATTTTTATCGTAAAAATAAAACCGGAGGTATGAAGTACAGCTCCGATTCGGAAAGAGACGGTAGTTTGAGTCACGACTTGCCCATTTGTAGTGTCCCTAATTCTCACACTCGAATTCACTCGCAACTTTTCGGTCCACATCCACGTATTCCATTTCCCTTTCATCCTCATCCACACCCACACTTGACTTCCTCTCCGGTCAACTATCCTAGCAGTAACTCGCGTGAAAGCTTTTGTTTTGAACCACCATATTCGTCTTTTCACTCTCACAGTCCATCTGTTGATGTGAATTACACCAAAAAACTTGGTATGACCAACATTCCGCCTCATTCTCACGTACCATATCGCGATTCCGATATGCTTCCAATCAACTATACGCCCGGTTATGAGGGAGGTACTTTTCCAAGAAAAAAGGAAAATCCCAGGTTTAGAATACCGTCTAATCCGAGTGTGACATCGAAAAATTCCACTGGAAAAATAAGTACCGGGAGCATCGAACGTACTTCGGAACGTGGTAGTCCGATGCCTATATTTCAAGTTGAAGTTTTAAGTCCTGGTAACAGAGATAAAAGAAGCAGCGTTCCGGATTATTGTTGGCCACAAAAGCCTTTACCGGGCGAGCTTAGGCGCGTACACATCGATAAATCCAACGAACCGTTAGGAATTCAAATCAATTGTCCAGAAAGTGGTGGCATTTTTGTGTCGACCGTTAATGATAATAGTTTAGCGAGCCGTGTCGGTTTACAAATTGGAGATCAGTTATTAGAAGTGTGTGGTATTAATATGAGAAATGCGACTTATAATTTAGCTGCGAGCGTTTTGCGTCAGTGTGGAAATTCTATTACGATGCTAGTTCAATACAGCCCCGATAGTAAGTATTGGATTAATTAAACCAGAGTTATTTTTTAAACCGTCTTTATTTAGAATACAATGAGCTACAAGACTCTGGATCTTGCAGTGGGTCTAGTTCGAACGACGAAGGTGACGGTGAACCCACACCTTGCAATTCGCCCAAAGGAGTTAGAAAATCTCATCCAAATTCGCGCACGCCGCGTCTATCGAGTTTAGCTAATCAAAACACTTTGAGCCGTAACTCGCAAGCACCTTCCACTTTGCAGAGACAAAGTAGTAAACAGTAAGCTCAAACAAGTTAAAAGTGTAACTGGTGTTTTAATTAAATTTTGATTAGGAACGAAAATGAGCCGCGTTATTTATATTTGGAGACCATGAAGACATCAAATTTAGGCATTTCTTTAGTTGGTGGTAATGCAGTTGGCATTTTTATCCATTCGGTTCATACGGATTCCTTGGCTTACCAAGCTGGGCTTAGAACTGGTGATCAAATTTTGGAGTTTAATGGAAGCGATTTACGACAAGCGACTGCCGAAGAAGCAGCCTATGAATTGGCTAAGCCTGCTAATAAAGTAGCAGTTTTAGCACACTACAGAATTGACCGTAAGTTATCCATTTTTGTCCCTTTAGTCGGTGTACTAAATAACTTGTTTAGGTTACAACGAAATTAAGGAAAAACCTGGCGATTCGTTTTATGTACGTTGTTTGTTTGGAAGGAGTGTTACAGAATTAACAGAAGCAAATCAGCTGAGTTTCAAAAAAGATGACATTTTATACATCGACAACACAATGTACAACGGTTCACCGGGTTCTTGGAGAGCTTGGAGGGTGGATTGTGAAGCCCATAGGCAACAGTGTGGTATAATTCCGAGCAAATACAAGTAAGCTTTACATTTTTATTTATAGCGTTTAGTAAATGTTCCGTTGTTGTAATTAAGGGTCGAAGAAGAACTTCTTTTGAAGCGCAGTACAGGCGATTTGGAGAGTCGAGGATCAACTACAGCACGTAGAAGCTTTTTTAGACGTAAAAAACATCAACGTAGCAGTTCGAGGGACTCCAAAGAGCTTGCAACTTTTTGTAACGTATCTTCTGGGTGGTATTCAGATAATGGAACTTTACACGAAGACTTGTCACTGGCTTCGTATCAGCGTGTCGAAAAATTAGATTGTAAGTGGCAAATAGTTGAAATGGAGTAAAACTAATAATTGGTTTGTTGCAGTTCCAGAGTTTCGTCCCATTTTAGTATTGGGGCCATTAAGCGAATGCGTAGTCGATAAATTGGTTACAGACTTTCCTGGTAAATTTCAAAAGGTCGTGCATGAAGCTAGGCATTGCTCCCAAGCTGCTTTAGATCAGGAGTTAGCGGATAATTTGATTGTCGATTACCGAAGGAAAGGAAATTATTTCGAATGTACCACCGTATCTGCAATTAGATCTGTTTGTAACTCGGTAAGTTTTAATATCAAGCGGTCCAGAGAGGTCTTAAATTGTTTTTGGACGATCGACAAAAACTGTGTTTATAAACCACTTGATACGAATTGACCCTGATATTAATGATGCCACTTTTAAATATTTATAAAGTATAAGAGGGTTGTTTTATCATTTAATTATTTGTAAATTTCAGCAATTACACTGTATGTTAGACATATCAATTTCGTCAGTGGAAAAACTTCTTTTACACCAACTTTCTCCAATTGTTTTGTTGATAAAATTCAAAAGTACGAAACAAATTAAAGAAGTGAAAGATACACGCTATCCTTTGGATAAGTTATCAGGAAAGGCAGCTAAAGAAATGTATGAACATGGATTGAAACTAGAAGCTGAATACAGGCATCAAATTACCAGTAAGTTACAAAATTAATTCATTTTGCGTTTGTAACTAATTATTGTTATAGGTATAATACCGGCTGGAGTTAATATTGCTTACATGTGCACACAAGTAAAAGCGGCGATCGATTCGGAACACAAAAAGAGTCAATGGGTGCCTGTTCAGTAATTTTAATTTTTACGAAATTTATATCAAAGTCTTCCAAATATTGTTAAAGTCTTGTAACTTTTTATATAAAGACTGTTTAAAAGTCTGAATTTTGAACGAAACTTTTAGATGAAATTTGACGAACTGTTGTTATTTAAATCAATTTTGAAATGTTAATAAAGTCCTTTTAGATATACATATTTACAAACCAAAACATGAGAAAGTTACTGAAAGTGCTAGTGCGAAAACCAAATGAAATTGATATTATTTTTAAGTTTTCTTGTTTGCTGATCTTACAAATTTTTTTGTTATTTATTTTAACTAATAATTATTGTATATGTCTTTTAGTAATGTATATAATGATATGTTAATTTGATTGTTTACAGTTTATTTTTGAAAATATTTTGACGCAGTCGATTAATTAGGGGTGGTCTCGTATAATATATAATTAACAAAATTATTTTTATTTAAATAGGTGATTTGTAAGTTATATATTCTGTGATTATTATATTGTTTCATTGGCTTGGGCCTTTTTTCTGTTAGGTAACAAATTTACAGCCTTAAAACATTTTTTAAATAAAACAATTTTGATTGCTAATCTTTGTTTTTCTCAAAACTACAATTTAAAATAAAACAGTAGTTTCAAAGGGTTAAATACTGAAGCACACCTGTCTAAAATATACTAAAGATCATTGGTTATTATAGTATAATATATTATTTCAAGAAGCCGAAAAGATACGAAACTGATAAGAAATAAATAATTGTTAACGAGGAGGGCTTTTCCTCACTTCTCTCATTTAATATGGGAGTTGCCGGAGTAGAATAGAATAATTATTAGAGGTCATTGCAGTGATGATAAACGCTGAAGGGTCTAATTGTCTAATAGGTCCCATAAAGCAACTGGGGAACATGAGAGTTGCTGCTATTCATTTGGTGTATCTACGCCCTTTTGTGGGGCTAAACTTGAGAAAAAGTAATTAAACACAGTTGATAACAAGTTAATAATATATGTAACAATTAAAAATAAATTAAGACGCATGAGTAATATTAAAAATGCCCTTCAAAGGGTAATTTCTCAACTAAGGTAATTAGAAAATAATGTAACTAATCTAAATCAATCTGTAGGAAACAAAAAGTTGCCGTTAACTAACTTTTTTTACTCATTGATGACAAAAATTACTCTTTGTTTCCTACAGATTGATTTAGATTACCTAGTTACATCTGGCGCATACAATGTTCGATGCTTAAGACATTTTGATTTACTTTACTCGCTGGCTGCTCCCTGGCTGAAGATGCTCGATAAGGCGGAAATGATCATACCGGGGATGCTACTGTTTTGGTAAATCAAATACAATTTTTTAAATTTAGAAAATAACGTCTTCTTCAAGTAAAACCAATCTTGTTGTGCGTTTATACCACCTCGTTTGTTACGTAGCATTAGAAAGCAAAAGAAAAAAATCAATTATATTGTGTTTGAGCAAGTAATGACACCAGTCGATGATTTATAGCAAAATATGAACAAATTTCATAATCTAAATTAATATCTATTAAATATACATCCATAATATATCTATTGCTATTGCTACTTAATTTGAAATTTTCAACACGAGCCTTTAAAACAAATTGTTTTCTAATCTTACAATCACAATTTGATCAACCGTCACCCGAAAAACTTTCTTTTTTCGAAAACATCCAACTCGGCAGATCGTCGATTTCGTTTTCGCTATACTTATTTCTCGGACTTCTCGACGTGACGCGAAAATCGACCGGAATGTTATAACACTTACACACACAACATGAAGGGAATCTAAACCAATCCGAAAAAATTCCTCTACACTCGTTATGTGGGTCGTAAGCCAACAAGCGATGTAAACGGTACTGTTGTTCGCATCTACAACCTTCTCTGCAATACATTTGGCGATTTTCGTAAGTGCACTTTTCCCAATGGACGTATTGCTCGAACGGATATAAGTTCAAAAGGGCCAAAACTTCTCCTCTCGTATTGTTCGCCCAAAAGGGCGCAACTACCTCTTCTTTTACAGGACAAGCGTTCCTAAAATGAGTTCGATTTCAAGTTTAATGAGAATAGTTACGCGATACTTACACTCCTTTAAGTCTGAAATTGAATTGGGAATTTTTTTTAGACGGCTCTTCCATGTCTTGAAATAACACTTCGCCGACATTCTTCTTTTGTAAGACCTCGTCGTCGGTCGTTGTTGTTTCTTCTGTCGATTTTTCGGTCGACGTAAAATATTCCGTCGTGAGCTCATCCGTTGTAACTGTTTCCGTTTTATTTTCTACAAATTCTTCTTTGTTTAAATCGACGGTCTCGGTCGTGTTTTCGTAAACACTTGTTGTACTAGCATCCACTTCGGTAAAATTTTGTTTGTGATAATAATTAAGCTCTGCAGGTCGTGGTGTTGTAACTGGACGAAAGTGAGGAGCGTACAATTTCGTCTTGTAGCTCGCTTGTTCCGAATAAACGAATTTGGCGTTTAATATTTCGCCAAGTTTTGGGTCTTCGTGTAGAAGTCTTGGCGAAGTTTCATCTTTGTCTTCTCCTTTGTACCATTCTTTACGTATAAATTGATTTGGTTTTGTGTATTTACCTTGGTGCACTTCGTTCGTTTCTTCGAAATTATTTTCTAATTCGGCTTGTAGAACTGCTATGTGGCGTTGATCGCCGTACATGCGTTTCATCAAGCCCTGGTTGTCTCGTACGAAGCGACGTACTGCGTGCCACGGATAAGCCGTACCTGCGGTGATGCAATAATTTTCCCTGGTTAGGTCGCATGGTGGATTGTATTCCTTAGCAGTGCGAGATGGTTTGCCGCAAGCTGCTTGATCTGAACCAGAATCGTAACCAAAAGGCAGTGCGTTTGGAAAATTGATCTGGAAGAAGAATTTTGATTAGTAGGTGGGTCAAAATAAAGGACCTAACGGTGTGTTTCTTTTCTAATGTATTTTACATTAATTTTCTTCATTTCATTTGAATTTTCTTCTGGAATAGGACTATTTGAAGCTCGGAGCTCCTTCTAGTTTTTCCAAAGACTCTAATTGGCCACGTTTATGCAAGCTACGTGCTCATAAGGGCAAACTATTTTGCTTGATTTGAAGAGAAAACATGGGAAAACAAGTAATTCTAAATTGGCAACACTAAACGTGAAAGCAATAGTGAGGTGCACATGCACATCCCACTGACACACTTAAACGTAATATTATTTACATACAAGGCCAAGGATATTAGTAGGTAAATAGTTTGCTAACGCATTACTCGAACAACAATAATAATTTAATTTTTGTTTGAAACGCACCTTTGCTTAAGTAAATAAGTTTTAAGCCTATTTCGGAGGTAGAAACAAGGTGTACTTATCGAAGTCATTGTACTGAGTATTTAAATTTCTTCGATCTTGAACTCATAATGATCACCAAGCATTAAAAATTGATTTAAATGAAGGCCAACTAGAACTTTCATTTCTATACAATCGAGTTATCTTCTTTTTTTTAAGTAAAACTGAAGGCCGATTACAATTTAAAATAAATAAATTACAACAGCGACTTATTTTGAAAAAATCTTCGACTTTTCAATATAGTATCTACTCTGTCAACATTTAAAATAACGGTTTAATGTTCGTTTCCTGTAGTACCTACCTACTACTGTTTTCTAAATATTTTTTAAATGGAAAAGTTTCTGAAAATCGACGAACCACCTCAATTATTGAAAATGTAGAGTCAGAGGTACTTGAAACCAAAATTAGTCTCACACTCTCACACAGTAGGTAAATAAGTTTGATGCCTCGCAGCAAGAGCCCTCTGGCCTGAGTGTATAGTGTGAGGGGCCCTTATTATTGCCCAGGAATACCGAAAAATACAAAAAAGATCACAAAAGAACTACCTAATGTGGAAATATTTTTGAATTAAGCAATCGAACTCCGTTGGAACCTCTCATCTTAGATTTATATCTATCTGATGTAATACTAGATCCAGGCTAGTTCCAGGTCCCAGTCTGATAATAGTCTAGTAGAAAAAAATAAACCTCCGTTAATTACAATTTATAATCGTGCCATAAACATATCGATTTAAAGTCGTAAAGTCAGCTTGAATATGCACCTCGGAGGGAAAAGTTACAACTTTTTCTGACATGTACACCTCCAAGACGCGCCTTCTAATTACATTCGCGAAGAAAAAGTTTAACAAATATTATACGGAAGACTTAATTATTATGTCAAACTATAATTACGACGTTTTAAGTTAAAGCAAAATTGAGGTTGAATCGCACGTCATACAACAAACTGTAAATTCGCTTCTTTTAATATTGCCGATTTTATCATTAACCATTAAATTTATTATTTAAATAAAATAACATTTAAACAATCTGCCTATAATTACAATAAATGACTCTGAAAGTTTAACAAGTATTAAGCAACAATGCTCATCAAGAGCTTATTAGTATGTGGGAACGTTACTTTAGTACCGTTGGAGTCTGCAGTCTGGGTCGGTGGGTCTTGAGATTTCTTTCATTAATATCTTCTGGCGCTTTTTCATTCATCAGATATTAAAATGAATCACGATGTATTGCTTTGTCCGACGACGACGGAAGCGAATAATAAATTTGATTTGTATTTCTAATATTATAATAGTCTGGTGGCCCCCAATTATTATTTTTTGAAAGAAAAAAGTGTGTGAAGGAGTCAAAAATAGAAAAGACGACAATATTTTGATTTAATTTACCGTTTTTCTTTTAAATTAGTAGATTTAAATAAAAAACTACATTTGACTTGCACGAAAAATTGGAGAAATTAACATAAACTTATTTTATTTCTTTTGACATAGTTTTTATTCTAATTAAAAAAAAAATCACAGTTTGATTGAACTCGTTCTTTTATAGATCGAGATGGATAAAATTGCACAAAAATTTCATACTTACGAGTACAAATAAAATTGTTATCATTTTCACTATCACCATAATCCAAACAAGTCAATTGTTAAAAATCGTACAATAAACTTCGCGAATTAATAAATACAAATCCACAATATTGTAGGCGCTCAAATTTTTGAACATTTTTTTGGTGTGGGAAATATTTTCGACGAGTTTTTTTCTAAAAGAAAGTGCTTGTTATTATCGACGTTCCGTCTCGAATTCAACTGAATAGTCTTCCATAGTAAGCCCTCCGTATTGACTATGAAATGAGGTTTCTACTGTCAGTTGTTCTTAAGTACAAGAAAAAGTGTGCATATGTAGGCTATACAAAGATGGGCGCGAAGCTATATCGGTTCGCTGAAGAAGTCGGACGTCGCTGCCGCGAAAGTCACGACCGATCGATTACATCTTTTTATTTACAAAAGTTTAATTCTTTTGTTTTTTTACAACAACAGAACCAATGGAACGAGAAAAAATTTCCGCAAAAAATTTTTGCCGCAAAAGCGAGTACTGTGATATTGCAGAAATTAACAATATAGGTACAGCTGTAAAATGAGTACCGTTATGTTTTAGTCGTATCATTTATTAATATGTACAATTTAGTACGA
Organism: Malthinus flaveolus; assembly: GCA_950108345.1. Taxonomy (NCBI): domain Eukaryota; kingdom Metazoa; phylum Arthropoda; class Insecta; order Coleoptera; family Cantharidae; genus Malthinus; species Malthinus flaveolus. Next base: position 24,183,831 of record OX467288.1, on the reverse strand, counting down.
TTTTATCTGAGTTTGCTTTTTTTAACATCATAAATTGCCGTTTCTTTTGCCGTGGGTGTTTATAAACACGTTACTGGTGCAGGTGAGAAAACGCCTACAATTTCATTAACAACGTCCTGTGACTTTCTCCATCAGTTCCACTTAATTTTTATTTATCATTTTCCATATAAAAACTTATGGGTATGAGTTTTAAATAAATTCGAGAACTTTCGAAAAAATTACGCCAAGTCTCGAAGTTCAAACGTGGAGAAAAGAAGCAGAAGCTGAGCAAAAGGGCAAGAACCCCTCCTCTTCTTTAATTTAATGCCAGCTGCTCTAAAAGTGCATTAGTCATTTAAAGCAATCGGTAGAACGTAAGACATTTTTTAAAAAAGACAATAAACCAAAATTCCACAGATGTAGCTCCAAGAATACGAACTGGTGAAAAGCCATAAAAATGCCGCAAAGTCAAATTTTTAACTTTGTAAACCTAAATACAAAAATAAGCAACTCACAACGTTCTATTAAACTCATTTTTATGATTGGGCTTCTCCAAAAACTATTTTTCAAAATAATTTTTTAAACTGGCGAAAAACCTTCAAAACGTAAAAAAGTACTTTATTTATTTTAGAAGACAAAAGCTAATAAATCGCTAATTTGGATTTGCCAATTTAAGACAATAATCAGTACTTTGCCTTCGACAAGTTTTGGTTCAAAAGCAATAATTTTCAAACTGGTGAAAGACTACAGTGCAAAACTGGAAAATAAGTATATTAAATAATAAAGTAGTGCTGTTTTTAGAGCAATAAACAAATTAACTGTTTTAGCAATAATTAACGCAATTTCAGCTTTTGCTCTACTTGCATATAATTTAATTTCCAAAAAAAAGCTCACGCACACACACACACAAACTGGCGAAAAGCTCTGTTTACATTAGTTATTGGCTACGTGTTACGTCATCGCTTCGCTCGAAGTAACCGTGGGAAGTAACGTCAAATTCATTCATTAGGTAATAATAATAATTTTTAAGATAATTCATTCTAAACATTGATTATTTCAGATTATTTATAAATAGATTCCAACAATCTGTTATACAAATATATGGATTAAACAAATTTAATACTAATTCTTGAAACTATTTTCAGGTTAAACCATTTGAAGGGTCTATAAATGTATAGAAATGGCCCACCACAAGAATAATGTAATTTTAAACTTTTACGAATGTTTAATAAGAGATTCCGATGTCGAGTTATTAAAAGGACCTTTCTGGTTAAACGACACGATTATATCCTTTTATTTCGAATATTTGGAAAAGAAAAAATTTGCGACCGATTCCTACCTACTATTCGTACCACCCGACGTAACACAATGTGTTAAACTAACACCAATTAGCGAGTTGGGTGTTTTTTTAAGCCCGCTACTATCTAAACCACGTAAATTTATATTCTTCGCTTTAAACGATAACGAACGTACGGATGTGTCGGGTGGCTCTCATTGGTCTTTGTTGGTGTTTTCGAATCCGGAAAAAATTGTGTTTCATTTCGATTCGTCGAGAGGCACTAACGAAATGCAAGCCATGGAATTTGCACAGAAATTATTTCGATATTTCAAATTAACGTCTTTCGGAACGTTCGTTGAAGCTAGGTGTTTGCAACAATGTAACGGATACGATTGCGGTATTCACGTTATATGTAATGTTGAAAATATAGCTCTTTATGCTCATAAACATCACAAAATTGAAGGCGTTTCGTCGATCGATCGTCCGACTGTTAATAACAAGAGGACGGAATTGGTGAGTCTAATTGGAAGTTTAAGAGATTGATGTAGGTTCGTTTTAGAATTTTAATTTTAACGGAATTTAATTGCTACTGTGATTTTTAGTGTTGTTCATTAACTTATTTTAACATTATAAACTTTTATACTCAAAAAAGTATTTTAATAAATAATATTTGGCATTGTCAGAAGTTTTTTCTTTAATCTTTCTTTAATTTAGCCATTCTTAGGTTCAACTTGATAATGCAATATTAGGAGATTCTTTAACTATTCTTGAAATCGAACAATATTAAGATTGAATAAAATTATTTTAACTCATTTATAACCAATAACCACCACACTGGTTAATGCAGTATTTAGTTATTTTTTTTGAAAGCGTGTATTAATTAGATTTTAAGTTATTCTAGGTGGGAAGTTTTCAAATGACACACTGTATACATTTTAACGATTGATAATGTGAGAAAACTGTTCATTTTCGAAGACGCCATAAGTAAATTATGGTAAAGTAAAGTCTAATTTACAAATTAAACGCGACCATTTGAAGATTCTCAAAGCCTAAATAACAAAAATATATTTTTGTTAAAGTGGAATTTATTCCCCGAACGTAAGAATTTTACTATACCTACAACATTTTACAACATTGATAATTGATTGTTACTTAATGACTCATATATTAAATATTTTCCCCAATATAACTCTTTATTTCCAATTAATTTAAACTAACACTTGAGGTGGAACCCAACCACCAAAAGCCTTCTCAATTTCCACAGCTACAGCCAAACATAGTCTATCGTTCTTTAAATTGGATACAACTTGTAATCCAATAGGTAAACCTTCTGAATTTAAACCCATCGGACAATGTGTAGCCGGGAAACCCAAAGAGTTTATAATCGAGGTATAAGTAAAGTTAAGAGGCTTAATAAGTGGCTCGTGATGATACGGAGCCGACGTAGGGTGAGTCGGATAAATAAACACTCCGTCGTCGCCTAATAATGTTTCCATCTCTTTGATTAGACCGTTTCTTATATTGTAATATACTTTACGCTTAGGGCCAATGATTTTAAGAAACAACTTTTCTAGTGCTCCCATACATAAGCATACGAAAGTATGGTTTGATAACCTAAAGCACCATTTAACTAATTCTCTTGGGATATTAACGCAACCGTCCATATCGGCTAAGATTTGATTGTAAGTAGGCCCATTCTCATCAGCAGATATATCGCCATTCCACACATCTATGCATCTACAAAAATTTTCAATTTTAACTTCTGTAGCTTTAATTTTATAAGCGGTGCGTAAGTGATTGGAAATCTTTTTAAATAACGCCCTTATTTCTTTATGAACGGGCGAAACCAAAGCTTCTCCTAAATTAGTTTCTTGATAATAAAATTTAAGTTTTGTCAAGTCGACTTTCTCGTCATATTTCATGTCTTGGACTATATCCTTTTTTGTTATTATTTTCATAATTGGCAGCAAATCTTCGGCACGACGACACATTGGTCCTATACCTAACATATTGTCTTGAACTTCGTTATCTGCTGGAGGATACTGTCCTTCGTTAGAAACTATGTTTAGAGACGGTTTGTGACCAAAAATGCCGTTAAAATGAGCAGGTATGCGAATTGAACCTCCTATATCGGAGCCAATACCGAAAGCTGAACCGCAAGCTGCTTGAATACATCCTTCGCCTCCGGAAGAACCGCCAACTGTACGGTTTGTGTCGTAAGGATTTGAGGTGAGGCCGTGTATGGTGTTGTAGCTTTCCCACCTGTAACAAATTATTAGCGGATTTTTTGACAAAATAAAAAATTTCTCACCACATGCACAATTCGGGAACGTTCGTAAGAGCTATTGGAATTGCTCCTGCGTTACGTATATTTAAAATTGAATCTGCATCTTCTTCAGCAATGTGATTTTTTCTTTTATAAAGACCGCCAGTGTTGATCATTCCTAAAAATGAGCGATATTAAATTCGTGCATTATTTATTTTAAACGCAGTGACGGATCTGAACTTAATGCATATCAAGACTCAAAAGAATTGAAACCGAAAGTTAGGACGTCTTGAAGGTTCGTCACAAGCTGAAAGTCGGTTAATCCATATAGGCTGTAATGTTAATAATTAACTAAAGTGCAATATGAGACCTAAATAGTGGTCTTTGGAGCACAAAAGAATTTGTTAAGAATGTAGATACGCAATATGGGATGATAATTTTAGATCCGCCACTGCTGGATGATTTGAAGCACTAAATGAGCCCATAATTAATTAAATAACGTCCTTTAAATTAATAATTTAAAGCAAATCGTTTGAGTTTTCTAATTCGTTTAGAGCAACTTTTCCAAAAGTTTAAGTTTAAAATTAGATACCTTTAACGGCGACACTATCTTTTGTAGTAAATGGTACGCCAAAGAAAGGCTTGTGCTTTGCTAAATCCTCCTCCGAAATTGTGCCACTTTTAATTAACTCGTCGGCTGCTTGTGCTTCTTTAAGTGCATCCTCAAATCTATCGGCAACTACACAGTTTAATGTTGGATTTATTTCTTTAGTTCGTTGTATAAACGAATTTAAAACTTGAACGCTTGTGACCTGAAAGTATTTTCATTGAATGTTAATTTAATTTGTCAAATGAAATTAATTCTGTTTGATGTTTGCTTTGATTTACTCTACTCAGTTAGTCCTGGGGCTGATGACTGATGATCGCTCTCGCTTTGATACCACTCCGTTAAAATTATAAAAATTTATCGATATTGGAGCGTTACTAGATGGAGATCGGAGTGAGAGGCGAGAGCGATAGTGTGACTACCTGAGTACCTCCAATTGGACTGAGAACGAATTGAGAGTGTATTGACAATTATTGATAGTGTGACACGACCCCGGCTTAAGAGAGGGAGAGACAAAGTTTTCCTAGAAACATGTATTGCAAATTACATCGTAAGGGAGCTACAGCCTTATAAAGAGAAACTTCTGATAAGGGACTTTTGCAATCCGAAACCGTTCCAGATAATATCACATGCTACGGATCATAAATAGCAGTAGGCACAATTAATTTTTCATTTATTACCAAGAAATTCCATAATAGTAAATGCCAATCATTTTTTATTTGTTATGGTTTATCGTTTAGCGGACAAAGTTGCTTAAAATAATCAGTAAACTACGTTGAGTTTTGGAGTATACCTACATTTAGCTGCTTACAATCCGCTAAACCGTACGCTGAGAGTCAGCACAGCAGCACTGTTTAGCGGATTGTAAGCAGCTTTGTCCGCTAAACGCAACCGATCATTTTCTTATGAAAATTTTTCAAAATATGCGTAATTATAACTTTCATGTCACCAAAAAGAATACAGGGTGCACAAAAAAAGGTATTTTTTACGATGGTTTAGTAGTAGGTACGTTATAATAACTACGCGATTACAAAAATTAGCAAAAATGACAACTTACTTCTTTAGTTCTTATCTTGTGTGCTATTCTAGTGGCCGAATCCAAGAGCAGAGTATCTCTTACGGGTGGCATTTGTTGCCCCTTTTCTCCAAAAATAAATTGAAAAAACCATCGCACCGACATTTCCCAATATTTTTGAAAAAATGAAATGGTCGACAAAAAATATTGTTTCCTTCTATTCATCTTAACGTAATTAATTAATCAATTAATATTAAAGTATTTTCTTAAATATTTCACAATCGCGACTAACCTACGTTTCGACGTTTAGAATTGGAGTAACACCTCAAATGCGAGCCCTTCGCGGTTATATACTCCAATCGTTAAAATGACCACTCAAATTTATATAGGTACTTTGTTTTAGACGATAAAACGAACGTACGGATGTAACGGGTGGCTCTCATTGGTCTTTGTGGGTGTTTTCGAATATGTCGAGAGGCATTAATGAATTGCAAGCCATGGAATTTGCACAGAAGTTATTTCGATACTTCAAGTTAACGTCTTTTGGAACGCTCGTCGAAGCTAGGTTTTGAGAATATAGCTCTTTATGGGCATCACAAAATTGAAAGTGTTTCGCCGATCGATCCTCCGACTGTTAATAACAAGAGAACAGAATTAGTGAGTCTAATTGGAAGTTTGAGGAATTGATGTAGGTTCATTTTAGTATTTTAATATGAACAGAATTTAATTGCTGCTATGATTTTTATTAACTTATTTTAAAGTTATAAACTTTACACTCACAACAGTATTTCAATAAATAATATTTTGTAATGTCAGAAATCTGAACTTTTTTAGGAGATTAGAGAGAGGGAGAGAGATTAGGAGATTCTTTAACTGTTCTTGAATCGAAGTTAAGCCACAAAGTTGACTCACTATCGAGTCATCTGGACCCTTACCTTGAATTTGAAAGCCACTGAGTAAAATCAATTGATTTGTTCCACTGTTAACGTTTCAAGATGACGTAGTCAAGCCAATGCAGAACTATGTGTGTTTATAATTGAATTCTACTTGAATGTCTGTTGGTGTGCAAGTTTTCAGTCAAACTTAGATTGAAATCAAAATCTAAAATATATAACTGATTTATCTGAAGTGGAGAATTAATGAGGTGGTGCATGTAAGAAATTTCTTTCTACTCCTTAGTTTGTGATCTTACTTGAGCTACGGGAAGCAAATTAGACAAGCGGTTGAGAAGGCTTTCAGAATACTGTTGTATACTGCAAACGGTACATAATGGGCACTTATTCAACAGAACACCACTATATCAAAATCTGAAACTATTATATAGGTTAAATGGACAAGAAAATTGCAAGCCTATAAGAATTGCTTATACTAAAAAAACAGTTGGTGTATATAGAACCCTGAAATCTTAGCTCACATTTTCATTTATAACCAATAACCACCACTTTGGTAATGCAGTGTTTAGCACTTTTCTGAGGTTTCCCATTACTCTGTGCAAAGTTTCTGGGTTGAGTTTGTGGATGGGTTATGTAGCTTTTACTATTGAGATGGCACCATAAGAACATTCTCAATGTTTTGATTTGAGTCACTAGTTCGATGTCTACCACCACGCTTTACATCAAGAATAAGAATGGATCAAGAAGCTACTCGATAAGCGCCTAAAAGTTCTCCGATCTGGGGCATTTCGGTCGGGTTACTTTCTGTAAAAAGTGCGTTTTGCTAAAGCTAACTGAAAAGTTACTTTTGTAAAATATTTTTTAAATGTCAGTACGCTCTTGTGGCAAATAGCACTTCATAACAAATTATAAAAACTTCGAGAGTTGGCAAATAATAAGATTAGGGTCAATTTTCATAGCGCACTTAATTTGGTCGCACCCTTTAGTTGCCAGGGACCTTTACGATTAGTAGGAAATGACGATCGTTTCATTAGTTCTACATGTACTTAACAATGTAGTAATCCAAGTGGACAGTACTTTTAAGAGATTGTTATGGTCTATGGAAGAACAAGATGTATGAGAGTTTCTTCTGGTAAGGGTTACTACTATTAGGTTTCACAAGAAATTAGGCACTTAGCAGGAAGGCAGGAAGTGAAACTTCCTAATATTATAGACTATAATATGGTAATTTTTAATGATTTGCATACATTGAAATATTAAAATATTTAACAAAATATCCAATACAGGAGATAAAATTTTGCACATTTATAAATAGGCACATTACGGTTATTATAAAGCATTTAACTGATTTTTAAATCAGAATATTAATTTAAATTTATTTTGTACGAAGTAAGAAGAGGTAGAAATTGTCCTGCGTTTATAACAAAAATTTGGCAAATAATTTCGTTTATAGGAAAAACTTGAGCTTATCTTGTGGGTAGTTTAATATTTTGATACAAAAATGGTCCCCTTAAATTCAAAGAATAATTTTCGAGCTTCATTATATAAAAATATAGAGAATTTATAAAAAAAAGAAATTAGGTCTGTACGGGACTAAAAATATATATTTTTTAAACGATTGATAATATAAGAAGACTTTTTATTTTCTAAGACACAGTTAGGTAAAGTAAAGCCAACTTTACAAGTTAAACGCGAGCATTTGAAAATTCTCAGACTAAAATAAACTTTTGTAAAAGTGGTATAAAACGTAAGGATATTACTATACCTATAACACGTATTTTAATCTGTTAATCGTTTAATTTAATTTTAATTATAGAACTACTACGTATACGAACAATAATTAATTGTTACTTATAGACTCATATATTGAATATTTTCCAAATATAACTCTATGGTTCCAATTAATCTAAACTAACACTTGAGGTGGGACCCAACCACCAAAAGCCTTCTCAATTTCCACAGCCACAGCCAAACATAGTCTATCGTTCTTTAAATTGGATACAACTTGTAATCCGATGGGTAAACCTTCGGAATTTAAACCCATGGGACAGTGTGTAGCTGGGAAGCCCAAAGCGTTTATAATCGCGGTATAGGTAAAATTTATAGGCTTAATAAGTGGCTCGTAATGATAAGGAGCCGACGTAGGATGAGTCGGATAAATAAACACTCCGTCGTCGCCTAATAATTTTTTCATCTCTTCGATTAGGAGGTTTCGTCGATCGACCAACTCTTTATGTCTAGGATTATGGGGTTTAAGAGAAAACTTCTCCACTATTGCAGTAAATAATCCTATGAAAGTATGCTTTGATAGCCTAAAGCACCACTTAATTAATTCTAACGGAATACTAACACAACCGTCCAAATCGGCTAAGTGTTGGTCAAAAGTAGGCCCATTATCTGTAGTCATATCGGCGAGCCACATATTTGTGCTTCTACGAAAATTTTCAATTTTAACTTCTTTGGCTTTAATTTTATGGGCGGCGAGTAAGTGATTTGAAATCTTTTTAAATAGCGCCCTTATTTCTTTATGAACTGGCGAAACAAAAAACGACCCTAAATTCGTTTCTTGATAATAGAATTTAAGTTTTGTCAAGTCTACTTTCTCGTCATATTTCATGTCTTGGACGACATCCTTTTTTGTTATTATTTTCAAAATTGGCAGCAAATCTTCGGCACGACGACACAGTGGTCCTATACCTAACATATTGTCTTGAACTTCGGAATCTGCTGGAGGATACTGTCCTTTGTTAGAAACTATGTTTCGGGACGGTTTGTGACCAAAAACGCCGTTAAAATAGGCAGGCATACGAATGGAACCTCCTATATCGGAGCCAATACCGAAAGCTGAACCGGAAGCTGCTTGATTACATCCTTCGCCGCCAGAAGAACCGCCAACTATGCGGTTTGTGTCGTAAGGATTTGAGGTGAGGCCGTGTATGGTGTTGTAGCTTTCCCACCTGTAACAAATTATTAGCGGATTTTTTGACAAAATAAAAAACTTCTCACCACATGCACAATTCGGAAACGTTCGTAAGAGCTATTGGAATTGCTCCTGCGTTACGCATATTTAAAATTGGATCTGCATCTTCTTCGGCAATGTGATTTTTTCTTTTATAAAGACCGCCAGTGTTGATCATTCCTAAAAATGAGCGATATTAAATTCGTGCATTATTTATTTTAAACGCAGTGCCGGATCTGAACTTAATGCATATCAAGACTCAAAAGAATTGAAACAGAAAGTTAGGACGTCTTGAAGGTTCGTCACAAGCTGAAAGTCGGTTAATCCATATAGGCTGTAATGTTAATAATTAACTAAAGTGCAATATAAGACCTAAATAGTGGTCTTTGGAGGACAAGAGAATTTGTTAAGAGTGGTAGATACGCATTATGGGATGATAATTTTAGATCCGTCACTGCTGGTTGATTTGAAGCACTAAACGAGCCCATAATTAATTGAATAACGTCCTTTAAATTAATAATTTAAAGCAAGTCGTTCGAGTTTTCTAATTCGTTTAGAGCAACTTTTCCAAAAGTTAAGTTTAAAATTAAATACCTTTAACGGCGATACAATCTTTTGTAGTAAATGGCACGCCAAGGAAAGGTTTGTTCTTTGCTAAATCCTCCTCCGAAATTGTGCCACTTTTAATTAAATCGTCGGCGGCTTGTGCTTCTCTAAGTGCATCCTCAAATCTATCGGCAACTACACAGTTTAATGTTGGATTTATTTCTTTAATTCGTTTTATAAACGAATTTAATACTTGAACGCTTGTGACCTGAAAGTATTTTCATTGGATGTTAATTTAATTTGTCAAATGAAATTAAATCGTTACTTATATGTAATAATAACATGAGTCCAATTTAGATGTACCTAATAGAAATAATTGGTCAAGTTCATAGCTGCAGGCTATACACAATTATTAAAATTTAAGTTTCTCGTTTAATTTATTGTAATGCAATACCATTTAATTTAATAAACCAATAAGGTCACCATAAATTATTCTAGGATTTTTGAAAATTTCGTAAAGTTTTAGTATAATATGCATTCAAACCACAACAGCTCAATTTTGTCAACCTTATAATAATTCTTCAGATTTTTTTGTTTCGAAAGCTCTAGGAGACTGAAAGTCAGTTGAAAATTTTTACGCTGGTGCTATAAGACTCCCTGAGCAACATGTCAAAGGTTCTGGGGTCCTTCATGATATTAGGAGATGTAATAAGCAATAACAAATATTATGTGATCATGTGCATTCATTTTCTACAGATAGAAATCTATGACTCATGAGCCATGGGTTAGCGACAAACAAATTTCAAGCCTCTTACTCCTTGATTTTGATCGCATATCACTAAACGTATATACGAGGATGTATTGATAACTAGTTAGCCTAGACCAGTTCCACGCAAAAAAAAAATATTGCGTTACCATAGCAACGAACAATAACTTATTAGAAGTGTCAGTGTAAAGTTTGACGTCAAAAAAGTAAACCAGAGTTAAGCAATAAATTAAAAGAAAAAAGATGTCCACCGAAATTGTGAAAATTGAAAAATTGGAGTATCGAGCCATCATCAAGTACCTGTATTTAAAAGGGTTAAGAGGTAAGCAGATTTACGAAGATATGGTTAATACCCTTGGTGATCAATGTCCTTCGTATGCGACCGCAAGCTTCAAAAGAGGTAAATTTTCAATTGAAGATGATGACCGATCGAAAAGTTCTTGCTTCAGTTTTTTGGGATTGCCATGGAGTAATCATGATTGATTTTTTGGATAAGGGTAGAACAATAACTGGAGATTACTATTCGACATTACTGACCACTCTACGGGAAAAACTTAAAGAGTAAAGACGCGGAAAGCTATCCAAAGGTGTTTTGTTTTTGCAGGACAACGCCCCTGCACACAAATCTCATGTTGCCATGCAAAAAATTCGTGATTTAGGGCTTGAATTACTAAAACACCCCCCTTATTCTCCACATTTGGCTCCGTCCGACTATCATCTCTTTCCTCAACTGAAAAAAAGTTTAAAAGGTCGTAAATTTTCTTCCAACGAGGAGGTAATAAAAGCTGTGGAGGTCTGGTTTGCAGAGCAAGAAGAAACATTTTTTTGAAAGGTCTAGAGACGTTGCAGGTTCGCTGTAATAAATGTATCCAATTAAGAGGAGAATATGTTGAGTAATAAAATATTTTGACATTGAAATTTTGTTTGGTTCTATAGTAGGCTAAGAATTTTTCAATATAGCCTCGTACAGTTTGGTTAGCTACCCGGTCGCCATTTAGGCAATCAGAACAAGAAGTTATACTTGTTATCAAAAAGATATTAAAGGGCAGTTTTATGTAAATTATGAAAATTGATGGATTTTATTCCAAACATTATCTGAGAAGAGTAACCAATATTAGGTAAGGGATTGATTATTTCCACATATATTACATGCAATGGTTATCGATTTTAATTAAATTAAATTAAAAAGCATGGAGACGTATTCCCTGAACCCCGAAGCAAATTCCTCATTAAAATTATTATACCAAATTCATTATCGTCCAATTAACAAAGTTATTCCAAATATTTATTTTGGCCTGAAAAATGTATGTAGTTCCACATAGGTACGTAAATAATCGGCTAAGGTGGAAGTTTTTTTTAAAATTCGCATGAATTAATTAACGACGAATTACAAAAGTTTCGTACACACACGAGAAATCGACGTGAGAGAAATACCACCAGCGTTATAAACCCTCAGGGAACTTTCCTCGGCATGCGAACGAGCGTGAAGTTAAGAATTTAGGTTCTTGCCAAAAACCAATTTATTTTAAGTAAGAGTTTCAATCAGTTTAATTTGTTATAAAGTAGGTTAGGATGTAGACTAATTTATTTGTTTAGGGTGGTATATAAAAAGATAAAAGTAAAAGAATGAGAAAAGACGGTTGGATATTATCTACCCTCTGTTGAGCAGTGTGAGTGCCCTATAAATTAAATTACTATTTTAGGCAATACACTTCTTGAAAGTTTCTCGAGTTATTTCTCGAATTTGCCAACTCTTCGGTTAGCCTTACAGGGTTCGTTAAAGGAATAAAGGGCCTACAATTTCGCCAGAGAGCGTAAAGCTTTAAAATAGCTATTCAGTCGCTGTAACTATATATTTACCTCTACTCGGTGCTCCTATATAATTATCTACGGTATACGGCAAACAAAAAATATTGGTTCGTTATATAACAATTTAGAAGTACGTAATTAATTAGGTTAATTGTGGGGCGAGACGCTCGTATATTAACACAAATCATAAAGAGAGAATTAGTTAGAAAAAAGTATCATAAGGTGGGTGTTACAATTTCAAGTTTTTTGTTAAGGTAGAGCCTAACTAGGGTTTGAATATAGGCTATGTTTATAATGATGATTCCCCCCTCCCCATATCGTAGAAGCGGTTTCTATACTTTTTCGAGACTGTTTCACTTCCACGGATAGTGTAGGTTTTCAAATTGACACCCGGTATAGTAGATACACTTAAATTATTATTATTATTAAGTGGTCCTTAATTAAGAAATTAGTAGTAAGATAACCAATTACATAATGCACTCAGCATATCAACATACCTATGTACCTTCGAAGTGTTTTTGGAATAATTTGCCAAAACATTATTCAATTTTGGGTTTCAAAAATTCGTTTTCGATCAAGATTAATATCTACTCAAACGTACAATCCATTTGTAGCTATAAACTATAACCATCACACTTTCATTCGATTGTGTCTGCTTATCATTAGAATAAATGTCGTGGTTTGTTACAAAAATAATGGTAATCTAATCCACATCTAAATTCCATAAAATGTATTTTTTTACATAAAGCATTGTCATTAATTCTAATAGAAGTTTAATAGTATGTGGGTACGTATAAGTAATTAATCGATCATAATAAATACAAAAAGGTTTGATGTATCATCACGGGATTTCTTAATTTATGTAACCTCGCAAATATCACAACTCGATATTTCTGATTGTGATAAATTAAAAATCGGCGGGTGAAAGCTTTAAGAAAGAGTTATAGCTGAAAATATACCCACTGACATTAGACATCGGTCCAAAAATAGATTCAAAAGGCTCGGGTATGTTGAAAAAGAGGAATTGGGCAAATTAGAAACTGTCTTGTAGGAATTGCTTCGCGTAGTACCCTTCACCTATCGCTAAATGGGAAAATAAACGAAGGGCACCTGTTAATTAATAATTAAATGAATTACTTGGTTAATTACTAGGTCTCGTTTCAAAGAGCATTTTGTTAATTATACGCCTTTTTTCATTTTCCTTAATGATGTTTTTTTGAAATTTTCCCAATAAATTACACATAACGTATTATTACTTATCGACATATTGATTCAGATTTGGTTTATATTTTACGATAATATAGTACAATAATTTAATGGTGATTGAAAAATCTGGGGTTAGTATTATATTACGAAAATAACGTTTCCTCCATTAAAGTAATACTCCACTCACACATAAGAGGAAAACTGACATAAAAAGAAGAAAAGCTTTAAAATAAATAAGTCTTTCGAGTGGTTTTTAGATGTTAAGCTTTTATTACATTCGTGCTACTTAAGGTTAAGGCTTTTTCTGCGGAAAATTATTTTAATTTGTCACTATCGAAAACCGCAAAGGTTCAAGTTAATCATCGTTTAGCAATAATAATAAATGAGACCGTTATTTATCATGTATGTATTATATAATTTAATTCACTTGTGTTTAAACCACCGATTCAATTTGTAAAATGTAAATATTCGAGAGTAGTAGAGCCTTTAATTAAATATTTCAAAATGTACGACGTTGACGTCGATTTGCTCACGCAAATTTCCAATTTAATTAAAAAAGTTAAATTCTAACGTATTTTTCGATTCGAAGTAGTTTTACAAGTAAGTATGCAATGTACATAAATACGATCAAATAATGAAATTTTAATTTGTAATGAGTACAGAATGAGTAAGGGCCGACCCACAAATAATTGCAAGGGATGCTTTTTCAAATTACACGCTACAGATACTTTTTACAATTTTTTAAAAAGTACCAAAAGTTTAGATACATAATGACAATATATAGATAGTAGGTAGAGTACTCGGTGCAGTTTTCAAAGCCAATCAGCTCACGAGACAAAACGGCTATGTATTAGCATACCTCGTGTACCTTGTACCTTGTACTAGACAGTGCAATAAAATGGAAATAATCTTCAGTTTAATGAAATAAACTATTAATATTTTTTGTTCTATTGTATTAGCATTTTAATGTTTTTTTCAAAACGAAAGTATCTCCAGAGCCAAGTCCAATGGCCAATTGGCTTTGTTGTTCTCGTTGAATTCGAATCGAGGTAATATGTAATATGTAGACGAAAAGGGGGAAATGCTTGGGGATAACGTTCGATGGATGCATGTACATGAGAGACCTTGCGATTACTTCATGTTATATACAATACGTTGTTTACATAATGATTAGGTGTAGAGGGGCGCTTAAAATACAGAGAAATTACAATTCGTCAAACGAGGTAAAAATCAGAAAAATGATATTTACACATTCCACAGTAAAATGTTCCATAATGAAATTGGCCTTTTAGATAGCTTTAACTTTCGATATAGCGCGGTGTATAAATAATAGTAAATAATTATTGTTTATCAAACAATAATTCGATTGGCGAATGGGTATATTGGGCCTGCCGATAAATTTATTGTTGGGGCAAAAAATAAAAATACCTAAAGAATTTTTCGTAAGACAGTGCCGCATCATCATCAATCATAATATTATGTTGCTCGCTTTTAGGAGAGGCTTTAGGCCATTTTAATAAAAATACACCCGCATACAGATTTATTATAAAGCCATTACATTTAAAAATAGCATATGACGCTTTCAACGATCAAGGGCACCAAAAAAAGTCTTGTAATATTATCATGTTACACAATTACTAATGCGTTTATAAAAAGCGATTGTTACTACCGCAGAGTACCGCACCGTTAAAATTAAAATGTTCACGAATGTGGTAACGTAAAACATGGATATAGTAATTTGACTATATTATTAAGTGACTACTAAGTAGTAAATGAGTTCATCTGCAAGACATATACAATATACAGGGCCGTATCTACGAAAACACGCAGGCGGCCAATTTTCTTATGCGAAACAAAGAACTTAAACAGTTAAAGCACAGTAAAGAAGGTTTTGGTATTTATTAATTAACCCCACCAACAGTTTGAAATTATTTGAATTGCGATTTTGCAGTAGTAGCTATTTTGTTTTTGTGAAACTCCTTCTTTGGAGACACTATCAATCGCTACTAAAGTTGCCAAACTTCAATTTAAGCCGTTTGGCCTTGAACAATCAAACACTTTCGTCTGCGGCGTTATTTCCTTTACAAATTCTTAGTCTAGAGCCCCCCAAAAGGTAAATCCGGGCCAGGTGGTGACGGGATTTTAAGAACGTACACGCTGACGGTCATAGCCCTAGAAACGGCCCCGACAGTACAAAGTGAAAGAAAGTTTGAATTGATCTTAAATTTTTTTGTGAGACACCTTTTTTGGAGAAACTATCAATTACAAAATTCTTAAACTTCATAATATTAAGCCGTTTGACCTTGAACAATCAAAAATTTTCGGCTTCCCCTCTCCCATTTAAATCCATTATATCGAATACTGGTCGCGACAAAGAAACTTGCTCGAAGGCGCCGAACATACTTGGGCCGGGCCTGATGTGCTCAGTAGTACTAGTATTAGAGCATTCAAACTTTAATAGGTCAAATTGGTCCAGCCCCTGCCCCTTGTGAGTGTACCCAATTCATCTCCTTCCGTGATCGTCACCCGGGAGCTGAGAGAACGAGATCGTTAAATAAGTATAACTCGCATTTCATATTTTGCAGGAAACTGTTTTAAAACCGTTTAAAACAATTGCTTACAAAATATTTTTTAGCCAATTTAATTTGGGGCTTGTCCTACCCTGCCGTGAGCCCAAAAAATTGCTTCCATTCGGTTCACGGATAGTAACGCGGCAATTAGCTGCTTTGTGTTATAAGGAGACTATCCCAATATCCCAATGCTAAACATTGAGAATTGAGGTGTTCGCTTTGTTGGTCAATTAAAAAATTTTCCATTAATAAGGAGAGGGGGTCTCATCTCGTAAAGCAGGTTTAATAATATTATACTTTTTTATTTTTTAAAAAGGTAATTGGTAACTTGGATAATTTGGGAGAGGTGCGAATTTTTGTTAAATAATTTATATCAAAAAATAACAATATAGGAACTTGAGAAAATACCTGGTTTGTAATCAAATAACGACAATAAGAAAGTTAAAAAATAAATTTCTTCATTGTATAGACGCGAAAGTAAAAGATTACCAATTAAAAAATTGTAAATTAATAAAACTTAAAACAATTAATAAGTTGTAAGTTAAATATTTTATCAAGTTTTCGTCAAAAGACGAAAGATTACGAGAAAATAATTACAAAAAATTCAAAATTAGTATAATAACTACAATTAAAATTATACGAAAACGCTGTTGCATACGATATTATTATAATTGACCAATTTTTCTATTCAAGGTTACCTACCAAAAGTTTCTTCTATAAACATATTTTTTAATGTGCGTTATTTACTTTAGGCAAAATACCAAAATTGGAAAAAGCGACAACTTACTTTTTTAGTCCTTATCTTGTGCGCTATTGTAGTGGCCGAATCCAAGAGGAGAATATCTTTTATGGGTGGCATTTGTTGCCCCTTTTCTCCAAATACCAATCGAAAAACCCATCGCACTACAATTTCCAAAATTTTGTGTAAAAATGTGACGAACACGAAAAAATAACTTTTGATTTTATTCATCTTCACTTTTACATGTGTCAATTAAATATTGAAGTATTTTCTTAAATACTTCACAAACGCGACTAACCTACGTTCGGCGTTTCGAATTGGAGTAGCACCTCAAGTGCGCGCTCTTCGGTTCACATTTGAATATTTTTTTATTATTCCGATTATTACGTGGTTACTAGAATCGTTAAATGGCCAAATAACGTGTCAACCTGACCAGCATTTCCAATTGCAAATTGACGTTTTGCTTCATACAAGAGAAAGTGAAATGGCAATGTCATAATTGTCAACGTTTGAAGCCGCGTTGGGAGAGGATATAAAAAAATGTTTTTTGATTGTGTAATACGCAGTGGCGTTTGATTGGTTGCCGTATCTATTAATCTCATTTCATTCATAATCGCGCATTTAAATCTTTAAAATAGAACGATTTAGCAACTCTTTTAAATATTTATTTGATTTTTATAAATATTTTTGAGTTTATTTTAACGAAAACTTGTTGCTATGTAATTTATTACCAAGAGTCGACAAAATGGCGTCCTTACGTAATACATTACGCTCCCAAACCGTGACATACTAAAACAACATGGGTTAGACGAAGATAAAATTATAATTATGTAAAAACTAATTTTTAGTGTTGTTTAAAACACGTAAATAATTGTGCTTCGTTATATATTTTTTTATAAAATTGATTTTTAAGGTTATAAAATTGATTTCCGAGTGAGAGTGAATAACACGCGCGCATGTTTACTATCGTTAGTTTGACAGATAACAATGAGCAAGGAGGGAGAAAGTGGGCGCCAGAGAGTGTCTAAACAACCGTCCGCCGTTAAAATAGTGAATTCAAATAGTGGAAGTAGCTCGAGAACCTTTGTGTCTCCCGTCTTACAAGAAGTTGGAAAACTCGCCGCCGGCGTCGCTGCAGTCGCTTCCGGATCTGCTACGGGCGAGTTATTTTAATTAATTAATTATTACCGAATTTCTTGAACGATCTCAAACTAAAAATTTTATTAATTCGACAAGCAAAATATTTTACACCCCTTCTTTCACCCCTACTTAAAATAAAACCGTCGAATTTTTAACTCGTTTCTCGTTATTTCATTTCCAATGTCTCGCGCTTCTTTTGTTTACATTAAATTAATGAAATCGTTTCTTTACGTACTAAAAATCCAATTAAAGGACCACGACTGGCGCAAGTAATTGTGAACGGGATAACAAGGCCTTTCCTTTGTTGGCGATTTTATAGCTAAAACGACATGCCCCGCTTTAGAGCGTAAATTTGCTTTATTAATTTTAATGAAAATTCTCAAATTTATTAAATTAAAGATGTGACAAAAATTTTAACGATATTCTTTTGTTTTAATATTGATTTTTGAACTAATTGTCGGCTATGGAGCAATGGCACTCTATTCAATTACGAATTTAATTTTTTCGCAAACTCAAATTTTAAGAAATTTAATTTACGGTTTCATTAAAAATATAAGCTTTGCGATTCTTTGTTAAAAAGAAAGCAATTTGAAAATTCTTTTTAAGTTACTTTTTTCCCGACTGAGACAAAAAGAAAAATTACGAGAGAAGCCTAAAAACGCGATTTTTAATTAAATATATTTCTTCGGCGTCTGACTAATAAGATTGAACGTGAAGTTCTTGTAAGGATTTTCTTTTTCTTGAAGCGAAGGGGAAAATCTAAGGTGAATTTAATACACCCAGGCGTATTCAGCGAACGTTTGATGTTGATCTTCAACCACGAATTTTCTAGCGAGTTTGATTTACTTCCATTTTATTATATACGTGCCATCTAAAGTTGTATAAAAGTTCAGTCTTGAAGTTAATATCATTGGATTGGATAACCCGATTAATATTTTTTGTGGCATTTCCTGAAATTAGTTCACAAGGCCAGATTTTCCTCATCTATTTCGTCTACACCGTAGAAGTCCGTAGAGAGGTTTGCCGTTAGCATGGGGCGCCCCAAACCACAAAAATATGTCATTTCAATTCCCATCTTGTTTAATAGACCATCTATAATCATTTCATGCCTTGATCCCATCGTTTAAGTCTTCGGCAGATCTCATTTCTCATCTCGTTCTGTAAAGATTGCCAGATGCCGCCCTGAATTCAAAAAACGTTTATCGAGTTTTATCTCGCGAGGGTCAGCTTCGGACTTTCAGACGGCTTAGTAACCATGGCAATTGCTTATCAGGAGAACTGTCTTTTTAATTCTGATTTATCTTCAACGAGTTTTCTCACGCCCTTAAATTCTAGCAAGGCATTTTTTTGTTCTTTGCAGAGCTCTATAATTGATTTCTAGTGCAATTCCAGCTCTTTGTGTCTTTTCTAGTCGATTTTCATGAAACGAATTTTTTGAATCTTCTCGTAGTTTTTCTACGTTCTAATTCATTCTTCAAACTCAAACTCAAACTTCAGACAAAAAGTCTCGATGTACTCAACTGGAAGAGAAAAAAACAGTTAAATACAAATTTATTGGTTCATATTAATTGCGATTTTCCCCGGTTCAGCCACATTTTTAATTCTATGGCCTTACTACAAGCTTTATCTCTATCCACTACTATAGCTGCAACTTGTTTGGTAGTCTTCTAGATTTGTAGATAACACAAAGTTGTATTCCAGGAGCCAGGAGAACAGTTCGGATTGGGTTTGTGCACAGACGCAATGATGCAATTATCAACGAATTTTTATTCCAAACATATTTTCAAACATGTACCTACATCAGGAAATTATAAATATTAAAAAGAATTGGATAAAGCTGAATTTAGTTGTCAAAACAATGGTCCCTGGGTCCCCGGATCGTAAAGTTCACGGTAGGACCAGGTTTTAATAAAATTTTAAAGTTAGGTATCAACTTACCCAACCCTTTTAAATTTCTGAAAGAAAGTGAAAATTTGTAGTTTTTGTTTTAGGACTAAAGTCTGAAATCTGAAGTTTGAATACTAAAGTCTTAGGTTAGGTTAGGTTAGTCTTGAATCTGAAGTACGACTTTCACATATTATAGTCTAACCTAACCTAAAATGGTAGTCATAGTCAGCGTATAGTCTAAAGCCGCAAGTTTGAAGCTGACGTCTGCAGGCTGACTTCAGACTTTCGCGTATTTTAAAGTCGTAAGTCTGATCCCTGAAATTTGAGGACTAGAGTCTGAAATCTGAAGTTTGAATACTAAAGTCTTAGGTTAGGTTAGTCTTGAATCTGAAGTACGACTTCCACATATTATAGTCTAACCTAACCTAAAATGGTAGTCATAGTTAGCGTATAGTCTGAAGTCTAAAGCCGCTAGTTTGAAGCTGACGTCTGCAGTCTGACTTCAGACTTTCGCATATTCTAAAGTCGTAAGTCTGATCCCTGAAGTTTGAGGACTAAAGTCTGAAATCTGAAGATTGAATACCAAAGTCTTAGGTTAATCTTGAATCTGAAGTCCAACTTCGGACATCCGAATATTATAGCCTGAAATTTGAAAACTAAAGTCTGAAGTCGCAAGTCTGATGACTTAAGACTGGAGTCTGACTTCAGACTAAAAAATTAATTACCACCCCAAATTAATTTCTGTGGCAAGCAAAATGGTAGCATATTCTTAAGTCGCAAGACTGAAGTCAGACTTGAGACCTAAGACTCGACTGTAGACTTAAGATTTTAGTCTTCAAACTTCAGAGAGGCGATTTGATATTTTTCCTCTATATTCCTTGATTTTATTCTCCACGGGTGTCGTAAAAATCTTATTTACTATTATTGGAGTTAGGACCTTTGCTAATTACACCGACGATATAGGGATTCACCCTATTTTTTAGAGCCTCTCTAGTCTTATGTGGTGCTCAGTGGTCTCTTGTATGTAAACTTCGCTCTTGCAGACAATCCAGAAATCTAATCTTCGTGCTATTTCACGACGTTTCGGGTCCTCCTGAATCCAAAACTCTAAAAAAAAGGAAAACTTTTAGAAAAAGTCTGTCTGTGTGTATGAAACGCCGTCAAATAAAAATGACTAAAGCGATTTTGTTGAAATTTGGTTTCGGCCACTTTAACAAAATTTTATTGACAAAATAAACTTTTAAACGAAATCGATACAGGGTGACCCAAAATAAGGGGGTTATTTTGGCCGCATTTTGGACAATCTTAACTCGAAGTATTTATACTAGGCTATAAGTGAGTACACATCGGCCCTAATTTAAAAAATACTTATTCAAAATTTTAAATTCAAAATGGCGGCCAGTATAACGATCGGCTCATTTTCGAGTTTTTTTATTATAACTTTGAAGATAATTATTATTATTAAAATATAAAAACAGGAATAAATAGACAAAAGATAGGGCTTTAGTTTCGGTGTGGTAGATTTTAAAAATAATTTCAAAATTGAGTACCTACTTTTTAGGACTAAAGTTGACCCAAATTTTAAAACGAATTTTCTCAAAATCGACTTCGGCCATTTTGTCTATATTTTGATATTTTGTACATATTATCGAAGTTTTTAATTAAACACCGTTGTTTGGTTCATTTGCTATGGGCAGATCCGGAGCTATGATTTTTTGAAGGTCATTTCGAAAATATATAATTTCTTTTGTAATTAAAATTAGTAATTGCAAGTTGCTATATTAATTTATTCATAAATCTATATTATTTGTTACAATTTTGGTTTATAAAACACTTCCTGTTAAACCGGAAATTAGGCAAGCAGAAAGAGTTTTTGGAAACACCTTGTATATTTTATGATTTTTAAAAATATCGTAAGATTGTCTGTCTAATGATATTTAACATGCTAAATTTTAACTTCCGGTTTAACCGGAATCTGAGCTCTCCCTTCTCCCTCTTTTGTTCGGTACTATTTCTAATATCTTTTTAAATATTTTAATGCGTACGAAAAAGTCCTGTTATGGCCACATCAGTAAGTCTTGAGTACAACGAGGGTATTCAAATTAATGGTAGAACGTAAAACCACAGTAATAGTACATAAACTTTTTTAAAACTTTATGTTTATTTACTGTGGTATAGAACATTCATATACTCGTAGACTCGCCTTGCCGTTTAAACTTTCAGAAGATATTGATTTAGTAGTTATAAAGGTCCTTCTTGAAAATAAATTAATGGCTTTGTGACGTCGATTTCAATTTTACAATTTTAAAGTAACTCGTTTGAATTCCAACTTTTAGAACAACTTTTAAATTGCTCATGGAAGTTTAAGACGACTTCTGTTTATAATTTTTGTAAAAATACGTGCTATAGTAGTCACATTTGGATTTCAAGTACAATGCGAATTGTAGTAGGTACATGTAAACGATCGAAAAATATACAAACCGGAAAATGTTCAAGAAGTGTTTAAGAGTCGCAACGTGTTTATATTATTTATGAAATAAAATTTTATATAAATCTGCAACAGAGAAGAAGCGATTTTCGGTGTTTTTGAAAAAATAAAAATGCTTGCACAACCACTCAAGCGACGAAAATATTTATTTAAGCCCGTTTATGAATTTTTTTTCAAAAGGTTTAATTGCAAAGAGAATGAAAAGCACAAGCATCGTTAAAAAGTACCGAAAGTTCATTAAAATGCAGAGCTGTAGAAGAAATTAAAAAAAAAACGAGGCGAATTTTTAGTTAACGAGATGTAGCGCAAGAGTAAATAAAAATAAATGAAAACAATAACGAGGAACTATAATTGAAAGGATTTTGTGGATCGTGTTCAAGCGATTTTGATAGAAATTCATCTTTATCGCAACACGATATTCGAATACTTTTCAAAACCAATCGTTTAGAAATTCTAATTTTACCTGATAAATCCGAAAGTTAAAAATGAATGAATCGACTCATTGTTGGCGTTTTATGTAGTTGTAGCGAATTGAGTATGAAATTGCTTTCTTTTTGGGTTTTAGAATAAATTTTCTCGTTTTCGAGGTTTTGTTTCATGTTTAAATTATATATAAACTTTGCCTCAATACGGGCCTTATTTCGCATTACTTCTAAAGCAATTTATCAATTTCAAATTAGTTTTTGTAGATATATAAGAGAATCGTTATACAAGGTATAATGGGCAATAGCGTTTTGCAATTGGTAAATCCCAAAAGATTAGATCCATATAAATCTTTCAGTACACATATGAAGGTTTTTATCGATTAACTTTTTCTTTTGTTTTATTCTCGGTTTTATTTGACACAAAACGAACTTTTGGTTTATTTAATAGAAAATCAATTTTTGTTTTGTTAGAGGCAAAATATGTAAAATAAATCAAAACAAGAAGCGAAATTGAACTTTTCTGCATCAAAATTGTATTTTTACAGTCGATATCTCGTCAAAATACGCTCTTTGAATAAATTGTCTCAAAATAGCCAATTTTCTAGCACAAATTGCGGCTTTTTTTATTTTTCATTATAAAAATTCAGATGCTAATTCTCCAAAACGGTTATTGTAGTTTGTAGCGTCAAACGCTATGCACTACGCATCCATCGCGCCTTTATACACATAAACGGATAAAACCACGATTATACAAACAAGTAAATTTGAAACTAAATGTAAATAACGTGCCATCTAATTTAAAAATAATTTAAAATTTAGGGTAGAGAACTCCCGGCGCAGTTTATTAATAGCATCCCTTAAAAATAAATAGAAGCAATTTCTTAAATTAAGTGTTTTTTTAAAACCCATTTAATATGCATGTAACGCGGCCTAACCTTGAATAAAGCTACACCTAAACAAAATAAATTACATCCGTACAATTAGAATTCCCCACAGGCCGCAGGGTAGTTTTTTCGACTAAAAATAATATTTTGGCGACGAGTCGAGTTGAAAATTCGCGTGGAGCGTATTTTAAAGAGAATATCATCCGACAAAATTCAGATGTAACACGCGATAATGGCGCTTTACTAAAAGATTTCTCTCCGGAGTAAAAGTAATATTCTACAATTCAATATTTTAAGGGAAGAAAATATCTCGAATAAACTAAAAGTTAATTTAGGCTACAACACTGGTGTAGGTATAAATTTTAGTGGTTGGCATGTATTTTATAATTAAATTTCATCTCTGAGAAAACACAAGTCAGTTGTCTGTTTTATATTTTATGGGATGAAAAGTTTGGTAACTAAACAATTAGGGAAATTATTTCGAAGAGTTCAAATAAATGTTTTGAAGGGAATACCGAGCTTTTGAGTGATACTTTATGATGTCAAAAACAGAGTTGGGTGGAATAACATACATTCATAATTAATAATTTTATATTAAATTTTGAAAGCTGGAAATTCAGATTTACCGTCGACGCTTCTTCTCCTTCTTCCGGACTCGCTACCCACATCCCGAAAAAATGATCTGTTCGAGGACTTTGGACCTGAAAATAGAAAAGAGTATTAGTTCATAAATTTCCCCATTGCATTTCTAATTTCTCTTCATTTTGTTTTATTAAGATCTATTACAACAGACGAAGAGACACGGAAATTGGGAAATTACTTTTTGGCTAAAAATCTAAAAATCGGTGTCTAATTTGGATGAGATTTTTCCTCAGTGGTGAGCATTGAGAAACACTAATAACCTTTAATCTTTGCCCTAAAACGATATTTCGAAATACACAATTTTCAGAAAATGTAAACATACGAAAATGGTTGGAATTAAACCTCCGAGGGATGAAAAATAATAATTAAGATTAAATAATATTTTCGTGATTATTCGGTTAATTCAACTGAGAGCACTTCAGCTACAATTTAGATTATGATATGTTTTCGCGAACTCAAGGGACGAAATAATTCTATAAGTTGGCGAAATAAATTTTGTTAGGGGGTAAATAGTCCAGTCAATGGGGAGAATAACAGGCCATATAAGCTGGAGAAAATCGCTATTTTTAGAAAAAATGAATTTTTTTTGCAAACTTTGCTTGGAGACTTTTTTACCGTTCATTTGAGAGAAAATTTTTTGTAACAAAAGGTGTAGGATTTTAAATTGCCTTCAAACTGAGTGTATCACTGATATTTTAGCTCAACCAGATCCAAAGTTAGAGCAGTTTTATGATAACCTATAAATGTCGAAAAATGAGTCATGAGTGTTCGCAGCTCGAAGTTTTTGTTACAGCCCCCCTCCCCCCACATAAACCCATAACAATATCTCTCACATTTCAACATTTATTCAATTTAAAATGGTTATTGGGGGGGGGGGTAGAGATGTTAAGCGAATTTTCTCGTTTATATTGCCATCAACCTGTCTCATATGTCGACAATTATTATGGGAGGGTAGTGTTTGAGAAGAGGGGATTAGGGGAAGGGGTCGACCTCATATAACATTAAAATCGGTTCAGGGGTTTGGCAATCACACGCGTTCAAAGATTGCGGTAAGTCGCACTTCTCCATGAAACCAAGTTTGTCGGTACTCTTTTGGCCATAACTCCAAAACTTTTTGTCCGATCCGCAATTTCTTTTTTCCAAATTCATTTTTTCTAAAAATAGCAATTTTCTCCAGCTTATATCTCAGTAACCGTAACAGATAGGAAGAAAATGGATAGAATAAATATTGTAGGGCATTTTGTTTTCTCCAAAGTTTGATTTGACAGTTTTGTCGTGGGATCAACCCTTAAGAAGTTAAATTGGAAACACCAATTTTTCGTACCTTTAATCCAAGATGGCGGATCGCGCGGATCCCCCTCAAGGTCGAAAACTTGGATTTTTCATCAGTGCACCTAACCTAATAACATATTCAAAAATCAGAACTACACCACCTTTTGTAGGGCAAAACCCCCCCATTGACTGGACTAAAAAGGTACTTTACGTTTGTATAAAAATAGTTTGTACAATAATTCGTAGAGTGGACGAATTGTACTTTTAGTTTTTAAGGGTTGAAACGGTAGGTTGTAGGTTTGTTCCTCGATGCCCAACAATTTTGTTGTTTTTCCTTGGGGGGATTTGATGTAGAAAAAATTTAACTAAAAACGTTTTTGTGCCGTACCTATTTAACTTAAGCTCTCAATTAACGTTACCACAACAAATAACAATTTCCTCAGTTCTCGGTGGTGTATAACCCTTATTGTGTTAGATGTGTAGTGTGGGACCACAACAAAAAATTAGGTAAATGTACACAAATAAATTTAGTCCGAGATACTTAACGTTAAACGTGATGTAACCTCACTTAGAATAAATACGTATTTACCCCAAAATACAATATTTAAAGTTAAATAAAACGTTTATAAGGGTTGAAATTGAGTTAAATAAATTTTGTCAAGGAAAATTTATATCGAGCTCTCCGTAACACAGGGACACCGTATATATAAAAGCATCTCAGGAAATAAATTTTACACACATCGAGACAAACAAAATTTTTCACATTGAGCCATATTTATCGGCGATGTTACATTAGGGCGAAAAAGTGGAAAATGCTAAGAAATAAAATTTATTTTTATGTAAAATACGCTATAACTATTTGGCGTATTTTTTTGAGAGTTCGAGACTTCGAATATGTCGGGTATCGAAGTTTTATCGAAAACATAGAAACGTTAGCCCCCCTATTTCATTTCAAATCGTTAATGATCAAAAATGATATCACTGATACTCTATCTCCCCTTGTAACCTTAATCGGCGAAGTCAAGCTTTATTGTTGCCGTAAGATAACAGATAAGCAGTAACCATATTTTACAATTACTGAGAATGTGACGAAAACATCCTATTTTTATTTACGATGCCGACACAAAACTGACTCAGCCCCATCTCCATTAGGAGTGATTTTTTGATTGTAATTTGGTGACCGGATATGGGGGGGATGTCATCGCATTCGGAACCAGTTTTTCCTATTTTTCGACGTTGGTAGCCTTATTACCCTCCTCCCCCAAAGGATTGCGCAATATCTCTGAATGAGCTGAAGTGGAAACCTTTGACCTTGAATAAAGAAAATTTAAAGTTATTGAAACGAAATCGGCCTTGCTTTGGAACGACTGAAAAAAATTGAATTTTTTAATCTAAACCATTCTCAAATAAATAAATCGTGAGAAACCGTGAAACTTGATAAAAATTGAAGAAGAAATTCGTAAGCAAATCCGAGTTTCATGTTCGGGTGGGTGTAAGGGGACTTATATGAATAAATTACTCTTGAGCTGAAAAGTTAGAAGGGCGTTGGGTGAGTTTTGAAAAAGTTGCCAAATATTAGAAAAGCATCTCAGTTTCTTATCTCTTGGGATCGAGAGATAAGTGAAAATTATAATACTGTTCTCATCTTTTCGTGGAAAAAAGAAAATTGCCTTTTACGAAAAATTTAATACGACAAAAACCAAGAATGAGTATTTGAGTATAACAAAGACAGCATTTTAAGTCCCACGAGGAAATCGGAGTAGGGGGTTGAAATTTTTAGTGCAATTTGAAACAAGGTCGCTTTCTTTGATTCTACGTGAAATTAAAAATACTTCTCCATTTAATAATAACTTAATGGATGAAAGAAAAGAGATACTTTTCCGATATATACGTAGATATTTTCGCATTAAAAACGTAAAAAAGATATTTATTTGAAATATCGTATTTGTCATTTACCGGAGCCTCGAGGTTTTATCACACGTCAAATTTTAGCTTTAATATCAATTTTTCAACGTGGCACAATAAAAAACTCAAAATAAATCAGCTTAATCCCAATGGAACATATAAATACGAGATACGATATTGGTGATTTTGGGTTGGGAAATAAAGCTAAAGCTAAAGCTAAAGGTAAGGAAATAAACGTATCAATTTTTTATAAAAAATTGATTTATTTTAAGTGCGCTCTGTGTGATTACCAAAATATTTGGGCAGTTTAAATTTAATGCACAATCCAAGTACTTTTCTTCCTCGTAAATTTATTGGGTCGTTTAAAATAGATATAAATTTGAAGGCTCTCCCCGTAACGATGATAATTTTCATGAGTCATTTCGTTATTCATAATCAACACACTTATTTCTTCCAGTTTGTTGCGAAAGGAGCCAACTTAACCCTCCGTTAGGCGCGTGGTCTACCATCGTAGACCAGGCCTCTGTAAACCATCATAACTTTCGTAAATTTCGAATTATGTATATTTATGTAATTTTCAATATTAGCTGCTAAAAACACTTGTCTCTAGCGAATTAGAGTACTGGACATTCCCTACAATGGTAATTGCCTTTGTTATTGCACGCCAAAAGCGACTGGTCTACGATGGTAGACCACGCGCCTAACCGTGTTACAGTTTCTTGTCGTGCTATTTATTGTTAATGCGACTATTTTATTCCTAGATTTTGAAATATAATTACGGAGATTCAAAAATCCGTTAAAAAATTTAAATTTTATTAGGAAACTCGGGGAATCCCCTTAAAGTTCAACAATAATTTTCAAAAATATTACTATGAACCTCCCAAACATTTTCTCACCAGTTTACATGTAAATAATCCCAAAAGTTGTTTTCCCATTTTCACTTGTTTTCGAGTTACGGCGTTCTTAAATTTTGCTAAGTTAAGCTTAAACATCGCTACGTAAACGCTTTGTGGGTATACAAAGCAAATCACCCTGAAGAAAAAATAAACCGAAGCGAATTTATTCAAAAATGTGCGTGGGAGCTCATGCGGCCTCAAATCGAGTTCAGGGTCTTACAGGCCCAGGGGGTACAGGTTCAAGGGGTCTTACAATTGCCAGCTGAAATGAGACGGCGAGCTCGTGTTTTACTGGGAATTACTGAGAGACTATTGCCCTATTGTCCCCTCCCCTGGCAGGCCCGCAAATTATGTTGGACGTTGCACTTTTTGTCCTCGACAAAGGAACAAATCCAGTCGAAAGTTTTGTGCAAAATATTACAAATATGCCTGCAAAGGCCATACGAAAGACATGAACTTCGTGTTTTAGTGAATAAAAACGAACACTTTTGGTCGATCACAGTTTTTTTTTATTTGAAGAAATTTTGATTTTTTAATTTTTTTTATTACTTGGGCTATCTAGTACGAGGATATTAAAAAATATTTGTTTATAAATCACTTTTAATGCGTTATAATAAATAAATTCCCAACCCTTAATAAATTTACGTGAAAATTGCCCATTCTGAGTATTTTGATTAGATTTCTCAAAATAAATGCAATGTTGGTTAAAAACTTATTTTGTACGATGGGCAATAGTCAAATGAACCACTTTTCTCAAAAATTCGTTTCCAAATGTTCAATACCACTCTTTTATACAGATAAGAAAATGGTCTACGATCGTAGTCCACGCGCCTAAACACGTTAGTAAAGTGCACGCGCCTAACGTAGGGTTAAAAGCTCCGATAAGAGGCCAGATATTAGAAAATTTATTAGGGGAGGTACTACTCGGTACTGTGACTTAAAACCTCGCATTTTTCTTAAACTAATTTGACCTGTTGTGAGGCAACTTCGAGATTTTGTACCGAAATAAAGTGCTACGGACGATCTTCAAGGCGCTCGTGATATATGAAAGCATCGTATTTCAGGAAGGTGTCTCAGTGGCTTCCGTTGCGGAAGTAAAAGATTTATAATCGTCGTTATGTGTTGGCCCACAAGCCAACTTGTTTATTAGTGCAGTTTTTCGAGATTTTATTTAACCCTACATGACTTAATACCTAATATAAGAAATTACAGTCGTTATTAAGAGTTTATTTTTGAATATTAGCATTAGAATCGTTTTCATTCCATTCAGTTCCATGTTTTCTGTCTTTTCGTCTTTCTCGCAATTGTATCTCGAATTGTATCGTCTATTTCTGTATAATACAAACTTTTATATTCATTTTTCTTGACGAGGGTCGTGTGGAGCTTTTGAATAAGCTTTCCCTTAATTTCGTTAAGGTAAACCCGCTTTTGTTTTAGAATTTTTTTTACATTCGGTCTCGGAACATCTTTAGATCACGGGAACGCATCCTGTTGCCGAGCTGGGAAATTACATGATGAGCAGCCTAAGAATTTAAGTACCTACCTAAACCGCGGAATGTTGATGGTGGTTTCATTTAGAACGATCCTTGACTGAAGCCTGAAGCTTTACGGATGTTGTGCTATTATTACGCTTAAGTTGTTTTCCACAGATTCTGAGCTGCCTTTGAGCAGCTTACGAACAATTTCCACAAACGCTAGCAATTTTAATTGGTTTAATTGTTGTAATGCGTCGCTTTTCAAATCAAAACTTTTAATGAATGTGTATTGAAATGAAAAGTGTAGATAGTTACACTGCTCATGCAGACACATTTTTCCGCCAAATTTCAAAATTACAATTTAGACATTGGCGCAAAAAACAACCCTTTCCTTTTGTATGCGGGCATTGCACTGTGGTAGGTATTTTGTGCCTTTTACTCTGACCCTTTTACCCATCTCAATCTACTCTCATTAAATGAAAATTTCAATAACAGTACAAAAATTAATTGGTAGTAGGTACATTGGTACATACCCTTAGGATTAAGCTTTCATTTTCTCTCTGCTCGTAATTCTCAATCAATACCACTTACAAATATTATAGACGATGGTGTTGCCTCAATACAGCCGTAATTGAGTTGCAATTTCTATACATCCTGTATACCTAATACATTTAAAAGCAAAGCATTTTAAATCCTTTTTGAAAAATAAAGATTTTTAATCAACTGAAAGCTAAATAGTCCCGACTTAATTAATTGGACTAGTAGAGAAAGCCCATTTAGGACTTTATTAAGAGAAAATTTAATTTGTATAAATACTTATTTTGCTTCACGTTAATTTAATTAAAACCGTACAAATTTACAATAATTTAAATTAAAATCTTATTTGTTTACTATAATTACGAAATAAAATTGAGTTTTTTGAAATAAGTCTCTCGCGTTATTGAAGTTTTAAATATTTCATTCACTTTATTCTGTGTATTGTAGTCGAAATGTACGTCAAAAGGGCAAACTCAAGTGTTATAGATGCGGATTTTGTGCGAAAATAGCGACACGTACATGTTTCAGTATAGTATAGGGATGAAGAGCATGCCAAACATCCCCAGAGAACTAGCTTGAATATCGTGAAAAGAATATTGATACATACACTACTACAATTTTGTTTTGCCTCGCCTATAAGCACTTTAACATTTTTTCAAAAATCGCAAATACTTGCATTTATTTTTATATCTACGACTCTTTTATTTTACTTTTGTTTATTTATAAGAATGGAAAAAGGCAATGGCGATATTTACTATACAAGTTATACGACATTTGTAATCTTACATCTCTTTTTACGATAATGTACGATTTTTTGCTCCAAGACTTTTCTTTCCGTTTTATCTCTCTTTGGAGTGTTTTTCATGTAAAAGAATAAATTAATGTACTTAATTTAGAAAAGGAATAAGACGTTCTGTTTTTTCTCTGTCTTAATTTGTGACACTTTTATAACGGTTCGCGTTCGTAAGGTTAGTCGCCATTGTGCCTAATTTGAAACAAAATCTAATCCAAACTCTGTTGTAGTATAAATGGCTTCATTTTACACGGTAAATGGGATATTATCCCGCCAAAACTTAGCCAAAGTAGGGTTGTCTGTAAAAGTTGAAAGAAAAATAAAACGTTAAAGAGTTTGCAAATTTGTTTAAATTAATTTACTTTTCGTGGATTTACCTAACGTTTTAATCTTGCACTTATAGAGGTTGGGTTACAGTGTTACAGAAAACTTAATAATCTTTAATTTCTTCTTATTATTAAACTCTAATTTTGTCAAATTTACCAATAATGGTGTTAGTTGAGTACTTTTCAATTTGTGAAAGTGAGGGGTAATTCTTGGCTAAAGAAATTGGAGTGTCATCCATCAAGTACCAAAAAGGAACATTTCCGACAATATCCGAGGAGTTAAGATATCGAATTCCGCTACAACTATTTGTGCTGTTTATGGAGGAAACGCCACCGAAGAAAGTACTGCACGAAAATGGTTTTCTCGATTCACAGAGGTCCATTTTGATATGAATGGCTTCCCACGTTCAGCGAGACCATTCGACTTTGATGAAGACAAATTAAATTCTTCAATTCGTGATGATACACATCAATCGACTCGAGAATTGGCCAAGTAGTCCAGTCATTACGTCGGAAAAAAGGTATATAAATGCAAGTGAACCGAGAAAGCTGATTTTTGGATATGTTGTAGAGAGGGCTCAAAAAAGCTTAACTTCAAATTGTCGACCAAGATTTCTTATGAGCTTTCACCGCCATCTTGAAAATAGGGTCAAATTTGTTTTTTTCTCGATAACTCGGCTCTACTTCACGATACGAAAATTGTGCTCATTTACTTTTTTGTTGCTTTTTTGACGCTCTACAATTAAGGTTAATATGAATTTTTGACCTACCGTTGATCGTTGTTGAGATATCGGGCGCGAAAGTGAGCTTGTTGGTAGTCCGGTCAAATTAGAAAAAATAAAAACATTAACCGGTAAAAATCTGGATTTTGGTATACAAGCTCATTAAGGCTTCCGGATAAACATACTAAAGTGCCCAATCGATAACTATTGCGCTTGGACCGCCATCTTGGAAAAAAGGAAGAAATAGTTTAGATAAAAATTTACTATCAAAAAGCTTCCATACATTTTTTCTCTATCTCCAATATTTCAGCTGTAATTTGCCGTTGAATTAAGAGAAATGTCTTTTGTACTCGCTAGATCGACGTCTCTCAATTTTTCACTTTCGCGCTTGATATCTCAACAACGATCAACGGTAGGTAAAAAATTCATATAACCTTAATTGTAGAGCGTAAAAAGGGCAACAAAAAAGTACACGAGCACAATTTTCGTATCGTGAAGTAGAGCCGAGTTATCGAGAAAAAAACAAATTTGACCCTATTTTCAAGATGGCGGTGAAAGCTCATAAGAAATCTTGGTCGACAATTTGAAGTTAAGCTTTTTTGAGCCCCCTCTACAACATATCCAAAAATCAGCTTTCTCGGTTCACTTGCATTTTCAAATGTTTATAATGACTGGACTAAAGATGATGAATTGTGACTAACCAACCACCGTACGACATGCATTATATGGTCAAAGGTCAGAAGTTGGGCGTTTGAGTACCTATACCTACTATACGTTTTGAGAGAAAACAACAAAAATAGCGTTTAGCTCGTCAACAACATCGACTGCTTCTTTCCCAAATTGTTACATCAAGAACAGAAAGCCCTAACACACTCCCCGTACCCATCCACGTAAGGTAATGTTGCGCATCTAGTGAGACAAAGAAGGCGCCATATACTATGAATTGCTTCCAAGGAATGTGACCATAACTTCTGGGGATCTAGGGTTTATTGTGTCGTTTGGAGGACGCAATTCAAAACTGCATCAAGTAATTTTACAGCATGACAATGCTCGCTCGCATTACAAAAGCGCCTATTCAAGAGCTGGATCGGGAGGGTATTCCAGATCCGCCCTGTTCTCCGGATCTTGCTCTATCAGATTTTCATCTATTCCGCTCTCTATCCAATAGTCTCCGAAGCATCTCATTTAACAACGACGCTGCTCTTCACCTCCAAACCACCTGATTTCTTCAGGCGTGGAATAAAAATTGGAAGTGAATGATAAATAAAGCAGGAGAATATAATCATATATTATTGATTAGTTCTTCTGTTTTCATTATTTAAAAAAACGCCCAAAAACAGTCTCATAACGTGTGCGTAAAAATATCTTATCGAGAAAGCGTGGGAATATTAATTTAGAATGGGCCAAAGCTTTCCAGATAACTTTGTAGTTTGAAGGTTCTGTATGTGCATTATAAACCCTCCACGAATGCGCTACCAGTATATGAGCGACGTTAACACCCCATGACATCGCTATGCGTGCGAATCAATATTTAATTAATTTATTGTACCTACGTGTATTAAAGAAATTTAAAAAATATAATTCATCTGAAGGAGGCATGTTTAAAGCGTGAAGTCACATAACTGAAAAAACTTGGGGTTTTACGTTTTCAGAAGTAACCAGCGAGTAGTGATGATGTAGAGCTTGTGGATGCTTGCAAACATAAATTTCGACTAGAAATAAAATTTAATCCCACATTTAATATCCCAAACCATTTCTCTTCCTGCAGTCACTTCAATTCTCATTGCGTATTTCCTCATATAAGGACATTAAAATACTAGAGCATCCCCTTTATTAATTTATATAACTAAACTAAAATCGTGTTTAAAAGCGTAACCCGTTTTTTCCCTACGGTGTTATTTGGCCACACCTTTACCCCAAATGTAAACATAATTCTATACAACATTATCTAATGTATTTTAATGATGGAGTTGATAATTGTTATAACAATAGTAGTTTTGGCTTGAAAATTCATTATCGCAAAGTTACGAGCGTTTATATATCGAACAAACTATTCATGGCTATTCTCTGCCATCGAAGTTAATTATAAATTTCGTATCGCATAAACGCATACATAATATTTGTATTGATATTATGTAAACAATTCGAGTATTATAAGGCATCACGAATATTGTTTTAGACTTGGGTTTTTCAAATATTTGTTCGCTTTCGTACAGAGCTGTATTTTAAAGAAAGACACCGCCTGCCTTCTAGATCTAGAGCAGTAATTTTTTTGTTCTTTTCGATTTTGTATTTTACGGATTATGTAAATTCCAAAGAATGTCTCGAGAACTTCCAGTTCTCAAGAGTTATAAGAATAAGTTGAATTATTATGATACTTTAGTGCGCAAGTGATGTGTGAGTGTGTGTTTTTATTAATTTAGTTGGCTCATCTTTCTCGTCATCACTTCCAACTTCCTTGATGGGCAGTGTCCTCTCAGAGTCCCTGCTACTGCTCATAGACTCTTTCAGGACTAATTCAGGTTAGTGTTTTTAAAGATGCCCTGAAAGCACGGGTGTTGTTGGTTCAACCGTGTAGACTAGTATTTTGATAAAATATTTTCTTAACTTGGGCTATTTATCACGTTATGCAAAGTTTTGCGAGCATTCTTGTTGTTATCTGTATTTCCAGGATGTAACATATGCGAGATAAGTTAGAAACTGGCAGAGGCTTGCTTTTACGATTTTAAAATCTATCCCAAGCGTGTTGGCCATGGCTTGAAAACCGTCAAAACGGTTGCTAGCTGTTATTCTTTAGATCTAGTCTAAGGGCGGTTGTACGATAGTCAAGTTAAATACACCCCTGTTACCTTTGCGTTCATTTATTAATAACTTTTATACAGTTTGAAAAGTTAAGTTTAAATTAGTTTACACAGTATTTTATGTTAATGTTTGTAGAATTGTACAAACTGTTTAATGAGTAACTATGTGCTCCTAAGTTTAAAGCTAACTACTGTTAGTTAATAAGTAATTATTGTTAACTCGAAGTAATTACACTTGTCCTAGATTCCATTTCACAATTTAAACTTTTTTGAGACGAAACTATTACTTGGTTTTTGCTGAAATGTAATTTAATTTTCAGTTAATCCTCAGGGTAGACTGAAATAGACACAAAACGTACGCAAATAGTTTAATAAAATTAAAAATATTCTTTGAGAATATTTTTATTTATATATTGTATATGCGGATTAGAATAACGGTTTTCTATTTCAATAAATTATGGACATGAGCATCGAGGGAATAAGAAGTAACGAAGTGGAAACTACATTTGTATAGAGAACTGGAGTGGATAGTCATCTAAAACTGAGAGTTTATATTCAACACGATCTATTTAAATAGACATGAATGTACACATGGTGGATTAAAAGAAACGAGAAACAATACAAGAGTTGAATTTTTAAATTTTTAGGGTAAATTAATTAGATAAATTTAATACTTTGCAAATTAACCCCAACATACACACACATGTGAAAAAACTTGGGAGAAAATTTGTTTTCCACCAAACACCTCGGGAATCGAACCTAATAACTTG
Source organism: Malthinus flaveolus (assembly GCA_950108345.1). Taxonomy (NCBI): domain Eukaryota; kingdom Metazoa; phylum Arthropoda; class Insecta; order Coleoptera; family Cantharidae; genus Malthinus; species Malthinus flaveolus. The sequence continues at coordinate 24,148,234 of OX467288.1, read as the reverse complement.
CTATTTCCGCTAGCAGGACTATACCTAATACGCCAGGCGGTTAACATAATTTTTCGGTTTTTGGTGAAAAACAAATTTTCTCCTTTAAAGTTTTTTCACATGTGTGTGTATGTTGGGGTTAATTTGCAACGTATTAGATTTAACAAGAGTTGAAGGTATATCGAACTTGTACAGTCGAAAAAATATTATTGGCCACTACGAGGATAAATTGAAAAATTCTTAGCCTACTACAGAACCAAACAAAATTTCAATGTCAAAATATTTTATTACTCAACATAAATATTCTCCTCTTAATTGGATACATTTATTACAGCGAACCTGCAACGTCTCTAGACCTTTAAAAAAAATGTTTCTTCTTGCTCTGCAAACCAGACCTCCACAGCTTTTATTACCTCCTTGTTGGAAGAAAATTTACGACCTTTTAAACTTTTTTTCAGTTGAGGAAAGAGATGATAGTCGGACGGAGCCAAATCTGAAGAATAAGGGGGGTGTTCTAGTAATTCAAACCCTAAATCACGAATTTTTTGCATGGCAACATGAGATTTGTGTGCAGGGGCGTTGTCCTGCAAAAACAAAACACCTTTGGATAGCTTTCCGCGTCTTTTCTCTTTAATTTTTTTCCGTAGAGTGGTCAGTAATGTCAAATAGTAATCTCCAGTTATTGTTCTACCCTTATCCAAAAAATCAATCATGATTACTCCATGGCAATCCCAAAAAACTGAAGCAAGAACTTTTCGAGCAGATTTTTGGACACGAAACTTCTTAGGTCTTGGAGAACCAGAGTGTCGCCATTCCATCGATTGTTGCTTTGTTTCTGGATCGTAGAAATGTACCCAAGTCTCATTCAAAGTAATAATTCGGTTTAAAAAGTCTACATCGTTTTCAAATCGAGCACAGATCGAACGCGATGCTTCTACCCTTGCACGCTTTTGGTCAACATTCAAACATTTGGGGATCCATTTTGCAGAAATTTTTATCATGTCCAAATTGACGTGAACTATATGATGAACGCGTTCGTATGAAATATTCAGTGCTTCAGATATCCGTTTTAGCCCAATTCGACGGTCTGATAAAATCATGTCATGAACTGCATCGATATTTTCGGGGACTGACACAGAAACTGGCCTTCCCGATCGGTCTTCATCTTCTTGAAAATTTACCTCTTTTGAAGCTTGCAGTCCAATTTTTCACGGTCGCATACGAAGGACATTGATCACCAAGGGTATTAACCATATCTTCGTAAATCTGCTTACCTCTTAACCCTTTTAAATACAGGTACTTGATGATGGCTCGATACTCCAATTTTTCGATTTTCACAATTTCGGTGGACATCTTTTTTCTTTTAATTTATTGCTTAACTCTGGTTTACTTTTTTGACGTCAAACTTTACACTGATACTTCTAATAAGTTATTGTTCGTTGCTATGGTAACGCAATATTTTGTTTATGCATGGAACTGGTCTAGGCTAACTAGATATCAATACATCCTCGTATAATAGGTTGTTTAGGGCAATTTCTGCAATGGAATGTTTTATAGCGACAGCACTCTCGATTTGTACACCATTCTCTTCTAAAACGTATATAAGAAGAGTACTAGTGCCCCATGAATTTTTCTGTGGCTGCACCTAATTTTAAAAACGTCTACGAAGACACCGTAAGTGTCCTCACCTAAATAGGCTATAAAATGAAGATGAGTCAGTGTATGGCTGACACAATTGGTATTCATAGAAATTCCACTAAAACCCTTGTGTAAGAAACGTTAACGTTAACATCGGGGAAGAAGTGTTGATTTATACCTTTCACATTTTAATGTATCAATAATTCGTTAACGCATTAACATTCCTAATTCGATTCGAAACAAAGGTAGATTTAGATGTGTTATACATTATTCTGGTGTAATTTATCTATAAATACTGGTTTAATTTGTTGTGTTGTTCACATAGCATAGCAATACCACAGAATATTAATGAGAGGTACTAAACTGCTCTACATTTTCTTTCGGTTTAATACGTTTCCTAAAATTCCAAAGAGGAATGCCTATCATTCTTGTTAAATCAACCTATAAAGATAAGAATTTAAATTTTTAATGGAAGTTTTTTTACTTTATTTACGTAATTAAAACTTATCGATTTTCAATTTTAAGATTTTAGAAGAAAACAGTAAGAATTTGCATTAATTAAATTTTTCATTAGTTTGTAATTAGATACGTTTTTGAGGTCGGTCTATGGCAGACATTGTTGAATTTTTGATTAGAATTATTGGATTTAGAGTTTGTTAAGGAAAAAATTCGTAAAATGAAGAGACGTTCAAAAGTTTACATTTTTTATATAAAATTTGCCCTGAAGTTAAGGACCAGGGAGTGAACCGTGTATACCCGTGGGCTCCAACCAGTTTATAGCAGTTGATGAAAACTTTTATTTGTAGCGAGAGTCAATATCCTCTATTCTCTCCTTGTCCACTTTAATTTACAATGTTAACTTAGTTTTTACAACCGTTCTAGATTTTTCATCCCTGGTGTAAACGTTTCAAGTCCCCTCTTCGAGCGCTCTGTAAATAGTAGGTTCTCAGTGTCAATTTGAAAATTTTCCGCCTCCGATGTCTTCGACTCAGTATAAAATACAATTCTATTATTGTTATTTTTGAATTAGTATAGTTTTGATGATATCGAGAATCTAAGGCCCAGTCCCACTAACTCTGATTAACGAATTTAATCACGGTTAATGGCAATTAATGAATTGTCATGGCCAGCCCACTGTCGTTCATTGATTAACTGCTTTTTAACCGTGATTAAGGGCCAGCCCCACTTAGTCACAGTGGTATTAAGGTTGTTCAGAAGGGGAGTGGGGGTAAGCTGCGGTGGATACTCTGTCCTGTGCTAAATACATAGGATAAAGAAGGATAAAGATATCTATTGCCAACTTCAAATAAACAAAATTTTAATACTTATAACCAATGAAAATATGCTTTCTTTATTAAAAAGACTCAATTTTTAACAATTTTTTTCTAAATTTTATTCTTTTAAAGAGTTTTGGTCGGTTAAAATATTTTTTAACTTATTTTTAAAAACTTTCAATATGATGTGTAAAGTACGGCATCGCTGTAGACTTTTGGTAGTGTCATAACCAAAGATGACAATGACAGGGGGTTTAAGGTTATTGCGAACAAATTTTCAAAACTTGATAATTTTTAAGCAAAGCTTATCAGTTGACGAAACGACGTTCCATTACTTTGGGAAATTGAATAATTTCATTTTTATAAAAATAGATCTATAATTATTGATTTCATTAAAACTTTAAATAACACATCACTTTTATTTGAATCGCGCGCGCTTTTCCCAATTTATCTCATGCAGCGGCGTTGCCAAGCGTAATGATGATTGATAGCTTTTGTACTATTTCTTTGAATAATAATTTAATTTTCTCAAAAACTAGAAACAGGACTTTTTTGAAATTTTGTACACTTATTTGTAAGACTTTCATAAATATTTTGGTGGTTTTTGGTAATGTTGTCATTTCTGGGTGCCAAGATAATGGGGTTTAAATGAATGTGCAAACCCTCGTTTGCATATAAGCAATGTAAAAACGTGCACAAAACAGTCAACTTTGTAATTTTTTATCTCAATAACTAAGAACAAGATTAAGTTCAAATTTCGCTATAATGTTCTTTATCATGCAAAGAATATACTGTGAAAATTTCAAAAACTTCTCATATACTTGGATTTCCTTCTGAACAACCTTAAATCTTAGCGTAGATTAGATTAGGTTAGCTTTTATGCACTTGGTCCAGGGTTAATCCATCAATTTTCTAGAGTCAAATATATTTCAATTTAACTCGGAATTAGTTGTTATTTATGTTGAAATTAGGTTAACCGCGGAGTTAACTCTGACTCCCAGATTAGCTCGTTTATACAACTGGGCCTTACTCTCATTAAAGAATTTAATCGCGGTTAATGGCCATTAATGAATTGTCATGGCCAGCCCATTGTCATTCATTGCTTAATTGCATTTTAACCGTAGTTAAGGGCCAGCCCCACTTAGGCCCACTTGTATAAACGAGATCATGGCGGAGTCAGAGTTAACTCCACGATCTGAATATAAGGTTAAATCTTATCGTAGATTAGATTAGGTTAGCTCGTAAGTACTTGGTCCAGGGTTAACCCATCAATTTTCTAGAGTCAAGTATATTTCAATTTAACTCAGAATTAGTTGTTTTTTATGTTGAAATTAGGTTAATCGCGGAGTTAATTCTGACTCCCAGATTAGCTCGTTTATACAACTGGACTTTACTCTCACTAAAGAATTTAATCGCAGTTAATGGCAATTTGGCAATCAATGAATTGTCATGGCTAGCCCATAGTTATTCATTGATTAACTCCCTTTTAACCGTGATTAAGGGCCAACCTTACCAACTCTGATCAAAGAATTTAATCACGGTTCATGGCAATCGATGAATTGAGATGACTAACTCATTGTCATTCATTGATTAACGGCCAGTTCCATCAACTCTGATTAAAGAATTTAATGACGGTTCATGGCAATCGATGAATTGAAATGACCAACTCGTGGTCATTCATTGATTAACTGCCATTAATCGTGATTAAGGGCCAGTTTTGTCAACTCTGTTTAAGGAATTTAATCACAGTTAATGGCCAATCAATGAATTGTCATGACAAACTCATTGTCATTCATTGATTAACTGCTATTAACCGTGATTAGGGGCAGCCCCATCAACTCTGGTTAATAAATAATTTAATCACGATTGCCATTCGAGGGAAAACGTAAATACTCCATTAAGCCTCATTGACACGGTGATAGTATTTTATGAGAGTAAATATCATGAGAGTAAATCACGATAGTACTGTCGTGAGAGCAACTTTAATTTCAATATACACGGTGATAGTATTTCTAGCGATAGCAGAGAGAGAGAGAGAGAAAGAGAAAGAGTCGAATTTACACGATGTTGTTTAAGCGAGATAGTCGGTAACTATCGTGAGAATTACTCGCAACTATCTAGCTTGACTTGATAGTTGAGAGTGACTATCATAATAGTGATAGTGCGATAGTAGTCTATTTACACGATGATAATTTTGGTGAGATTTGCTATCATGATAGTAACTCTCACAAACTATCGCGAAAACTATCACCGTGTCAATGGGGCTTTAAAGTGTCCCGTCGGTATTAAAAGTGACGGCTCTCGCGTCTCGCGGAATTTCAATATTTTATACTAATGCGAAGATATTGGAGGTGGGAAGTTTTCAAATTGACACCCTGTATATCTACTTTTGTAGATTAGTATAAATTTCCCGTTTTTAATGAACTTCGGTGTTTGGGATAATAATATACATTTATCTCTGTGTATATCGTAGCATTTGAAACTATTACGAATCTGATATTCATGAGACGTTATACTGTGTAAATAATACGTCTAACACCAAGGGCTTCCTCCAACAGATGCATTTTAGTAGAGTTTTTACTGATTCATGGGATATTACATCAAAGTTAGTTGCCAGCTCTCTTAATTATTGCTTCTCATTTTTATAAGCGTATACGTGGCATCTTAAAGTACCTTTACGCCTTTGGCTGCCAGATTTTACCTTGCCTTCGGTACTTAATTCTGATAGGATTTTGCTAAATAAGTGCCTCGCTTCATCTTGCGATATCATCCGGTCTCCGTATCCAATCATCAAGATTTCAATATTAGATATGTTTAATAACGGAAAATGGCAACCCTTAGATATATTATTTTATCTCCGTTAAGCGCGGTTGTGTATTTCTGACGATATTCTTTATCTAAATAAGTAAATAAAAATTCGTCTAACATTTCAATAAGTGCACGATTATAAATTTTCATGGATGCTGACTTTATTTACATAAAAAAGTAGGTATAGTCGTTTGTAAAAAAGGCGGTTGCCATAGACACTAAACAGTTGAATGAAAAACAATTTCTTTCAAATAGAACGATGAGGAATAAATTCCCAAATTGAGGTAAATTATTTGAAGAGTTATGATATGAGCAAAGTGTGTTTTTAGATTCAGTACCACGAAACGCGAGTTATATTCATCTAAATGTGTACTATCTGTCTCTCTGTGGATAACTTTTACAAGCCAAACTATAAAAGCTAGAAGACTCAGAGACCACAATCGGTTTTTCAGGCCGGCACTTGAATATGTGACTATCCGAGTACTTTTCATTTATACGGTCGGTCTTCACGTTCTTTTTTCTTCTTCTATAAACTTCGCAGACAGTTTATCATTCCTTTCAGAGCTTTTGTAATAAAAATTCCGTCTGGTGTATAGAATTTCGGAAATTTTAATTATGTTAAAGACCGAGTCATCTTAGGACGTCAATAATCCCCGTCGCGTTAAAAATTGTGTCTTGTGACATTCGAAGACACCTTTGAGTATGGACTTTGACAGGCATTTAATTGAAGTTTACTTGATAAGACAAAAATAATTGCAAATGAAACTATTTTTTTTAGCACGGAACAGCACTTGAGAGAGTGGCGAGAGTAAAAAAATTTCAATAATGATCCGAGTACGCCGTGGCGCAATTTAAATTGACCTATTTCAAATTAAAATTGAATTATCAAAAAGGCGACCCTTAAAATATCATTTTTATTATTTCGTTGTGTGTGCCTCTAAAACGCAAAATTTGTAGCTTTGAAAGTTTTCAGGCAATAATTAGTTTGCAACCCCCTACCGATTCAAAGTTAAAGTTTAAAGTTGGTCCCTTTAGGATTTAAAGTCAAATATATATCCCATTTATATTATATAAAGATTCTTGTATAAGTAAGCAACAACTTGCGCCGTAATTCAACTTTATTTTTCTACCCTAAAATAAACAATTTACTTTTATTGCACCTGGGAAATTGTAGTTTCTCTAAGAATGGAGGTCTCGAGTGAGCTAACTCGATTCCTCTTACCCTTTTCCTTAGGTACTTTAAATTTTATTTATGTAAACATCTTATCTTTCTCACAGCTAATTGTCGAAAGAAAATCGATTGAGTGGTTAGGATGTACGAAGAAAAAAATACCTAATCGATCTAGAGAAAGTGTCAACTCTTGCGCTTTATTTTGAGATTTTTCGTAAACCGAAGAGAAATATTAAGTCCTTAAGGATTTTACGTCAGGGCTTAAAATAACATTTTGTTCTAAAAGAGAAGAAAAATTTAATGTGTTCTTTTTATGTTTTTGTTACAATTTAGGTATTATATAAGAATGGGGCTTACAAACTTTTATTTTACTATTTCATAGCGTACATAAAAGTTAGAAATACATAAAGAAATTATTAGAAGTACGTATCTGAATAATGGAATACTCGAATATTTTAATAGAAGCCCGGAAGGGTAAAAGTTTTTTGAAGTAAAGGGAATGTGCATCTCGAGCATGTAGGTAGATGACATCTAGGGCAAATTGAAAATTAAGCAAGAAAATAGAGTTATCTCTTACGTGCCTAGAAAACTAAAAAACAGGGATGGTTTATATAACAAAACGTGCACATTTATCTAAGAATTAGTATTATGTAACGCTCTTATAAACGACAGAGTAGCAATTGTCAGTAGGTACCTACTATATCGAGCCCAACACCATGCTGATGCCAGTTTCTGAGCTACTCGGCAAGATCTGCTCAGCCTTTCGGCTGTCAAAATTCTTTGCAATTACTCCTCTGATGCGATGGTCAGTTTTACGTAGTTCGAAAATGGCATTTAGCCTGAAAAATCGACAAGATACAATGAAATTATCCAAACCCAATTTGTCTGCCCATTAACGAGGCAATGGCCGCTATGACTTTTATCTAGACTCGCTAAGAGTGTAGCGTAATCACTCAAATGAGGACAAAATCAAAATTGGGTTCCCAATGGTTAACTGTTAAAATTTGCCAAGTAGGCAGAGACAAGCATAGACGTGCTTTGCTAGAAAAACCGTTCAGAAAGCCTCCGAATTATGCTTTTATCTCGACTCTTTAGTCGGTTCTGCTTGGGTAGGTAAATGAGACGATAAAAATATAAATTTCCCTTAGGTAGTGCAAACTACAAGAAGCGATAGTTTCAAACGCGCTTTGTACCGAATCCTTGATTAAGCTAATCCACTTTAATTAACGGAATTATGTAGCTTAATCAAACGTTTAGATTGTAGGAAGCGTACGATAGCTAAAATAAACTTTGAATTAACACGAGCTACCGACTAAAACAAGAATTTTCTTTTAACTTTAACCGTCCCTGCTCGCTTCCAGTTGTGTAATAAGAAGAAAATCCTTTTTTTTTAATTAAAAGGCAACTTAGTTCACGTATTATTAAAAAAGTAAATGAGGATCGCTAAGGGATGTTTTGCGAGCGAATTTTCGTCACCAATTTATTTCTTAAGCTAATAACTTATTTGAAGGTAAATATAAACACAATAAAATTTAATTACGTGTATTGACAAGACTTAAACAAGCGTGCGTGTTAGCGACATTTAAAAATTATCCCCTTAATGGATCTACCTTACAATCATCCCTTATCGGCTATGAACTTCTACCCTATATATGGAAGCGCCTGTCGCTCGCTAAAACAGTATAGCACTGCAGTGCTCTAGAGCAACAACCAATTGACTCTCCGTAAAATATTTGTGTTTTTACGTAAAAATTTTTAGGGGTCGATTAAAACGTGATATGAAATTTAAAATTGACTCTTTAATTTTATAAATGAATTTAAATGCCTTGTCTTTCGTGTTGTTGGAGAAATACTGAAGAGTTAAAAGGGGACGCGGATGAAGATCAAGAAATAAGTTCAGGTTTAAAAAATATATTTTCTTATTGTATTTTTTTGTGGAAATCGGGAAAATTTATAAGTTACCAATTTACAAATTTAATTTTGTATTTATAACGAACCTTCGAACTCGATATATACACTCGAGGGAAGTTTCGAGTTTAATTTTGTTGCGAAACTTGAAGTAGTTTGTAGTAGTAAGTTTATGGAAATTGGAAATTGAAATTAAGTGAAATATACATATTTTCCGAAAAATGTTTACCTTTAAAATAGCGACCTGCTTGAATTTATTTTAGTTACGTGTTACGTTTAATTTGCCATTCTTAGGGATATTATTATAACTTTATAAGCTCCGGAGTTGTTTAAAATGAGGGAATAAATCTCAAACTTTAAAAAAATTTTTCTATTGTAGCATTTCCATTTCTAAAAATAGCTCTTGGGAAAAACTTTGCCAATTTTATTTCAGTTGGAACATTTGTAACGTGTAGGCCAATTTGGAAAAACGTAAAAAATCCATAGCCTACTAGGCAAATAACAACAACAATATTCACGGCAATATGTTGTGTTCACGTGCGTCGTCCTGTAAAATTGTCCAGTCACTGTTATACCATTGTGCATCAATACTTTTGAGGATCCATCTTCCAGGCTCGCGTAAATTTCAATACACATCCTCGTATCTCGTATAAACGAGTAGCATTTTATTTGAATACCAATGAATTCTTTTCAAATACTCCAAAATATACCTTAAGGGCGTAACAAAAGAAAAAATGTGAACGTAGGCCGTTTGTTTGAAATTTGAAATGCTTAAACGTTAACATTAGGAAAAAGCATGTTAACGTATTTCTGAAAGAGAAGAAAATCCAAATAATACTCGACTAAGCTGCTCGCACACGAGACAATTCTTGACTACACGTGTATAAACGTAATTTTGCAGTTGTAACAATTGAGATTTATGGATCGATCCTCTCCGTAGACCGAGTGTTTAACACTTGAGGATAGAAAGCGTTTGCATACGAGCTACGAGCATTGTATTTCCGGGACAAAAGCTGCCGTGAGGCTTAAATTTTAATCGTGCGCGATTACCTTGGAATTAAAGCGACTTAATTCTCCGATAATTCTATTGTTGTCACTCAAAAATGCACAACTTACCAAATGAGCTACGAAAAGTTCCAAAGTGGCTGGATACGTTCGCAAAAACAAACCTTCGGCAACTTAAGTATTAACTCCCAAGAGAAGATTTACTTGCATGAGTGAGCATTTCAGTAATTTTTAACTCGCTTCTGCGGACACGTTAAGCCGTCAGTCGTGTATAGGGCGAAAACACTTGTTGGTAAGGAACTCGATGCAAGAAATAAGTGGTAGAGAATTATTTTTCTCCAACGTACTACTTGTAAAAGGATTTGAAAGATTTTTCTAAAAGCTTCTCTCAACAGACGAGGCGCGCCCGACCAACTTTTCTCTCTATAAGGGAAAGGTGTCTAATAAAAAGGTATCCTTAAAGAAATTTCCATCCACTCAAACATAATTAATGGTTTTTTCATAAGAAAACATCGTAAAAGTTTCTCCATTTAAAAAAATGTATACCTACGGAAACTTCATTTACATAATTTGAAGTTGGGGCTTGCTAGTTACGACTGTGACTTTCCTGTTTTGTGGTGCGTGATTTCCGTCTATTATTATTAATGGTCTTGTTGATAAATTCGTAAAATACTATTTATATACAAAACGCGAGACGGATCCATTTCTAATATTGAAATTTTGACAGTTACGAAGGTGTAAAAGCGAGAAGTTTCACGATTTTCTATCCACAAAGTCTAATTACTGTCGTTTATTGTACGCTACGCTTTGTTGCGCTTTCTTTCTCCAAAACAGTGTGTATGAGCTAGCCATCATTAATAGGTATTGATCTGAGTGTTATAACGTGAGAATTCCATTTACTATTTTCATTTCGGTATCTCGTTTATTTTTGGCTAAGAATCTGTTTTTAGCATCAATACCCTAGTACGGAATTCTGCACCACTAGAATAGAGTTTTGACATATCTTATTAGAGTAAAAAGGTGGTTTTAAAAAACTCTTACTACAAATTCCCGAGTCTTTTATTTTTCTTATCTTAGTGACACTTTTCAGCCTTCTTCAAAAATTCAGAAGAAGGGAAATGAGCCAGAATTAACGATGTAAAGGTTAGGAGATTCGCACACCATTTGTAAAAAGAACATTTCAATCGCACGAATAACAAGGAAGATCGTTCTTTTTGAGAACATCCAATAGCGCAATTAGAAGAATAAGGCGCCTTCAAAACTGTGTCAAAACAGAAAATCCATATAAACTAAGCAACTTAATTAGTTCAGACTAGTCTATGCGAGTTCTGCCTCAATTTACATATTTCGTGGAATAAATTAACATAAATTTTTTTTGATCACGCCCGCTAATCAAATAATATTAAAACTGCGAATCATCCGCGGTAATCCACGACTTAATTTGATTCGGCGTACTATGCAAATTGAGGCAGAACCCGAGTAGACTACCTACTACCTACTTTTCAATACTCAGAATAACGGTCTCACGATCTCACGAAGCGAATGTCTGTCCCGACAGTTCAGAATTAAGCTAGGAACTTGGAAGGTGCCCAGGGAACTAGACCTGGTCCTGTGGTATTCTGGCGCTTGAAAGGTGCGCTATTTCTACTTTTGCTGATGAAACTGCTCTATTTTAGCAGTTGGAAAAAAGTAACGGAATACGCATTGGGAAAACTGCATAACTGTGTAAGGGCCTTTAGTAAATGGAAGATTCGTTTAATAGGGATCGATTAAAAGTGCATTATGTATACAGCAACAAAAATGTAAAAAATATACGAAATGAGGTGATGGAAAAAAATAACTTATGAATTATGCAAAACCATCATTTTGATTATAGAAAGTTTAATATCGCTAAACATTATTCTGTATAAAATCAAGAAGTGGCGTTCGTAAACCTTTACCCATACGTTAAGGAAAGATGCTCAAAAAAAAAACAACCCCTCAAAACATTAAGTTCAAATTAATTGTCTAAAATTCCATTAATTTGTGTAATACGAAACTCGTAACTTGGGTTAACAAACTTTATCGATTGTTTTACAATTTTCGATTTTTTAAGCGAGTTCGACAAATTCAATTAAACTGTTTAGATACTTGTTCGATTTTTGAACGCGACGAATTTTCTGTTTATTACCCTCGTGATGTTAGAAAAGAAAGAAGGAATGAAAAACATTTTTGATGCGACTCCAACTCGGCCAAGCGTCATTAAGTAAACTTGACAATTGTTTCGACCTTTCGGCCATTTTACGAAGTTTTTTAGAAGACTGCGTTTTCTCTACTTTTTAGACTACAATCGTGGGAATTTATTAATTACGTATCAACGCTTGTCGGCGGCACACACGTGAAGTTTTGTTACATCCCAAAGAGAGCCGCCCCGAGCGTCAGAGATGAAAGACACGTTTGCCGCAGACTCAAAACGTGTAAAATATGAACAGCGTGGATTCCACAAGCTATAGCTAAAGTTGTTTCAAATTTAATGTAAAATGTCAATAGCGTCGATGTTTAATACGATCTATAAATAGATGTATAAATAAAAAGGTTGAAATGGAGCTTTACACACGTCATATAAAGAAAGTCAAATTCCAGACATTGGTCGTATTTGGTCTGAATCGAGGAGAGACAAGACGAGGCGAATTAGTTTCAGGTCGAGACCAGCCTCAGGTTTCGTCTCGCTTGAAGCGAGACGAGACTAAACTATACCCAAGTGGCGTCTCGTCTTACGGCGACGCTGCGCGATTCCTGGTGTTCTGGAGAAGAGAACGCAGAAATAGCAGATTTTAACGGGTGGCCATCAGCAGTGATGATGCTTTCCAATTTTTTACAACGAATGAAATAAAACCTATTAAATTGGTGTGGAAATTTTTGAGTACGCACACTTTATTTCGTAAAAAAGTGATAACATATTAATGCATTTACATAAAGTGCTTTTACGGTTCATTGATAATTCATTGTTCCGATTATCGGAAAACAATCTAGGTATTATAACAAATCGCGAATTCGAATTGAATTATTAAAGTATCATTTTAATAAAGTTTGTAATTTTGAAAAATAATATTGTTGAGACCCCTCGTGCGCGAAGCTAATTGAAGGGAAATCCAATTTGGAAATTTTAATGACCTATTAGTTTTACACGGGAGGAAAGTCGAAGGACGTCTTGCATCTTGCTCGACTTACAAAGTTTTCCGCTCGTGAGAATTTTATCCAAACTATAATTAAAGCTTGTTCTGATAACGAATTTAAAATTTTATAAGTTTCTGGCGTTTTTTATTAACTTTTTGGGGCGGAGAAAAAAAACATTTTAATTGCATTGTTTGCGTTACAAGTTAAAACCGCACAGGGTAATGCTTGTGCATATTCATGAGCATTAGAAATAATAACAAACATGTTCATTTTCGTCACAAACTCTTTTTTTTGCACATTTTGTGCGAAATGATATAAAATTCATATCTCGATACGACCCTTGACAGATTTTTTATTAGTTTTCGTCTTACAATCGCGTTTCTTGACATGTATTTATTCGTCCTCTCGCGTATAAATGGGTTTCCACAATGTTTTTCCTTTAAATTACAATTTTTCGAATAATTTCAACTTAACGAAGATAAGTAGATTTCCGCAGTTTTAGGGTTGTTTTTTTTAAACCTCAAATTTGAAATGAAATCCCGACTAATCTTTCAAACCGAGGTAGATTAAACATCTCCAAATCAATACACTTTCATCATCCAACAGCACACTCGCATCAACTACAACGTTACGGCTATTGCTTTTCAGGGTTGAAATGGTTCGATTCTTGTTGTTTTAACTCGATGTAAATTTCAGCAATTTAAATTTATCGTCCCTTAATTTTTTACTTTTGTTATTATTAGGTAGTAAAAAAGTTTTAATTGGAGTTACGGTTCAACTTCCAATCGTATACCTTTTGATTTTTAATTCCTCTTCAATTAAAGGACGAAAATATTTCCTTTCAAGCCTTACCTTACATTTTCTGTAGTTTCTTTTTACACTTCGTCAGTCGTAACGTAAGGTAGGAACTTTTTTTTTATAAAAGAAGCTTTTTCCCTCTACGAATGTAAAATACCTACAGTTTGTGAATGTTGTTTTAGCTAGGAAATCTGCAGTGGAGCTCGAAATCCCTTTTAAGACATTTTCACGACCTTTTTAAATCCACAAAAATCTGTTATCACTTCCTAATGGATTTTGCGTTCTACAATTTTAACTAACCCATCAAAAGCGTCTAAGAAGAGAGGGTAGTCTGTATTAAAATATCTTTTTGTAAACGAAAATTATATTATTTTAAGTTTTGACCTCGATTTTAATAATTCAGCGTTAAACAATCGATCGTAACGTTTTTTTTATCCGAAATTCTATATATTACTAATGAAATCCCCGGTGCTTTGAAATAGTGGTTCTCGAGCGCGCCTTCAAGACGTTTCCGCGTGAAATGTCTAAGCGAAAGCATGATATATTAATAATGTATAGGAAGGTTTTGTTGTAAATTTGCTTAAAAGCCCAAAAGTATAAAGCAGTTTGAACAGTGATCTCGGTGAAACAAATCGATTGGAGTAACAGTATTTCTATAGAAGAAGATGACAGCCCATTTTTCCGCATCTGCACGAATATGCAGTATTTTCGAAGTGTATACTATTTGGCAACTACGGCCTCTAGGTTTATTTTTCAAAATCTCACACAAAATAATAAGTTGTGGGTTGTGGTTCTTAAAAAAAAAATTTTATTGAATGATCTGACTGTTCTTCTGCACGTCTGTCTAGTTGTCTGCCTGTCTGTCTGTTTTATGTCAGTATGATAGTGGCTGTGAAAAAATGTTGTCCCGTGCACTTTTCAAAATTGAAGTGGAAAAACATCTGGACACTCTGGATACCCTGGCTACTTTTGATGTTTTTGAGCGACTTCCTGTCTATGTGGCGCTATAGAAAAGGCATCCATCTCTGATGCACTTTTCTAACGCGATGGCTATGGTTTTCTACTTTCCATTGCTAATTTATCAAGTAAATAAAATATTAAAGAAATAATAATAATTCAAAAGATAGTTTTACTCTGGCATAAAGCGATAAAGCTATGGGTAAGTTGTACCTTATTCAATAATTACTTTATTAATAAGAATAGAAACCCTTGCGTAGCATTATTGATATATCGACTGTAGACTAGGTCCAATGGCCTTATTTAAAACTGATCAATCATCCAAATATTTAATGACTACAATGAATTTGGCCAAAGCAACATATACTATCGACGTAAAACCTACAACATTTTGATTTTACATTCTTAATCAGTATTAGGTAGGGTAGGGTAAGCCAATTCCGGAATAACAAAAGCGTATTTTTCATTCAAAGTGCCAATTTTCGCTATTGTGCCAATATAATCAAACGTTTCAATTTCTTAGCTTTGAAAACGGTAAGTCGTGTAAAAGAATTGGGTTATCGACTTATCGAACGAAATACAATATATTTTCTTAAACTTTCCCTGATGAAAAAGAATATTTATTGAAATGCGCCTTCTAAGCTAACAACGTTTCTCGATTCATTTCTTAATGTTTGTTGTGCTCTTATATTTTTGAAAAATTTTCAAACAGAGTGTACTTACTCAAAGCCTAAATATGTAACTACCAATCAGGGGTTTTGATTGGATTTTCTTTTAATTATTCATTTGTTTGACGTTATCTTGAAATTTAAATAAAAATAAAAGGCTCTAAAATGCTAATTTATACAACGTGCCCCTTTAACATTTTTTTCATACTTTACGTAATCATAAAAGTAATATAATATACAGAGTGGAAGAAAAGCCCGAGAACTTTTACATTTTAAGGCCTTCCACATTAGGAGTTACAGGTGTCCTTCCATCTTGTAGCCTTCGAAAAGGCCTTTTCAGATTTTTAAAAAATTCTTATACGATTAATTTAAACCTAAGATAATTGACCTCGCCAGACTTTTTCTTCCATGCTGTATATAAATCAATGCAACGATAAATGAAGGTCCTCTAGAAACTTTGAGATTTAAACGACAAATGCAGCGCCTGGGGAGCAATTTTTCACGGTGTTTTATAGAAAAGGGTAAATGAGAAGAATTGGAAACCTTCACGGAGTCAATGTGACATATTTGCAAAACTGAACCCTGGTTTGGGTGTCTAAACACTTCAAGCGGTATGCCGAGTACGGGAGAAATATTCGAATCTGCGAAAGTAGCGATGAGACGAGTCTATTTAATCAAATTCTCTTAAATTATATGTAATTTGACAGCGGAGCTGGTTAAATGATTTATAACTTTAATAAACTAACAACCGATCTTATATTAATCTGGCATTAATTCGACCCGCCTAGCCATCGATTAGAATTTAGTAGAAGGACAAATTCGGGCTCTACGTGAAATTTAGTTCTTGATTAAAATATTTAAAAATTGCACCAGCTGCAAGTGCCATATTTATTTATTTATTAATATATACTATTTTTATCTTTATTAATTTGTAAATAATGCGAGAGTCGAAAGCCTTAGAGTTGAGACCTAAGGGTCTATCTGTTATAATTTAATTCAGCACAAAACGCTGAAAGCACGTCTTATAGTACCGAAATCATAAAAAAACATAATCAATATTAATGTTTATGCTGATTTCAAGTAAAAAAGTTGGTGCTAACATCTCAAAAAGCATAATAGCTGTCTCTATTTTGTGCGAAGAAAGCAAAACTAAAAGTAATTTTGGCCGCCCTTCTTTTATAGCCCCTTTTTTGTCTTCGCTTATATAATGTAGGGAAAGCCATGTTTTAGATAATTTTTGCAAAAAAATGTTTTTGTGGAAAACTAAAACAAAACACCCAGAGTTCGAGCGCTTTTGAATTCGCGCAAGGGTTGAAAGGCCTTATTTTTAATTTTTAAGCTTTTCAACTATTTTATTCATAATATAATGTTCACTGTGGGCGAATTTGCTTAAAACGACAAAAAAAAGTTACACAAGCGTAAACAATTGTGTGCGGTTTTTTCGCAACCATTTTCCGAACAGTTTTCCCGGTGTGTAATTTCGTGTAAATTTAAATATTTTATTTCTATTCCAGCAAACTGTTTGATGTGTGTTTTGTATACTAAATATACTACTTTGTCGTTAATTTGTTTAATTAAAAGTTGCTTTGTGTTAACTTTGCGCGAAGAAATAAGATGGAGCATAATTAAGGAGAAAGCGATTAGAGTTTGCTTTTATTCCTTCGACTGTTAATGTTTAACGACGAATACCATTTACGTAAAAGTTTTTCCTTAAAAGTTGGAAAAATATGTCATCTAAACGTCTTTTTAATGCCTAAAATGAATCTACTTTTTCGTGAAACTTCTATTTTTTTGTGAAAATATAAGTTGGAAAACTCCACAAGAGAGATTATTAAAAGGAAATTGAAAATAAATCTTCCGTGATTTACTATACTACACAGGGAGTAAACATTGTGTTTTATCTTCTTCTTTTTTTTTTCAAAATAATAAACCTTTAATTGTATCAATAGCTTTTTTTTAATTAAAGACTTTTCGATAAAAATAAAACTGCAACAATGCAGCCCGAAATTCCATGTTTTCGCTTTAACAAATTGACCCAATTAAAGCGAAGCACGTTATGGATTCAGATTTGCGAAATTGGGATAATAAATTGACAGAATTACGATTTAAGTGCTAAAGCAATGAAATAATATTATTAATCGGGATTGATGACAAAATTACTTAGTTGACGTAATAAACTGTTTATCGAAGTTTTATGAATTTAATTTTGCCGTTATGGCCTCTTTTAAATCAGTTTTAGTTATAGTATACGCAATTTTTTCTATTTTTCCCGTTCGGCCATTCTGCGCTTTAAAAAGAATTAATATACAATAAAAGTACAATCACTGCGGGATAAAACTTTTAACATTTTCTTTCTTTTGTTTTATTGTCCATTAAATCGTTTCTTTCGTAAAGACACGGGGCAAAAATTACCGTCCTTCTAAGGATATTAGGAGCTCTCCTTGCTTTAATTTCTGCTTGGAATACTGATACTTAGTATTAATTTCCCAGATTTTAGACTCGGATCTTTTTTCGTGTACTACTCCAGCTCCAACAGAAAAATTGGACGGCCTCAAGAGGACGTATCCCGAAACATGAATATAAAAAAATTTAAATGATTTTTCACCCCCATCCCACCCCCTTGTAAAAAGTGCATTTTGTTCTGCCCTATTATGACATTATTATATAGCATCTCTTCCTGAACGCGCCAGATTAATACGCACAATAATTCTCAGAGGGGCCGTCCTACAATCGTCAAGACGTACCTTTAAATATATTTCCAATCATGATGGTAATCAACCATATTATTAACCAATCATTTTACAAATTTTTAAATTTTTAGGGTAAATTAATTAGATAATTCTAATAGGTTGCAAATGAACCCCTGAATACCTGGCGTATTTGGTATAGCCCTGCTACCGGAAATAGCAGTCTTGGGTTCGATTCCCGAGATGTTTGGTGGAAAAAAAATTTTCTTCAATATTTTTTCACATGTGTGTGTATGTTGGGGTTCATTTGCAACGTGTTAGAATTATTAATTAACCAATCAGTTTCAATTAACTAACTCAAGTGTTTATGTTCGACTTCTTTAATACCCATACCCATAAAAGTTAAATTCAAAGTTGAGAATTGTGATTTTTTTTCTTTTTATCCTATTAAGTTTTTTCAAAAATCTGTAACAAGTATAATTGAATTTTTCGTACGAAATAAATAAAATAAAGAGACGTGGATTCTGAACGAAAAGTTTTGTGGTATTTTAATAGGGTTTTTTATTGTGTATGAAGAAAATCCCAAAGCAATTTAATCATAAGGAATAAGTATAATCTAAGATAGCTTCGAGCTTCCGTTTTAAATTCCTCGCGAAAAACCTAAAAACTTACAGGAAATTACGAGTATGAAAATTAGTAGATAATAATAACCGTTTTGAACCGTTTGAAAACTATCGAAACCCAACTGCAAAATATTGCTATCAGTGCTTCTCATATACCTACTACTATTTAGAAGGTATTTTGTCGTTTTAGCGTTGATCGAGGTTGATTGATTGGCGGTTTCAGTCTTGTACGGATAGATCTTGATTAGCAAAAATTAAGAAGAGCTTATGTCTACTTAATATTCCGACTACGCAAAGTTAAAGGAAGCGGTTAGGACTTCGGGAAGGGTTTAAAATCACAAAGTTTTTCGTATTCGAATCGAATTACTGGAAAATGCGTCTCACTACATCAGAATTTTTTTTTTTAATTATAATTTCTGCCCTTTCATTGGGGTGGTAGAAGAAACGTTTACAAAAATATTCGTTCTTGGTCTTTGATGCTCATAATTTTCATCAAAAGGGCAATTTCCTGCTTGTCTCTCACTTTAAGCGAAATCGTGCGTATTTACCTAATGACACGAGTACGAAACCGCAACGCGTTCTTAAAAATTGGAGTAGAGGAGGGGGTTTAGAAATGAAGTTTTTGTATACATTTTCATTCTCGTTATTATTTTAATTAATTTTTTTCGTTGGTATCAAAATTTGGAGCACTTTTTGAATAGTTTTTTTTTAAATTTAATCTTCTATAAACCAGCAAGTAGTATTAACAAGCTGTCGCGTAAAAGTTTTCAATTATACTTAGTTCGTTTCTTTAGTAACTTCTTTAATTAAAAATATTAATAAATTAGATTTCACGTCACGGTACGCAAGTAAATTAATAAAAAAGATCTTCACGTGCGAAAATCAAAGGAATTTTTGAGAGAAACTCGTGGTATAGCGTATTAGCTACCTACTTACGGCACCTAATACGGCACCCATTTGATGGGTACTTGAAAGTTGAAAAATCTTCAACGAGCTGGGAAAGCATAACAATAGAAAATTTAAACCAACCCTAAATTAATCACCTAGTAGTGCGAAAAACGTTTTTAGGAGAAAAATATCTAACACCCTAACGCCTCGGGAATCGAACCCGAGCATGCAATATCCGGTCGCATGTTCGAACCAACGTACGGCAAGGCGGACGGCTATTTATCTCCCATATTATTGCTCGGGTTCAATTCCCGAGGCGTTAGGGTGTTCGATATTTTTCTCGTATTCGTATTATTCAATTAATTATTTACACCCTAGTGTATATATTTGAAAAAATATTAAACTTCACGTATAATAGATATTTTGTTTGGGTTCTCCAGGATCGCTATAGATATGACGGTAGCAAAAAGGTTTGCCCAGTAAGAATTCACTACGTCTGTCGTGGGTCCGTAGGGCCCAATTTCATACACAATTGCCTACACCAGCGATGGGAAACCTTTTTTGGTAGCGGGTCAACCAATCAATTTTATTTTTGGAATATGAAGTCGTGGGTATATTATTTGCAGTGTTGGCGCGAAACGTCACGTTCAAGGCCGTAGCCAGAAAACTTTTTCAGGGGAAGGTTTGCAAGTAAAGTTGGACAATTTTGCATATCTAGCGTTAGAAATAAAAGGAAATAGCGCCGCAGGTAAAATTTTTTGATTGTTCAAGGTCAAACGGCTTAAAAACGAAGTTCTTGAATTTTAATAGCCATTGATTAGTATCTCCAAAGCCAATGCTTTACAAAAACAAGGGATGAAAATTTTGGCCATTTTTTTTGTCTGATTTTCTTTTAGTTACAAAACTTTAGTTTAGACTTCGTGAACATGCTCGTGGGCCATTAAAAATTGCCTCGTGGGTCAGTCTATGACCCGCGGGTCATAGGTTCGCCATCGCTGGCCTACACAGTAGTTTAGTACAAAAAATGGGTTCACAGAGGACACATCAAATATTGGAGGAATATATATGCGTACGGTAAAAGGGATGGGCGAATGATAACTCATCTTCCCTAAAAAACGAGCCCTACAAATTCGAAGAAATATAAATAGGAACAGTAGGGCCCCGAAGTTTCTCAAGTTCTCAATTATAGAGACGATAAGCATCGGCAACTCCTGAAAACAGACTGAAACATAATAATAATTATAATACCCAAAGGTCGGCTTGGGTGTGATTTATATCCTCTATAATAATCCACCCACTTGATGGATTCGCATTTGGGGTCGTATACGGTATCTTGAGCGTTTGTTAGCTAGAATAACTCTGTTTAGGTACTCTTTACTTTTTTTTATACGTAGTTAGTAGCGCACACGTATAAATTTGTAGCGAAATTGATTGGGTATAAATTTTTGATCGAAATGCGGCAATACGTTACACCAAAAGTAAACTTAGAAAGTCGTTAAAAAACGCGCTCGTTTTAAAACTCACAAAATTGATATTTTTACTTGTTAAACAGAAAACTTTCAAGGAAATTTCCAAAGCTTTTAAATTATTAACTCCCAAACAATAAAAATTTAATCAAGAAAAATATTTGAACACGATAATAACTTTTTTTAATTCTTTTTCAAACACAATTTTCGTTTGATTTAAACTTTTTTAAAATAAATTTTAAGGCTGGTTCGTTTTACGCAAAAGAAACGCTAACGTGTTACAAGACCGTAATAGCGTGTCGCTTAATTTTCCTTCGATATTTTCTACTTTTCGCCCAACTTTTACAAAATTTATTACACCTATCAAAACTAACACCAAAATGAACACACTTTCGTGCTTTATAAACATTGGAAAAACAATGGAAGCTTAAAAATGCGCTCGAAAAAAAAAACTAATTATGCAATTTGATGGGAAACGCGTTGAATTTTTGAAACGTTAAAATTTGTGTTGTTGTGTTGTAGGAAGTTTTCAAACTTGAGCTCTGTCGTGTATAAGATCTGCTTTGTTGATTCCATCCAACTTGGCAAAACTATTGTCGAGTCGTAAGATTTGTTGTTCGTAGCTTCTCTTCCTGCCAATTTAAATTTAAAAAGTGCCCTCGACGAAGTCGAGTTTTATTTTTTTAAATCAACATCAATTTTTGCTCGTGGAAAAAATAAAATAAACCGACGCTTATTTGTACGAACAAAATGGGCCCATTGTTTTCTTTGATTTGAGCGCGAATAAAGGAAAAAAATTTTCTTAAGCTAAGAAAAATCACAATTTATCTATCTGTAAGTTCACTTATCGACTTTTCCATTCTCCAAATGAAGAAATATTAAACCGAGGTATAGATTACTTTCTATCCATTTCCATTATCCAATGCGTTGTTCAAATATACTCGAGAACCTTTGTGGATTTTGTTTCAGAATGAAACTTTAACTTTGGGATTACTAAAAGCTTCATAAATTATTATAGTCATCACTGACTTGATATAGATTTGATAGTAAAACTTTTAAATAATTTGAGTTTAACGCATTTTTTATGTTTATGCAATTTTATTTTCATCCAAAAATGAACCTTGATGTAAGTTGTTATACGCACGGCCTATAAGAAAACTAATAACTTCGTCAAATAATATGAAAATTTGACGTCTGGGAGGCTGCAGGAACTAAAAAAATAGCGGAATCCAAAACTAGTCTAATTCTAAATGTGTGCCCGTGCCCGTATATGAAGGAAATGTATTTTTTTTGGAGAAAATGGATGATAATAGGATCGGAGAGGCTTCGGAGCCTCTTCACTTTTTGTGTAGTAACAAAAAACATTTTTTACTTTTTGGGAAGCAATGAAAAATATTGAAAGAAAGGCGCACATGAAAGCACTTAAAAAATTGCAGGTTTTCTTTTATTTGCGCTCTCCAAGCGTCATTCCTGTTAAACAATTAATTTTAAAGTTACAAAGGCCCGACGTCGATCCTTACAACTCGGACATTTTAAATTGTCCATCACTGATGGATTACAAAAAAGTATTTTCGTAAACGTAATTTATTATGGTATTAACCGATTTGTGCTATACTTTTCGTGAATTTTGTATGTGACAAGCATTAAATCCAATTTTTTTGTCAACTCGTTCGAATTTAATAGCGCGTGAAATATTTTTTTGACTCCTTCAAACAGGAAGATGAATTTATTTTTAATCTTTTATAAAAAATTATACTAATTTTTTCTATTTTTTACAGGAAATCCGAGAAACAAACATGCATTACAACCAGGGCATAGTCTTATGGATTGGATACGGTTGGGATCGTCTGGGAAGGATCTCACGGGTGTCGGTCCTCGTGCTGGACAACTATCGGTCAGTTGTTTTAAATAAAATCGATTACTCGATTGCAATTTTAATTTTTAGGTGACAGTTGGCCAATTAGCTTTACACAATAAAGAAAGTGATGCGTGGATAGCAATTAGAGGACGCGTTTATAACGTAACTCATTATCTTCCGTTTCATCCTGGAGGAATAGAGGAGTTAATGAAAGGAATTGGGAAGGATGCCACAAGCTTGTTTGATCAAGTACGTTATTCTTAATTTTTTACAATGGGGATGGGAGTAAGAAGCAAAAGCAGACCGTGCCAAAAATTTTGCTAAAAATGACCTTCTCTTCGTTCTCGCAAACCTTGCAAATTTTAGATGTATTTAGGTCAAAGTGAAATAATAATTTGCACAGTAGTTTGTGTTTAATATTATTTAAGTTAGTCGTATTTTAATCGTTTGTCATTAATAGAGGAAGTCTATTGATTTAATACGTGTGCAATAATCCCCTGAAAGCCAGCTGCACATAGTTATTAGCAATTCATTACGTTTTAAATTTTCATTATTTATATTTAAGCGAGCTTTTCAGAAAATCATTTAATAATTCACCCCTTAATTAATTAATTGACGTGATCTCGTCCAATCTCGGAAAATTTGAACGTGAACTTTTACACGGCCAATGTGTAAATTATCTATTTTTTTGTTTGCTTAAATTTTTTAAGAAAGTTTTAGAGGGTATAAACTATAAAACTTTCAGCTGTTCGTTTTGAGTTATGGTCGGCTTTTTGAATAAACACTGTAGCTTATACATTCGGCAGATTTCAACAATTAAAAACATTTTTGGCAAACTACCCCTTTGTATTAAACTCTTTGTGTAAATGCTTTGTAATAAACTTCAAACTATTCAATTATTTAGTAATTAGGCACTTAATGGTAAGACTTTGTTGCGCTTGGTTGGTTAAAGCTTGTTTGTGTACAGGGTGGACCAGTTAAAAGTTGCCCGATCTGCCTTTTTTGAAACGCAGAAAATACCCGAGCATGGCGAAATATGTTAACGACGGAAACGTATGAGAGAAAACAGGGCGTCATGTCATAACTAATTAACAAATGAGACTGGACCAGAATATCCGCCGGCTCGAATTTTCTTCGACTTCAAAGGTGTCTCATCTGTCGCGATTTACACAAAAAATGCAATTTTTTGTAATATACTGACTTCAACGCGCTCTAGCACCTAAACTATTCGTTTGACGAAAAAATCTAAAAGAAGTAACTTGTAGAAAATTTTCCTAAAAACGCATAATTTTTGAGTTATAAGCGATAAACCAAAAAAACAGTTTTTTGGCCGATTTTGGAATTTTTGTCAAATTTCAACGCGACCTAGCGCTTAAACCGTTTATCTAAGGAAAAAAACCTACCCGGTATAATTTGTAGGCAATTTGATGTAGTTTACTTTTATATATAGAGTCACTTTTCTCAAAAAGTGTGTAGTTTTCGAGTTATAAGCGATAAACAAACAACAGTTTCTTAGCCGTTTTTGAAATTTTTGTCAAACTTCAACGCGCCCTAGCGCTTAAACCGTTTGTGGAAGGAAAAAAACCTACTCTATATAATTTGTAGGCAATTTGATGTAATTTACTTTTATATAAAGTCGTTTTTCTCAAAAAGCGTGTAGTTTAGAAATTACAAGCCAAAAACCGAAAAGATAACAAAAACCCACCCTACTCGAATCGAGCCACCCCAAGTTAATGCTGTCACTTAGGAGTACCAAACTGTCGGTTTTATTACTTCTTTTAGCCTGAGTCCTGAACAATTTTGTTTAGTAGAAGTGCACGTTGCCTCCTGGGCCGGAGTTATTACAACGAGGCAAGTTATGCCCGCCTCGGGAATAACTGAAGTTCAGAATAATCGGAATGGAAAATTTTTAAATGGTCCACCCTCTATTTTATGCCTTTGCATAAGACACTTAAAGTAGTGGGGTTATGATTTGTAAGAAATTCAGAAATAAACAATTGAAACTTGACTGTAGGTACACTCGCCCGTAATGATGTTTATTTGAAGATTAGTGAAGACGGTAGCGCAAACCGCCGAAACGTTTATTATTATTTTGGGCACGAAACAATCGAATTAGTAAAGTCATTAAGTTATTATTCTACTGCAATTATTGAGATAACCTAGACTCGAAATTTGCATAATTTTCAAATTATCTCAATTTTAGTGAAGCTGTCTTGTCCGCTCACGAGAAAATGTCCCCTTTAATTTTTTTAAATTATAATAATTCTTTGTTAAAATTTAATGAGACTGTTGTACGGGTACGGAGTACGCTTCCGTAGTTTTGAAATCTTTATAATGTTAATAATAGATAATTGCTTTTATAATAAGCACGTCGTTTGGTGTTTGTGCCGCGAAATGTAAATTATATTTAACGCGCTTTATACTCTCATTCTAACACTATCTATCGTGACAGTGTGTCTCTTGTCGTAAAATTAATATTTTGTGACGCTCATCAGTGTTCCTTTCTCAAACATGCTTATTCCTAAATACATTAGTGTCGAATGAAATATATTATGCAAAACGTATCGGCCCCTCGACTCATTTCCAAGCAAAAATTTGTGTATAAATTAATCCTTGTATGATTTTCAGGTTCACTCTTGGGTTAATTACGAGTCTCTCCTACAAAAGTGCCACATCGGACGTTTAGTAGCAGTAGACCCGGACGTGGACACGGCCGAATTATTTTTTGGAAAAAAATCGCCGAACGAATCGACCGCAAATAGTCCAAAAATAAGCGCTCCTAAAATTTTACCACCGAACAAAGTAACGCCCTTTGAAGAAACGATTCACACTTCCAACTTAATTCGAGATAATCAAATAAAGAAGGAACCCCCTAAACAGATAGTTTTGCCCCGATTCGATTGGATACAAAAGACGGATTACATAACAATTATTTTTTATACGAGAAGTCTTTCGAATCCTCAAGTTGAAATTAAGGCACCAAACGTTGATAACGTCGTTGTTATTCAAATAGAATATGATAATCAAATTTTTACAAACGATATACAATTTTATAAGGAAATTCAGTGGCCGTGTCAAATTAAAATAAATTATGAAACTGGTAAAATTGAAGTCCAATTTAGAAAAAATTCTAGTAGTATATGGGAAAATTACGGCACGCTCAAACAAAAGAGCGAAGAAACGATAATTTCGTCCGAATTTAAATATAAATATAACGTCACGAGCAAAATAGAAATTAATTACAACACCTCGTTGTTAGAATTACAGAGAAGCGATGCAACCAAACTCGTCGTACCCATAGGCAAACACGTTCAAGTTTTTGCAAACATGCAGAGTACGCTTTAATTAAAATTTTTGTTTTTCCAACTAAAAGACCTCTCTTTTTTTAGGTCAGGAAGTATCGAGAAGTTACACCCCAGTGCCAAACAGTTTGTTTGTTAAATTTAAACCCCAAACATATTTAACAGACAACATCTGCCTATTAGTTAAATCCTACCAACAAGGATGTGTTAGCAAATATATTTGCGGAAAGAAAAAAGGAGACGTCGTCGAAATTTCCAAACCGATCGGAAACTTCGCTTTGGATAGTATAAACAACAGAGAAACATTTTTGTTACTCGCTGCCGGAACAGGAATAACTCCCATGTTAAGTTTAATGCTCTTTTTATTAGAACGACGTATGAAAAAATGGTGACTATTTACCGCCCTTAAATAAAACAAATTCTTAACTTTAATTTTAGCCAAAGCATGACGTTTTTGTTTTTCAACCGTACCGAAGATGATATTTTACTTCGAGACCATCTAGATGCGCTTCAAAACGAAGATAATAGGTTTGTTTTTTATCATTTTTCTCTCGATGCGCGTTCTAATTAATTTTTTACAGGTTGAAAATTAAACACATTTTATCACAAGCCGACTCCAAATGGAAGGGCTTGAGAGGACAAATATCGAAGACTATTCTTACGAGTTCGGTCGAAGAACATTTACAGAGAGGAGTTTATAAACAAAATGACTTATTCACTTTTGTTTGTGGTCCGACTCCTTTCACTAATTTAGCAAATTCGTTACTCACCGACGTAGGATTTAAAAGAGAACAAATTTATTTGTTTTTAGGATAGCAGAATGATTTTAGTTACAACGAGTGTGTTAAAAACGTGACCGAATTTGTATTCGGGATAATTAATTTTGTGGGTCGTGATAAAAATTGATAATTTATTCAGTTATTCGCGGTGGTTGAATTTTCATTAGAGGTTTTTATTATTTATATGTAATGATTTTATTATTTCATAAAATTTCAATTAAAAATTATTGTGTAAACAGTTACTAGGTAAACAAATATTGAAGGAAGCAATAGGTTTTTTTTTACATTAATTTTTATTTGCTTTCATTTTATAGTGGTGGTAAAATAAACAAGTGAGCATGAACAAATTTAGAACTTTTGAAGCTAATTGATTTTAATTAATTCTGTAACATGGGGTGTCTCGAGAGAAGTACGTAATACTATAAGGAAGGAACCTATAGACTCTACACCTCTACAGGGGACTTCGAAAAATACGTCCAGCCAAACTGTTCTTTTTAAATGGAAAATCTTAGATGTTACACAAACTGTTACAACCATCTAGAAGGTTAAGATGACGCCTTTATAACAAAACATATTTGAAGACTTGAACGTATTTGGATTTATAAGAAGCGTACCAACAGTGGATTTAAATTGATCGACACCCCGTATAGTATTAGTCGAGACTGCAATTAATTAATTATCTTATTGGTTCAAATCTACTTTACTGCATTAATGAACCACCCTAAAAAATTTATTTATAGTAGAAACAAACTAATATTTTAATTCAATTTTTAAATAAAGTAGAGGTAATAGATAAACAAATCAATGTTGAATTAAGCACAATTGAGAGCCTTTAAAAACGTGTATTTGCACGCTATGTAAATCTTTAGCCTTCTGTAAATAACTTAATAGGTAAATATGTACATAGATAGGAAAAAATCTTGTAAAGCTTTTTTAATTTTTTTATCGGTGAATATTTTTGGCAAGTGTACAATGTGTAGATAAAATAGTAACTAAAAATTGCTTGTAGACATATCAAAAACACTTCTTTTTCATTTTAAGAATATTTGTTATCCGATGGAGCAATAACGATAAATTCTTAATTTTATTTTAATATTTTGGGTACAGAATTGAAACTCATTAGTGATAGTGTTAAATAAAGTTCTTAGAGATAATAGACCCAAACTGTTGAGAATTGAAATTATGAAAAAGGGGTTTAAGCTTTCGAAACAGCGTAACTACGGCAAAACTATATAAAAAGTTTTATGAAAGTTCAAAACTACTATTTTCGGGAAAGTAATCCAGTAAAATGAAATTTTAAGCTGGCAATGGGTTCAAAATTTTTACAAAAATAGTAAAGCTTCCTGCATCTCTAAATTGTTTGAAAAAAGTGTCTCGAGTTTCTCTCAAATTGTGATGGAATGCTAGCAAGCAATATTTAGAAAAGTATAAAATTTTAAATAAATTACAAGAGCCAAAACTGTAATTTGTAGCATGTAAGCTTTAAATTAATGCCTTTTAGGGTATTTTTGTAGTAACTCTAATGTCTGTATATTTCTAAAAGCGCTCCTTTGTGATAGAAAGCAATGTGTACTTTTTTAACTTACGATCAATTTCACAATAACTTAACAATTTCTTCCAACTCCCAGAAAACGGTTAAATGTAAACAATTAAAACATTAATGCTTTTTGTTATTTGTTATCAGTTGTGAGGTTAACCGCTTTTTTTACTTATTACTTATTAATTCATTAAATAAATTCTATTTATAAAGTGATTTTGAAGTTTTTCAATAGTTATAAAAGCATAAGAAATTGGATTCCTTTAATAAGAGTTTAACCTTAAAAATTTAGCTTTAATTTTGTATAAAATCTCGTTTCAGCTTCAACCCATAGTTTTCGAGATATTAACGAAGACCGAAAAAATATCTTTGGCCACTGCCGCTAAAGCTCCTCTGATTTATGAAAACTTTTAGGATAATGATCACTAGATACCTACGTATGCAAAGTATGCAAAATTTCAAAACTATTGGATTTTTTGAAGGTGAAGCCCTGTTTGATTTTGGTTGACTGCAGACTATAAAATACTTCCAAAAGTTTCTTTTCATTTATTATTTATTTTTCACAATCCTGAGACCCACCAATAACACCCTTTACCCTTAATCAGTTATTAATTACTTCAAACTTTTGTATTGCGGATACAATGTCCTCTGCTAACAATTTCGGTTCTTCGAATCCTGAAAAATGACCCCCTTGTGGTAAATCCGTACTTTGTACTAATTTCAAAAAAGTATCCTTTAAAATGGTGTCAGGTTGATAAATCACTTCGTGTGGAAACCTGGCACAAGCTGCTGGAACTTCTATCGGAAACCTTAAATTTACACATCTCGAATTATTTGTACCTAACCACAAGTAACAACCTTACTCGTCCATTTTCAAATTAGCGTTTGCTAAATTAAGATTATCGGCGTAGTAACGCATGGACGTAGTAATCGATCCTGTTAGCCAATAAATCATTATGTTATCCAATAGATCGGTGTACGAATACTTAAGTTTAAGTCCACCGTCTTCTCTTTCGAGATGTTTTATATTAGTCAAACCTATGAAACGATCTAAAATGTACGCGGCTAAACCTACTGGCGAATCATGAAGGGCGACACCTAATAAAATCAATCCTTGTACCTTGTACCCACCATTTTCTTTTGTTTAAAAATCTCACCTATCGTATCCGGTTTTGTTGCTTGAAAGTGCATGTAACTTAATTCTTTTATAAAAAACACTAATTTCGCTCGTAGAGGATATACTTTACTAGCGTGTTCTTCTTCTACGACAAGCCCATGCCAAAAACTGCCTAAGAGTAACTTGAAAATGGAAAATGGTTTGGCGACATAGCACATAGTGCAATGTATTCCTAATACGTTTTTTGGATACAAAACCGCCATTCTAATCGCGATGGTAGAACCCCAATCTAATCCTCCGATATAATACTTTTTAATGCCCAGTCTTTCCATTAAATTATTAAAAAGCACAGACGTTTCAACAACACCAAGACCCGGCTTGGAAGCACCGTCGGAAAACCCAAATCCAGGTAAAGACGGAATTATGAGATCAAAATTTATGCCTTCGTTGGTTTGTGCATCACTTAGGAACTTTGCTACGCCGTAAAGTTCACGAATCGAGCCAGGCCACCCGTGTAACAAGAGCAAAGGAATTGCCTTAATTTTAGTAGTTTTCGATGGTTGGATTCGCACAAAATGTATTTTTAATCCTTGAATTTTAGTTGTGTAATGTGAGTATTGGTTAAAAAATTCTTCTCTTTCGCGCCAATTATATTTTGTTTTCCAAAAGTCTATAACTTCTTCAACTAGTTTGGTGTTTATTCCGTATTGTTGTTGTATGCCCTCCAATGGGGCTACGAAAGGACGAGCGTTATTTAACCGATTTTTTAAATCTTCCAAAGTCTAAATTAAAACTTGATCTAATAAAATGTAAAAATAAATACCTATATCTTACCGCATTAGGTATAGAAATTGTGAAAGGCACAATTTCGTCACTTTCTAACTGTTCCGATCCTGGACCCCACCAAGTATTTGTTAATTTTGGTAAGGGAGGTAGTTGGCAAAAAATGATATTTAAAACAACCCCTACGACTATAAATAAAGTTGCTATAAGCAACAACTTAACTTTACCACAAGCCATTCTGATGGAGAAGTTATCGTAGAACTAAGCTATTTTTATTGTGAGAACTGAAGTATTATAATTTTTGTATCAACAATCAACATTACAAATTAGAAAACGTAGATTGGTGATATCATAACTAAATTAAAATCAAATACACTGGGATGTTGGACCCTAATAACGGACAAGGTGAATGAATAAAATGAATATACTTATAAAAATTTTAAGGTTTTCACGGTCGCCGTCATTAGAGGTAGAGGTTCTAGGGAGGGTAATCGTGCGCGGTAGTTGTTGTAGTACGCGTAATTCGTTATTATTTATTATAAAGTCAAAGTCCGGAAACTTATCTCTCATATTCTCATTCGCTACGTTTACCGTGTGCCCACGAGCCCATGAAACCTAATCTCGCACACAATTGCCTACACAGTAGTACAAAAAATGGGTTCACAAAGGACACATCAAATATTGCAGGAATATGCATACGGTAAAAGGGACGGGCGAATGATAACTCATCCTTCCTAAAAAACTAGTCCTAAAAATTCGAAAAAATAGAAATAGGAAACAATAGAGCCCCGAAGTTTCCCAAAGTTTCAATAATTATAGTAGAGGCGATAAGCATCAGTAACTCTTGAAAACAGACTGAAACATAATAATAATTATAATACCCAAAGGTCAGCTTGGGTGTGATTTATATCCTCTATAATAATCCACCCACTTGATGGATTCGCATTTGGGGTCGTATACGGTATCTTGAGCGTTTGTTAGCTAGAATAACTCCGTTTAGGTACTCTTTACTTTTTTTATAGTTAGTAGCGCTGTAGCGCACACGTATAAATTTGTAGTGAAATTGATTGGGTATAAATTTTTGATCGAAATGGAGCAATACGTTACACTAAAAGTAAACTTAGAAAGTCGTTAAAAACGCGCTCGTTTTAAAACTCACAAAATTGATATTTTTACTTGTTAAACAGAAAACTTTCAAGGAAATTTCCAAAGCTTTTAAATTATTAACTCCCAAACAATAAAAATTTAATCAAGAAAAATATGTGAACACGCTTTTCACAATTTCTATAATATAAAATTGAACCATTGAACGTATGCATGTTGTGGGGTGTGGGGTGATTGACATTTTTCTCCTTAAACACGTTTTTCACACTACTAAGTGATTAATTTAGGGTTGATTAACTACACACATTTAAATGCATGGTTTTTGTATTCCCAAAGTTTACCAAGTTATAAGGCGTTGAAAATTTACTGTTTTTTGACAAAACCACGTTAGCCCTGTTGCATTGGTAAAAACACTAAATTTTTAAGGTCTTATAACTCTTTAACCTTTAAGAATACAAAAAACATTTATAAGTTCAATGTTTTAGCAAATTTTATCAGCTTTAATTTTGTATATAATCTCGTTTCAGCTTCAACCCAGTTTTAGAGATACGCAAAACCGAAAAAGTGACATCTTCGGCTCCTCTGATTAATCAGAACTTATCACTAGACACTAGACACCTACAAATGAGTATTATGCAAAATTTCAAAATTATTGGATTTTTTGAAGGTGAAGCCTTGTTTGAATTTGATTGACTGCAGACTATAAAATACTTCCAAAAGTTTCTTTTCATTTATTATTTATTTTTCACAATCCTGAGACCCACCAATAACACCCTTTACCCTTAATCAGTTATTAATTACTTCAAACTTTTGTATTGCGGATACAATGTCCTCTGCTAACAATTTCGGTTCTTCGAATCCTGAAAAATGACCCCCTTGTGGTAAATCCGTACTTTGTACTAATTTCAAATAAGCATCTTTTAAAATGGTGTCAGGTTGATAAATCACTTCGTGTGGAAACCTGGCACAAGCTGCTGGAACTTCTATCGGAAACCTTAAATTTACACATCTCGAATTATTTGTACCTAACCACAAGTAACAACCTTACTCGTCCATTTTCAAATTAGCGTTTGCTAAATTAAGATTATCGGCGTAGTAACGCATGGACGTAGTAATCGATCCTGTTAGCCAATAAATCATTATGTTATCCAATAGATCGGTGTACGAATACTTAAGTTTAAGTCCACCGTCTTCTCTTTCGAGATGTTTTATATTAGTCAAACCTATGAAACGATCTAAAATGTACGCGGCTAAACCTACTGGCGAATCATTGAGGGCGACACCTAATAAAATTATTTCTTGTACCTTGTACCCATCAATTTCTTTTGTTTAAAAATCTCACCTATCGTATCCGGTTTTGTTGCTTGAAAGTGCATGTAACCTAATTCTTTTATAAAAAACGCTAATTTCGCTTGTAGAGGATATATTTTACTAGCGTGTTCTTCTTTTACGACAAGCCCATGCCAAAAACTGCCTAAGAGTAACTTGAAAATGGAAAATGGTTTGGCGACATAGCACATAGTGCAATGTATTCCTAATACGTTTTCTGGATACAAAACTGCCATTCTCATCGCGATGGTAGAACCCCAATCTAATCCTCCTATATAATACTTTTTAATACCCAGTCTTTGCATTAAATTATTAAAAATCACAGACGTTTCGACAACACCAAGACCCGGCTTGGAAGCACCGTCGGAAAACCCAAATCCAGGTAAAGACGGAATTATGAGATCAAAGTTTATGCCCTCGTTGGTTTGTGCATCACTTAGGAACTCTGCTACGCCGTAAAGTTCACGAATCGAGCCCGGCCAACCGTGCAACAAGAGCAAAGGAATTGCCTTAATTTTAGTAGTTTTCGATGGTTGGATTCGCACAAAATGTATTTTTAATCCTTGAATTTTAGTTGTGTAATGTGAGTATTGGTTAAAAAATTCTTCTCTTTCGCGCCAACTATATTTTGTTTTCCAAAAGTCTATAACTTCTTCGACTAGTTTGGTGTTTATTCCGTATTGTTGTTGTATGCCCTCCAATGGGGCTACGAGTGGACGAGTGTTCTTTAACCGGTTTCTTAAATCTTCCAAAGTCTAAATTAAAACTTGATCTAATAAAATGTAAAAAATAAATACCTAATTCTTACCGCATTAGATATAGAAATTTTGAATGGCACAATTTCGTCACTTTCTAACTGTTCCGATCCTGGACCCCACCAAGTATTTGTTAATTTTGGTAAGGGAGGTAGTTGGCAAAAAATGAAATTTAAAACAACTCCTACGACTATAAATAAAGTTGCTATAAGCAACAATTTAACTTTACCACAAGCCATTTTAAAATGTAGAAGTCAGAAGTTACCGTAGAACTCAACTGAGAGAACTGAAGTATTAGAATTTTTGTATCAACGTTAGTTGACACTAACTTGTCGCCTATGTTAGGCGCGTGCACTTTAAACTTTACTGACGCGTTTAATAAGCACGTGGTCTACTAACTTACTATCGTTGATCGTATAATCGTATACGCGGATACCGTTTTATTATCTGTATCAACAGGGCCACGTCAAAGCGGTGTGCGAAGTGTGCGTGGCACAAGATCGGCCAAATGTAGGGGCGCAATTTGTTCGCACTTCGAAGAGTCGCACTTCGCACAACTAATCCCACGTGACATTAGTACATCAATAACGAAAAAATAATAATAACGAAACATTGTCGCATGTTAGTAGGTACAGTACATTTTTAATTTAAAACTAACAAAACAATGTTGTTACTATTAGTCGCCACAAAGAATCGATAAGAAGTTAAATATTCATTGATAGATTGATAGATAATAAAATAACAAGACATGTTTATTTTGCGTAAGAGCGTAAGCAGATTTGTAATTTGGCGATACCCTAGAGTGAGAAGGCCCTCGCTCGTTTTGAAAAGTAAGCAACTTTAAGAACAACGACGACTGTTATCAAATAGTTACATTAAAATCTACATAGTTAAGCGAATTTATTCCCAATTTCAGAAGGCCCCTGTCCGTATAATAGAAATTTAAAAATGTATGAGCGTTTTACTGGAGCGGTTGGTTCAGGTTCATATGCTAATTATTCTTCAAAACTCAGTCTTAAAGTGAAGATAAATATATATAGAGTACGATATGTATATCTCAGAATTTTCATTTCTTATTTAAAAATGGGGCAATAGTAGTTAACTAAAAGCGAACAAATATCCTGACTTTCAGTAAGCCGTATCTCTATTAAATATCAACATTTCAGCAACAAAATTAAGCTTATAGTGTAGCTCAATCTTTCTACTTTATTTTTTATCTACATAATTTTTTTGTAACTTCAATAGGTTTTGTTGCTCAAGCGCTCCAGTATAGCACTATTTGCAAGATTTCTTACATGGGCGAAATCGCCACCTTAAATTCAAAAACAGTTTTCAAATCCACCACATGTTCCAAGAAAGGCTAAGCAGCAAATTCTATATCGTTTCTGATGACCATAATAATTAAGGTTTAGGTAGACGGACAAGTTCAAAATTGACTTTCTTTGACTGATAGAATAAATTCAGCGCGGGTAATCTAAACTCTAAACAACAGAAATGCAAAAAAAAATTTTTTTTTCAAATTTGAAAAAAACCTACGCAAACTATTACAATAAAAATTTAAACACGGTTAGGCGGATGGTCTACAATCGTATAGAATGTAGACCAATCGATTTTGGCCTGTGATAAACAATGCAATTACCATTGTAGGTAATGCCATTCAGTAATAAGTGATCTTAGATCTTATTACTCAATGGGTAATGCCTAGATGCCCAGTATGCCAATTAACTAGGGACAAGTGTTTTTAGCAGCTATTTACTAGATAAACAGAATTTAAAATTTACGAAAGTTATCAAATCATTGTGTACATAGCCTATAGTCTACGTTCAGGGTTAAGTATTAGAATTTTTGTATCAACAATCAACATTTACAAATTAGAAAACGTAGATTGGTGCCATTGGTGATAATTAAAATCAAATACACTGAGATGTTGGACCCTAATAACTAATAACGTACAAGGTGAATGAATAAAATTTAATATATTCATTATTACAAAGGTCAAAGTCCGGAAACTTATCTCCCATACAGGTCTGCTACTGTGCAGAGATAACAGAGCTCACCAGAGATTACAGGGGATGACTAGAAATTCAAAAACGAATCAAAAATTTTTAATTTTTAATTTAACTTAGGCGAAATTACAAAACAAGGAAAATCTTAGTGACTACCGAATTACCCAGAGATAGCGTATAAAAGGTGCTGATTTTGACAGTTCGGAGCCAGAATCTCAGGATTCATAACTACTTCGAACCATCCCCAAATCCACATCGTTACAAGGGAATTATACAAAAACTAATGAACGGAAATATTTCAAAATGTACCAGATTAAAGCTAAAGGACCACTAAACATCTTGTTCAAAAAATTTAAGATCTTTGTAAGATCCACTTTTGAGTTATTCGCCGTCTAAATTAATACTAGTAAAATCTAAAATCCGCGGTATTCTGGGATAAAACTTATAAATTATAAACATAATATTTGTATATTTTATACCAAAGAAAACAACTGCGAATGCAAGCGCACCATAATATAAAACGCGTATGGGCAGAAATCGCCCACCTTATGCCGTAAGCGCTATGGTAACAAAAATGCTTAGCACCTTGTTAGGCGTAATTTTTGATAAGTACAAAACAACATGTCTTCAAAAAGAAGGCACATCTAATAGAATTTAATTCAAATTCAAATCGTAATAACAAGAAAAATAGTTTTACATAATATTAGTATGGGTATAAATAAACGTATAAAATACTCATCACCATATATTAGTATATGCCTCGTAGGGTTAAAGCACAAATCTAAAATTCGCAGAAGAGAAGATCAATAAAAAAATGATTGAACTTAATTATTTAGATGTGTCTACCAGGTATTCCATTAATTAAGTATTGTACCTCGACATATTATGAAGAGCCAAAAGACACACGGTTTGGAAACATTCTATACATATTTTAGGTTAACACAAACATTGTAAAAAACTAAAGTAAGTAATTAAAATTTTACCTTTGTAACAAATTTTCCCTTAGTTACATCTCTAATTACGGAATAAGAGAATCCACAGCACTAGTCAAAACGGCAGGTTTTGGTTAAAAACAAAGTTTTTTTACTTATAAACACCGAACACATACTACTAAATACTACTACGATAACTTTAGAATTGATACTAAACTGCGTTTTGTTTTTGTATAATATAAAGTACCATACCATAAGTTTGTCCGATAACGAATTACTGCAGGTGTGCAGGTGTTGTTATTCCTATTCAAGTTTTAACAAGTTTCGAATTTTTAGTAGAATTAGAAGAAAATAATATTAATAGTTTTGTTACCTAATTTATAATGAAATACGAAATTTATTGGAAAATAAATAATTTACGGTAATAGTATGTACAGAGGCGCGTTTATAGTTTTTGAGGCTCTAGGCGCTGCCAAATTTTGGGGCCCCTTGTGTGAAGAGACAAACGGCTTAAAATGAAGTTTAGGAATTTTAGTAGCGATTGATAGTTGCTCCAAATAAATGTGTTTCACAAAAACAAAAAGTAGGAAAATTATTTCAGATAAACTAAAAATATTGTGGGAGAATTCCGGGCCCCTTTTAACAAAGGATAAATGGAGCCTGAGCTCCATTCCTCCATCCACCTTATTATGTATCAATTTTAATTTATATTTTACATCTAAATGACAAACCCACGTGCAAAACCTCTCTTATGCATTTTCCAATAATTAAAACAATTAAATGGGTATAGAAAGAAATTTTAATTGGACATAATTCTTATAAAATGAGCTGTTTTGGGGGCGCTCAAAAACACGGGACAAACAAAATACAAAGACAACTCTTCTTAAAAAACGCAGGGAAAATCTTCTTATCTTCACGTAGGAAAAAAAACACAGAAGCAGCGGAAGCTTAGGCCCTACTGCGGCTCAAAAAGAACCACAGCAAAACGGCAACCACTAAAAGGGACTTTGGAAAAAGAATATTGAGACGATATGCGAATATAATATTAATAAAGCAGGGAAGGGTGTGGTAATGTAGTATTCCACGGCGGGTCCATGAACCACCACGGAAGCTGTGTGTAGGGGATTGTCACTTGTCACTGATGTGCAGCCTTTTTGAAATCAGAGAAACCTGGTCTGCATCTATGACCTGCTACACTACGTTAGGCCCGTCGTCCATTTATACGACATGTCGTATCATTTTTAAACCTGTGTTTATTAATTGAGATTCGTACACTTGACAGACAAATTATTTCTTGATTTCTTGGTTAAAAAATGATACGACATGTCGTATAAATGGACGACGGGCCTTATGCTTGCACGGGGACCAAAACTTGAAGACCGACGACTGGGCTAGGAGACTCAACGTGAACATCGAAGACTTGACCCAAATCGGGCTCGCGGATATTTATTAACTTTCTTTCTTTATTTATTAACGCCTACGGCTCATGATGTCATAATTATAATGCCCATTTTCAAAAATTTGCCAATAGAAAAATTCTATTTGAATGTCATTAGTTTTTTTGAGAACGTGTTTAACCGTCTCTGTTCAGTGAACTGAACATTAATGAACATTGAAAATTAATAATTAATGCAAAATTGAGTTAAATTCTCAAATAAATAAAGGTTTAAAATAAAAGCTTGAATTAATTTATTGTAGAATTAATAGTAACAGTGATAAAAGTTATTTTGAAACGAAATCATTGAATGCAACCAACGTGGTCTTCATTCAACCAATAGGAATAGGGTATCGCCCACTATTTATCCATAAAGCGTTATCGTTCGTTTTCGGTATCGAATATTAACGGTTTCTACATTTAAATTTAATTCGTTGCCCACCTTCAAACCTATCAAATCAAATATAAAACTTCAATTTTAAAGTGTTTAGTGTTGGTGTACGTTAACTATTTTAACTGTCCAGTTTATTACATTTGATGTTAATCAGTTTATTATTTTAAGAAAAAAATTTCAGAATCATAAAGGTAACACTGAATTTCTTTTTAAAATTACCATTGTAACAGTGTTATATTTATTGTAGAATGGAAAATAAAAAGCCATTTGCATCTCGCTTACCAACTGTCACACCTTCCACAAAAATTGTACAGCCTGTTATACCAGCACATAAACTTCCGGCAAGAAGATTACTGTCTAGGCGTTCGAAATCATTTTCAGATTTAAGATCAGTGTCATCGACATCTACCTCTAATCATCCAATAAGAAGGCCATTATCGAGATTTAATGTTAACAATCCACTGCCAACTGTTCCAGCGAATAAAGTTCTCAAAACTAATTTCACCAATGGCAGTACGTCAAAAGGTGCAGTGAAGAGAACTGCTCCTGCATCAGTTGACGAACCTACGAAGCCAAAAATTCTCAAACCATCAAAACCAGCTCCTTATGATTATAAAGCGCGATATAATATTTTAAACGAAAAACATACAGACGTAGTAAAATTGTACAAAGAACTCAAAGTTAAATATGCCGATGTTGAGCAACAATTACAAACTCACAGTAAGTTAGAAACAGATTACAACGACTTACTACAATCAAATGCCAAAACAAAAAACGAAATTTGTACATTAAAGAAAGAAAACAAAGTGCTTATTGCAAAATGTACAAAGTTAGATAAGCTGGAAATTGATTTTAGTAATGTAAGCAACAATTATGCGAGTGTAAATGAAAAGTTAGCTAACTTACAAGAAGAGTTCAAACTTACGAAGAGTAAATTGAACGAAACAGAAAATTTTGTTACGGAGTTAAAATCGGACATACAAACACTTGAAGTACAACGCCG
Source organism: Malthinus flaveolus (assembly GCA_950108345.1). NCBI lineage: Eukaryota > Metazoa > Arthropoda > Insecta > Coleoptera > Cantharidae > Malthinus > Malthinus flaveolus. The sequence continues at coordinate 24,108,874 of OX467288.1, read as the reverse complement.
TTTTATGCACAACAAAATTCAAGATTTAAAAGGAAACATTAGAGTATTTTGTCGGATTCGCCCAACACTGGAAATGGAGCCGGGTAACTTGTTGTGTTGTATTAATTGCCTGGATGAAGAATCGTTTGAAATTCTAAAAGTAAATCCCAGTAACAGTTTGAACAATTGTAAAGTACAATTCAGTTTTGATAAAGTATTTCCTCCTACCGCCTCACAGTCTAACGTTTTCGAAGAGTTATCATATCTCGTACAGAGCGCGTTAGATGGTTATCACGTTTGTGTTTTCGCGTATGGACAAACTGGTTCTGGGAAAACATATACGATGCAAGGTGGAAATGATACGACCTCTCAAGGAATGATTCCTAGAACTATCAATTTAATTTTCGATTTAAAAACAAAGGCGGAAAAGGTTGGTTGGGATTATACGGTGGAAGTAAGTTTTTTGGAAATTTACAACGAAACTATTAAAGATTTGATCAATCCTACCAATAATGCTTCCCACGAGATAAGGTTCAATCAAGGTCAGGGTACAACAGTTACGAATTTAACTGTAAAAGAAGTTGGTAGTGCCAACCAGTTACTTCATTTGATGGCTCTAGCTAATAGAAACCGAGCTACAGCAGCGACAAACTTCAATCAACACAGTTCGAGATCGCACTCTGTCACCAAAATAGCGATAAAAGGAAAACACGAAGAAATGAAATTGTGTTACTTTGGTTCTGTAAATTTAGTCGATTTGGCAGGTTCTGAAAATGCCAAACATTCGGAACGTATGACCGAAACAAAAAGTATAAACAAGAGCTTATCGACGTTGGGCACTGTTATGACTGCTCTGCATAACAGAGAATCACACGTGCCTTATAGAAATTCAAAACTTACTTACTTGTTACAGAGCTGCCTTGGAGGTAACTCGAAAACTTTAATGTTTGTAAACATTGCCCCACTTGATGAATGTTATTCCGAGAGTTTGAACTCATTAAGATTCGCCTCGACAGTTAAGGAAGTTAAATTAGGCTCTAAGAGAAATGTTGGTAAAAGTGGTAGTACACCTCGTGTATAAGGATTCTATTGCATGTGTATTTTATATGTTTTTATTTAATTTGAATTGTAGTTTTACCAAATATAACTCCGTATTTTACAGTTTAATTATTTTTTTTAATTGTAAGTTTCCAATATGGTAATAACAAATCTCATGAGCTGTGTCCTTGGAAAAGTTTAAACTTAAATTAGTTCCATAAAAAATTAAAGCAAGTGATTGAAGTAAGAGAACCTCCTGGCACAAGTTTAACTTTTCTTACACAATTTTTTAATCATTAACGTCTGAGTCTCACTGAGTAGCTTCTCCCATATATTAAGATGTTCCGTGGATTGAAGTATACGGTTCATGTTCATGGGCTTTTCTATTACCAACGATAACCTAAAGAACTAATTTGTTCAGAAACTTGGACCTTTTATTGCGTAACATCTTGTACATCGCGCGCATGGCGTTGTTGACATTATTTAATTATTTTTGAACTACTATTATTGTTGTCAAGAATGACGTCTCGGTTGTTTTAATTATGTTATTAAATTTTACCAGTTTTACTTTATTATAAAATGGATGAATATCAACATTCAGACGATGAATTTGAATTAATGTATGCCAATTTTAACGACGAATGCTATTTGATACGAGAAATGCACAGTGAGTACAAGTAAAAAAAATTTACACAAATAAAACCTAAGTTTTAGATGATTTAGAAGATTCGTTAAGTTTCGACCCAGATCCTTTATTTGAAGATGATTATCCTAATTCTGATGAAGAATTTGAAGTTAGATATGATAACGAGCTTGAAGTATTGCAAGGAACTGAAGGTAAACTAATATTGCATTAAAATTCCCTCTTTAAATACAAATTTCAGGTAGTCGATACAGTAACGATTGCTTGTTGGACGAACTGTTCAATAAAGTAAGTTTGGCTAACCAATTAACCCAACTAAGCGATAATGTAGAAGTGAAAGACAATTTAGATCACAATTCAAATCTGAGTGAGGCGCTTGGAGAGCATGAAGATTCTCGATCAAATACAAAAGAATTAAACTCTTGCGAGCAGGAAGATAGTAAGATTAATGGTGTGGAAAACGGATTACTTATATAATAGGTTTTGTTATGCAGAAAGTACCACGCTTTATCGAGTAGAGATTCAACAACCAAATAATGCTGTAATTGAAGAGCATAATAAACGAAGTGTTACGGTGAAAAGGCCACTTGAAGATATGGATGGATATCCTAATGCAAAGAGGACTTTTAATTAAATTTTATTGTGTGCAGAATTACTTTGTAACAATGTGCTAGAATTTTTGTAGAACAAGTGCTTTTAGAAAAGCATATTTTTGTGATATTTAATTAAATAGTATGATTATATTATAATAACTTAACATACATTTAATATTTTCATTAAAACACTTTAGTTTTTTAAATTTTTACTTCACTGTATTGCAGCCTTTAGTTGGCTGTCAAATGCAACAAGTTGACGTTTGACAACTTAAATATAACCTTAGTTTTTTGATTTTCTTTTAAGCGGCAAAATAATTTTATTTACTTGTTAATAAATTATATTATTAAAGTAAGTTTAAAATCGAAATGGACGAGTATCCTAATTCTGATGAAGAGTTTGAGTTAATGTACGGAGATGAACTAGAATTACTTAGAGAACAAGAAAGTATGTATATCTCGACTTTGTTTCGGCTCTAGTCAAAATATTTAAACTTTAGGCGACCTTCAAGAAGCCCAGCCAACTAAACAGGCACGTACTGAAGCACCGACTCAAATTGTCACTGAGCAAAGCTCACAATCTGTTAATGCCGATGTAGAATGTGAAGTCGTAGAATCATTATCATTACCAGCTTCAGGAAGTAAAAAGCGAACAATTGAGGAACTTTTTGGCGAAATCGACGATATTTTAAGTGAAGAAATTGTAGACGGAAAAGTAAAAAAACGAAAATGTAATGACAACGAAAGTGATCTAGCTTTAATCGAGCATATTATAGAGTTAAGAAAATTAGCTAAGAGTAATAGAAATCCCATTAGTTTATTAAGGGATCACAAAACTACAAATAGGCAGCTAGACAGAAATAACTTATCGTACCAAGTTCCAAGGCACTCATTTGTTGTAGTTACAAAAAATGATGGGAAACGTCTTTACATTAGGTGTCATTCTGAGAAGTACGAAAGTGAAGAAAGAATGAGGCTTGCTTCCAAAGGTAGTTTTGTTGGCGTCATGGGTGAAGCTTTTAAAGAAATTTGGGCAGAAGCAAACAAGTTGGTTAGTTTTTCAACATGTTAGAATATCGGCTCTTAATTTTTTTTTGTAGATAAACACTGATCTCAATGAGAAGGTTAATGCGAAATCACGGGATGTTACTAACGTATCAATCCTAAAAGAAGCCACAGAAAAGAACACAGACCTTTGGGTCGATTTGTACAAGCCTAAAAAGTATCTAGAATTGTTAAGCGATGAAAGTACAAATAGGACGTTATTACGTTGGCTGAAGCTTTGGGATAAAATTGTATTTAACAGAAGGCCTAAACCTAAAGTGATTAAAGTGGTGGAACAAAATTTTAACAAGTTTAAAAAAGAGTTGAATGTGAATTTAGATGAAAATGGTTGTCCAGAGCAAAAAGTAGTATTATTGTGTGGACCTCCAGGGTTAGGAAAAACTACTTTGGCTCACATGGTAGCTAAACATGCAGGTTATAATGTTGTTGAAGTTAATGCATCCGATGATCGCAGCATAGAAAAATTTAAAACCGTCTTGGAGAGTGCCACTCAAATGCGTTCTGTAGTCGATAGAGAAAATCGACCCAACTGCCTTGTTTTTGATGAAATTGACGGTGCGCCTTCGTCTTCAATAGACTTTTTAATTAAATTCATCAATGGAGTTGTCATAAAAAAGAAAAAAGGCAAACAAAAACCAAATATTTTGAAAAGGCCCATAATTTGTATTTGCAATGATATTTATGTGCCGTCTTTAAAACCATTACGTCAAATTGCGTTTGTTCTTAACTTTCCACCAACGGCAAGTGCACGTTTGGCAGATAGGCTGAACGAAATTGCGAGACACCAAAAGATTAAGACCGATCTTGGGGCGCTTCTAGCTCTTTGCGAAAAGTCAGGGAATGATATTCGTTCGTGCCTTTCAGTTTTACATTTTTTCAAATCCTTAAATAAATCTATAACTCTATCGCAAGTTTACAAAGCTAGTGTTGGACAAAAGGATATGCAGAAAGGCTTATTTGCAGTTTGGCAGGATATTTTTCAAATTCAACCTGTTAAGATTAATTTAAACGGAGAAGAAAAAGATAAAATTCAAGACACTCCTTTGAAGAGGAGGATGAAAAAAATTTTGGAGGTTGTAAATGCTTTTGGAGATTACGATCGACTTGCTCAAGGTGTTTTTGAGAATTATATTTGTACGCAAATTAAAGATAGATCTTTAACAAGCACATGCGAAGCTTTAGATTGGTTTTGTTTTAATGACGCTCTAAATAGAAAAATTTACTCGCAACAAAACTACACTTTACTGTCCTATTTACCGTACGCTTTTGTAATTTGGCATTATGTCTTTGCAAGTTCTTCTTGGAGGAAAATTATCTATCCCAACTCTAATTATGAGGTATTATTGCAAAAACTTAATTAATTTTAAGGTGTTAAAATGACTTTTTGTAGGCAAAACTTAAATCCACACGAAACGCTGCACTTTTGACCGAAGTCATGAGAGGCATGCAACCATCAGTTCGAGCTTTTAGCTGTTCTAGTGCACTGCTATTGGATGTTGTTCCACTTTTACCAAACATTATAATTCCTACTTTACGACCTGTAAATTTACACTTGTATAGTGAAGAAGAGAAACATCAATTAATGCATGCTGTAGCTGTTATGATCGATTATAATTTAAATTACATACAGGAACGAACTCCCGAAGGAACTTACTCTTTTAATATCGGTGAGTTATACCCAAGCAACACGCTCGCAATGGGAAATCTTAAATTTCTTTGAAAACTAAGAGAAGTTGTTTACACACAATTCACAGCACAAATTATTTTTGTAATGACTCGAATTAAATTTGTGCAGATCCAAATATTAATGATATCATTCAGTTTTCAAATTCGAAGCCTAAGCATGTATTATCTTACCCAAACAAGCAGTTGATTGCACGAGAAATTGAAGTCGAAAAAATGAGACGAATCGAAGCTCAAAAACATAGTACTTGTTCGAACAAACAAGGTGAAGGGGCAAGTAGCAAAAAGAAAGACTTGCCAAATCATTTACAAAAATTAAACGTCAAAAATATTCAACCAAAAAGTAAATCGGTAAGTGAGTTGTTTGTTTCTAAAAGGAAAGATTATAGCTTTGGTTTTTAGTTGGTAACAAAAGATTTCTTTGGACGGGTTGTAACGAAACCGAATGCTGCCAGTAAGTGCTTTAATATGGGTTATTTCAAGAGCAATGCAAAATGCTTAAAGGGAAGGTTCTGCAAACAGGAATTGAACTTTTTTTGAAGAATATTATACGAGATCAGTTTAGAGGCATAAGCAATTCTCGTGGGCTGCACGTGACCAAGTCGCAAAAGACTAAAATTGGTTAAAATGTGGATTACTACTCGTTTTACAAATATCGTCATTCGTATACCGACGTTGTTGTTGTGCGGATATCCACGTGTTTTTGAGTTTCTTTTTGTTCAACAATATTCAAAAAATCAGTTCAAAACTATTTTAATATATTTTGGCGCCTTTAATAAAGTAGTCCATGTTTTTCAAATGTACTTTTAACAAAATTTCTTAGTTATGGCTTGTCCTCCGTGCAGGATTCTTAAACGTCATAGCCCATGAGATTTGCTTAGACCTCTAACAGCAATTGCCATTTTAAAGCAGAACAATTTAGATTACAGCTTCAAACGTTTACTTTACTTATGAGGAAATTCAGAATATTCTGTAGAATCTTCCCTTTCAGTATTTTACATTACTCCTAAGACACCCAATATGTATTGTTCCTTAGCTAATGCATTGTCTTGTAGGTCTAATCGATGATAACTCGAGGCACGATATTTGGTATCAATACAAAGAAGGTTACAGCAATGCTGTTCGTAAAAGAATCAAAATTGCCGATTTAAAATAATTTTAAAATTTGTATTTTTAATTAGAAATATATGTATTTTTGTTATAATTAATTTTGGAAGGTTTGATTCTAATTTTTAAAACAAATGAACTTTATTAAAATGGAAGGGAAGCGTTTTTACGTATTGAAAGCACAAACCAACTCAAACAGTGCATTCAATTTTTAAAATTCTATCAAATTAAAACAACTTTTATATGTACGTAGGCCAAACTCCAGATTCTTGTAGTTGTAAACACTCCTTATCACTAAGTAGTGTGGTTATTACACCTTCGTAGATGTTAAAATAAGATAACAATATCACCATCGCAAATTGGTTTGGTACAATTTCTTTTACATCGATACGGTTGGGAATTCGTACCATAAATTTTTTTCCATCTAAAGTTTCTACACGACAGGTGCTTTCGTTAGGTGGGTGGGTAAATTTAACTATAACCCGTTTACAGTCTGGAGGTTCTATGATGGACATTTTTAAAACCTACAAAATGTGTCTTAATAAATTAATTTTAATTTTACCTACAGCTTACCGAAAAGTGTAAATTAAAACTTAAAGCTGTTTCGTACAAAACAAATATTTAAAGAATAGGAAACTGTTAATCAAATTTACAAGGTTTCTGATACACAAGATATCTCATTTGGTGTAACTATCAATTTGTGTAAATTAGTGCGCTGTTCAAGACTTAATTTGTTGTAAGTTCTTAATATTTTAACTTCTTTTTCTATTTAATTATTTTGTAGGAATTATAAAACGAAATGGACGATTTTTTAATAAGTAACCGTTTCTTGGTTTACATAGTAAAAATTTTACCCAATTTACGGTGCGTAGTAGTGGGCTCTGGTGGACATTTTCATCCAGCTCTCATACCGGCAAACCTTGTTTTGAGCTCCGATTTACCACTACAAGGGACGTTCGCTTACGCCGATTTTTATCGTATCATCGATAATATTACCGGACATCTGGTTACACTAGTTAGTGATGCCGAAGTAGCTTATTTAAGGCTACATAATTTATTTCCAAGACCTTTAGAACAGTATGTACAGAATGTTCAAGACGACAAAAGCACGAAGGATAAAAGTTAAAAAATTTTTGACCCTCTACATTATGTAATGTAATTTTTAATTGTTCTTTTAAAATAGTGAAGACTTGTTAAACACACTGTTAGTGATTATGTAAAAAATTGTATACTAAATATTATTTTTAAATAAAGTTTGATTAGGTACCTATACTAGATATAATTTGTTTAAAGATAATAAATCATTTCAAACCACAACTTCATGGTGCAAACGTTGATATTTCGAGTGCCATTAAATTGAAAACTATGAAAAGAAAATGTACAAACTGCGGAGGTCTTACGTATAGACCAGTAGGACGAGATCCGCCATATCCAGTACCAGAGCCCGATGAATTACACGATGGTCCGTTCAATTTTTACGACTTTAGTGATGCAAGTCTCAATAGAATTTACGAAGATCCATACAATATTAGTACTCCAAAACCGTTTAATGGTCACCAAATTGTTAAAATTTTAGAATTGTTACCTGAAATGAAAGTGCTTGTTGAAACTATTGGAGGTCGCGGTCTTACGTTAGAAATACCGCCTCAATTAATAGCACGGGCACACCACCAAGAAGTAGCGATTTTGCCGAATAATTACGCGATTGTCAAAATTGATAATGAAGAGGATATATGCGAATTAATTTCTGTCGTTCATCCCAACGATAGATTGGAATATATCGGAAAAGGATCGTGGCCTAAGAAACTTCCAAATAATTATTTCTTTTAAAATGTTTGTATTTAGTGTTTTTTATGTTTTTTAAATTATCCTAAATTATCAATAAATTAATTCGGCAATTTTTATTTAGTACCTAGTAGTTTTGGTCGTTGAAAATCAGTCGGGTGTGCCACGAGCAACCTATAGTAGTTGAGAAGCGTACTAGAATGAGGTAATTCTTATTCCAGAGCATGCCAAATCAATCAAAGAATGAGATAGTTTTAATAATTTCAGTTGCTTTAATTGTTAATTGACAAAAAAGTCAAATAGATAAGAAGTAAGAGTGGGCAAGGTTGAAAATTGAAAATGTTTCATTTCTATGCGCTCTTGATACAGAATCTATCAAAACTTATCGTTTTAAAAGGAAACAAAACAAATTTTAATTTGTTACAATTTATTTCTAAGGCAACGAGTTAAACATATTTAAATAAAATCATGTAAGTACCTACCTACCTTTTTAACTTTATTTTTTATTCAAAACTGATTTAAACGCTTTTCAGAAATAGAAATGAGCGATAACGGTTACTACGACAGTGAGATATCTGGAAATGAGAGTCCGTCTACTAGTAGTCTTCCCGATTTGGGTCTATTGAGTGATAGCGATTTTGAATCCGGCGAAAATTACATATGCCATTGCAGTAATTCGCCAAAATGTTGTTTTTGTATATACTTAGATGAGCCGGATCAAGAGGCGATTGTGGTCGAGATTATTGAAGTTATGTCGATATATCAAATAAAAGCTCTAAATTTGTTAAGGGCTATAGATATTTATTGCATTTCGCATTTACAATATTTGAGTATTAAGAATAAAGAAGCGAAATACGCGTTGGTAACGACAGAGCCAGGTAACAAGGGCGTCCTTGCATTAATACATCACAGGGATAGAATCTTCCACATTGGAAATCACACTTGGCCAGTGAATTACGCCTCTACTCCAACTTCGTATTTTTAATTTGATTTACTTTTTTATGTTACGAAAACGTGTCTTTAGTTTGTTTTACTGTCGCTAACCAATGTTTTTTTTATTTTAATAAATACAAAACATTTGAGATCACCAAATCACCATGGATTATTTTGAAAATCAATAAACTTGTCTAAAGACTGATGTACAAATTGTAAGTATCCGTAAATCCAAAAATGTATAAAAGTAACGAGTAATGAAAGTATTAGTAAAATGTGGTGGTTTTTCTTTTTTCCGACGTCTCGACCAAGTGCAAACCACGCGGTCCAAAGCTCTTTTAAGCGTTTATTGTAACTGAAACTGTTTATTATTATTCAGTTAAAGGCTCACACAGACTCTCAAGACGGAATTCAATGTAATCCACTAACAGGACCGTCTTCTCCATACTCATCGCAAATTTTAGGCGAAGCTTCTATTAAAGCCAAGCAATTGACAGTACGCAGCAGTTAGAAAACGATGGACGTATGTGTGAGCCTTTATTAGGCCCAAGTCCCAAGACTAGAATTGTTACACAAGTGGAAGAGGTTATTGTTGAATTTCTTAACCTATGGAATTCACACATTAACGACAGTTACGGAAGTCATTTTTGAAGCCTTTTTTGTTTTTTGTAATTCCGACGAAGGTTGAGAAATGCGATATGTATTGACTTTAAAAGACAAAAAACCTTTTAAGTATACAAATAACCATAAATAAGGGATAAATATATCAAAAAGAAATAGTGAGTCACGATACACAATAAATCAAGTAAAGGAAGATGTTAAATCAAAAATTCGCAATATTAATATACTACATAAAGTTCCATCTAACAACAATCATGTCCGTGGCAACTTAGGCCAGTTTTTTGTTTATTAATGATGGTCATTTCAATATGAAAAGAATATGAAAGAAAGCCTCGACCCAATATCGGTTTAATTATGCAATAATACGGGGCAATTACTTTCAGTAGATGGAGATAATGGAGCATATTGTTCATCATTGTCAGTTATTAATGTTCATTATGAAACCAAAGCACTCAGTAATGCAGCTTTTCTTCCAGATATCTAATTTATTAACAATTTAACAAATTTATTATTTTGTTTTTAATTTTTCTCGAAGCGAAGCTCTCGCTAAAAATATCCGCGAGCGAATTTTACGAAAAATCGCCACAATGGCTTTTCTCCTTTGATAAACACATTTATAAAAGACTCGAAATTAAAATAAACCTTACTCTACAGAGAGTCATTTAACGCTAAAGACACTAAAATAAGCAGAAAACTAAGTCAACAGACACTCGGGATTTGATGAACTCCATTTATGCCATTATTTGTTCATATTTATTATCTACGAGCTCGACGCGCTCTGCAAGCAAAATTCTTAACATTTTTTAATCACGACAAACTTTTGTAAGTACGTTAATTACGACTCCAGTATCGGATGATATCTTTTTAAATGTAACGAGTTTGCTGGGCCGTCGAGTGTTGTTTGCATAATTTAAACTCTCATTAGCAAGACAAAAATAAGGAATTTACTGTAGCAACCCCCTTTTTTAGTTTGTTTACACGACAGAAATTGGACGTTTTCGTAGATTTTTGTTAATTAGCCTATAACGTATTATCTACAAATCGGCCGAATTCTATCACCCATTTCTGCTCTTTAATGGAAGCTCCACGAGAAGCTTCACGTAATGTTGTTAAGTAATAAAAATGCGAGTTGTATTCATTTGGTTTTGTTTTAAAAATATAATGTAATCATTATAAATCTAAAGAAAATCTCTATACTTTTTTTTGGGTGAAAGTACGTTTTTTTAATACGTTTTCATTTCTTTAAAAGGTTTTCGCAACAACCAGAGTGTAATTATGCCGCACAATAAGGGGACATTAATAATTTCTTCTTCGTTTTGTTCTCACGCGCTTCTTTCGAATAGAATTTAAAATTATGATGCGCAATATAAATTTCTAAACTGTCAAAAAGTTAACTCTTTCATTCTTATATTTGCTTGAATTGGAAAAGCTTTTAAGACAGCCAACAAATTTGTTGTCGTTGTAATTCATTTTAAATTAGAAAATATGAGACAAAAGTTAAGATTTTTGTGTATAATTTTTCATTTGTTTCGCGGGGTTTTAATTAAGTTTCATTTATTATTGTTCAGTTTAAAGACTCTGGTTTTGTTGTATTTATTCATTTTTGTGCTAACTATACTTGCAATTATAATTTAACAACCCTTTTTGACAACTGATATTTTAAAACTCAAACTCTCTTCTTTTTTCTGTTTTTATTCCACCTCCTTGATTCCAACTGATTCCAACAATTATGTGCTTGGAACAATTTGCTAAAACTGAATTTCTTCTTTTGTTTTCAATTTCCAATTTTTCCGTTTTTTCTCTTTTACAGACCGACGTAAGAATTTTCCAAAAATTCCCAAGTGCTTCATTTTGAAAATTAGAAATAAAGGGTCTTCCATCAATAAGAACGATATGTTTTTTAAATGAAATAAAACAAAAATGGTTCATTTTCTGCATTACACACCCTGTAAATGACCACATCATCAACTTGGTTTACCAGAGTGAAATAGACCAAATTTGCTTGGAGGTAGTACAATGGGCCCGATTAAGTGGCCTAAGTGCATCAGGGAGCTTGCTCCCCCTTCTTAATAATCCAGATCCAGATAGACCAAATTTTCTTGATTAAATCAGGCTTAATTTCATTAATTCAGTGTTTGATATTTAATTTCTATTGATCAATAGTGTCTGTTGAACCTCCCGTTGATTGTTTTTACACCAAAACCAAAGCCATTTAGCCAAAAATGAGATTCGTTCGAAAATATCTTTTAAACAAAATTGGGAGCAATTTTGAGTTGCTGTAGAACCGAATAGTCAAACTCACGATGGCTACGATGGTTTAGTTTTAGGGTCGACACACACTGTTGCAAGTTATAAAGGTATACAAACTATACGCCAAAAGTGTTGTGGTTGAAATGCCTAATTCTTAACAACGGCGAGAAATCCGTAAATTTATAGATCTTTTGAAGCATAACCACTTTACAGAACCAATATTCTCTTAACTTCTTGCATTTGTGGATGCTTTGTTAGTAGTTTAGTATCGTCAAGCGTCAAGAGTACCTACAAAGTTTCTCGAATTTAGTAACGATCCGGCGAAAAGAAAGCATGCACAGTAGGTCGATTATGTGTACCATAATTATCACGCATTGCACGCTGAGTGGTGTGGAATCAGAACCAAACGTTGTTGAAAGCTCTTCTATCGGTGCTAATGAGTCCCTTTTAACATACTTTTAATTTTAGGGAACAAAAAAATTGCAGGGAGGTAAATCCGGCAAATATAATGGGGGTTGTTCAAGCACTGTTGTATGTTAATCGGACAAAAACTGCTTTACAGAAAGCGCACTGTGGGTCTTGATGCGAGATCACAGTTTTCTCGCACTTACAGTCAAGTTTTGCGTTTTTTTAAGTTTCCACTGTCCGCCGCGTTTATTAATTCCGTCCGCTGTCCGCGACGGATTGCAAAATTGACACGGCTGGGCGGACTGTCAGATAAGAACTTGAAAAACGCAAAACTTGACTCTCAGTGTGAGAAAACTCTAGGAAGTCACGCAGAAGCCGCTTGCTGTACTGTGAATGTGCATTGGAAGGGAATTTCTAGAGTCTTCTCGCCTTACAGTCTAGTTTAACGTTTTTTTTAAGTTTTCACTGTCTGCCGCGTTTATTAATTCCGTCCGCTGTCCGCGGCGGACTGCAAAATTGGCACGGCTGGGCGGACTGTTAGATAAGAACTTGAAAAACGCAAAATTTGACTGCAAGTGCGAGAAAACTCTAGGAAGTCATGCAGAAGTCGCTTGCTGTACTGTGAATGTGCATTGGAAGGGAATTTCTAGAGTCTTCTCGCACTTAAAGTCTAGTTTTACGTTTTTTTTTAAGTTTTCACTGTCTGCCGCGTTTATTAATTCCGTCCGCTGTCCGCGGCGGACTGCAAAATTGGCACGGCTGGGCGGACTGTTAGATAAGAACTTGAAAAACGCAAAATTTGACTGCAAGTGCGAGAAAACTCTAGGAAGTCATGCAGAAGTCGCTTGCTGTACTGTGAATGTGCATTGGAAGGGAATTTCTAGAGTCTTCTCGCACTTACAGTCTAGTTTTACGTTTTTTTAAAGTTTTCACTGTCCGCCGCGTTTATTAATTCCGTCCGCTGTCCGCGACGGATTGCAAAATTGACACGGCTGGGCGGACTGTCAGATAAGAACTTGAAAAACGCAAAACTTGACTCTCAGTGTGAGAAAACTCTAGGAAGTCACGCAGAAGCCGCTTGCTGTACTGTGAATGTGCATTGGAAGGGAATTTCTAGAGTCTTCTCGCCTTACAGTCTAGTTTAACGTTTTTTTTAAGTTTTCACTGTCCGCCGCGTTTATTAATTCCGTCCGCTGTCCGCGGCGGACTGCAAAATTGGCACGGCTGGGCGGACTGTCAGATAAGAACTTGAAAAACGCAAAATTTGACTGCAAGTGCGAGAAAACTCTAGGAAGTCATGCAGAAGTCGCTTGCTGTACTGTGAATGTGCATTGGAAGGGAATTTCTAGAGTCTTCTCGCACTTAAAGTCTAGTTTTACGTTTTTTTTAAAGTTTTCACTGTCTGCCGCGTTTATTAATTCCGTCCGCTGTCCGCGGCGGACTGCAAAATTGGCACGGCTGGGCGGACTGTTAGATAAGAACTTGAAAAACGCAAAATTTGACTGCAAGTGCGAGAAAACTCTAGGAAGTCATGCAGAAGTCGCTTGCTGTACTGTGAATGTGCATTGGAAGGGAATTTCTAGAGTCTTCTCGCACTTAAAGTCTAGTTTTACGTTTTTTTTTAAGTTTTCACTGTCTGCCGCGTTTATTAATTCCGTCCGCTGTCCGCGGCGGACTGCAAAATTGGCACGGCTGGGCGGACTGTTAGATAAGAACTTGAAAAACGCAAAATTTGACTGCAAGTGCGAGAAAACTCTAGGAAGTCATGCAGAAGTCGCTTGCTGTACTGTGAATGTGCATTGGAAGGGAATTTCTAGAGTCTTCTCGCACTTACAGTCTAGTTTTACGTTTTTTTAAAGTTTTCACTGTCCGCCGCGTTTATTAATTCCGTCCGCTGTCCGCGGCGGACTGCAAAATTGGCACGGCTGGGCGGACTGTTAGATAAAAACTTGAAAAACGCAAAATTTGACTGCAAATGCGAGAAAACTCTAGGAAGTCATGCAGAAGTCGCTTGCTGTACTGTGAATGTGCATTGGAAGGGAATTTCTAGAGTCTTCTCGCACTTACAGTCTAGTTTTACGTTTTTTTAAAGTTTTCACTGTCCGCCGCGTTTATTAATTCCGTCCGCTGTCCGCGACGGATTGCAAAATTGACACGGCTGGGCGGACTGTCAGATAAGAACTTGAAAAACGCAAAATTTGACTGCAAGTGCGAGAAAACTCTAGGAAGTCATGCAGAAGTCGCTTGCTGTACTGTGAATGTGCATTGGAAGGGAATTTCTAGAGTCCTCTCGCCTTACAGTCTAGTTTTACGTTTTTTTAAGTTTTCACTGTCTGCCGCGTTTATTAATTCCGTCCGCTGCCCGCGGCGGACTGCAAAATTTGGCACAGCTGAGCAGACTGTTAGATAGAAACTTGAAAAACGTAAAAGTTGACTGTAAGTGCAGAAAACTCTAGAAAGTGATGCAGAAGTCGCTTGCAATACTGTAAATGTGCATTGAAAGGGACTTTCTAGAGCTTTTTTGTAGCTACTTACAGTCAAGTTTTCCGTATTATAAGTTTCCACAGTCGACCGCGTGTTTAAATTTCGTCAGCTATCCGCGGCGGACTGACGAATTCGGCACAGCTGAGCAGACTGTCGGATAGAAACTTGAAAAATGTAAAACTTGACTGATGTAAGTACGAGACAACTCTAGGAAGTCCTTTCTAATGCACATTTACAGTATTGCAAGCGACTTCTACAGCACTTTCTAGAGTTTTATCGCACTTACAGTCAAGTTTTACGTTTTTTTAAGTTTCCACTGTCCACCGCGTTAATTAATTTCATTCGCTGTCTGCGGCGGACTGCCGAATTCCGAACTTGAAAAACGCAAAACTTGACTGTAAGTGCGAGAAAACTCTAGAAAGACGCTTCCAATGCACATTTTTACAGTATTGCAAGCAACTTCTGCAGGATCTCTTTGAGCTTTCTCGCACTAATAGTCTAGTTTCACAATATTTAATTTTCTATATGACTGTCTGTCCAACTGTGCCAAATTCGACAGTCCGCCGCGGACAATTCTAACTATCAATAACTTAATTTAGTCCAGTGCCCTTACGAATCGACCCAAAAGTTTTAGACACTGTCATTTTTTATTTTTTTATTCGATAGAGGGTTAGTCGGAGACCTTAACTCTGATTTTGCGTATCCGCGAAATTACCCCTTTCGCCGCCATCTTGGAAAATGCGTTGTGGCCCATATCTCGAGTTCTATCTACTGCAACTCGATGGTTTTGGAATTGTTTGACTCGTTAGTATTTTTCCTTCAAATTCATTTATGTCTTAGTCAGCGATCCGAAGACGAGAAAAAAGTTATTTGTGTTCAAAATTGAAAATTTTCTCTTCGGGCGGTTTTTTGCGAGTAGTTTTCTTATGCTGCTTTGGAGCTGTTGATGACTTTACTAATTTTTAAAGAAGACTCAATTATGCGTATTTGCGTATAAAAATTAATCCGATTGGTCCATTTGTCGCCGATCAATCCAAGCACAAAGTTGCGCTGCCCATGTCGCACGGAACGTTGAAAACTTCTAATCGAGTACGATGCGCTCCGCAGTGCTTGCAGTTTTCTTCGCCTCATCAATATTCGTCATTATTTTATACAATCCAATGTTTCTTCATATTGTAGGTACTAATATGGAAGATGTTTAAAATCAAGTTATTCGTAATAATTCATGATTTTGGTAAGTCATAATAAAGTCAGTGATTTAACCTGTTTAAACTGACCTGGAGAACAAATTTGGAGATGTTTGAAAAGTACTGCAATTTTAAACCACTTTTCTGACTTTTTGAATAGTCATGATGTCTAAAATTTTGGTGGAATTGTCTTAAACTTCTGGAGACCAAGTTTTCCCACGAAATATTTGGTTATATCCAAAAGAATCGTTTAAAATTTTCAACTTTTTACCTTTTCTCTGTATTTTTGGTTTCTCGTATTCCGTCTCCAGGTCGCACTCGTCTTCGCCTTAGGAGGGCGAAGGTAAGGGTAAGGTGCGAAGAAGAAGATACGTTGAATTGATTTTTAAACACCTACCAGATTACCTACAATATGAAGGAACATTCGATTGTATAAAATAATGACGAATATTGATGAGGCAAAGAAAACTGCAAGCGCTGCGAGGCGCATCGTGCTCGATTAGAAGTTTTCAACGTTGCATGCGACATGGGCAGTGCAACTTTGGGCATGGATTGGTCGGCGACCAATGAACCAATCGGATTAATTTTTATACGCAAATACGCATAATTGAGTCTTCTTTAAAAACATTAGAGTCATCAACAGCTCCAAAGCAGCATAAGAAAACTACTCGCAAAGAAGAGAAAATTTTCCAAAAAATTTTCAACTTTGAACACAAATTACTTTTTTCTCGTCATCGGAGCGCTTACTAAGACATAAATGAATTTGAAGGAAAAATACTAACGAGTCAAACAATTCCAAAACCATCGAGTTGCAGTAAATAGAACTCGAGATATGGGCCACAACGCATTTTTTTCCAAGATGGCGGCGAAAGGGGTAATTTCGCGGATACGCAAAATCAGAGTTAAGATCTCCGACTAACCCTCTATCGAATAAAAAAATAAAAAATGACAGTGCCTAAAACTTTTGGGTCACACGTATAGAGTTTTCGTAAACGCACTGGACTAATTAGTGAGCTAGCGAGTTGAAACTTGCGACGATTATTAATCAAACATCATAGTTAATTATCATGTACGCATTTTGTGTAGAAGACAATAGACTACGACGACAGTTTGGTTATTTAATAGCCACACCTCGTATATAGTCTCAGGCATAGAGTAAAAATTATCTAAGTAAGAAATCAAAATGATTAAACTTCCAACATATAATAATATATCAAAATCCCCCTTTTACAATTACCATAATTTAAGTGTGTGGTTACAAGCTACCCCTTCGATTTATACACCCTTAAAGTCTGTTGTAATGCTTGTTATACTCGACAATGGCCTTATAGAATCCTCGTATCAACTTTTGTTTGTACTTCTCTCAACTGTGTAACGAGTTATACACTGTACAATAATAAGCAGGAGAAAAAAGAAAGAAAAATTGATCAAGTTGAAAGCAAAATAATATATAAAAAAATAAAGTAATAAATTCAATTACTTTTTGTGTTGTAAAAGTGATTTTTTAAATAAATCACAACAACTAAAAGCTATAAACGGTATAAATACTTCCTTTATAGTAAAGAAAGCAATGAAAAACTTATTCTTAGATTTTATTTCCTTCTAGTAAAGTTTCCGCCTTCGCCAACTTTCTACATTTTACCCAAAAAATCCATTAAGTAGGGAAGCAATTTAGATGGAGTTAACACATCAACACGATGGGTAAAGCGATCCGGACTAGTAGATCCTAGAGGATTGCGGAAAATTGCCAAGTCCTTTAACTTTTCGTTTCCGAGATCACTTAGGGTTTTCTGACTCACAAAATATATTTAACTTATTATTACGAATTTGTTAGAAAAATCAATTTGTTAAATGTTTATAAAATTCAGAAAAATTTTGCTTTTTGTTATTTTTGCGAGCGGACGTATAAAACGTATATTATAAGAGCCGGAAAATATTTTAAATTATTCTACTGTGTAAAATAATTCGAAAGGAAATATTTGACACTTGTATTTTATAGTCTGATACAACACGTTAGTTACCACACCATTTAACTAATACGGGAGGTCTTCTCTTCGTCGCGCTACGTTGGGAAAAATAAGCTTTTCCTCAACTTTTATCTACATACAGATGAATATCGCTTCACCGACTTTTATATTTCGCATCATAATTTAACGTCTTTTGACATTTTCGATCTTATAAAACACCTTTTAACGTTTATTTAAAATTTTTTATCGAATTTTATTAAAAAGTTTATGGGCGAAATTGAGAACGAAAATACCTCGGCGAGGATAAAAAATTGTAATTTACAAATTTAAAATAATTTTTTTTGTCGCCAGAAAGTATAAATACAAATCAAGTCTAAAAATCACGTTATTGTGAAGATGTTAAAACGGTTTAGAGAAAACGGAAGCCGTTCTGTAATGGAGCGGGAGGAGTCTGTGAGAGGATAAGCTGCAGATTCCATTTAGCCGTCCAAAACTCTTTTATTTAGGTCGTTAAACAGATAGTTGATTCAGTCGTAGTTTTTCTCTTACTTCCGTTTACGACTTAGATATATTCTATAGATGAACAAAATGTAATTCTAGACGGGAGTAAGAAAACAAATGTCTCGGAAAATAAATCTCTCCTTGTATTATTAAGGATTATTTGATATTTAATAGAAAATGTCGCTTTGATCTATTTTCTTAAGTGACGTAGTTCCGCTTAATAGTTTTTAAATTGAAAAATAAATTATATTATGTATTTTAATCTAAACGTTAATTACGAAAATGAACTTATTATTCTAAGTGCCTTCGCTCGAAAAATTAAGTTCAAGAAGGAAAAATTTCATTCATTAAAACTATTACCTCTTCCTTATTAATTTTATTTTAAATATTTAATATTTAGTACACTCCCTTATTTTAATTTCTTATAAAATCAATCATGTCGCCGTAAAGCTCATCAGGAGTGTCTAGTGTCTAGTGCCTGCTTAATAGAACTAATAATTAAAATTCGCCTAAATTTTGATATTATTAACAATCTAAAAAAAATTATTATTATAAAAGTGTCTAATTAAATGTCGCATTTTATTTTTAAAAAATTCTAAATTAGGAATATCGCTATTAACCATCACATCAAAAAGCGCTTCTACATCCTCTCCCAGAACTTCCATGTCGAGCTCTGAATTTTTATTTGCCCCTGATAATTTCAGGACTAGTGGTACAAGCAATAAATACAGTTTAGCAAATTTTTTCCATTGTTCTTTTAAAATACTAAAAGGGTACAATACTTTAGGATCGCTACCAAGCTTTTCCAAGTGTTCCGAAAAAATCTTATAATAGTGTTCTAAATAATACTCCAGGGAATCGATGACTTCTTTCGAACAGCCCGTGTAAAAAATGCATGCCAAATCTAATATAGGGGCGCCCAATCTCGCCATTTGAAAATCGAGAAAGCGTAGGCTTCTTGGACTCTCTAACGTTTTCTCATCCTAAAAGAATAAAATAGTTAAGAGTTGTGACAAAATTTGCACAACTCACGTCGTAATTGAACATCATGTTGTTAACCCAGGCATCTCCGTGTATTATACAATGATGCTTTTCGGTGGAACTATTTTTGAGCTCTTCGTACAACGAATCGGTGCTTTCGACGAACGTATTGAACTTTTGAAGTGCTTCAAGTTCGCACGTAGAGCCAAGTGCTAACGAGGCTTCTCGACAAGTGCTTTTAAAATTTTCTACTTGCTTTTTTAAAACAACTTCGATGTATAGATTCTTCATATCTTTGGTGATTTCGTTAAACTTTTCTACTTGTTGGTCGCGTAACGCAAAAGAAGTTGCGTGGAAGCGAGCGTAATTTTCTATAATTAAAATTATGTGATTGTCATTTATGGAAAAATCCGTTGGATGGAGTACATAACCCTGCACTTTTAAGTTTTCAAAAATGATCGTTTCGGACGTTTCGTCCAATATCGATCCGTAATACTTAGGTGCACATGTTAACGGAATCTGCTTTTTTTCCCGTTCGAGTAGTTTCAGTGCAGGAAATACCGTTTCATACATGCGAACTTCATTTTTATATATTTCGTTTAGTGGAATTTCTTTTCGAGCGCCTTCATTGTTGAATGCACATTTTGCGATGCACTTTATAGTTTGGATTACATTTTGATGATTCCTTCCAGTTACTTTAAATGCCGTAATACTTCCAGTAAAACCGTCGCCTTTCGAAAAAGTGTTTTCAATTTCAATAGTGCAGTCGTGCAAATTTTCAGATTCGGCTACAATTTTTAGTGCAGGCTCCAATTTCAAGCTCATTTTGTATATTTATCTAAACACTTGGATAAAATAAACTAAACTCGGTTGTAACAATAGTTTGTTATTCTATTCACAATAAACGTGCAGTTTTACAGTTGGGATTTATATAAGTAGCAGTTTAAATAAAAATTACCAATGATGTGTTAATGTTAAACGCCATTGAGATTAGATAATAATTAAGTGAAGGTCGTGATAAGCTAAACTGATTATAAATAATAACAAACGATATGTTTTTATGTATAAAGTTTTGAGTTAAGGAAACAACCATACAAATAACTTTTAGTTCCCAGGACCCCATAATTGACCAAATGCTGCAAAGAATCTCCCGACTTGATCTAATAGGGAAATTTAAGCTCAGAATTGAAACATGGAACGTCGAAAATCTTTATGTAGCTGCAAAACGTGATGAAGAAGTTCAGATTAGAAATAACAAACTGCATTTCCTTGCTTCTTAGATTAGGAAAACTGCTCGGTAGAGATAAAAAAGTAATTTTTAATAATTTAGGACAGATTAGAACAATCTGCCTTTCCCTAGCTCTGTTATTTATTCCAGTTCTTTCGTTTAGCAGAGTAGGTACAAAATAGTATATTAAAGAACGAATTTCATAAGTCACGTATTATAGCACGACTCCAAGTTTAAAATGCGACTGGCGTAGCCAGGAGCGTTTTAATGGAGGAGTGCTATAATCGCTATAATGACTTATGAAATGAGTTCTTTATACAATTTTTTCTATTTTGCGCCTTTTAAAGTCCATTTTCAAAGAAAAAAATCAAAATATAAAAATTTAGGGATTTTTGTGATGGTTGGCTGGTTGGCAGTACTAATTGCAAAGTGACATTTCGTAATTTCAATTTCAAATAAATCGTTTTGTAGTTTGAATTGGTCGTTAATTAATTAATTTTAATTATTATGCTAAAAAATAGAACATGTTAATTACAAAAATTGTCGTTTTCTCTTTCCTGGATTTGACAAAATATGTCAAATTAAATATTACTACCAACTTCGAACATCAAATTTTACCAAAATTATTACAGCACGCTAAATCTCATTACGACACGCAAATGGATGCTATAATAGCGATCTTACAGACGCAAAATATAAAAAAGCTGTTTTTTTAGTTTCTGGTTTATAACTCAAAAATCATGCAGTTTCAGAGAAAAGTGTTTCTTAGACAAAAGAAAGTACAATAAATTGCCTACAAATTAGGTATCTTAGATTTATTTCTTTATACGAGCGGTTTAGGCGCTATAACGCTTTAAAGTTTGTGAAAAATTCTAAAATTGGCTAAAAAAACTGTTTTTTAGTTTCTGGCTCATAACTCGGAAACTGCACACTTTTAAAGACAAGAGTTTTTTAGAAAAATATAGTACATTAAATTCTCTATAAATTGTATTTCTAGGGTTTATTTCTTTAAATGAGCAGTTTAGGCGCTAGAGCGCGTTAAAGTTTGTCAAAATTCCATAATTGACTAAAAACTCTGTTTTTTAGTTTCTGGCTTATAACTCAAAAACTGCGCACTTTTAGAGAAAAGCGTTCCTATAGAAAAATAAAGTGCATTAAATTTTCTACAAATTATAATCCTTTAGGTTTTTTGTCAGGCGAACGGTTTCCAAAATATAAAAATGGACTTTAAAAGCCGCAAAATAGAAAAAATTGTATAAAGAACTCATTTCATAAGTCATTATAGCGATTATAGTACTCCACCATTAAAACGCTCCTGGCTACGCCAGTCGCATTTTAAACTTGGAGTCGTGCTATAATACGTGACTTAAGAAATTTGTTCTTTAATATACTAATTTTGTTTTAGTGAAGCAGAGCATCTAAAAAAATAAATACAAATCACATTAAGATCATCACTTTTAGTGAATAAATTCAACGACGAACATGAAATATTAAAGCTTGGAAACTGTTCTAAATGAATGGAGCGAGATTTAGATTTGCCACTCACCTTTATAGAAAGTTGTAAAACAATTGTTTACACCTAAAATAGCAATTAATAGGTAACTCAAAACCAATAGTTTAGTTTCTTTAGTTTATCCAATAAAGTATTACCAAGATCTACTTAAAACTAGGCTAAATTTTCCAAAAAATACACGAAACAGACCTGCAGTCTGTCTTATAGACACTAGGATGGAAGCCAATTCACATTAGCAAGAGTGCCAAAAGTATTCTCAAACCATCAGGTTAAATCCGTAGGAATGTTGGCTACGGAATTATTTTACAGAAAAATTGTGTAGTTGATGCGTTAACGTCGGTAGATATGTATGTTGAGTTGTTGAGTGTTGTGTGATAGTCCAGTGTATTTTAGGAATCGACCTAAAAGTTTTAAGCACTGTCATTTTGTATTTTTTTATTCGATACGATTTTATAACCAAATATTTCTTGAAAAAGTTTGTTTTTTAGAAGTTTGAGACACTTACTCAAAGTTGCGTGCGACATGGGCAGCGCAGTTTGGGTTTGGATTGGTCGGCGACTAATCAACCAATCGGATTAATTTTTATATCAAAATACGCGTAATTGAGTCTTCTTTAAAAATTACTAAATTCATCAACAGCTCGGATGCACCATAAGAAAACGATTTGCAATAAACTGCCCGAAAATTAAATTTACAAAAAAATTTTCAACTTTGAACATGAATAAATTTTTTTCTCTTTATCGTAGCGCTTACTCTGACATAGATGCATTTAGAGGAAAAATACTAACGAGTCCAACTACCCCAAAACCATCGAGTTGCAATGGATAGAACGCGAGATATGGGCCACAACGCATTTTCTTAGATGGCGACGAAAGGGGTAATTTCGCAAATACGCAAAATTTGGACTAAAGCCTCATTGACACGGTTATAGTTTTCGCGATAGTATGCGAGAGTTACTGTCATGATAGCAAATCTCACCAAAATTATCATCGTGTAAATAGACTACTATCGCACTATCACTATTAAGATAATTACTCTCAACTATCTAGTCAAGCTAGATAGTTGCGAGTAATTCTCACAATAGTTACCGACTATCACGTTAAATATCATCGTGTAAATTAAACTCTCTCGTATTTGTATCCATGTGTATCGCAGTAGATGTGCGATAACAGTCGCAGCTGCAATTAACTGATTGTCAGCCATTTTTGTTAAACTATCATGATGTATATCACGATATATGCTATCGCTAGAAATACTATCATTGTGTATATTGAAATTAAAGTTGCTCTCACGACAGTAACTATCGTGATTTACTCTTATGATATTTACTCTCCTAAAATACTATCACCGTGTCAATGAGGCTTTAGATCTCCGACTAACCCCCTATCAAATAAAGAAGAACTTTTAGGTCACACGTATAGAATTTTCGTAAATGCACTTGGACTATTATTACTTTTGCCTGAGGCTGGTCCCCAGTGGTTCCTTGCACCGCGACCTCTTAAGTTTATTGTGCGCCTCGGATATACTCTTCTTTTATATGAGTTCTGTGCTTTTGATAAAGTCCAGAATTCCCTCTATTGGTAGTTTGGGCAATTCTCTTTGGAGCATCTTCTCCTTTCCGAGAATGCTGTGACGACTTCTTGTGAAAGCTTCACAGATGAATTGCAGTTTCCTCTTCCTCTGCATCACACCCTCTGCATAGTGGGTCGTCTTCTAGTCACTTGGACTATGAACTATCAGTATTAAAATCTGAGAGCCTTCCAGAGTGGCTAGTGGCGAATTGGTCACCTTGTATACACTTTATTGGCATTACCTATTGATTTTGTTAAATATTACAAAAGTGTATTTGTAAGAGTTCCGACGCTATTGTTGGACTCCTTTGATCTGTACTAACGACACTTGATTTTGAAACTAATTAATTGTTTATTGTAAGAACTAAAAGAATAGGTATCTCGCTTATGAGGAAACTTTTAACTTTTACTACTAAGGCGATTTAAGGTTAATTGACTTTTTTTGACCTGTAAGTAGTAGCACCCCTTAAAAGGTTACAGATAAGACCGCAAACACCCTGTATAATCATTATCTATTGTTAATTATTAAATATTTTTAAACGTGTCGAGTAGTTTAATATCTATTTGTTCAGGTATGGCATGGAAGATAAGTTTCCGGACTGTTAATAAGTAGTAATAATAAATATATTCATTTTATTCATTCGCCGTATATGTTGTTAGGGTCCAATATCCCAGTGTATTTGATTTTAGTTATCACCAATGGCACCAATCTACGTTTTCTAATTTGTAATGTTGCTTGTTGATACAAAAATTCTAATACTTAAATTATCACAATAAAAATAGTTTAATTCTACGAAAAGTTCTCCATCAAAATCGCTTGTGATGGTAAAGTTAAGTTGCTGCTAATAACAACTTTATTTATAGTCGTAGGGGTTGTTTTAAATATCATTTTTTGCCAACTACCTCGCTTACTAAAATTAACAAATACTTGGTGGGGTCCAGGATCGGAGCAGTTAGAAAGTGACGAAATTGTGCCTTTCAAAATTTCTATATCTAATAATTCTATATAATAATGCGGTAAGAATTAGGTATTTATTTTTTACATTTTATTAGATCAAGTTTTAATTTAGACTTTGGATGATTTAAGAAACCGATTAAATAACTCTCGTCCATTCGTAGCCCTATTGAAGGGCATACAACAACAATACGGAATAAACACCAAACTAGTCGAAGAAGTTATAGACTTTTGGAAAACAAAATATAATTGGCGCGAAAGAGAAAAATTTTTAACCAATACTCACATCACACAACTAAAATTCAAGGATTAAAAATACATTTTGTGCGAATCCAACCATCGAAAACTACTAAAATTACCTGGATTTGGGTTTTCCGATGGTGCTTCCAAGCCGGGTCTTGGTGTTGTCGAAACGTCTATGATTTTTAATAATTTAATGGAAAGACTGGGTATTAAAAAGTATTATATCGGAGGATTAGATTGGGGTTCTACCATTGCGATTAGAATGGCGGTTTTGTATCCAAAGAACGTATTAGGAATACATTGCACTATGTGCTATGTCGCCAAACCATTTTTCATTTTCAAGTTACTTTTAGGCAGTTAGGATGGGCTTGTCAAACAGTGTGTGTGGCAGTAGCAGTAGATTACGTCAAACCTCGATAATGGCATTCTAATCGGACGATTCAAGGTAGATGTCGATGACACTGATTAGTCAAACTATTACTGGAATTTACTTTTAGAATTTCAAATGATTTTTTATTCAGGCAATTAATCCAACACAAGTTACCCTGCTTCATTTCCATTGTTGGGAGAATCCGACAAAATACCCTAATGTTGTCTTTGAAATCTTCAATTTGGTTGTACATAAACCGACGCTGTACTTCGAGTGTTTGTATGTCCGATTTTAACTCTGTAACAAAATTTTCTGTTTCGTTCAATTTACTCTTCGTAAGTTTGGACACTTCTTGTAAGTCAGCTAACTTTTCATTTACGATCCCATAATTGTTGCTTACATTACAAAAATCAATTTCCAGCTTATCGAACTTTGTACATTTTTCAATAAGCACTTTGTTTTCTTTCTTTAATGTGGAATTTTCGTTTTTTGTTTTGGCATTTGATTGTAGTAAGTCATTGTAGTCTGTCTCTAACTTACTGTGAGTTTGTAATCGTTGATCAACATCGGCATATTTAACTTTGAGTTCTTTGTACACTTTTACTAGGTCTGTATGTTTTTTGTTTAAATTATTATAACGCGCTTTATAATCGTAAGGAGCTGGTTTTGACGGTTTGAGAATTTTTGGCTTGTGGGTTCGTTAACTGATGCATGAGCAGTTGTCATATACAATATAACAAGGGAGCGGGATATATCCGACAATTTTACGCGCTATCTTTTAAGACCCGTGTCCACTAGCAAGCAACTTGTGAGAGATTTTTCAGACACTGCTTGCGTAGCCGTGTACACACAATTTACGTTTTTATCGAATTTACTCTACACAAATTACTATAGCAAGTAGCTTTTGTGGTTTCAAGTGTACACGTCTTTATTGAAATATCTCCGGCTATAGAAAGAAGCAGGTAGTATACCTACCATAAAACTCATCGATTTACAAAGAGCTTTGGAAATTATCTTTTAAATTTTGGGAAGACATTTATTTAATCCCCTACAATCCATTTGCACACAAATTTGTAAAGGTATATGTCGATTTACTAAGAATTACCAAATTCAAATTTGAAAATAAAGCTGAAGTCAAATTGGAATGAGTTTTAGTTGTTCAACTACAGCTTCTGTTTTTTGGTTTTTATGTGCTATTTTTCTTTCAAACAAATCAGTCTTTATCAAGACTATACAGTGTATATTATTTACTTTTGAGCAGTAACTTAAAATTTTTTTTATTTTTTAAATCATAACCGTGCATTTCCACTACGTATATTATTTGTTTCTACACATCGTGTAAAAAAAGAAACGCACGGTAAACATTTTAATTTAGTCCGTAATAATTAGTATACATATTTTGATGTTACTAATATACACATTGTTTTTAATTGTGGAGTAAACGAAATTGATTTGCAGATCAAGTCTTTGATGAAAGCAAAAGTTTTTTTTTATTCTCGACCACTTTGTTTGTCGAGATACCGACTTTAAAGCTTGTCGTAAATCATTATATGTATTTTGACTACAAAGGAGGGCCAAGGAAACACAAGTACACAAGTGAAAGATGGTGAAAGAGAATTAAATTTCATTACATCAAAATATTCCCAAGAATACGTAACTCGTCTGTCTTTTGGCCACTTTTACTTTTTTGAATTTTCTTTCATTCCTGGCTTATCTATTTCCTTAAAATTATGTAATCTCCGTTGAATCTCAGTCCTTTCGAACAATTGCGCTAATTTCACCAATGTGGCTTATTTTTTTATTCGTTTTTTGCTTGGGATACAATTCAAAAGTGTCATTTAGCAAATAAGTATCTTTTGGTCGCTCAAAGACGTTTTTCTTTCATCTTGTATATAAGTAATTTGTACGCTTGCAAAGAACTTTCGGAACTGTTTCGAAAGTTTTGCTTCATTCGGTTTTGGCAAAACGCCCGTGAACACTTGCAAATTAGGGGTCGACCAAATTTATACCTCTCACACCGAAAAGATTTATTTACTTGCGAAAATTTTTGTCGAGAACTGTCAATCATTTCAAAGTTGCTTCGTATTTTACTACCTGAGGGTAGTAATAAAGGTTTACAATTTTAAGATATATGGACGCAGTTGACCAGTCCAGTAATGCTTAAAAGAATGCCACAGCACTTCTAAAAAATTGTTTGGTCAACTTTCGTTGTGACAGTAAAGTCTTCCGTCCTTCTTATAAATAATTTGAAAACTTGTTGTCTAACCATTGGAACAGCTCCGAAAGTATTTGCCCGAGTCGGTCTTGCCAAGTCGCACGTGTACACTAGCAAATCGTGCGATTGTATACTTGCAGCAGTTTTACTCTATGTGCCGTGTACACGTGGTTTACACAGTATGCACCTGTTCTCAGACCTAACTTGCGAAACTTTTACTTGCTAGTGGACACGAGCCTTTACAAGTGCTTGTTGCCTCGAAAACTGCCCAAGCGCGCAGCGCGCGGGTAGTTTTCTGTGTCAACAAGCACGCGTATTGATAGCAAGGAAAATTGTCTGGAGATATCCCGCAAACGCGTTATATTTGATAAGAGAATCGCCTGATTTTAAATTTAAAAACTTAAATTTAAATTATTAAGTTTGCCTTGATTTTTGTTTATGCGAAATTAGTTGTCAGATTATACTTGTCATAGAGAAAGTCGCAATTTTGTAGTTAAAAATGTGTACGAGGTTTGGCAACAAAACTTTGAAAGATATTGACGACGAAATTAAAAAAAACATGCCAATTAACACCGTCCTCTCTAAAAATTCGGTGTGGAAACAATTTGATAAGTTTTGTAAAGAGAGAAAATATGACGTTGAAACTGAGCCCTTAGCTTCTGAGAAAATCAACGATATTTTAAAAGATTGGGGTTTCAATATGAAAAAAACTGATGGAATTGATTATAAAGAATTAGTGGTGAAACAAATGTGGAACTCAGTTGCAAAGCAAATTCAAGAATTATATTTCAAAAAGTTTCAAATAAAAATTGATCCGTTTCAAGATATTGCATTCGCAGACGCAAGAAGTGCCCGTGATTCTCGTAGAAGAAAATTACAGTTGTTACCTCAATTTAGAAAAATAAGTTCCGCAGCGCTTTCAAAATCCGAAGTACATGAAATGATAACATTACACGATGAAAATACGCCAAATGGCTTACAAAAACAATTTTTTCATCTTGCGGCTCATGAATTAGCATGGCGTGGAGGAGAAGCTACAAATTGTTTGGTATCTTTTTTTAAAGAAGAATATGACAATAAAGGTGCACATACTGTGCGTATTGAATACAATCCAGTTATATCAAAAACGGCACAAGGGGGATCTAAAAAACTTACTGATTCGAAGTGGCTAATTTTAAATAAAGTGGCTGAATCTGTGTGTCCAGTAAGGTGAGAAATAAAAATATAAAGTCAAAATTAAAAATTTGGATAACTACGATTTATTTTTTAGAATCCTGAGAAAATTGCTGTCCAAAAGGGGTCAAAACATACAAATTCATAGATTATTTTTAACTGCTAATCGTACTTGGAAAAAAGATGATCCAAATTCTTTATGGTTTATAAATTCTCCAATTGGAAAAAATACTATATCTAAGTGGACAAAGAGCGCAGCTGAGGCTATAGGTGTCGATACAAAGAAGATGAAAATTTCCAATCATTCGCACAGAGTTACTACAATTTCACATTTAAGTAAAGCTGGTGTTCAAGAACAAACTTTGATTAAGATGACTGGGCACAGCAGTAGTACATCTATCAAGCCTTATTTGCAGTTGGATGAAGAGCACCACAGCAAAGTAGTTCAAGAAATACGGCAACAATCTACTTCTTCTGTTTCTAATAATGTAAATAAAAAGCCGCTTATTGAAGGCAATGTTCCAAATACTTACAATAATTGTACTATAAATTTCACAAATTGTACAAATATTCATTTTATATAGGTAATAAACAGTTCTTTTTAATAAACGTTGATAGAAAAATAAATTACTATATTCATTGTTCTATAGTTGCTAGTTTTAAATTATTTAATAAAATCGGTCGTCGAATATTAGTTTAGGGAAATTGTCGAATATTTCTCGTCGCTCTTGGAAACATGAAATTGTTGCAAAATCAAGATTTCATTGGCAGTAAATAAAACAATGCAAACTTGTTATTGGTGTATTTTAGTCATGTGACGTATGAGGGCGATTGTCATTGTAATCTGTCTATAAATTATTGTAAGTTTGTAATTGTTGATCGACACTGGCATAATTTATTTAACTTTGAGTTCTTTGTACAATTTTACTAGGTCTGTATGTTTTAATAAAAATTGTATTATATTTATGTAATTATTATAATATAGCCATACTATTTAATTAAATATCACAAAAATATGCTTTTCTAAAAGCACTCGTTCTACAAAAATTCCAGCACATTGTTACAAAGTAATTCTGCACACAATAAAATTTAATTAAAAGTTCTCTTCGCATTTGGATAGGTATTCATCCATATCTTCAAGTGGCCTTTTCACTGTAACACTTTGTATATTATGCTCTCCATGCGCCTCACTCAGATTTGAATTGTGATCTAAATTGTCTTTCACTTCTACATCATCGCGTGGTTGGGTAAATTGATTAGCCAAACTTACTTTATTGAACAATTCGTCCAACAAGCAATCATTACTGTTTCGAATTAGGATAATTGTTTTCCAATAAAGGATCTGGGTCGAAACTTAACGAATCTTTTAAATCATCTAAAACTCAAGTTTTATTTGCGTACAAATTGTTAAGTCTAGCACTGTCACGGGAGAAGCATTTGTTTCACCATACACAGAAGACCCATATGCTACAGCTTATTGGAAGCTTCGTATCGTTTTCCTTAAAGTTTCTGTGAACCTTCTTGGTAATTTGATGTACCTACCTATTACTTGCTCTACTGTACTGTGCTCTTTCAGGAAGTCAAATTGATGTGGTCGAATATCAAGGTTTTGTTTAAAGGTTCTGACCTCAGTCGTAGCATAAACAGCTACTTCAGCACCTTTGACATAATAGGCGGCGAT
Source organism: Malthinus flaveolus (assembly GCA_950108345.1). Classification (NCBI taxonomy): domain Eukaryota; kingdom Metazoa; phylum Arthropoda; class Insecta; order Coleoptera; family Cantharidae; genus Malthinus; species Malthinus flaveolus. The sequence continues at coordinate 24,078,700 of OX467288.1, read as the reverse complement.
CTCCTCTAATACATGCCTTAGTTATTTTTCCCGCAATAAGATCGTAGTCTGAGGCTTTTTAGGCATTGATGGTATTTGGTATTACTCGCTGAACCTCCTTCACTTTAAAAATAATTATTGGCAGGTTCATTTTTGGAAGCGTGCGTTCAAAAAGTTCCGTTACACTTGGGTCGTCTTTATTATTTCCATCAGCATTCGAACACTCGGTGTAAATGCTTTCCATACAGAGTGCTAGTAATTAAAATGATTGCATCACGAGTTTATTTCCACTTTGAACGAGGCGAGATGTAAAATTTAAGACATTTTAGTTTCAAATTATAATATTAGCTTGTAAATCCATAATAACAGAACCAAAGAGTTAAAGACGACGTACTAATTCTTTTTTTGTATATTTTTGTTGTTTACCAAACCGCACTAAACCCAATATTTTGTTCTGTCTTCTCATCTTATAACATTACTTAGTAGCAGTTGATAGCTACAAACCGGAACTTATCGTGCTGTACAGGAGAGTAATAGTCATTTCCTTCCGCTACCCATCGAAGCACTCGCTTTGAGGCGTATTTAAAAACATAAATTTTCCAACAGTGCCAAGAAAAGAAAAATATAACATAACTTTCATTAATAATTAATCGTAATATTTACCTAGGATAAAATTAGACGTTAATAAATATAAATTTATCGCTTATTTTGAAATTGGCGAAATATATTAAGCCGGGATAATGCTATTCTCGAACAATATCACTGTAGTAATGAAAGATGATCGGAGTAGATTGGGGGTTTATGGTGTTATGTTCGGAAATGAGAAAATTCGAAGCTGATAGCCTATTTTCCTTGCAATTACTTTACTTTTTTAAATTAACTAATCTGAAAAAGAAACTTTAGTTCTTTTTAGTAAGGATCAAAAAGTAATTTAGTTTTATACCCCTGTCTTCTCTTCTTTTCTATAAAGGAAAAGAAATTAATTAGAAAGTGAATATAATTACGTTTTAAATTTAAGAATCAATTGCAATAATGTAAATGTAATTTTGCTAAAATCGATAATAAGGAATAATTAATACATTAAGGCAATTTACACAAGAGAATTGAGGATCTGACAATGAAATTGTTGAGTTATACGCTTTCAAGAATATAATTACAGCAGTTGCTGGAGCGGTAATTTATCGGTAACGATGCTAGTAATTGTCTGTCGCCGGATTACCAGAGATTCCTGCCTTGAGGGTTGACTTTAGACTATTAGCTTATTGTTTACACAGAAAATTGCACTTAATATTACGGAATTGTTTGACTTGTTATCATAATATTTTACTTGATTAGATTTTAATTTTTTCTTCAATACATAAAATAGTTCAACCAAAGTTTTAATTAATTATACCTTTATCCTTCTCTAGTAGAGAGCACGTCAGCATCTAACCAATTTGATATGCTAATGAAAATAGAACAATAATTCCTATTAATTTGATGGATTCGATACATGGGGAAAATCAATAAACATAAGTGAAAATCGTTAGAAAATTTGCTCTTTTAAAAATAAATTAATGATGTTCGTCGAAGACATAATATCATTATTATGCTGCACCTGCACAGGAGCTATTTCTAAAGGAACGTAATGTTGTAGAAATGGCTAAATAATATTAAATTTTAGGCACTCTATCACCAATATGTGGAGACTGGTAAACCTTATGATGAATTGTTTTGAAGCCTAGAATAATTTGAACTGATTCCCCCTTTTGTCTGTCTATTTTGAAATGCAGTTTTGAAACTTCGGAAAACTGAAAAAGTATCTAATATGAAGTCATATAAATATCTTAACTACGCCACTGCCCATCATTGATATTTTTAGATGAATGGAGTGGTTTTATGATTTGTTATCAAAATATTTTACTCGATTTTTACTCGATATTTTACGCCAATTTGATATGCTAATGCTAATGAAAATAGAACAATTCCTATTAATTTGATAGACATGACCGATACATGACGAAAATCAATAAACATAATAAGTAAGGGAAAATCTGGTTTGCTGTTTTATTACAATACAATTCCTCTTATCGTGTAAAATAGTACTTAATGATTTCTCCATTTATCTACTAAGGGCCGTACCAAACTGATGTGTAATCAGAACTGTCTCAAAAAAATTCAGGGCAGGCTGAAAGTCAGCTTTTCCACATTGATATCTATATCATTAGGAGTATATCTACTCAGGGCCGTCCCACACTGATGTGTAATCAGAACTCTCTTAAAAATTTCAGGGCAGGCTGAAAGTCAGTTTTTCTACAATGATATCTATATCTTTTGCAATACTTCTACTCAGGGCCGTTCCAGACTGATGTGTAATCAGAACTGTCTCAAAAAAATTCAGGGCAGCCTGAAAGTCTGCTTTTCCACATTGATATTTATATGTGTTGCAATACTTCTACTCAGGGTCGTACGAGACTGATGTGTAATCAGAACTGTCTCAAAAAAATTCAGGGCAATCTGAAAGTCAGCTTTTCTACATTGATATCTATATGTGTTGCAATACTTCTACTCAGGGTCGTACGAGACTGATGTGTAATCAGAACTGTCTTAAAAAATTTCAGGGCAGGCTGAAAGTCAGTTTTTCCACATTGATATCTATATCTTTTGCAATACTTCTACTCAGGGCCGTACCAGACTGATGTGTAATCAGAACTGTCTCAAAAAAATTCAGGGCAGTCTGAAAGTCAGCTTTTCCACATTGATATCTATATCATTCGCAGTATATCTACTCAGAGCCGTACTAGACTGATGTGTAATCAGAACTGTCTTAAAAAATTTCAGGGCAGGCTGAAAGTCAGTTTTTCCACATTGATATCTATCTATCGCAATACTTCTACTCAGGGCCGTACCAGACGGATGTCTAGGTAATCAGAACTGTCTTAAAAAATTCAGGGCAGGCTGAAAGTCAGTTTTTCCACATTGATAGCTTATCTTTTGCAATGCTTTCGCATGAGCGCTACAAGAAAATCTTCCAGGGTGGGGCAGAAATAATATCACAGGCATGTTCGAATTTACCTCTGAGGGGACCCTAAGCTAATAATTTTTGAGAAAATAGAGGCGTAGGCAAAGTTTTTTATCGTTCAAGGTCAAACGGCTTAAAATGAAGTTCTGAAATTTTAGTAACGATTGATAGTGTCTTAAACTCAAAATATCTACTCGCTATACTTAGCGAAATGCAAAATCACTATTTAAACAATTTCAAACTACAGAGTGGAGCGTTGAGGTGTCAATTAAGTTGTAGATAATTAAAAATTATCAAATTATAGTGCCTACCTACTTTAAATTTGGACCCAAATTACCCAGCACCGAACACCTAACACAGCGTAAAACTGAACTAGTTCGAGCCAGACAGTAGCTTTGGTCATTTTCCGGGGGGGGGGTCAACTGCTGATTCTTGATTCTTCTTATTATTACTATGTACTATGTACTACTAGTACTACTAACTGTACCACTCCGTTTAACAATTTCGAAACATTCAGCAAGCTCGGACAAGCGACTAGGTCCCAGTTGTATAAACGAGATAATCGCGGAGTCAGAGTTAACTCCCGATCTGAAGGTATAAGGTTAGATCTTAGCGTGGATACGTGGATTAGATTAGGTTAGCTCGTAGGCACTTGGTCCAAGGTTAACCTATCAATTTTCTAGAGTCAAATATATTTCAATTTAACTCAGAATTAGTTGTTATGTATGTTGAATTTAGGTTAATCGCGGAGTTAACTCTGACTCCCAGATTAGCTCGTTTATACAACTGGGCGGGGCCTAAGACAGACTAACAATTGTCCAGGGCCGTTTCAGCCTGCCCTAGCTTTCCCTTAGCTACGATTCTGCATCTAATACTACTAATGCATCAGCACTTTTCTTGTAAAAAGTTTCTTTCATAGATCCATAGCATAAATTTCTTTTCGTAGACTGGACGTGATGCAACTCGCCCTCTACACCTAAAACCTGGACGGTAGAAGACAATATTTATCATCTTGCATTTCTGTGATATAAGTGTGAATTTCGACATTAAGTCCTACCTATAAATACTATGCGGCAACTATTTCAGCGTTTTTGACCGTGTGTCACGATTAAAACGACATTCCAATACTTTTTTTCTTCTCCATGTCTTCTTTTCTATTTCTCAAAGCTCATTGAGGCTTTAATTCCCACTTTCCAATCTGTTTTAGGTCTTCCTATCTCTCTTTTTCTACTAGGTCCCGAGCCTCGGGATTTTAAAGTTGGCTCAGTTCAAACCTTTCGAGCCCAGCTCATCTGCTTTTCATTAAATCTCGTTACCATGACAACCTGCCAATTAGCTCGATGGAAGAATGTTATTTGAATACCGAATTTAACTGTTTCACACTATCCAACTGGAAACAAGAGGTCGTTGTGAAATGTCAACTGTTCGTCAATATCAGCATTTTCGATAGGTTTAGAATTATGTTTCCACTGTTTAGTGTGACTTTAGTTTGGTTTGGAACACCGAAGTATTACCCAACGATAGGTCGTTTTTAAAGTAATTTGACTTCTGACTACCACTACTGACCCATCGGCGAAGACAGTGATGTCTTCTTTACAAAAAAATTTAAAAAATAAGACACAAAACTTGCTGTAAGAAGTGGAAGATGAATATTATGTTTGCGTATATTATGTTCATTCTTCATTGTATCACTTCTGCTCTACACTCAGTCTAACAGAAAACCGAGATGGTAAAAAAACGAATGATCTAGAACCAAGAAGTTCAAACTCACTCTCTAAACTATGCTCTTACAGAGAACTTATTTTTAGTTTTGAGCCCCTCGAATGTAAACGTCTTGTAAAGTTAAATCCTTCCAAACAGATTTAAAACCAAACACGCTCAACAATAGCTGAAACATAAACAGTTAATTTTAATCAAACAACTTAAACCGTGGCTATATATTTCTCGAAGCACATTTCAGTAAGGTAATAGTGTATTTCTCCATACTTAAGGACGTTATTATAAGTATACACATCTGTGCTTTCTCATACGAAATTTCTGATGTTAATTTAAACTGAAGTTGGTTTTGTTGAAAACCATTTATTTTCTTTAATTAAGACAACTTTAAACTTAAATACTACAATCACAGGTGTTGGATAAGTTTAATTTTAAGTACCTTTAAAATGGTATATAAGTTTTGATATTTATTGTTGAATAAATCTTCACAAAAATGGCCACAAGTGAAGTAGCTACGTCTAAAATGCAAGACGTCGCGATTGTTTCTTACTCGAATACATGGTCACACTAGGAGGGTGTGGCGAACAGTGGCGACGTGGCGACCCATCAATTTTAAAATTGAGGAAACTAAAGAAAACCCGCCGAGCGGAGCGAGGCAAGCCAAAGAGAGCCCCGTAGGCAAAAGGGGGCGTAGCGTAATTTAGTTTTTGTGAAAATAGTGTATAGTTGGTTTTTAATTTCAAACAACACTGCTCACTTTGACTTTTCTGTTTTCTCTTTCTTCTTCTATTTTTGATTAGGGAGGCCGAGCCTCCCTAGCTTCCTCTGAAAAGCCGCCACTGTTCTCAAAAGAACTTTTTATTCTTTGTTGTAAAAAGCGACTAATAAGAATAGGTGGTAAGATAAAAAATGAGTCTACGTAGAAGACTCAAATTTTCATTTACTACTTGTTACGCAATTTGCAGTCCAGTCAATTAGAGCGTTTCTGAGAGTTGTTAAGAAGTTACCACCAAAGAGCCTGGGCTAAGCTAAGGATTGATTAGGAAAACTAGAAACTAACAAAAAGGTTTTCATTTATAGTTTACATATCGACACATTTCAAATGAAACGATATCGCTTAATGCAAACTCGTGTGCATCGACGACCTTAAGAAATCATTTTAATTTGTGTTGTGTGTGTGTGTGTTTTAAATCTCCGTAAGTATTTAATTTAAAAAAAATATATTAAAACTAATCGGGCCGCTTGTAGAAAAATATGGACACCTACTTAGCGAATCTACCAGAAGATTGGGAAATTGGACGTTTTTTAGAAATGTTGCCAAAAGGCCGTTGTCGTTTAAGGTCGTCAGATGGAATCACCGTGTATATAGTTGCAATCAATTTAGAAGTGTTGTGCCACCGTAAAGAAGACGTGATACCCGGAACTTACGTAGTCTTTAGTAAAGAAACCGACGACAGCGAGGTGGTTTTAATATTGGAACAAATGCATATTTATCGTTTATTGCTATTGGGTAGATGGCCACGTGCTTTTATAGAAGTGGAGTACATTTTAAAAAACATGGAAGAGCTCCTTTACAATCAAACGCACTACGGTAGATCGCAAGATTTCACTTTAATCTCTTGGAAATAATTTTTGACAAATCGCTTTTGTACGAGTGTCGTTTTTTATTGTCTCGTAAATGATTTTTAAAAGCTTGACAATCAAACAGATTTAGTTATGTACTGAAAACATGATAAAGGCGTCGCGACGGTGATCGATGCGTCTAAATCGAGGACATTTATTGGTCAAATTACTAAGAGGCGGAGATTATTGTCCCCTCCGTTTTTCTACAACTGTACTAGATTATTATTTTGTAATAAAACTGTTTACATGTAGCTAAATTGGTTTTTGAGATAATGAGATGTGTTTTTCTTACATCCGCGAACTAAATAATTGGATATTTGTTTAAGTTTTCTCTTCTAAATAGAAACGGTTTTTCACTTTTATTTGCAGTGAATTAGAGTTTCAATGCAAGAACATTATGTAGCTCATTAGGAAAACAAAAAACTTTTTTTTTTGATTAAAAATTCTTCAAGAATCTGAAAGACGAACTGAAAAATTTAAAAAGCATTGTTGCGCCACTGATTATGTTAATTATATATTTTTTACGTTTAAAACTAAAATGTTGTTTTCTCTCGTTGATAATAATCTATAATTCAGCTAATTTAATGATTTCAATTAGGGAACTCGTGTAAAGCTGCTAATGTGCCTTGGCAGAGAATATTAATCCTATCCATAAATTACTCAAGTAAACAGCTAGCAATTCCATTAGATGGTTTCGCACTGGAGCCCAGGTATATTCCATATCTAATTTCACAATTGGGCTCATAATTCAGGGCGCATTAGCAGCGATGTCATATGAATATATGGAAACTGTAATTATGTAAAATTATAGCAATGTTAAGATATAATTTATAGGTAAAATAACGTGACATCCTTTATGTACCTACAATTATTCATCGTTAATTGTGGTAGCATTTAAATAACAACTGCTGAACTGTTGGGTTTGCAAATGATGTGTTAATTTACTAATAGGAAATATCTGCCTACAGTCATCACTTAACCACCACAGATACAAAATTCATTCTGTTAATTTTGCCTTTATGCAATAATTTTAACCTGAAATTACCGAAATACCCCTTTTAGATAAATATTAAAGTGCCTTCATTGAAATATACTACCAAATTTTACTAAATTAACTTTTTTTTATGTAAAAGCTCTGTATTCGAGTAAAAACTAATCAAAATATTACTTACTTTTAAATTAACTATAAAGAACGAGTCCAAAATATACTGGGTGTAGCATAAGAGTCGTCGATACATGTAAAAAGGCGTAAAAATTTATTTTCCCTATATAAGTGCTTTGCTAATTACTGGATAGTAAAAGTTAGAGTGGGTGCATAAAAGTCACCGTTGTAAGGTTAAATAGAGCACTCAAACAACAGCCCAAAATATACAATTTTCAACTGATAACTTTATCTTGGGAAATATCGGACTATCTAAACTCTTTTATTGTACGGATTTTTAGATGCTCTACCTCTAAAAGTCTTTAGAAATTTTAGAAAACGATCAATAATAACTTTGTCTTTGTCTAACAAAATTTTGTAAAAAGGTTTTTCACCACTTTGAAAAAAAGTTTCTTAACTTTTCTTTCTGTTAAAAGTGTAATTATTGCGTAAGTAATGAAAATTATTCTTTTCTAATAGGTATTCTGAGTGCTTAAGAACAAACCCGACGAATTTAAATGAAATGTGAGCTTCAATCGGTGTAAAATTGTAAACACAGCTTTATATCGTACGTACACCGAAGTAAATTTCTTTGGTTACCTCTTCTAATATCAGAGTTGCGGAAATTTTAAATGAGAACGTCTTTGGTGCTGTCTCAGTACTCACCTGATGATAATTCGTTTATTGCTGTAAGTCTCCAATCTCCTAACTGCCAATTTAGTTATTCACCTTCTTAAAACGGCAAAAATCTATACACAAATAGTAGAAACGGTTCGAGGTTGAGCCCTGCTTGGCTGGAATAGAATTCTTAGAAGATTCTTAGTATAATCAAACCAAATCGCCCATGTTAGTTAAGCAAAAGTAATTTTATTTTGGGAAAAGTTGTTGGGAATGAGGAATAAGCGGCCTACTTTAAACTTTTTTACGTTTTTGCATTTTCACGTTAGTGTATTTTTGTCTGAAGGCACTAGGAGCACCAAGACAAACTCTAAATCGAATTGGCTAATTTTGAGAAGACAAACAGATTTTTTTAATGGAGGTACAGAGCACTAGCAGAAAACCTCTTGATTCTGTTTCAAATATCCACCATAAGAGATGAGCAATGAGAGAGTTAGAGTTAGAGGGGAAAGATAGACTTTATTACACTCTGTATATAATTGAATAGTACCTACTCAAGTCAATTTACAAACTTAAAAAAAATTGTGATTGGTATATTCTATGAGCGAACAGCGGTCTAAAATGCATTACCAATACCAACAGTTCTTTGGGGTGGCCCTGAAAACAAAAAAATGCGCCCACACTCGTAAGTCAAAAAAAGAAACACTTTTTTGAAATATTTTATATTTTATGACTTGTATTAATACATTTTTACAAGTAAATTACGACTCAACTTCTATCATTATAAGTAATTTACACTTTTTAAAAACTTTTTTGTTTAACTAAATCACATCACATTCTTATTTTTTAATTACTCCACTACTTTCGATATTTACAATTAATACACAAAAAATTCATTTTAATCAATTATCAACTATTGCTTTTACATTTTCTTACGTCATATTTAATTTGTTAATAATTAAAAACTTTTTAGTTTCAGCAAAAGATTCTGTTTGGTTGCCAATCCAGTTCACTCCTGCTTTAAACTAATTTTTTTTATTGAAAATTGTAATTTTAAGGCATTTATTTATAATAATTTTAGCCTTAGTTTTAATTACCATTAAATATTTTAAGGTACGTTTCAAATTGTTTAACATAAGTACTAATATAATTTTTTTACAAAATATAGTGACGTAGTGAATGTTTTTTTAAAATTCTTTATAAGTGTGTCACAAAAATTATTTAACATAAATATGGCAAAACTATTTACACGAAAATTACATAAATATATAAACTTAATAAAATTTCGCCCACCCCCTTTTTCTAAATTGCACAAAAATTATTATTTTTTTAAACTAAATTAAATTAAACTTGTTCCTTAGACGAACTATTAACATTTTCGGCAATTTCTTGTTTTCGTTGAAATGCTTGTAAAGTTAATGGCGGTAATAAGGGAAAATTTAACCCTCCGGCTAAACCAGCAGCTTGTTGAAAATTAGCCACGTGTTGCAAACTTTGTAACAATGCAGCTGAATGCTCTTGAGCTTTACGACGCAATTCGGCTACACTAGATGATCTCTGATCGTTATCCGGCGATCCTGAAGGATCTGGGACCGTCAACGACGCCATACTCGTTATTGGCTTTATCGGACAACACGAACACAATCCTGGAAATCCTGTTAAAAAGAGAAATAAAATATTAATTTATTTAAGTTAGAAGCGTACCCCTTTCATTTTAACATAGATAAATGTGAATCTTTTAAAGCTGAAGGTTATAAATGATACCATTAATTTGAATTAAAATTTTGTGCTTAATTTTATAAATTGCCTTAAATTACAACACGCCATTTGTTTAAATTTTATTATTTGGCCATGTTTTTAAAACGTAGTTTTTAATTAACACTTTAAGTTAGCTTAAAGGTGCGTCCCCACTACGCCCATGCGTCGATCGAAAATAATAAAAGTTCAACTACCAAGTCTTAAGTAGGATTGGTCTGCTCCTAACGACTCTAGTGTGAACTATACGCCGTTCGCCGAACAGAGACAGTTAAGCCACGCCCCAAAAATTTAAGATTGCGTAGATCAAAATTTGACCAATAGAAAAATTATATTTGAATGTCACTTGGTTATTGGTGGCGTGGCTTAACTGTCTCTGTTCAGCAAACGACGTATAGTCAAAATAATTTTAATTTTCAGCAAGTTATTTAATTTTATTTTTATTTTAACTTTTCATTGATACGTGGAAATTGTTAAGCTAATTCTGGCTACCAAACTTGAAAAGTTGCGCACTATAGAATTACGCTCAACATGGTGGAAAAGTGAAGACGCACCTTTATTCCTAATTATTTTCTCAAGTAAGGAAAAGATGGTAAAACAATTGCCTCATTTCAATCTACTTAGGCCTAACAATATAACCAATTTACTTTCACTTTGCACCTGAGATCGGTAAATACGATGCGATACTTCATAACTTTAAATTCAATAAAGGTTATAACTTTGCTTAACAAATTTTTAAATAATCAAGTTTTGCGAACTAAACTTTTTATTAAGTTATTTTAGGATAAAAAAGGCAGGTATAGAGAGAGGTACACGAAAAAAAAAGTTTTTAATAAATTTAATTACCTTTTAATGCTGGAAATAAAGGTGGCGAAAACTGCGAGGATATATGCGACGCTAAATGGGATGGAAAAAATATCGGTGGTGTATTTCTCGACGTTGGATTACCATCTAAGACTGGTCGAAAACCAGCAGCACTGAAACAAAAAGAAATTTTGTTAAATTTACTGTTTAGGTGCATTTCATTTTCAAATAATGCAATTGAAAGAACAATTTATAGTTTAAACGAATACATAATAGAATAATTTGTTGATGTTTATAAATAATGCAACAAGCAAATTGCAATAAATTTAATTTGCGCTAGTGGGACTACAACAACTTCAAATCTTTCTATTTATTTTAATTAAATATTTTCAAGTTTTCCTTTTGAAATGAAACAAAGTAGTTTGAAATACATTGTTCTGTTATTAGTAACATAAATATACATTTGTTTTCATATTTCTAAATATATTAATATACAATAATTATATATATACAGTGTGTCTTCCGATTGACTTCACTATATAGGTGTGATCGACCAAAAATTTTGGAATATCGTTTTGATATTTTGGAATCCCGCCCTGCTTGGTCTGAAAAGTTTTCCGAGTCGATATTTGAGTCAATTCGGGGACACACTGTATATATACGAGGATGTATTCATATCTTGTCGGCCAATATCGGCCAATATCGCTAATCCCCATAGTGGCAAAAATATTCAAAAAAATTTTAACAAAGCAGATCACCGAGTACTTTGAGGAAAATAAACTATTTAACAAAAGACAATTTGGCTTCCGAGGAGGACTCTCAACGGTGGGTGCTATAAATGCCCTATGTGAATATATATACGATGGTTTTGATAAAGGCACTATCACTGGAGTCACCTTTTGTGATTTAAGCAAAGCTTTCGACCTGGTCTCACATGACATACGGCTGCAGAAGCTGCGACATTATGGATTCAATGCCACCGGTTTGAGATTGATGTCTTCCTACCTGACAAATCGTCGACAAAAAGTTTTTTATAGAAATACGACATCGAGAGACTTTTGCTTGGAAAGGGGAGTACCGCAAGGATCGGTCATGGGCCCTATTTTATTTATAATATTTATAAACGATTTACCCGACAGTATTCCTATGGCTAATACAGTTCTTTACGCTGATGATACAACTATAATAACAATTGGAGAGAGCGTACAAGCGGTGGAAAATGGGAGAACTCGAGCTCTTGCTGTGGCCGAGCAGTGGTTCGTATCAAATGAGCTGTACTTAAATTCTTCGAAAACTGTCCATATGTTGTTTGCAATAAAGACAGAGGGTAGCAGTGCTAATTTTTTGGGCGTAGTATTAGACTCTAAACTAACATTTCAGCCGCAGGTAGATAAGCTATCGTCTCGTCTGTCGGGCAACATTTTTGCCCTTCGTGTCAATGCGAGCAAAGTTTCGTCGGATACGTCGTTAATGGCGTTTCACGCAATGATTCAGGCTCCGATTTCGTACGCAATATTGACCTGGGGCTTAACGAAGCACTTATCGAGAGTTTTTGGTCTGCAGAGGAGAGCTCTACGCGTTGTCTGTGGTTTGGGGTATCGTGAGGATTGTAGAGCTGCGTATAGGAAGAAGAAAATACTAACCGTACTATGTCTGTTTATATACGAATGTTTACTACATGTAAAAAGCAATCTAGAGGCATACAAAATAAAGGGTTCAATGCATAGCTACAGTACTCGTACAAATGGCGATCTAACCCTGTGCTATGGACGAATTTTTAGAGCGAGAAGTACTGTAAACTATTATGCTCCCAGATTTTACAACAAGTTGCCGGACCATATGAGGGCTTTAACTGTAAAGTCTTTTAAATCTCATATCAAAAAATGTTAATGCGCGAGTCCTATTATTCAGTGAAAGAGTTTTTGAAGGACGAAATTAATGTTGTGATGTAGTAATGTATTTTTCTGACATATGTAAGCGCTTTGCGCATTAACATGAAATAAACTTAATATTATTATTATTAATATTATCTAGTTAGCCTAGGCCAGTTCCATGCAAAAAAAAATATTGCGTTACCATAGCAACGAACAATAACTTATTAGAAGTGTCAGTGTAAAGTTTGACGTCAAAAAAGTAAACCAGAGTTAAGCAATAAATTAAAAGAAAAAAGATGTCCACCGAAATTGTGAAAATCGAAAAATTGGAGTATCGAGCCATCATCAAGTACCTGTATTTAAAAGGGTTAAGAGGTAAGCAGATTTACGAAGATATGGTTAATACCCTTGGTGATCAATGTCCTTCGTATGCGACCGTGAAAAATTGGACTGAAAGCTTCAAAAGAGGTAAATTTTCAATTGAAGATGATGACCGATCGGGAAGGCCAGTTTCTGTGTCAGTCCCCGAAAATATCGATGCAGTTCATGACATGATTTTATCAGACCGTCGAATTGGGCTAAAACGAATATCTGAAGCACTGAATATTTCATACGAACGCGTTCATCATATAGTTCACGTCAATTTGGACATGAGAAAAATTTCTGCAAAATGGATCCCCAAATGTTTGAATGTTGACCAAAAGCGTGCAAGGGTAGAAGCATCGCGTTCGATCTGTGCTCGATTTGAAAACGATGTAGACTTTTTAAACCGAATTGTTACTATGGATGAGACTTGGGTACATTTCTACGATCCAGAAACAAAGCAAAGTAACGGCGACACTCTGGTTCTCCAATACCTAAGAAGTTTCGCGTCCAAAAATCTGCTGGAAAAGTTCTTGCTTCAGTTTTTTGGGATTGCCATGGAGTAATCATGATTGATGTTTTGGATAAGGGTAGAACAATAACTGGAGATTACTATTCGACATTACTGACCACTCTACCGGAAAAAATTAAAGAGAAAAAACGCGGAAAGCTATCCAAAGGTGTTTTGTTTTTGCAGGACAACGCCCCTGCACACAAATCTCATGTTGCCATGCAAAAAATTCGTGATTTAGGGTTTGAATTACTAGAACACCCCCCTTATTCTCCAGATTTTGCTCCGTCCTCTCTTTCATCTCTTTCCTCAACTGAAAAAAAGTTTAAAAGGTCGTAAATTTTCTTCCAACGAGGAGGTAATAAAAGCTGTGGAGGTCTGGTTTGCAGAGCAAGAAGAAACATTTTTTTTGAAAGGTCTAGCGACGTTGCAGGTTCGCTGTAATAAGCGTATCCAATTAAGAGGAGAATATGTTGAGTAATAAAATATTTTGACATTGAAATTTTGTTTGGTTCTATAGTAAGCTAAGAATTTTTCAATATATCCTCGTACATACACCACATTATTATTCATGTTAATTGTACGAGTATGAAGTCTAATTAAGGTCCTCTTAATCGGAATTGAAGAGTAGGAGTAGTACCAACCAATGCATTGCAAATCCCTTTCATTAAGCGGAATATTTCCTGCAAAAATGTCCAAGACGACCCTGTTCCAATATTAATAGTTTAAACGCGCGAGACGGCCCAATGAGCGCACCAAAATGCTTTAAACAATTCTTGAAAACATTTTCACCGATTTTTGCCACAGCCTTAAGCGGTTAACTGATATCGTACCTGATGGTTTACTGACTGATGCACTGTTCTTTACCACGCTTTTCAGGACCTTTAAATAATCCAACGATCCAAGGATTAAGTGACTCGATAACACGACGTTAGTAAAATTAGCAAGACAATCTTAGTGCTAACACGAGAAGCGTCGTATATCCGCTTAATTAAAATGATGTACAAATGATGTAGATTAAGTATGGAGTATCCAACTAGTATGTTTAGTGTAGTTAATTAAGCTGTCTGTAAGCATTTACCTAAAATGTATGAACGTATAGATGGTTGCTCATTTGCAAATTATTACATGTTCGGTAAGAAAAGTTTGTTGTAAAATTTTAATTCCCTTAAAACGTAAATTTTAATTAACTTAGTGGTGGGTCCATAAAGAAACTAATTAAAATAGCACCAGTTAAAAATTTAAATTGTTTTTAACGAAGCAAAAAGAAACAATAAATTTAACGTTTTAAATTAATATAAAGAAAGAAATAACAATTCGCCGGGTTAATTAAATAATCGTTAACGATTTATTTATTAATGAGAGTATTAAATTGTAGTTAAAAGGTTTAAGTTTTCTCGTGTAACACCTGAAGTAATTACATTAATACTGATGCTCATAAATAAGTAGATATCAAATTAGACTGAATGTGCAATTAATTAATCAGTTAATTAACTGACGAGCACGGATCAAAGCATCTCGGTTTTGAGTCAACTAAACTTGAATTTTAGTTACCACCTCTATAAACTACTAAATTATTAAATTTACCGAGTCTTTATTAACTTCGTTTTACGTTAAATTTTAATTTTTATATCTAATATAAAATTTAATTAACGTAAAATTTCAAATTATTACAACTAAAACATGAACAAAAAGCCTTTCCTTTAAGATCTTATGAAATGAAGAAGAGCAGGTTTTATAACTCCATTTTACGCTTGCGACCAAATTACCTTAATTCCTTGTTACAGTCTGCTTATACGACCATAATAGAATCATAAACATGTAAAATTATCTTTCAGGATTATTTTGTGTTTCTATACTGTTTTCTGAGTTTGGGTAAATTGCTTTTCCACCAAAATAAGTTTGTCGCTAAAAATTATTTCCAAAAAATTGTTCCTAAATTAGGAGAACTGATTGGTAAAAACGTAAAAACCAACTCAAAGTAGTAAAGAAAATCGAACCTCCGTACCTTACAAGCAAAGTAAGTCTGTGGTCTAGCCTAGAGGATAGTAGTGCAAGGGCCTTTGATTATGGTTTCAATTAGGGCTTCAATTAACCCTTACTAAATGAATAAATTTGGATCGTGAAGAAGTTTCATTGTAGGAACAGATATTAACCAATATTTCAGAAAGATCGTAGTGCTATAAACTTTAATGTTCAATCGCTTCTCTAACTAGGGTTTAACACCAGGTGTTAGGTACTGTTTATAATTTATAAACAAAAAATACATTGAGATTGAGAATAATCTAAACCGCCACTATAGGAAGGATTTCTGCTGAGCTACCGAATAAGAAATGGAGTGCTCTCAAGTGATTTTTAATATAATTCGACTACGTCTTGTAAGTTATAGACTTGAGTTGAGATATACCACTATTTTAACCCTTTTAGAGCTCAAGACATTAGAGACACCCACTGCGTTATATGCGCACACAGAACTTAGTCATAATACACTTGCATCAAAGGTACAACAGAGTGACTGTTATACTGTGACCGAGTGCAGTGCACAGATGACGTAGGAGGCTCTTCTCTATTAAATTTACCTATACCTAACCTAACCTAACCTTTTATTTAAATTTTGGGTATAGGACCCACCTGCTCTCCCCCTGAATCCAGCGCTAGCTATATGACAGATTACAGAGAACAGACTGATAGAGATCACCACTCCCTAGTGAATTCGTAAGCCACTGCGAATCCCACCTCATCAGAAGCCTTGAAACTTCTGCTTGCAGTACCAGTATTAGTGTAGATTGCTTTTGCATTTGCACTCAACCGTGACTGGTAACGGTTTGGGATTAGGAAACCCCTCAACCTTCCACTTAATCGCTTCCGGATCATCCGTTACGATCTATTACAGATCAGGTTTACCATGATAGTGTGCTGAAAGCCAGGAGAGAGAGACCGCTCGCCTCCAGTCATCATCTTTGCCACACACCAAGAGCGGGACTGCGTCTGTAACGGGGATTAAGTAGATTGTGGAGAGCCTAGATACGCACTGGTGGTGCCCACGCGTCTATTCATTTAAAGTATGAATTCTACGGAAGCACCGAAGTACTTTCTACACCAGAAATCGCGTCTTCCCGTTACTATTTTAAAGTACAACTGCAGATAGAATAGTCCACAGCTCTTTCGGTGAAGAGTCTGCAGTAGTCACTTGATCCGAAGATCGCGTATGACTCCGCCGAGAGCCTTACTGTACCGAAACAGCGGGAGTAATCCAACAATCCATAAAACGCATACGTGGAGACACTACTTCCAGTTTTATACATCATCGCTTAACCTTTTACCTACGTCCTATCAAGTGCAGGATAGGGGAGAAGCATCGGACGCTTCAAGGCCTGGCCCCTGAAGGTACCAAACTAGCCCGAACTCTAACCTAACCTAACCTACCCGAACAAAACCATTTTTTGTTTATAGAGAGAGATTGGTAAATTCCTTTATGGAAATGTACGTGGGATGAATCTAGTTCCCCGGCATCTGTACAGGGTTGGATGTTCCGACCTGTTAAAATCCTTCTCCTCTCTATTTCTCGTGCACGCGTGTCTATGTTTTAGTAAATTCGTTCTTTATTGTCTAGTTCCTTTTGGAGGTGATCTGCGTCATCATTAGTTCGATATCGTACCAGGCTTGTTGATTATTACACATTATATTATCAACGAGGTTGTTTTCGCCAATTTTTTGGCCTAGCTTTAGCTCCAAGGCTAGCCTCTTTATGGTGCATCTATCACAACGAAACAGAGTATTTGTGTACTTGGAATTTGTGTACTGCTTGCTATCTTCGGTAACTATAGGAGGTCTAGAGGCAACATGTCCGCTAGTACAGTCGCCGCTTTGGCCGAAACAGTGCGATATCCCTGGATGACTCTTAGTGTTAGGGCTTTCTAGCCTCTTGTTATTCTATCCCTGTGTCCGTTGATCCGCATCGCAGGCGCCCACACATGGCGAGCGTACGTGATTATGGACTGGACGGAGTATTACGCTATGGATTTCATTTTCGCAGCTTTAGACCCGACCTGACCTAACCTAACCGAACCTAATCTAACTTAACCTAACCTGACTTAACCTGACATAGTCCACAATTGGCTAAATTAGCCTTGATGATGGATACGATAGATGACTATAGAATTCAGAAATCTGTAAGCTCTGGATCATCAAAACATCATCTTTTACAAGTAGCAGAAACAAAAGAGGGGCCCATATTTAGTCCTAGATGCTGTAAACAGCGTGTGTGAGAGCTGAAGTATAGAAATGACAAAAAATTTGAAAATATTGAGATTTGCAAAAATAAAGTAGGCACTCACAGCTTTTAGGGTTAGTTCTTTAGCAGAAGAAAAGATGCCTTGCCATGTTTACTTTGTATGATGTGAAAAGCCCGCTTTTCAGGCAACCTTTAGGCAGATTTTCGCGCGTTTCTTCGGATCTCAACGGTTCTTTTACGAATTTTGCAACTAATACACACTACAAGAGACAGTTGCATTTTTGTCGAGACAATAAAAGTGAAAACTTCATTATCTGTGGTGGAAAAGCTCCCCAAAACGTAATCGAGTTGTCATCAGTAAAGTTCAAACTTATTCTTTTAAATTTTCTACGATTTTTCTTTTTGTTCACCGAAAATTCATTTGGGCGAATGTAATTCGTAAGATGTGTATTATATTTAGTTATTTAAAAAGCCTCTCCACATCATAAACATAGCTCCATTATTTATTTAAATCGCGAAGGGTATGCTTCGGTAATAGAAAATTAAGGGGGAGATTTTAAAATACTTAAAAATCGTCCCCTTTTCGCGTATTATGGATTTTAGATTTTCCTCCTCCTTATACGATATATACGTACGCAAAAGAAGAAGAAAAATATAGCTTATACATATAAATCAGATGGATGGAAGTTTTTTTTCTAAATATTTGACGTGTATTACATCATTTTGTTTTAAGCCGATTTGTTTTGGGAATTGAAGGATAACATTTTTGGTAAAAGCGCGAGCATTAAACTATCTAAATGTTAATTGTTACTTTAATGTCGTAAATTGCCCCTAAACACATTAAGAATTTATCACTGTCATTGGGTCATTTAATTTTTCTCTCTTTTACTCGGCGAAAGGTTATAGTAAATAGAAAAGATTTAAGAGGAAACTGTCCTTCGTAGGTCTTTTGAGGGGACATTTTTCTCTTCCGTTTCCGCTAAAAGTGCGCGTGTTTGTAGTTCCGGTAGCGCATGTTCTTACATCCTCTTGCCATTGACTTAACGGTAATCGGGCGTGCTTTGTTTGCAGTTTAACGTAAGGGTACATATGCTACAATGATTCTCACCCCTGAAGTGCACAGTGGTGGGCATTCGAGAGGGTCTCATTTAACATTTAAAAGGGGATGATTTTTTTATGTGTGAAGTGATTTTTTTGTTAGTGGCGGTTTTGGGGTGTTTAATTTTGGTATTATTGACCATCAGCTTTGTTGTTCCATTGTTAACTATCTTTTTTTTAACAAAAATTTTTTTTTAAATTATTTTTCCAACATCAGAGCACGCGTTTTATGCGCTTAAAAATATTTTTGTAAATTATTATATCACAGATTTTGACATAAGTAAATTCGTTTAAAGTGACAAAGCGTGACACATTTGCATTTCCATGGGCTTTATATTTATCAAAAGAATACAATGAAAGCGTGTACTCGTGTAGGGGGTACACATTAAATAAACCAACCATGAACATGGTAATTATTATTTGATGACTTTCGTATGCATATTTGTAAATTTTGTGTAATTAAAACGTTTTTGAGTGTCAATTAGACTAAATAAAAGCACTGAAATGCATAGATTAGGATTGATTATAATTTCGCTCTAATTAACCGTTAAAATTTTAATAAGCAACTTTAAGTACATAAATTAAGACAATAAGTTAATTACCACCATGGTGAAAAAATTTCTATGATATCAACACAACAGAATGCGGACAAATTGACTTATTGTTCAAGGACTTTTAATCCTACTAATAATTAATTTTTGCAATTTTAATTTTGCCATTCTAATCCAATTAAATATATACAGGGCCGTCCAAAAAATATTTACCAATAATAGTACCGTCAACCATTTAAATTTTCCATGACATTTGCTATATAGTTAAAATTCTTGCGAGTCGGAGCGCTTGTTACTTTTTCTCCGGGAAATTTCCTGGCGCTTTCCTCGTTATTTTTGGGCCACATCGTATGTGTAAATTTATTTTGCATTAGTATAATTTATCATTTAATAAAAATTAAATTAATTAAACCAATAAAGAAATAGTTTAGTGTATCTATTTTTACATCTATGATATTTGATGTAATTGAAGACTTTTGATTGTATCAGAGCACATGCAAATACAATTTGCAAAATAACACTCCTAACATACAGGTCAAGTGTCAATTTGTGATAGTTTTTAACATAATTATAAACTATGTTGCAATCAAAATGTACATTTAATTTTTTTTCATTTATTAATTACGTGCTGGTTAAGTGCAAACAATTCAAGTCGCAATATGTGCAAACAATTAATTGTATTTCTAAGAAACAATTTAGTAATTTAATTATTTTGTGCCTTGCAATTTAAAGATATTTTTAGTATACCCAATTTAATTTAACGTTTTTCCGCATAGGAACAATTAAATAAAATGGTACCATCCATAATTGGTGCACGTTCATCGATAACAATTTTGTGCAGTACGAGATTACGTTAGTTCAACCGCTAATTTGGTCTCTTTTAGACATCGGAATGAGATTAAAAATTTCTCTAAAAAACCGTATATTATGCAGGAAACAAAAGGCAATGTGGCCAACGTGATTAAAAGTAGAAACAATGCGATTTTGAGGACAATAAACAAAAGAGGTAAAAATGGAGATGAATAATTAAATGGAACTTGTTTCAAGTAATACGACTAGAGGCATTTTAAGGCACTACAGGGCCGTTATAAGCATTAGTTTGCGTCAAAAATTCATTACATTTGCTGTAATGGCGTAAACAGATAACAGAAGCGCATTGTTTGAGAGTAGTTCATTGTTCAGATCCATCTTAATTAGAAGGTATTTTAAGTTATAGCTGGCACTTGATATCCCCCCACTCCCACCCTATTAAAACACCGTATTAAAAAGCTGTTGCAAACTGTTGTCGTCGGTGCTTCCCCCACTCTCTTTTGCGGGCACGAATAATTTTGGGAGCTTTCGAAATCTCGTCTGTTTCAAAAGAGCGCCAATTTGAAGAGGAAACATATTTTACTGAAGGTTTTTCTTAATCTATTTTCTAGCGAGAAATAGTTTATTGATTCTTACACGTATGTCGTTTAAAGCGCCAGTTATGGAATAAAAGCTACCCCCACACTAGTCTTATTCAATGAAAGAATGTATCTCGGAAACGTGTCATTTTATTTTAGTGTTAAGTGGCCCTTTAAAGGCGGAAGAATATTTTTATTTATTTTCGTAATAAAAATAATTGTGTAGCTCTATTAAATATTTTGCAAATAGGAAATATTGAAAAACTCCATTTCTAGGTAGGAAATTTGGAAATGTTAAAAGTTCGCAAGAGCATCCTTTTACTTTTTAAACTGCATTTGTTAGAACGACAAAGCGTATCTATGAATGTTATAAATTCTATATTCTTTCTGTACCGTAACGTATCGCATCTAAGAACACTGAAAGGGATCAAAGATCTGACAAGAAAAATTTTTAAATATTCATGAAGCAGACATAAAGCTCCTAATATTATAAAACGAATTTTCCATTCGTTCAAACAAAAAGAAACTGGCTAACATCTCATTTCCATTCTCTGAAAGAAGCTGAAACGACAGTGATATTTTCATTATACTAATTTTCATCTAAGTAAATTAGACTTCTTAAAGAACCTCTCTCCGAGTTATACGTTATGTCTAGCCCGCCAGACGCGAATTAGTGTTTCGTAATTTATTTTATTTTGCATTTTAATCAAAAAGTAAATTTTATTCCGAGTAAATTATTAAATTTAAAAAACTAGGAAATTTTGATAAAGGAAAAAATTAATAGATAAACTCTTTTTTGGTCGAAACGAGAAAAATAAATTTTAGACTATCAAAATTTGTTTCTTCTCTAGAGGTACTTGAAATACTGAAATTATATTGTAGCATCAAAAGAAATTACGGCACTCATTTCTCTTTGGTGCTGTTATAAAAATTAAATCAAATTTTCTCCAATAAAGTTTCCCGGATACAAGTTAGCTCAACTCAAAAGTCGACCAGTTGAATACTCTGCATCGTAAAAAAGAGACGAGCCGAAATTTATTGAATAAATATCCGTCGCAAAAATGATTGAAAGTTGATAATTGTATTTAACTTTCCTGTTAATATAGCCCAGACAGCTAAAGCACCCAAAATTTAAAAAATATTAAAATTTGATGAGTCTATGCGAGCAAAGGGACTTTCGGCAGTTTTCAAAAGGGAAACGCTTGAAACCGTCAAAGTTAAGCCCATCTACATCTAAAGAGAGGAGGTGATATCTGAAGGATATCAAAAAGTAAGAAACTATTGATCTGACTCTGCCCATCTGTCCGTCCGTGCATAACTTTGCCAGTCTAAATCACGTTAGAGAGCTGCAATTTGAAATTGTTGTAAGTTGTAACGCTCGGATACCTGTAAAAAGCCAAAACGATGACGAAAGAAATGAAGTGACGGGAAGTCAAACCTCATAATATTATGCAACCGCATGTCATGTTATAATCCTGTTCACCTTTAGGTTCCTCTTCAAAGCCTTTGCAGATTGGATATCGCGTATAGTTTCACGGGTAAGTATAGTACTCCCAGGGGCTTGTCTTTAAAACGTCGATTGCTCTGCCTAATCATCTATTTGATGGGGTGCAGGGTGCAGGTAACGAACGAGCACTGTCGCGTATAGTTTATCGGGTGAGTCTGGTACTTCCAGGGGCTTGCCTTTTAAAAGTCGTTGCTCTGTCTAATTCTGTGCTTGATTTGATTAATGCGTTGGTGCTTTCAACGGAACTATACGTAACTGTTTGGTTACTTGGCTGCTGCAGTCTCTTGACCGGAGGATCCGTATACAGTAGACTAGTCTACCTGCAGTTGTACTTTAAATAGTAACGGGAAGACACGAGACACGAGTCTTGTAAGAGAGTTTATACTCCGTATAGTAGCCACGTTCCAAATAGTTTATTAAGCACATAGAACCACCACTAATGTGTTCAGCCTGTCCACAATATCATCTCCTATCTCTATTGTCTCAGGTCCCACTCTTGGTATGTGCGTCTGATTGTTAAGTTAGTACACCCTCTCTTTAGACACTCCATCATGGTAATACCTGGCTGAGAGACTCAGGTATCTCTCTTGGAGTGTCGGTATGATGGTTAAGTCATACACCCGCTCTCTCGGTACACCTTGATAGTAAACCTAGTTTGCTTCAGGACGTTATGGGTAATAGGTGACCCGGAAGCGATTTAGTGGATGACTGGTGGTCTTCAGACCTAATGGCAAGGTTCTTTCGCTAGTAATCTGAACCAGACCGTTACCAAGCACGCGTCCGGATGATGGCCATTTAACGATACCAGCTCTTCCGGCGTATGGTGGCGGTCTTAAGCATGCTTATTCTAACATTGGCATTGTGTGCAGCAGGGATTATACCTTCTGGATGGGTAAGATTTGCTTAGTTTGAGGCTTTTCTGGAGTAGTATACTCCATCAGCATACTTTCGCATAAGTAGGTGGAACCTAGTTCCATGCGTAACGAGAAGATAAGATGGTTTCTCGTTATATTTTGTAAAAGGTTTTCCAGGTTAAATTGCTATTGCTCCAGCCAGTCCCTCTACTCCTTCCATTTAAACCATTTTAGTTCTAACACGATTGGGAGCTTCTCTGTGGCTCCACACTCATATTCAGACCTCTTTTTTGCATTAGGATGTTGCCAATTAACAATTATTGTATTAAGTTTGATTCAAAAGCGACCCATCAACTCGTTCGTGGCACGTAAAGAATAAATTTTGTATCTTTTCCGTTTAAGTTTTCAGAAAATACATTGTAATCGATGGTAACTATAGAGCTTATTTCAACGCGTCTTTTATTAACAGGGTTCTATTATCTAATCATTTTGACCGACCTTTCAGATCTCCACTCTTCGACCTTAGGTTAGGCCCTCGTTGTACTTTGAAATTCGCCGCGTATTTCTTATGGTTTTTAAATTAGAAAAATAGAAGAAGCAAAAGCAATGTTTTCGTAATTCACATCTTCAGATATTCGACGTGGGGGCTGTTATTATATACGCTTTTTGAGTGAATTCTGATTTTGTTATCATTTTATCATTACTATTTTAAAAAGACCCATAAATCTCTGCGTGTACCTTCAAAGTCTGTAGTAACTGTTGTACTTTCTTCGTAACCCGGTGCTCCTGTTAAGTTTTCAATTTTCAGGCAGTTTTACCTTCTACAAAAGGACGTAAAAATCTTCTCAAATCCACCAAGTGCTCAATAGGTCAACTCTACAGCTTTAAGTTAAAAAATTCTGCGATATTTTTGCTCGATAAATAATCAGTGAGTGGTGTAGCTTCATCCTACTATTCTATCTCCTTTTTCGGTTTATTCGAAGCCACCCTTATTAATAAAAATTAATAATAAAACCGCATTTTCCATTTTTGAGATCCATTTTAATCTGAATTAAATTTCCATCAGTTAGGGTAAAAAATTTTTTGTGTGTGTAATATCAAGATTATAAATGGGCAACTAGGATCGTATAACCGAGTTGGTTCATCAAGAATTCATCGCTTTGGTAGCTAAAAGTATAAGTCTGAATATTTTTAGCGGTTTACATGAAAAACGAAAAAGTTCAGTCGGCTACGCTAACTTGGTTTTGTGTAAGCCGGGGTATACTATGGATCGTTTAAAAGATTTCTTTACGCAAACTTATATCCTTCTTTAACGTTTCAAAAGAAACGAGAAGGAGACGCGTAATCTTATAAAAAAAAATTTTTTGGTAAAAAATATGAGAACAAGATACGAATTTAGATTAGTCAATTTTTTTTCCTATGTTTAAAACAATGGGCGTAAGTGGGACAAATTTGATATTTTATTTTAAAACATCGTGTGTTTATTTCGTAGTAGGTACGTCTTAATTTTTCTCTCTTCAAATTCTAATTCGATTTCGAAGAGATTTCTCTAAAGGAGGTAGGTATGTCTACGTAATTATTTATGAAAGTGGCATGGAATAAAAATTGAGAAAAAATGAAATTCCGAGCAAGTTAAATAATTTATAATTTCAAACCTGAAATGTACTTTACCAAATTTGTTTTAAATTCATCAAAGTTGATGGGTGTCCTTATGCAATTTAAATTCGTCACACAGCCAGGAGTTAAAGTAAGTCAATAAAATTTAAAATATAAAAATATGAAATATTTATAATTTTAAAAGCATTTGGTCTGCTACTTTCGGCATGTGCACTAATGGAGTAAATATGAAATGCTAATATTTGTGAAGTCAAAAATTATATTTCAAATTGAACTGTCCAATATACGAGCTGTATGTTTGCCTTTCGGTATAAAAATGATTTAAAATTGCCTAAAGCACTTGAAATATGCAAATTTTCTATAAAATTATTATGTGTACGCTTTTACATTTAATTTTAAATTTATTTACTAATGTGACAAGAAAGTAAATATGTAAATAACTTATAACCAAAATGGAATTGATTACCAAAAAAATTGCAATTTTTTACGGCTTGGAGAAGCTTTTACCTTAACCCACACTGTTCATTTCCAGGACGCTTTTCCTAAATTTCTAACACCTCTTCTATCATGAGCGAAAATTATTACAAATCCATATAAACATTTAATTAAGTAACCCAATCGACGATGGCATCTAAAAAATTGAATTGCAACTAAATTAAATTTTCCTACCGATTTTAAAGATTAGCAACGGTTTTCGAAGTTGAAAATCGCAATCAGTTAAAAGTTAATTAATAACAACTTAACAGCTTAGCCAAATATAAGTATTGATTGAATAATAATCCTTTTATTCATCGATAAACAACAATAATTGATAATTTAACGCTAATAAAAAATTAAGCGAGAGAAACTTTACTCAATTTGCTAACAGAAATTTTATATTTAAAACGTTAAATTTGTAAAGGACACATAATTAATAAATTAACACTTTATGACGTCATTAATTAATTAACGACATAACATGCTTTACTAGGCAACATCTGTAATTGTATTAGTATCGTAATTGATAATAATTAGACTTATGGTGGCGGAAAAAATAATTTTTTCAAAAAACCGTATAATTTTATGATTATTAATTAAAAGTTAGAGATGAGAAAATTACCAAGTCATTTGTAGTTAATTATTAGAGTAGGCTTTATTATTAAACTTGACAAAAATTAAAATTAATTCAACAACTTATCTCGAGTAATTATTAAAATGAAACCTACTTTCAAATTAATAATTCACACATAAGCTCGAAAAATCTAATTACTTATAATAATTGTTTTCTTCCACTACAACTCAAATTAATTACGCTTAATTAATAATCATTATTTAGGCTGTTTTAGTTTTTAAATGTCACAACGTATTTTTATCCGTCGCTCTGCCTGTTTCTTTATAAGCTGATAGTCTAGTCAAAATTGTAGACAAAACAAGGTGGAAAGTTCGGAAAAATTCGCATAGAACTGAAAATTGGTACAGACCGTAAATACATTATTATAAGTAAAATTTCAAAAGTTCTCATCAAACCACTTTTGCGTAAAATTTTATTCAAAGATTTGAAAATCGGTTTTTCGCAAATATCTCGACAAATTGATAGCATTTGAGAAAAAACCATCCGAAAGTTTTTGAAAATTGGTATGGTTGCTTGTTAGAATCTGCAGTACAACATAGTAAAAGTCCCGTAGGGTGGGGAGCAAGGGGGGACGAGCTGTTTAAAAGCGACCTTTTCAATTTTGTGCAAATAACTTGCCTCCTATAGATCCTACGTTGATGAAGCTTCTTAAGAAAGTTATAGAAAACATTATTAGCTTGTTACGTAGTTTTTTTCTTCCTTACTCGGTTACCACCCGGCAGGTGGTTGTCGGGGGGCTCAGGCTACACTCAGGTGTCGTAACTTCCAAAACGATAGTTGTAAAAGTTGGGCGCCAAGCAACCTGGCCCGTAGACACCCCCATCTGGTTGCTCAGCACCGGGCGGTAACGGCAATATATGTATATATAATTGAATACTAATTACATACAAAAAAACAAATAAAACAGGCCAATCTTGTAGCGATAAAAATAGTTTATAAATGCACCCAACCGGGTTCAATGGGTTGGTGTTGGTGACCTACGTACGTACCTACTATAAATACCACCTGGGCTCGGGGCGGCGTGGGTGCAGTCCAATTTGCCTCGTGGCCTGTGGGCACGACACAAAACCCAAGGAAAAACCGCCTGTGGATCACGAGAACGGTGGTGAAAATAGTGATCAAACAACAAAAAAACATTATCTCCTGCAGAAGGCGGTTCGGTAATCGGCAGACAAATAATACGCCAATCCCCTCAACGGGCGGCCAAGTCACCGGACACAGGTAGCGAAACGAAATAAATAAGGAAAACCGGGTCCCGTTTAACAACGTGTGTGTATGGGGGGGGGGGGTATAAAAAACGATGACAACTATTGAAACTTAATTAATAGTTTCAAACCCCGCAACACGTCGACGTAAATCTTCCACTCTCCGTCGTGCAACGACGGGCTCGCCATTATCACCCCCAGGTTCTCGCGATCGTGGCGGGGACAATTACATTTCGTTATTTTCCCGCGTATTCGGTAAAATAACCTAACAAGCTACAAGATTAGTTATTACATTTTTTCTATAAGTTTAACCCATTTCGAGCTATAGCGCGGAGAAGGGGTTACAGTGAGTTTTTTTACGGAATGACGCTGTAAAGTGCGGAGTAAGACGCGTAAGTTTCATAAAAGGAATCAGCCACGAAAGTGATCCACTCCTGGATAATCCGACACTGGATGAGGTAGAATAAAGATGTAATTAATGATTGAAAATAAAAGTCGCATTGGGTTTCGTCTTTACCTGTTATTGCAAAGAAAAAAAAATTTAAAATTGTAGCATTAGTGAGAGTGCTATTGAACTTCAAAAGTTTCTTATTCAAAACTTGGAGGTACGATAAAGATTTGCTATATCATATCGTACCAATATGGGAACTTTTAAGGTCTGTACCAATTTTCAGCTTTATGCGAATTTTTTCGAAGTTGAATGTCAATTTTGACTGGACTATTATTGCTTCCAAAACCTTCGTATTCTTACCTCCCTGTCTGCCCGTTGTCAAACCAACATTTCGAAGTTTCCGAGCAGTTCTAGTTTTTGAGAATTGGCAATGCCTTCCCAGGCAAGACTTTGTATATAAAATTTAATTATTGAAACAGAAAGGGGAAAAACCCCTAAACAAGCCCCCCCCCCCCGCCGAATAGTTGAAATTCCAAAAATTATCTAAATTATCTTGAGGATAAAATCTAAACTCTGACTTATTCATTAAACTGTGCATTGATATGATAAGCGATACCCCCAAAAATAAAATAAAAGTCATAATTTAAAGAAAAGCTCGAAATCTAGTCGTTTTATTAATTTTAGTCTTGTATATTGTAATAATTTGAATTAATTAACGTTTAATTATCATTAACCATCATGTACGCTGTTGCATCTTTTAAAGTTTAATTTAATGTTCATTATTCCCACATATTATTATCATAATTTGTAAATTTTGTGTATATAAAATTTAAGGCAATTAAGTAAAATAAGTGGTACAACAATAGAAACAAAAGGTCTAATAATCTAATAATTAACTTAAACACTTGTTAATTGACAACATCACGCACATAAAATTAACTGATCCATCAACAAGGAATGACGAAAATTAAAAATAATCGTTAAAATCTCCAATCTAACGAACCATGATGTCATGTGTGTTTGTTAATTACTTTGTCGGGAAATTTTTTTTTAAACGATAACTAATACGACAATTAATTTGTAATTAGTGTTTTAACCAGGGGATTTTAAGTAGATAGTAATTCTGACACTATACCGTGCTAATTCGATTAAGTTTCTTACCTTTCAGCGAACGAAAACATGTGATGGGGAAACGGCGGTGGAATCGGTTTCGTCGGTTCCGACGACGCCGATGGTGTTGGACTACGTGGTGAAGACGTTCCCGAAGGTATTGCCTCCGGTGCACTACGGACTTGCTCGGGGGATTCCCTGCCGCTACCCCGACTTGAGCACTCGCGAATTTCGTCGTCTTGACCACCAGTTTCCGACGAACTCCCCGTGGTTACTTCTTCGTTCTAAAAATTTCCATTTTAACTAAGCGCGTGGCAAATTTTTTTTGAAAAGCTCACCTTTTCGTCTTTTCCATCCCCGTCGCGTTTAACGATACCTTGCTCCTCCCTCTTTCTTTGCTCTTCTTTAAGTCTTTCTGCTTTCCTCCATTTTGCTCTACGATTTTGAAACCATACCTAGAAAGAATAATTTCTTTTGTAAGCAAACGTAAAGTTAAATTAAAGTTAAATTGCACACTTGCACCCTTTTATCAGGTGGTTTCTAACTTGAAACACAGACGGTGTTGTGATGAGTGTAATTGTATCCGTAGAGACTCATTTGTGAGCTCTAATTGACGCTACAATCTAATACACACGATGATAACAACACAAACAACGGTATTTCTGAGTTTTTGAGTTGCATTTCGAGTACACCCTTCATAAAAATAAAAAAGAGACATTTTTACCAACTTTAAAAAACGCGTGTAATTTTTTTATAACATATTAAACTTAAATTAAAAACAAATCTAATAATCTCAATAAAGAATGACAGTAACAAACATAAAATTGGATTTAGAAACAACCCCCCAATTACTATTAAAATATCGGGTTACCTAAAATCGAATCAACTCTACTACGACTTGCCGCAAATACATTTCTCATGTCAATCGAACGTCATTTTACATCAGTGGCTTATAGTAAATGTAAAAGGGGGAGTCAAAATTGATAGACTTGGCAGGAGAGTTTGACTTAAATTTATCGCTTCAATAGTTTGATATTTACGACTAACATCATCAGAAATTCGCTCTTTTTTTTTCTCTAAAATAAAAAATCGCGAGAGACCGGATTTAAAAATAATGATTAAAGAAGTCTCCTCTTTTTTTTACTCTCTCGCGTACTTTTCAATACATTTTAAATGTATTTAGGGGTTGCGCAAGGCGTTTCGTTTGGGGGTGATGCGTTATTATGATTGCTTCTAACCGTGCAGGGTGCTTTGAAATTGAACACCGCCTTCCTTCTGGACGGTTAATCTAAAATAGTTTTTTTGCTGGGTCCATGAGGCCCATATACAGTCCACTACTAAACAAAAAATGAAGAAGCCTTTAAAGACAGTTATTGGTTTACTCAAGAGAGACGCGAGTTTCGGTAATTATTCCTGCTAATGCTTCTAGGTGCATGTGTAATTTGAACATTGGGGAAGTGCCATTTCCTGGTTTCAATTATTTAATTCTAAGCGCGAATCGATAAAGATTTTATTTTTATTGTTTGGTGGGCTGTTGACAAACTCCTTTTGTGCTAAGTCGGAGCATTACCTCGCGTCTTTAGGTTTAAAGCCTTTGTAAAGCTTTTTTATGTAACACCGTTCTAAAAATCCTATAAAATTCATACTAACAAAACATAAACCCTCGAGTATAAAAATATAAAATAGCGAACAATAGAAGACATTGCTCAATAACTGACTGTAATATGACACTGGACAAGTTGGGTCCAACCTGCACTCGAGGGAACTTTTACTAGCCACTAGATGCTGTTTGCGATGCTCGTACACGCGTCACTTCATTCCTTATTTCTCATCTCTCGGGTTTGTACTTTTCGACCAAAAAGTAACATTTTTTTTCACATTTAAAAAAATGTATCTATATCTATACTAATATAGACAAACACAAAAATAGCGTTTTAATTAATAATCGTTTTAAATTGTACTCTTGGTGTATTAATTTTGTTCATAAACTAATTGCGCATTCCTTTTATAAAATAAGCACATCAAAGGATTGAGCTTCACAGCTTTGATCGTAATTTCTGTAATACAATTGCAAATCACTATGCATTACATTACTAATTAGCAAAAGTGCTAATATATAATGCATAGTAATCGCATCTAGTAACGATTAAATAGCATGTATATGAATAAGTAATGATGCATACACGTCACAATCAAAATACCCTAGAGATTCCTTTTTATTGCTTTAATTTTTCTTCTTGTAGAATGGAGAATAAATAAGATGTTTTAAATAAAGTAGACATTTAGGTATACCTAGGTGAAAAGTTCTTTTTTCCCTCCTCGTAATGAACGCGAGTGTTTGTAACTCAAAACTATTAAGTGTTCTAGTTGAAGTAAAATACAATTAGTTGGCATACGTCGGCATTGTTTCATTATGACAAAGGCACAATATTTAGCTAAAATAATAAAACAAAGGAAGCATGTCCCAATTAGACAAACAATACTGCAAATTATAAAGTATCCCCTGACACCGCCCCTAAGGCTTGTCAGTTCCTCGAGGGTTCTTGTTATTTTGGATCACTAACTCTTCATGTACACATATACTATACGAGTACTATTGATATCGTTGGGTTACGATATGCACTTTTAATTGAAGCAATTAATTTTGCATGGGATTTTTTAAACAAGGGGCGAACGTTTAAGATAAACACTCGAAAATATTCGTTAATAGAGGCGATGACACTTAAAACTTATAAGTGCGGATTAATATTTAAAACATTTTCTTCGTCTCTTGTTGGAGACGTAAGTGCCCATCACGAATAGTTCTCTCCACGTGGTTACGAAAAACAAGCCATTTTACCTACAATACTCGCTTTTGAGTTCATGGAATGTTAAATTCGTCATTTTTGTACGTATGTGGGAAATTGAATTCTCATGATTGGTCTAAATGTCTAAAAGGTCTCTTGAAATGACTACCTATATATTTGTTTCGAAGTTAGCGTTCACTTCCAAAAGAAGCGCTGCGTATTGCCACCCTTGAGAGCCTTCTGATTGCAGCTTCCACCCCTGGAATTGTACCAAAATGCGCTGTTCAATTCAGACTCATTGCTGATATATCTTACCCACCTCCTAACCTTAAAAAAATAATTCGATTCACGTTTAATATGGATAGCTCGTCTAAAAATATAAGAGAACCGTCGCATGCGGATGCAAAGGTCGCCGGTTCAAAACCGACTGACACCAATGGAGTGTCTCCATGTGTCAAATGCCCTGGTCCTAGTGGTTCGGAACCCACCTAAAGCTGTAGGTCCCGTCTGCTAATAACCACAGTAGTTGATGCGGACGTAAAATACACATTAAAAAATATAAGAGACTATCACACCTTAACAGTCGTGATTGGTTTTCACGCACGATAGGCCCATAAACCTCGTGTTTTTTCATGGGTCATCGGGATAAACATGAGGTTCAATCACGACTGTTTGCCACAATGACCGATCGCCGATGAAAAATCACGAGGTCTGTGAAAGCATCATAAAAGCAAAAGAGCTTTATCGACCCGGCAAAATACTGTCTACAGCTGTCCTGAGCAAATCTACGAACCATTGCAGGAACACTCACGGGACACTATCGAATACACAAATATCTCCAGACTCTGAGCTTGGTATAGATAATCCCATATGTCGTGGATGCGAACAAGAAGAAGAAAACGACTTTGTCACTGTCCAGCCCTAACGTCGATAAGAAGGAGGACTTCTGGTTCGATATGTCCAGAAAGAGCACCACCCCTCCCGCCAGAATTCTAGATTTTACACTACAAGTAGGATGAATCGAAATCTGATGGGCAAGGGGAGGCCACTTGGAAAAAGTGCAGGAAGCTTGCTCCCTCTTCCTAAAAAATTCAGATCCAAAGCCTGTGCATTAAAATAGATTTTTTGTCAAGATCTTTCAAACGAAAACAATTGGATCAATTTGAAACGTGCTTGTGAATGATTTGTTATAGGCACCTACTGCACCAATAACTTCACAGTTTGTTGCAATAATAAAATATTAAATTTTGATTAGCTGCCACAACGCAACTAAACAAACCACACCAGTAGCTTATTAGCTGCATATCAATAATCTGTTAATACAACAAAATATTTCGCGATATATGTTGTTGAAATACTCCCAAAACACCCTTTGCATATTTTCCTCTCTCTTTATTTAACATGTGTGTGTTAGCTTTTGAGATTTGTTACAATAATATCAATATATCAATGGTTAGATTTTGTTAACACACTGACGTATGCCGTATTGGAACATGAATATGAAAATAGTGATTAAACATGTGTACATTTTAAAGGACCTTAAGCATAATAAAACCACACAATAACATATTGGCATAGTATTCATTTTGTTTGCTTGCAATTCACCGAGGGGGACCTCAATTTACAACCCTATTATTATACACAACTAATTACAATTCAATCTTTTGATACTACAATAAAAAATAATGAGAATAGTTATTATTGCTTTTTTAAAACGGCACCTATTTTTATAAAATTGCCAATGACGCCCTCCGTCCTCTTTTCAGTTAAAGTGCTATGTTATCAAACAGAGTAGGCAGTCACTTTTTATATTTACGAAATTTCAAGATCTCCCTTGAGCCTTTTTAAATGACCAAATATGAAATTCAAATTCAATGACTTTATACTTTTTACTACCTACTGTTCAGATCGAATTCTTCCTTTTAATGGTGCTCTTAGAAAGGAGCAGTTCCTAGATACTGAATTTCATTTACAATTGGCTCTAAAGTTGTTTAGTTATTAGTTAGCAGTGGAAATAATTGAAGAAAGACCACGTATATTTTCGTTGTGAAAACCAAATTTGTCCTTAAAGTAAATGGACGGGCCCGTAGTCAGACCGGTTTTCTCGGGTCATTTGTCCGGGGCCCGGCCATAAGCCTTGTTTTTAAGGGCCCGGCCTGGCCCTATAAAAAATTTAAAATCCTCAGCTTGAATGAAGTTTAGGTAGCGGACCCCACAAACCCTGAAATGTTTATTTTATATGAAATGATAATTGATAAATGAAATTTTCCCTGTGTTAACCGGCTAACGCTCAACATAAAGAAAATAACCCTCACGAAAGTCACAGTAATTGTATACTGTTTTTATGAGCTGAAATAGCGTAAAAAGTGATGTCCTAGTATGTAATTTTCAAAAATTCAAATCTTCCCCGGACCCCCTCTTGACTGGGGGGTATGGAGTACCCCCCAGACCCCCCGGTAGAGCAGGGCCAAGGAAATAAGGTTTGTCCGGAGCCCGCCAAAGCTGACTGCGGCCCTGTAAATGGATGCTCATTTGCTTCAAAGGGCGCCGTTGGGTGTCTCGAAATACGAAAGTTATAGGAAGGCGATGTTCTCCCTCCCGTTCAGTATAAATCATCAGAAGAAGGGAAGAACAGGGTAATATTATATTAATACAAATAAAAGAATTCCATCAAAGTTTTCGAAAACGATATTATCATAAAAATCTTTCACGGTCTGCGTCATTTGAGGTTCTAGGGCTAATCGGCCGTGGTTGAAAAGTACTATTTGCAATACCTAACATTTCGCCCACTACCGTGGTAGACATTCTCAAAAGGCACTTCGGTGAATCCTGTGCGGTAACGGTTGAAGTATGCGTACTGGTGGTTCAGAAGTGACTACAGTCACAGTAGTGGGCAAAACGTCAGGTTTCGACCACGGCCCATTAGCCCTCGAACTTCTACGTTATTATTATTCACCCAGGCGTGCGATTGAGCAATTGAGCATTCGACAAAGCTTCAAGATATTAGTTGAATTAACTATCTTGTGGGTTTTTGACCCCAATACTTAAGCCAAGAAGGTTTTATGTTGATGGAAGAACATTTCCAAGTATTGCTTGTAGCCTTGTAGCAAGGATGATAGAAATAGCGCTTGTAGCTTGTAGTGAGCAAACTTCCCGCTTTCGGGCCATCATTTTACACAACTCGGCTCATCTGAAGGCACTTCCACTTGTTATAATCTCCTAAAAGCTCCTATTGTAAATAACATGGGTTAATGGTTGCAGTCAGGGTGCAAACTGTATAAAATTTCTCTACTTATTGGTGACTAATGACAGTTCGTGCCTGTTAGTGGCAGTGAATGGTGATGATGATGGGCCTAGTAACTCTATTCTTATGAAGCGCTGGACTGAGTTGGCAAAGGCTGGATGAGCACCTGTTCAGGTTGCTCAAAAAGCTATTGCCAAACTAAACGAAACCAGTACATCATATCTATACGACAATACGACGTCCATTTTCCTATCTTGTGCATTAAAAACGTCGTGTATAACAATAAACTTAACTGCGACTTCCTCGGCGTCTTTACGACCTATAAAACGCTTTCTTGCAACGTCTTTAGTGCATATTATTTAATTAATAGCTTTGTCCGTACCACTAGTTGAGTTTGGTTAAACTAACATACATTGTAGATAGTTATTTAGTTATTTTACAAACTTTACACCAGCTGTGTTTCACCCCTGTTAACATAACCGCAAATCCCTTTAGGAATAAAGATTAGTAAAGTATAAAAATCAATATTTTCTTCTGTATAGTTACAAATTGAAATGCTACCGATTAAGACACTTTTCAATTATAAAAATATTATTCTAATATTCCTTAACGAATGCTGAAAGACAATAGCATGGATGTCTTCCCGAGTTCCCGAGGGATCAAATTATTTATAAAATCGTAAAAAAGGCGGAAAAAGTGCCGTGAAATATTTTTCTAACGACCCGTAACTTATTTACCCCGCGTTGTTTATTATAATTGCTATTGTGAATAAGTTCATGTTAATAGGTTGTTAGACATACTATACAGGGCGTTAATTAAGTACGCATGTATACAAACTTCAAGGAATTAATAATAACCAAGACTGAAATTTCATATAAAAATGGGTCCGCACCGGCTCTGTTTTCTAACATACGCGTAGTGTTCAAATCTGATATAGATAACTCTTCACTCCACAGAGTTTGCGTATTGTGTACATACTTAATTAACACCCTGTATGTGAAGTGAGCGTTGATGGCAAATAAGCTGCATTACAATTGTAATAATAGTTGAATTTTACGCTTGGGGTGGTACTTAATTGAGTTTTATTTCAATTTTCATTATGCCATTCGCACTTTTGAATTAAGATAAATCAACTTACATAAATTAAATAATGACACCTTGCTAATTGAAAAATTTAATTAAAATATACTTACCTTAAGTACTTATGTCTAATTAAAAAATATGTTTATTAATGCTCGTGTCAAGCTTTAACAACAACGTAAGAGAAGAAAAAAAAAAAAAGTTTACGAAATTTATTTTGCAAATTTGATATATAAATATAGATATTACTTAAACTTTGTTAAACATAAAACGAACGTTAATCTGGCCACTTATAA
Source organism: Malthinus flaveolus (assembly GCA_950108345.1). Taxonomy (NCBI): domain Eukaryota; kingdom Metazoa; phylum Arthropoda; class Insecta; order Coleoptera; family Cantharidae; genus Malthinus; species Malthinus flaveolus. The sequence goes on along the minus strand of OX467288.1, from coordinate 24,042,843 downwards.
CTTATAAAAGCATGTTCCTACTCGTAATACACTTTTAGTATAAATTTACTTTACCGAGCTTTTCCACCAGATCAAATTCGTTTTAATCACACTTTCCTTCGGCTTACGCTTTTTGTAAGCATTTTTTTATAATTTTTTTCTTTATTAAATTAGGTCTGATTATAGCGAGGCAAAGTCATTATATTTGACATAGATACGATTGATCGTACATAAATTTATTTGGAACTATTACGACTCAATGACTAATCATAGATCATAGTTTTATGCTAAATGGACTTGGAGACATGGAGACTCTCTCCTCATTGGACATTGGGTTAGTTAAGATAGATAGATAAAATATAGATTGTTGAGACATCCGGTAGAATGGATATATTCTTGGTGAAAGAAGTTTGCATACCTATACACCACTTTTCTTGTTTTCTGAGTAGCGAGAGAGTAGGCTTTGGGACGAGCACTATCTCTTCCACGTTCCACCCTTTAAAATTCCATTTGAACACACGTTGATTTATACTTTTATGTAAATTTCCATCATCGAATTTTCTTATTTTTTCCGTTATTATTAAATTAAGTTTTGATTAATGAGGTAGGAAAATCGACTTTTGGAATTGTGGTAAAAATCATCAGTTTCAATAAAAAAAATAAAGACCCTTTCAACAAAACTTAATGCTGTTGGAATCGCGAAGCGAACTCAGTTACACGTGGCTTACTTCGAATCAAGCTTTATCCTCTGTTATTGGAAACGTGTCAACTTCAATAAACACAAGACTAACTTGGAAAATCCTATTCTTTTAGCAAATAACTCCAACGTCAGTTGGTAAAAATCGTTATATTAACAATTCAATTATTTTAGGTAAGCTTTAGAAAATGTAGTTATTTATAAAATAATCGCGTTATTGATAAAAGTTAAAAGGTAACTAAGTGAAGATGACAGATGCCAATAACGCGAAAAGCACATTTTGGAAAAGGTATTAAAAGTAAAGTAGTTTTTCTCGAGCTTAAAACTTATTAGCAGTTGAGTTATCTTTTGCCTTCCTCTTCATCCTTTCAGTGTCAAAATATCTTATATAAGCTAAAAACTAACTATAAATCAAAAATTAACTTACTTGAACTCGAGCTTCAGTCAAATTTATTTTCATTGCTAGATCTTCTCTCGTAAACACATCAGGATAATGTGTTTGAGCAAATGCATTTTCTAATTCCTCCAACTGAAATTTCAAATAACATCGAGTTAGCTCAAAGAAAATTTTACATTAGCGATACGTAAAGTGCCCAAAAAGTTTTCGTGATTGATGATTAGAAGTTATTTGTATGCTTTTCTTCATTCCCGGTTCGAATTAAATTATTAAATTTACCTACAGGGCGTCTCAAAATTTTAACTACTGGCAAATCGGTACAGATCAGTCTGCCTGGTCGTGAACCAGCAGTAGATAAGTCCAAACAAACCATTAGGGTTGATTATGGCTGTGTGAAGGTTCATGTCTTGCCCACTTATCCACGACACTGTCAAAATTCCAGACTGGCTCTATCCAAAGCAATTTTTGGATAAAAAGGGAAGCGGCATACAAATAAACTCGACTTGTTTTAATCCTTACCTGTTGTAAAGTAAATGTCGTCCTATTGCGCCTTTGTTTTCTTCTTACAAAAGTATCATCGTGAATTGCGGGATGATAGGAATAGCTGGTGTCTGAAAGAAAGGAAAAAAATTTTTTTTGAGCAAATTGAATCAACAAAACTTTAAAAGAACTCTTATTCATATTAAACTAATTAATTCGCTTGCTGAAAATTTTACCGAGAGAAAATTAAATTATATTTCTCATTTCATCAGTAAAGCAAAGCAACAACTTTTTGCAGAAATTTACAGCATCTCTAAACTTTAATTTCGGTTATACTTAATTATATTAGCCCTACTCTGAGGATATATTAATTAAAATCTCATGTTTAATTCAGTGAAATTGTATATTTAATCTTATAATCTGCTCTGTTTCCCGCGAATTAAAATTGTGCAAACATTGCTTATTTCAAATTCATTAAATATTTACTTTATTATTGATTTAATATTAAAATCGCTTTTATATTCGCTACAAAATCCATTCCTTTTATGTGGAATTGATAATCCTCTCCTTTTTTTGCGCGAAAAAATGTGCGGAATTTAAACAAAATTTAATGGATTTTCCTAAAGTTTGTTGTGCCGAATAAATTTTTTTAAGTCGTCCGTCCGCGTTGGGAAAAGTATAAAAAAACAAAACTCGAAAAGACGTTTCGACTGATTAGATCAAAAGTGGTCATAGGTCAAAAGTTGGAAAGTTGCTAAAACGAGATAACTCTATGTAACTCAAAACTTGATTATCATTATTAAGTTTACTTACGGCAGGTTTGAGTGTCGAAGATGTTATCTTTATTTTGAAAAAAAAAAAAAAGATTTCTCCGACGAAAAATTCGATTTGAAAGCGAGTCGAGTCGTAGGGAAAAATTAGTTTTTTACGGGGTCGCTCGAGCATAATTTCTAATGTGTCCCTGTAATCAGGCGGTGATATTCGATGCAATCAAATACAATTTGGCGTGGTTATGATAATTTCACAATGCGCATTGTTTGTTGTAGGTATTCTCTGTTGACAGTCAAGATGCGATTAGGTGCTATTTCAATTGAAGCCAATCCCTGTCATCTCTAATTATTTTGTGATTTCACATTCCATTTGAAATGAAACGGAATTAGTGCTTTAAATCACATATTTATAATCCCCCTTTTTGTGCTATTTACTGCACGTAGTACGTACACATACGAGGTACGTGTAAAAATCTAACCTTCTGTTCTATTACGCACCAGTCTGTCACTTTCGTATAAAACAAATTAGGGGGATTAACTACCCTCACTACATTATGGGGCAATAAGGGTTATAATAATAATAAGAGGGTTTCGAGAGTACTTATTGTTGAAGAGATTATATATATTTTTTGTGTTAAAATAATTACCACTAAATAATAATTAGTTGATATAAAAATATTTTATAAGGGTAAGAAAAGCGAGTGGAAGATAGACGAGATGGGTGAGAGGCAAATAAATAAAAAACCAGCAAACAAATAAATTTAATATTATTATTTTTGATTCCAATTCATTCTCACCAACTTGATCCAAAACGTCGGATCCATTTTCTGATAGTTTGGATCGATGAGTCATCGATTTTTGTGGAAAATACCGCAAAAGATCCCAAATTAAACTTTTTGAGCTCGGAATGGCCTACGCCTAAGTATTCCGTTGGTCTACCACGGTGCACTATTTATAGTGAAGGTAATTTGAACAATGAAATGTTAATTTTCAAAGGTGGATATACACTAAATAATATACAATAGAACTAAGCGGGCATTGTTTTAATTGCACATACAAAATTAGTAATTGATTAAACTGCATCTAGTAGTACATTCAAAACAAGTTTTTTTCTAATTAAATTTAATCGAGTGTATTATTGTTACAGCAAATTTTATGTTTAAATAACAAAATTAATTTTCCATATGAAGATTCCATTCGCCAGATGAATGATTACAAAATACATTGGTTTTAGGGGGCGTAGTACTAAAGGTACCCGCAGTTAACTGTTCTTCGATGCTTCGATGCTTATACAGAGTGTTATTTTCTTACGGAATACCGTATAAATACATTAAGGCTCATTTGAAATCGATTGAGGCACACATACCTCTATAACCTCAAGACTGCATCCGCAGACTGGACGAGCTAGAGGGAAAATTTTTTGTAAACATGATATGGGTGTCGGCTCATGCCGACATACTAGGGAACGAGAAAGCGGACGGTCTGGCTAATGAGGGCAGCAAAATAACCAGAACCAGCCTTTGGCATTCTTTATGAAATGGCAAAGAGAGAAATACAATCACTTCTAACGAAATGGCACATTAAACACTGAAGGGAGACTCCCGGACAGGGCCGTTCTAAAGTCCTCAGAATAAGTAGATGGGAGCTACAATTGGCAACAGCACTGATAACGGGACATTGTCGGCTTACAAAGCACCTGTATGCAATGGGACTAGAAGAAGGCTCACTATGCAGAGGATGTGCGGAGGCAGAGGAGACTCCAATTCATCTTCTGCTACACTGCGAGGCTTTCACAAGAAGTCTTTACAGCATTCTCGAAAAGGAACAGATGCTCCAAAGAGAATTGCCCAAACTATCTGGACTTTATCAAAAGCACAGAATAAAGAAATATTACATCCGAGGCGCACAACAGACCCAAGAGGTCGCGATGCAAGTATAATCACTAGGGACCAGCTTCAGCAAAATATTAATAATAGAGAAGACGGTAAAACTTTACTTAGAGGTATATTGGCCTCAATCGATTCCAAATGAGAGTATCTACTAAAATATATACGCATCGCCGTCCCAAACACGCTGTACATTAAAATATGCATATCAGTGTAGTAGTGCAGTTGTATTATCTTTAATAGTCTACCTACCCAATCTCAAAGACATTGATTACGTATTTTTGAAAATGTTGATTAATATCTATTTTCCTCTCTCCATTTGAAACCCATCGCTCATCTACTTAGTTTGAGAATATCCTCTTATTCTCTCTACAACATTTTTTTTCCGATAATTTCTTTAAAACCCAATAAGAGAGCCAACCAAATTCAATCGGCGCTTACTTTCCCATTGTTATAAACCTTATAAGCGGTGATTGGAATGAGTTCTTCCACTAATAGTTCTATGATGGCAATCCTGTATGGCATTACTTAGAGAAAAGTCGGTGTGAGACTTGTAAGTATTGATAATGCTATAGCTAGAAGTTAGAGCCTTTTGAATGTTTTAAAAGTAGTTACTGCAAAAAGACTTGCTCAATGTCTATTTTCTTTTAAAAATTTCCTATTATTGGTCTCCCTATTAACCAACTAAAGCTAGCGGGCCTCTTCAATGGTATGGGTTATGATTTATGATAGTCCTGCGCGCTGCAGGCCGCACATCATCGCGGAACGGAATGGATCGAAACAGAATGGATCGACACAGAATGGAACGAAATGGAAACACATTGGTGCGGAGGTTCCACGGAAAAATTCATTTGTTTATTAAGCATTATTTGGTATTCGGTATTTGATTTAGTTAGTGTTTGTTGTTTGTTTGCAATGGACACGTCAGACGAAGACTTTGTAGCGTTGTGCGTAGTTCTAGAAGAAGAGGAAATTGAGAAACGCACTAAAAAGCACAAATGGGTCCATAAAATTAACCTGAAAAGACATGAATATGGGAAATTGAATCGTCTATTATTTCCAGCCGTTTTAGAAGACAATCAAAAATTAATTTAGTACTTTCGAATGAACGAAAAACGTGCTTAGAGATAGCGGAGGAGACTGCGAAACCACGGAAAAATTCGCTCGGTGAGCAATCCAAGAAACTCTGAGCTGTTACGATCCGCGATAGTGTGCGGTCTGCTTTTATTGTTCCGTCTCTTGTTCCTGTAAGTCGTTTTTAAGTAGCCATCTTGCTCAAATCTAAACATCAAACCTTCTGAGCCCTTGTAAGCAGCTCATAAGACGTCGTCGAAGCCAAACACGGCTCACAAAACCTAAGAGATAGTAGATATCGTAGCTACTTTTAATCGCAAATGTTTTACTACTTAAGTAGACTCGAGACTCTTTTATTGAAATGGGTTCTAATTAATAGTAATTAAAATTAAAAATCAGTTCGTTGCTCAGTTATAACGAATAATTAAAAAATTTTATTAAACATATTCGCCGTTATTTAACTTGAGGGTTGCACAAAATACAAGTTGTAACAGTTGTGTTTTATCCCTAAATTACATAACCACAGGCTATGACTGCGGTATTAAAAATTAGAGGTAAGCCCGCAACCGCAAAAAACTAATGGGGATTAATTTTTAATATTTTTTTAGCTCGTAGCCCTTTTAACATTATTTGAATAGTAATTTATCTGAATTCTACTGTAATTTCGAGTAAAATTGGTTTATCAGTTACCATTTAGATAAATTGAAATACACAGGGTGAATCCGTTTAGAATATTGGCGATTCTGGAACTGTGTCAGGCACAAACTGGTGTCTACTTATGGTAAAGTTGCGTTTTCAGGCGACCACAAATTTGGTGTGAAGAAAGTTGAAACCCTATCTTCGGTAGCAGAGGTACTTGGAAAAAGTATCTTTTGTGCAAATAATTAATTTTGAGAATCAAATATGAAAACTTTGTCTACAAAATATCGAAATTTTCCAAATTAGCTGCTGTCCCAATTTATCCATTTTTGGTAGTATCTCTACAGTTTCCAAGATCCGTGTAGGAGCACGTCCAAGTGTTCAAGAGCATGTAGGTATAACTTTTGAGTACCTTACTGATGAGAAGTCACAACCTTTCAGAATTTTTCAAAAATTTTTAAAGTTTGAGGTGGCGAGGACACAAAGTCAATGTAAACTTTGAAAACGAGGATGAAGAAATAGAGTGTTTGTAGCCAAAAGGAGCCACTATGTAAAATAAACGTCTCCTTGTGGCGCAATATTTTTATAAAATTCTTAATTATTTGTGGATGTAAATGAAAAGAGTAAGAGTAGATACGAATTTACTATTAAATTATGTCATAAAATTTGCATGATTTATAATATATTCATTTATTCACATGAAGGTAGAGCTACAAGAGGTCATAGTATCAAATCATCTTTAGAGCGCTTCATATAATGACACGGTTATTGCGCTTTGTTTAAACTAACGCCTGTTATTATAAAAGACACCGATACAATTATTGCAATTTTTAATGCACTTAAACGCATTAAAAAAAATTACACGAATCAAATATGAAGAGAATGCATTTCTGATGTTGCACCCTAGTGCCATTTAATAAAACCGCTCTTTCATATTTCAATAACTATTATAATTTATTTTTAAACCGAAGAAAGAAAAATGAGCACTTACACGGATGGGTTGGTGCAAAAGGATAATCTAATTGCGGTAATCTTGGTTGAGGAGTAGCACCAGAGTGTAATGTAGGGGGGCAGTGGTAGCAGAACATGCCCCTTCCACCCCCGCCAGCTAACTGAAACAAAAATTACAACAATTAAACATTTATTAAAGTAACAAAATATTTACCTCAAATAAAATGAATTTTAATAATAAACGTATCAAATTATAACAAAATGTTAACTACAATTAAATTATTATAAACTCTGTGTGTAAGTTTGGTAAATTTGAATTTTGGTAGGCGCCACTGGCAGCTGCTGTTGAATAAGATTAAGTAAAGTAACATGAGTATATTAGACAATGTATAATTGCATGTATGACGACTGTCTCGCTTGTGATGTCACGTATCTACTTAATGTAGTTAACTTAATCAGAATTAATTTGCTGTTAATTTAACCGATGCGACCGACAGCGTGGGTTTTATTTAATTCGAAATTCGTTCATTCCGTATATTTCAAAACGAATTATATTAACTACTTTTCTGATTTTGACAGTTTCATACGATTATACAGCTTGTCGCGAAAAAGTTTACTTTTTTTAAAGTTTAGTTTAAATACCTATAGGTAAAAATGTCTTTCACTCATTCCTTAAACTCTTAATTCTCTCCATTCCTTTGTCAGCCTATTACTCTAAACTCTTGGACAGAGCAGTGTTCTCCCTTTTTGCTTATAAGCGAATGTTTTCAAAAACCGCCGTTGCAACTCAGTTCAACAGATGGGAGCGTCTCCGCATTCACTTGGCCTCTTTGTGAAGAAAATTGTTCTTAAGACGATTCTAGGATCAGGCCTACTAAGACTTATGGAATAACTCAAAAAGAAAAAGCAATTTGAGGATTAGAAAGCTACTTCGACTTGCTCTAGATATGGATAATATTCGTCTTGCATACATCTTCAACATATCATTCGCATTCCATATAATGGTAAACTTTGTAGGAACCGTCATACCAGGCATTTTAGAAAGATAATTAAATTCTACATCTGATGGTAGTATAAAAAGTACCATGTCGTGTTTAGAAATTTGAAGTTACCGACCAATAAAGACGGACTAAAATAAGCAGCGACTTGACAACCAGGAGTGAGATGTCATGATAAGTTTCAAATAACTCCAAAATGGCTAACTTTAGCCATAGGGAGTGCTATACTCAATCAAAAGATAATTAAATTCTACATCTGATGGTAGTATAAAAAGCACCATGTCCTGTTTAAAAATTTGAAGTTACCGACCATTAAAGACGGACAAAAATAAGCAGCGACTTGACAACCAGGAGTGAGATGTCATGATAAGTTTCAAATAACTCCAAAATGGCTACCATAGGGAGTGCTATACTCAATCAAAAGATAATTAAATTCTACATCTGATGGTAGTATAAAAATCACCATGTCCTGTTTAACAATTTGAAGTTACCGACGAATAAAGACGGACTAAAATAAGCAGCGACTTGACAACCAGGAGTGAGATGTCATGATAAGTTTCAAATAACTCCAAAATGGCTAACTTTAGCCATAGGGAGTGCTATACTCAATCAAAAGATAATTAAATTCTACATCTGATGGTAGTATAAAAATCACCATGTCCTGTTTAAAAATTTGAAGTTACCGACGAATAAAGACGGACTAAAATAAGCAGCGACTTGACAACCAGGAGTGAGATGTCATGATAAGTTTCAAATAACTCCAAAATGGCTAACTTTAGCCATAGGGAGTGCTATACTCAATCAAAAGATAATTAAATTCTACATCTGATGGTAGTATAAAAATCACCATGTCCTGTTTAAAAATTTGAAGTTACCGACGAATAAAGACGGACTAAAATAAGCAGCGACTTGACAACCAGGAGTGAGATGTCATGATAAGTTTCAAATAACTCCAAAATGGCTAACTTTAGCCATAGGGAGTGCTATACTCAATCAAAAGATAATTAAATTCTACATCTGATGGTAGTATAAAAATCACCATGTCCTGTTTAAAAATTTGAAGTTACCGACGAATAAAGACGGACTAAAATAAGCAGCGACTTGACAACCAGGAGTGAGATGTCATGATAAGTTTCAAATAATTCCAAAATGGCTAACTTTAGCCATAGGAAGTGCTATACTCAATCAAAAGATAATTAAATTCTACATCTGATGGTAGTATAAAAATCACCATGTCCTGTTTAAAAATTTGAAGTTACCGACGAATAAAGACGGACTAAAATAAGCAGCGACTTGACAACCAGGAGTGAGATGTCATGATAAGTTTCAAATAACTCCAAAATGGCTAACTTTAGCCATAGGGAGTGCTATACTCAATCGAAAGATAATTAAATTCTACATCTGATGGTAGTATAAAAAGCACCATGTCCTGTTTAAAAATTTGAAGTTACCGACCATTAAAGACGGACAAAAATAAGCAGCGACTTGACAACCAGGAGTGAGATGTCATGATAAGTTTCAAATAATTCCAAAATGGCTAACTTTAGCCATAGGAAGTGCTATACTCAATCAAAAGATAATTAAATTCTACATCTGATGGTAGTATAAAAATCACCATGTCCTGTTTAAAAATTTGAAGTTACCGACGAATAAAGACGGACTAAAATAAGCAGCGACTTGACAACCAGGAGTGAGATGTCATGATAAGTTTCAAATAACTCCAAAATGGCTAACTTTAGCCATAGGAAGTGCTATACTCAATCAAAAGATAATTAAATTCTACATCTGATGGTAGTATAAAAAGTTATGTCCTGTTTAAAAATTTGAAGTTACCGACCAATATATACGGGCAAAGATAGCAGCGACTTGACAACCAGGAGTGAGATGTCATGATAAGTTTCAAATAACTCCAAAATGGCTAACTTTAGCCATAGGAAGTGCTATACTCAATCAAAAGATAATTAAATTCTACATCTGATGGTAGTATAAAAAGTTATGTCCTGTTTAAAAATTTGAAGTTACCGACCAATATATACGGGCAAAGATAGCAGCGACTTGACAACCAGGAGTGAGATGTCATGATAAGTTTTAAATAACTCCAAAATCGAAAAATAATTAAATTCTACATCTGATGGTAGTATAAATAGTACCATGTGGTGTTAAAAACTTGAAGTTACCCGGTTATACACACTGGCGGATCAAAAACAGGTACCTACTATCGCAGGAGCTGATATATACTCACTAAAGCTAAACTTAAACATAAGCACCCTCGGTGTTTTAAATGGAACTTGTCTAAAGTCGACTCGAGATGAACTACGCATCGCTCCTGCTAGTGAAGATTGGCAAAATTAGTCCGAATAGAATCTATTTTAAAGAAATACTGGCCTAACATGCCTATAGACGGACAGACTGGACACACGGAGTCACATAAAAGACCTCGAGTAAGTGCGAATTCAAATTGTATTTTTATAGCTCAAAAAGTTCGAAACAGAACAAATAGAGACAGAAAGGTACGTTTTCCATTCTTTCAGAAATAGTGTTGTGTCCTAGAAGGCACTTTTCTTGAGCGCGACTAACAGTACGAAAGTTTCTATTGTGCCTTACGAACACGTGAGGTCCTCGTAGGAATTTTTACCAAGAAATAATCATAAAATTAATTAAATTATTTACAAAAATAATTAAAGAAATTTATATGCAAAAGCTAATTGAATTACAAGTTGTTAATATACTTAATTGGATGCATAAATCTATTAATATTTCAGTTGACTGATCTAATTGTATCAAGTAAATTTTAATTTTTATAATAAGACTAATTTGGTAAAGTAAATTTTTTAATACGGGTTAGAGGGACTACAACAATATATAATCATTTGGAATATATAAATAGTTCGTTATATGTCTTTATCTAAAGACACATCACTTTGACGTAATAATTTAACTGTTATATTTTTTTTATCAATAGAATAATCAAATCACAGTAATTGATAGGACTTATTTAGACGCAGTTGTTAACACGATTCGTTACAGATTGTACTTTATGAGACAGTTTAAATTATTATTATTATTACGGGAGAACTCAAACACTACAACAAAATTTAATTGACTTAATTAGTTATTTAATTATTTTTATTAATTTTATTGACCAAAAATCCCACGTCTGACACACTAAATTTAAACAATTAATTGATTTGTCTGCATAGTCTCCCGTTAACAGCTATTTACTAAACTCCCGGTATCGTTATGTGAGCCACGATACAATAAGAGACTTCTCTTTCAGTTAGGGACGGCGAATGTTTGCTCTCAAAACTCAAAATAGTTTTACTTTTCAGATTTGCTTAGATGCATCTTCACAAGATAAAAGAGTGGGCAGCTGAATAAACTGTTTTCAGGAGAGGCGCGTGTCGAATTTACATTTAACGAAATAGATGAAAGAAGTTTGCCGAAATTTTAAACGTCGCTTTGACCTTATCATTTCTTCTAATAAAAAAATATGTCATCTTGATTGTTTCTACAATTTTTATTACTAATGTCGCGTGTAAGTTGAAGTGGGCGCTCATAATAATACAAATTTCATTAAATCAGAGAAAAGATTTATACTGCGAACTCCTTCGTTATCGATAAATTGATTGTTTTGTAGTCGAGTTACTTATACATTAGTCGATTTATTCGTTTATTAATTTATGCAGCTGATGATGAAATGCCCTGTCAATGGAATCAATTTTAATTTTCCCATCAAAAAACAATTATGCACGTCGGGTAACATAAATATCTGTTGTTCTTGCTCGCTTAGAATAAAATTGTGCATGGGTATACGAAGAGAACGTATTTTTTTCTGTAAATTGTAAATCCTTCTAAACAAAAAAATTGCAAGTCCTCACACTAACAGTGCGAATTGTAGTACCAACAAAAGCACATCCTGTGTCATACTGTCCCCATCTCCCTAATCACATTTATCTTGAGAGAATAAATCTTTATAAAATACCAAGAGAATTAAGTTCGAGATTCAAAATTCAGATTAAAAGCACTTCAATCTACTACTCGAGATGTATGTTTTGTTCGATAAAAAGACGGATTTGAAAAAAAAAGAAAGAAAAAGAAGAAAATCTAAATAACTAAAATCGAATCTTCCTTTGTAATTGCTTAACCAAGTTCTGTTAAAGGAATTGATGAAGTGAATAATGTGATTTTACAATACCTATTCGTGTTCGTTGGACTATTAACAAAAAAACCAACGCTCACTTAGTTTTGTGATTTAATTAAACTTTTCAAAACTACTAAAAAGTCAATAGCTCCAATTTCTACCCCTTTTAAGTTACTGTAAAAAAAGTTTTAAATTAAAACAAATAAACAAAATTAGTTTAGTCTTACATCAACATTTTAATTTTGGTCAATGACTTTGTTTGGGTTAGTCTCTGCTAGCCAATTATTACAATTACGGTTGTGGATGTGACACCGTACTTAATAGATACATCCTGCAATGTGTAAATTATGAAATGCAAACTTAATGCTTCTACAAAATTTAAGTACAAATAAGTGAAAGTTTGCGTAAATTGCACACTTAACTTTCAAAATGCATTTTTAACGATATCCTACGCGCCTAAAGTAGGTGTAAGTGAGCAAATTTTGAATCCTTCCTCTTTAAAAGCGCATTTTCGCATCTCAATCTCTGTTATCAAGCAAGCTCAGTAAATAGCTACTTTTGTTAGTTGCTAAAGGGTTGCTACAAGCAAAATGTTAGCTTGGGGATACTTCGAGGTTTCATTCCACTGCACTGCTTGAATGTGCCAAATAAACTAAACTCCAAAAAACGCCAAAGAAGTGATAGTAGAGATGGCTAGATTCCAATAAAAGCCATTGACTGCGTTTGAGTTTTCAGTACGAGCATATACGGCCAAATGAATTACTACGTTGAGCGGGCATGGAGCACTAGTTTGAAAGCGAGTCCTAAATTGACTGCAAAAAGGCTCTACAGTAATTGGAACAGAATAAGTGAAATGACAGCAAACGGACTGAAAACGAACAAATCACCACTAATTAAGCAGAAATGGAGAGTGGGCTAGGGACACTCTGTGTCCTATTTGTATTTGAGAAGAACCAGGAGTTGTTCGGGAAAATGTTAAAAAAAGGGGTCCATACGTCCTTACTACTCTACGAAATAAGGGAGAAGAAGAAGCTAAGAATTTAGCAACCATCGCCTTTCTCCTTCATGTCCCGAAATATGTCTAAAGACAGTTACTACTTTAAAAGAATGTTAAGCGGGCATGGGGCACTAATTTAAAAGCGAGTCCTAAATTGATTGCAAAAGGGCTCTACCGTGAGGATCATTGGAACAGAATAAGAGAAATGACAGCGAACGGACTGAAAACGAACAAGTCGCCACTAATTGAGCAGAAATAGAGAGTGGGCTCGAGACACTCTGTGTCCTATTTGTATTTGAGAAGAACCAGGAGTTGTTCGGGAAAATGTTAGAAAAAGGGGTCCATACGTCCTTACTACTCTACGAAATAAGGGTAGAAGAAGAAGCTAAGAATTTAGCAACCATCGCCTTTCTTCTTCATGCCCCGAAATATTTCTAAAGACAGTTACCACTTTAAACGAATGTTAAGCGGCAATGTGGCACCAATTGAAAGCGAGTCCTAAATTGACTGCAAAAGGGCTCTACCGTGAGAATCATTGGAACAGAATAAGTGAAATGACAGCAAACGGAGAAAATGTTAAAAAAGGGGTCCATACATCCTTACTACTCTACGAAATAAGAGTAAAAGAAGAAGCTAAGAGTTTAGCAATCATCGCCTTTCTTCTTGATGCCCCGAAATATATCTAAAGACAGTTATCAATTACTACCTTAAACAAACGTTAAGCGGCCATGAGGTACTACTTTGAAAGTGGGCCCTAAATAGACTGCAAAAAGGCTCTACCGTGAGAATCATTGGAACTGAATAAGTGAAGTGACAGCAAACGGACTGAAAACGAACAAGTCACCTCTAATTGAGCAGAAATGGAGAGTGAGCTAGGGACACTCTGTGTCCTATTTGTATTTGAGAAGAACCAGGAGTTGTTCGGGAAAATGTTAAAAAAGGGGTCCATACATCCTTACTACTCTACGAAATAAGGGTAAAACAAGAAGCTAAGAGTTTAGCAACCATCGCCTTTCTCCTTCATGTCCCGAAATATGTCTAAAGACAGTTACTACTTTAAACGAATGTTAAGCGGGCATGGGGAACTAATTTAAAAGCAAGTCCTAAATTGATTGCAAAAGGGCTCTACCGTGAGGATTATTGGAACAGAATAAGAGAAATGACAGCGAACGGACTGAATACGAACAAGTCGCCACTAATTGAGCAGAAATGGAGAGTGGGCTAGGGACACTCTGTGTTCTTTTTGTATTTGAGAAGAACCAGGAGCTGTTCAACGTCCTTACCACCTTAAGAAATAAGGGTAGAAGAAAAAGGAGATAAGAGCTTAGAAGCCATCGCCATTCCTTTTGGTGTCCCAAAGTATTATTTCTAAAGACAGTTCCACATCATTTGCTTAATAGAAAAGAAGATGGGTATGTGTGTCCCATGCGAGGTCCGTCTAATCAGCAGCTGAATTTGGCAATAATCTAATGCAGTCTGCGACACAACAAGAGAATACTGAAATTTGGATGAAATTTTTTTGTAAAAGAAATTGATTTTAAGGCATAGTAGCCGAAATTCTTTAATAGAGGCCCCCTGAGATTTTGAAACGGCTAGTAAGGTACTCGTCGATACGCATTTACAACACGTTTCCACTATGACCCTCTGAGTCCCCTCCGGATCGACAGACATAACCAATATGTCAATACATATACGACAGACACTTCAAACACTTATCGACTTTTTATAAGCTGACGTAGTTGAATAAGCTATAAAAGTTTAATAAACAAGATGCTAATAAATAATTTAGAAAACGCCGAGAGCTGAGTCCATTTATGGTAAATTTAGATTTTTGATAGGCATTTGCTGTAAGCGTAGATCGTAAAATTAGAAGTCGTTTCTTCCTATTACAGTTTCAGCATGAAAATTGTACCTATTATCAACAAAATTACGCGAATGAGAAAAAGTTTCTTGATAAGCTTCAAAACGAGCTTCTAACACAGCCAAGATGAAAAATGAGCCGACTTTTCTAATTTGCTCTCAAATTAAATGCGGCGCATTTAAATTAAATTGGGCAGCCACAAAAATAAAAATAACTTATTTAATTGTTTATTTTGATTCGATGAATTGAATTGTTATTTTTTAGGAAAACTATCAAATTGGTGAAACGGACGTCGAGTAAAGAAGTAATTGGATGACGAAATTATGAATAGAGTAACAAAGACATCTTTCAAATTTCTCTTTTATGTTATGAACGTATTTGTAATTAAAATACAAATTCAGAAATAATCGAGTTGAAATTATGGAAAAGGCCCGCAGCTCGTTCCACGATGATAACCGGGAGCAAACTCTCAACTCTCATCATGAGTCGGTAGTAGTAAGTTGATCATAGGGGCTCGGTAATTCTATTAGACTGGATATCCCTTACTGTGGGCCCCTCTCCAGTTAGTGAATTAGGCCCTAATCATACGTATGCAATGCAATTTGTATATACTCAACTCGCTTTGCTTATATAAGGGCGATATAATATGCTAATAATGTCTAATTCAGACAACGCGTATTACATTCTGCAATTGATATTAATGGCACATTCGGGGTAGATGAAACACTCATCGGTTACTAAGCTCCCTTTGTTCTTACACTCAAACACCTGATGCTTAGGTTATTTAATTCTGTTAGGTGAGCTAATTCAAATTTATTGAGGTTTCGTCGAAAACTCAAACCTATTACTTGCGCGTATAAAGAAACTTTACAACAGCTTACGCACTTTCAAAGATGAAAGCCTCGAAATTAATTATTTAAAAAAGCAAAAAATAGCCGAAATTGCAGCCGAGTAAATTTAAATTGAAAAAAAAAGTTTAATAAAATAAATAGGGCATGCAAATCACTTGTCATTCAACGTAAATTCGATAATAGAGTGGGATCACGTTCAATTTCAGATCAAGGATGTTACACGAACAAGGGGACTAAGTTTATATTAGGACCCTATTAGTTCATTTTCAGGATGAATTGAATTATTAACATCACCTAACTAATAATTTTTGACGATATATTCCGGTAATATTATTAACTTGATTAAATAAAATACTACGTAATGACGATGCGACTCAAAATAAATTTTTTTAAATCGAATTATTCATTTCGTAGGATGAAAATTCGGAGGATAATGTCGAATTAATATAATTTTTATGCCTAAAATTGAATTTGCGTTATTTTCAAATTGGTCGAACGGAATTTTGTAACTCAAATATAATAATTAGTGCTCAAACGTATGCAGAATGGAAAAGTGGTAATTCTACTTCGCAGAACAATGCTTTTGAAATAATTTTATCGTTTGCATTTCACTGATCCAGTGGCGGCGCTCACACCTCACACCTAACCACTATTGAGCTCGTCGTAATTGAAGCCTCCAGAGAGTGGTTTCACAGCTCACAACAACTCGATAAGTTATCGTAAAACTCCATCGTTTCTATTTCTACCAATATCTCGCGGTTTCGTTCTCGTGTCGTCCAAGTTTAAGTCTCTTGTCCAAACTGTTTGAAAGGTGCGAAGATCGAAAGTTTCAAAATTGCTATTTCAGCAATAAAAAATTTGTTGAGCTGTTTTTGCCCAAAAAAACTTGATGAAATTTGACGAACGCTAGTATATAGATGATGCATTTAATCAAAAATTGTTATTGAGATAATTAAACACATGCATGCGGTAAATATAAACACTCAAAATCACTACTTTGTCATTATTCATTAGTTATTACGAACGGCAAAATTGAAAACAAATCCATAATCATCAAACAGAAAATTTGAATTGGAAATATCTGATGCGGTTTGTATTTGACCACTGTAAGCCACAATAGCGAAATCGCCGTCGGGTCCTTACTAAACCGCACTTTTTAAATAAATAAATTTTATTGTTACCAATTGGTAAGAAATATGTGAAAAGTAGGCGCTTCTTTTTGTGTTGCAAAAAGAAGTTGAAAGTCGGAAAGGCTAACTATGTTTAAGATGGGTTGATGGACGTCTATTAGTATACAGGGTGTTTAAAAATAACACCGGGACACTTCAGGGCGTGATTTTTAACATACAGTGGGGGTCACAAAAATATCAATTGCCAAAATGAATTTGAGAGATACGAAGGTTGTTTGTAATGGAAGGAACTGGAGGTGGTAGGCTGGTCCTGAAAATAAAACATCATTCACATATAGGCATCTGGAAGGTAGCGGCGTAGAAATATATTTTTTGAACACTCTAGTCTCTAGTACGTTGTGTGTCTGTGGACACCATTTCTTGACAACAATTTAAATTTTAAATTCAGAGTTGAAAGAAACAGCCAGCCAAACCTTACAATGAGAGTCAATTTGGGAGGAAAAACTTGAAAGCAGAACCTTTGGGCTTTCTATAGCCTCAGCGGGTTAGAACTATCGGTAGCCCCCTAGAAACATGGGAAATAGTAGATTCAAAGGGTATTAGACGTATAGAAAAGCGATAACGTTTCCATTTGGTCCCCAGTCCCTAAGAGAAAAGGAGTCTCACCCAACTTTTCTCATTGCCCCGATGACAAGATAAGTCCCTGGAAGGGAAAAAATTTAGTTTAAGAGCATGTGTATGTTATCAAAAGTTTCCTACAAAAAGCTGCAGTTCTTAGCCAAGTTGACATCGGGAAAAAATCTGGAAACTTTCAAAAAGTACAAAATAATGTTGCTCGAGACCATCATCGAAGATCCAAGTTTTAAGATGCTAAATGATCTACTCAGATATGTTTTGTTCTCATAAAGACACTGAAGGGATGTCAAGCATCCCTTTTATAATTTTTGCTTCCCGCATTATAATTTTACATACCGAAGAAAAGAGTTTTGCGCTAGTATTTTATTACTCTCGCAGATATGTAATTTTCTAATAGAAAATGCAAGGTTCCATGAGGTTCATAAGGCGCTAGATCAAAAAGTAAACAAAAACCTGTAGTGGAAAATGGCTGGAAAAGCCTCAATCGCCAGTTTAGTAATTGAATCAAAATTTTTTCAGTCGACAAGACTTTCCCCTTTTCAAAATTTTCCAAAGACGAGTTTTCATAAAAACACAGCTGCCATGTCGTGCCTAGTTGGGTTTATAATAATTACTCCCCAATAAGTGGACGAGATAATTTCCAAATTTTAATTTCGCAAATTTCCAAAAAATCGCATTTAATTAAATTCAATTTTAGTTTACCTTATGGCTGTCCCCGAATATCGTGATGCCGGCTTGGGGGTATTTTACCCCCTTAAAAATTCACTAAATGTCAATATTAAACACAACGTTCGGCACTGCTTTACAAAAATATTAGCTCAATTCGATGATTCGTAGCTAATATCACACATTAATTGAGCACTTAAGTAAAGAAAAATCACTCGACCTTTTTCTACTTTTAACACCTTACCAGAAGGGTTGCATTTTTCTGAGCTACAAGTGTTTATTTTTATTAAGTATCTAAAGGGTGTAATTTAAGTACGTTAATCACTATCTAAAGTTGCAATTAATATGTAAAAAATCAGTGCTATTTTTAGTCATTATTTGAGTGTTTTCGGTTTATAAAAAGCTGTGAAAAGCTTACGCCGTCGCACCGGAGCGTTATCGTGAGAATAATCGCGTATGGCGTTGCTTAGCAAGATGACAGATGAACGGGAGATATACTAAGGTTGCTAGGGGAGGTCCAGATCTAACACGGGAACACGCAAGCGTAATAAAAACCCGGAGTCTGGAGGCGGGATTACAATTTGGTGATACATGCACTAGTAAAAGATGTCCTATGTGCGGGTAACTTTCGCGAGCGAGATGAAAATCAACATTATGTCATGATTCTCTTCCGGGACCCCGGAGTTTTCTTAATAGTGGGGATACCGATACAGTTTATGGCTAAACACTAAACACTTTTTTATGGTCAGATTAAAGTGAGAGGGGTTTAATGGATTTGTTTTCTTGTAAGGAAGATGGATGATGTGGGCTTTGTGCGAAGATATTTATTTGCTGCCGCTTTTAGATCCTACCGGACGATTTTCTTATTTCTTTATATACGTTATTACTTTTTTCGTTTATTTACTTATACATAATTTCCTTCACTCTGCATCTTTTAAAAACGCAATTTTATAACAATTTCGTTTTAAAACACAAAATTTCACCTCGTGACGATTTTATTCCGACCAAAAAGTTGAAAACAAACTTGTAATTCGTAAAAAGTGATCAAAAAAATCACTAAAAGTCTATTTACATTTAAATTAAAAAATAATTTTTTTAATTTGCAATTTTAAACATCATTTTCCGAAAAAAAAGGATCACGCAGCCGGCGTAATTGAATTATTCTTAATTTATACTTGATGGAGATTTTTGGATTACCGAAGATTTAATCTTCGACTTAATTTTAAAAAAATTTTGTTTTTCCTTCCTTCATTTTTAAATAATTGATCAACTTCCTTTTTGTTTAAATTGCAGTTTTGGCGAAGTAAAAGATGTGTAATGTAGTACGTCTTAGTTAAGTCTGTAAAAATACTGCATCTTAAATCTGATTAGGGACTAGTAGAGCCTGGACTGCTCCTTATAATTGTGTTATCTTGTAATTTTGTGGTTAAGTGTGTTAGCTAACTCAAGCTGTCTAAGGAACCGGATCTTCCTTTTACGACCTTTTGGCACGAACACCTTACAATTTCATCACATCAACTTTACTAAATTTTTCTTTTTCTCCGCTTCTAATTGCATCAACACATCAAACTTTAATATTTAAACAATTAGTTACTTTATTTAATAACGTTAATAATCGATTGGAAATAAATACAAAAAAATAAAGTTTTAACCAATTTTGTCGCCATTGGTTGCCCTCAAAAGCTCTATCGTTGTCACTCGCTAGGGAGTCACCGAAGCTGGAGTATTATTGAGTTAGCTTTAAAAGAGCTTTGATTTTAAATTCAACTTCATCGAGAATCATACCAGAGTCAAGATTTTTGCTTACGTCGTGTTGTCTATTTAAAAACTTGATTTTTTTTAAATCAAATTTTTTCCCTCCGCTATTTCATAAGTGGTAATTTAATAATCTTTTTACCATAATTTCTTTTGGGAGAAGTTGAAGGTGGACGAATTCAACTTTATTAATCTTATCACCAACTATGCGCTCAAATGTCTGACTGAATGTGCATCTATGGTGAGGTGAGCTTTAGCGGCAATGACTGAATACATGTCACTATTTTAGGTTTTTCGTTAATATCTCGAAAACTATGCGTTGGAGCTAAAACGTGACTATTTACAAAATTGAAGCTGATAAAATTTTCTACAAAATCAAATATATACATATTTTTTGTATTCTTAAGGTTTGGAGAGTTATAGGGCGTTGAAAATTTGTGTTTTTTGCCAAAATCACCAATGCGACTATCCGCTTCAACGACGTTTGATTTAAAATCTTAAACTCATAGTAGGTATGACAACAGAAATAGCACGACAGGATATCTAGAATAATTTTTACAAAACATCCGCATATACTCTCCAGGAAATAACATTTTCAAAGAAGCGGCTGCTTGTGCTGTGCGCACACCTCTTTACGTTTTCTTGGATACTTTGTTTATAAGCAAGTTGGAGAACATTTTTTAACCGTCATCTTCACAAATGGGGTAGGCATATTGCCGCTTTTTTGAGCCTCTATTGCAAAAGCCAACTACTCATTTATTGCACAAAATGCATACTATCTATGCTTTCTTGCTGATACTAGCAGAATAATCACACAAACCAATAGCAGAGGTATTGCAACTTGGGCATTTGTGATAGGGATCCTCTGATCCTTTGCTACAAATTCCGCAAACCCATTTATGACAAGAAGCACAGAAAGTTCATTCTGAACTTCTCTATGTAAGAAATAAGCAATTGCACACTGAGCACTTTTCTTGGTTTTCCTTTTCATCTCTAAAAACCTTAAGCATGTTATTAGTCTTCCTATCGATGATTTCTGTTTAGAAGTATCATCAATTGGTTTCGTTGGTCACTCTCATCTTCTTCTTTTGAAGCTGCTGAGCCATATCTTCCTTTAGGACAGGTAATGGCAATTCCTCATCGTCTGTTGCCTTATTTGCTGGATCAGTAGTTGACGTAGTTGATCTGATGCTTAGTTTTCGAGTTACGGGCGCTTAAGCAAAAAATCACTTTCTTGTCAATTTCGGAGTTTTGTTAAACTTCTACGCGCTCTAGCGCCTAAATCATTCGTCTGCAGAAAAAATTTAAGGGAAACAATTTGTAAGAAATTTAATGATTTTTATTTTTCTGTATGCACACTTTTTTATAAAAACGCGTAGTTTTTGAGTTATAAGCGACAAACTAAGCAAATCAGTTTACTGGCCAATTTTGGAATTCTTGTCGAACTGTAACACGCTCTAACACTTAAACCGCTTGTCTGGAGAAAACATTTTAATGAAATAATTTGTAGGAAATTTAATGTACTTTTTTTCTATACCTACACTTTTATCTAAAAGTGGGTATTTTTTGAATTATAAGCGACAAACTAAAAAATCAGTTTTTTGGCCAATTTAGGAATTATTGTCAAACTTTATTGCGCTCCAGCACCTAAACCCTTCTTTTGAAAAAAAAAATTTGTCAAAAAGCATTTGTAGAAAATCTAATGTACCTTATTTTTCTATAGATACATTTTTCTCAAAAACTGCGTAGTTTTCGAGTTAGGAGCGGTCAACTAAAAACTTTACTTTTTTGTCAATTTTAGAATTTTTGTTAAACTTCTACGCGCTCTAGCGCCTAAATTGTTTGTCTGAAGAAAAACTGTAACAGAAATAATTTGTAAGAAATTTAACGACTTTTATTTTTCTATATACACACTTTTTTCTAAAACGCGTAGTTTTTGAGTTACAAGCGACAAACTCGAAAAATCGGATCAGTTGTTGACGGTTCACAAAATCAATCGAGATGTTGAAACCCTAACCTTATCGAATTTGCCCTAAATGCCGAAGTAGACCCCAGTTTATGGTAAGAATATTTCTGCGATGTGCCAAGGTTGTTCATATCCTCAATAATGATTCGTTCGTTATCCTGTGTTGACGGAAATTCTTGCATTGATACTTTGGATGTAAACTGTTGCTATACAGCGCTAACGTGTTTTTATGAAAAAAACACAAACTTTTAACGCTCTATAGCTCGGTAAATTTTAGAAATAAGAAAACATGCACATATTTAGTTTTATACCTTATTTTCTTAGCTTTAATTTTGTAGAAGGTCACATTTCAGCTCCAGCCCATCGTTTTCGAGATATTAACAAAAACCGAAAAATTGGATTTCTTTAAAAGTGAAGCCCATTTTAGGTTTTCTTTGACTGGACTATAAAGTCGAAGAGAGGAATGTAAAGAAAAAAATTTATAAACTGGTCTAAAATTTAAAAAAGAACGCAAATTTATGAAAACTGGATAAAGTCACAAAAGTTGCCGGGTTGAATGAAACGGGAACTGTTTGCACCGAAGGGGAGGCAGAGCTGATGAAATAAACATTTTTAATTCTAAACGTCATGTAAACTAACAGAATTCATTTTAAAGTTGGAAGCTAATCAAATGACCAATTTGGACAATGTTGCTCTAAATTACATTAAGAAAATCGCTCACGCGATCACCTCGGTGACGGTTAGATAGTTCTGTTAGTTTTTGTCTCTGATGACAATATTGATATTTGTGAGGAACTTCTGAAAGTAGATATTGACCGAATCAATTGCACTTCTAATGAAAACATTCTTGAACTATTACTAAAACTCTAAAATAACAATTTTTACAACCATAAAATGAGAACATAAAAAGACTCGTTCATTTTCCTCACGATGAGAAACGAAAGCTTAATATCTTCTCGTTATCATTGTTTTATTACGCCCTTATTGTATAGGTGGATCTACACAATAAAATTACATAATTTTTATGAACTAATTCTCAAACTTAATAAAAATTCTAGTTGAGTCTAAATAAGTGAGAAATAGCTAAAATAGATAATTCAGTTAGGGCTTTATTGGAGTTATTTTTATTTGTTATCGGCGTTCAACTTAAACGAGTTAACGATGGTTGATCGAGTTAAGCTCCTCAACGCTTAGTAGTTAAATACAATTTGTGTTTTTAGTTTTTATTTTTTTTTTTATTTTAAAGATTTTTATTGCAAAATATATAAATCTCGAAATTATACGATTTTTTAGTATTTCGTCTAAGTGAAACTTTCAAATTTACAAAAAGTTGTAAATTATTGAAAAAAAGTATAAAAAATTCATCGGTTGATGGCATGAGATAGTCAATAATGCTCAATAAAAGTTGGCGTAACGGGAAAATACAGGAATACAAATATCAAATAAAGCTCGTTTGTCTTTATATTGACAGTCGAATTGAAAATAGACACATTTATATATTGATAGATTTTTCTTTGTTTTTTCAAGATATATAACTTTTAGCTAACGGCGTATTAAAATTTATAAATTGTTTTTACTTTTTTCTACCTTTTTTCTTCCTTATACGTCTTCTTCCGTTCGAGCCTCTTCAAATTGACTTTTTAATCGTTGCAGTTAAACCGGCGCTTAACGGTGGTCATTAAAATACAAATTAATACATACAATGAAAATATTTTAAGAGAAAAGTTTCTAAGTATAGTGCAAGCTACACCTTACACTTAGGTACACCATCCAGCTTTTATAAAAAAATATACAGGATGTGTCAAGAAATTTTTTTCTATCCGATGGCATTATAAAACTTTAAAATCGCTCCCACATATAGAAAACCTAAAGTTGGTATCGATATACAACAAACTAAGAAAATAATAACGAAAATTTTATTGGCTTCGTCTGAAAGAACAGAAAAAGTTGTATCTAGAAAGTTTTTTCAGTTTTTTAATATCTTTCCAAATAACGATTTTGGAGCCAAAAATTAAAAGCGTCAATTTTGTTATTTTCCGCCATATTTCAAAAATGTTAAGAAGGGGGTAAATTTTGTTATTTGATTTTATTTGGGCATAAGCCAGGCTTTATTTTTGCTCATTTAACCAAGTCTCCATCTCTTATGATAAGCGTATAAGCGAACATATTACTGAACACTTTTAAAAATACGTCCTGTTATACCGAATACTCCATCACTGGGTTATTTGATTTGAGTGTACCAATAAACTTATACGTGGTTCAAAATTTTAGGAGGGTGGTGTAGCTTGCTTGCGACTTGCGGGATAGTTTCCAAAATTTTCAAATTTCTATCGTCATAATAAAGGAGGAACTTATGGTATACTGTTGAAATCTTAAAAAGTGCCTTTAACGTTCTCTTTTTGAAATTGCGAAAATAGGAAAGTTCTTTGATAAAACATCGTTTTGTTAAACCCACAAAAATACGAATTCGAACGGCATAAAATAAATGAAAGTATGAACTAATATAAGAATACATTAAGAATCAATAAGAATCACATACATACCAATAAGTTTGGATATACGCGAAAAATAAATTTACGATTTCTTACGCCATTTCAAACCATTTTATTTTGTCAATGCATTTGAAATGAAAAGATATGAGTTATTTTAGCCTTAAGGGCTTTTTGTATGTTTTATCTATAGATTTCAAAATAACTTTTATATTTATTTTCAGTTATAAAATCTTCTTACGTTAAAATACAAATATTTATAAAAAGTATTTTTTAACCGTTTTCTAACTTACGTCTTAATTTATTGTTTTAAATTATATTTAATACTCACCGTATTTCGGAACACCCTAGTTATAATTGGGGCGTTCTTCAAAACTGCCTTACGCGACAGTATTTTACATCGTCCCTTTGGCGCAGAGGATAGCGCGTTGGACTTCTAATCCAAAGGTCGCGGGTTCGATCCCCGCAAGGGATGCATATTTTTTACTTAAAAAAACGTTTAATTCTTTTTGGAAAATAAGCCAAGTATGTATTTTTCACACTAATAGGTAAGTAATAGGTAAGTAAAATTGTGAAGAAATAAAAATTTTATAGAAATTATACTAAAGGTAGGTAGAACAAGCAAAATTTGGTCAATTTAAGACTTCTGATGGGTCGTCAGACCGCTCGCCAGATAATATTTTGATTTTGACGGATGTTTTATTGAGGGACTTTTCTTGTAATAGTTACTTTGGAGAAAGTTTTGCGTTTATCATGGTGGTCAGCTTGCGCTATTTGTTCTTATTGACGTTACATTAAACACTAAATTTGCATCATCAATAAAGTCATCTTCTGCTCCTGCATGCCGAGCAATAAATTATTTACCTCTGGTTTATGTCTGGATATTCTGTATTAGTATATTCCTTCCTGAAGACTGATTCGTCCTTTTGTTCCAACCTTTCGCAAAAATCCTTGTCTCATCAAAAAATGCTAATTTTTACCTTGATTCTCGAAATTTATACAACCTTCTTTGAAATTAGCTGTTCTGAACAACGACATTGATCTTCCTTCTTCTCGTGTACTCATTTGGATCTTTTTTGCTCCTGAAATTAGTAGAAGCTCAGAGTTTCGTGTAAACTTGCACTACTCAAATCAACGATGTGCTCTTCTTTTAGCATCTGGTGAAATATGTTCGGTGCGATGTGTAAGAAACATGTAGTAAGTCAGTGAGAATTCAAGGGGCGCTTTTCTAATCCTAATAGAGCTTGTAGAAAACTTTTCTATAAAAAGAAACCTGAAAAAGAACAGAAGGCCAAGCTCGTTATAACGAGCTGTTTTTTTCAGGTTTCCTTTTATAGAAAAGTCCTCGTTAACACTTAGACAAGCTCGTCATAACGAGCTTGGCCTCCTGTTCTTTTTCAGGTTTCCTTTTATGAAAAAGGCCTGGGGTCGGTTTATTTACGAGAATATTTTTCGAATTATGGCCATTTGATCGTACACAGAATTCTTCTTTCAGCACCTGCTGAAATATGTTCGGCGCGATGTGTAAGAAACGTGCAGTAAGTCAGTGAGAATTCAAGGGGCGCTTTTCTAATCCTAATAGAGCTTGTAGAAAACTTTTCTATAAAAAGAAACCTGAAAAAGAACAGAAGGCCAAGCTCGTTATAACGAGCTGTTTTTTTCAGGTTTCCTTTTATAGAAAAGTCCTCGTTAACACTTAGACAAGCTCGTCATAACGAGCTTGGCCTCCTGTTCTTTTTAAGGTTTCCTTTTATGAAAAAGGCCTGGGGTCGGTTTATTTACGAGAATATTTTTCGAATTATGGCCATTTGATCGTACACAGAATTCTTCTTTCAGCACCTGCTGAAATATGTTCGGCGCGATGTGTAAGAAACGTGCAGTAAGTCAGTGAGAATTCAAGGGGCCCTTTTCTAATGCTAATAGAGCTTGTAGAAAACTTTTCTATAAAAGGAAACCTGAAAAAGAACAGAAGGCCAAGCTCGTTATAACGAGCTGTTTTTTTCAGGTTTCCTTTTATAGAAAAGTCCTCGTTAACACTTAGACAAGCTCGTCATAACGAGCTTGGCCTCCTGTTCTTTTTCAGGTTTCCTTTTATGAAAAAGGCCTGGGGTCGGTTTATTTACGAGAATATTTTTCGAATTATGGCCATTTGATCGTACACAGAATTCTTCTTTCAGCACCTGCTGAAATATGTTCGGCGCGATGTGTAAGAAACGTGCAGTAAGTCAGTGAGAATTCAAGGGGCGCTTTTCTAATCCTAATAGAGCTTGTAGAAAACTTTTCTATAAAAAGAAACCTGAAAAAGAACAGAAGGCCAAGCTCGTTATAACGAGCTGTTTTTTTCAGGTTTCCTTTTATAGAAAAGTCCTCGTTAACACTTAGACAAGCTCGTCATAACGAGCTTGGCCTCCTGTTCTTTTTAAGGTTTCCTTTTATGAAAAAGGCCTGGGGTCGGTTTATTTACGAGAATATTTTACGAATTATGGCCATTTGATCGTACACAGAATTCTTCTTTCAGCACCTGCTGAAATATGTTCGGCGCGATGTGTAAGAAACGTGCAGTAAGTCAGTGAGAATTCAAGGGGCCCTTTTCTAATGCTAATAGAGCTTGTAGAAAACTTTTCTATAAAAGGAAACCTGAAAAAGAACAGAAGGCCAAGCTCGTAATAACGAGCTGTTTTTTTGCAGGTTTCCTTTTATAGAAAAATCCTCGTGGACACTTAAACGAGCTCGTTATAACGAACTTGGCCTCCAGTTCTTTTCAAGTTTCCTTTTATGAAAAAAGCCTGGTTAATATTTAGACGAGACTTCATTTGCTCGGTTTATTTACGAGAATATTTTTCGAATTATGGCCATTTGATCGTATACAGAATTCTTCTTTCAGCACCTGCTGAAATATGTTTGGTGCGGTGTGTAAGAAACGTGCAGTAAGTCAGTGAGAATTCAAGGGGCGCTTTTCTAATGCTAATAGAGCTTGTAGAAAACTTTTCTATAAAAGGAAACCTGCAAGAGAACAGAAGGCCAAGCTCGTTATAACGAGCTGTTCTTTTTCAGGTTTCCTTTTATGGAAAAGTCCTCGTTAACACTTAGACGAGCTCGTTATAACGAGCTTGGCCTCCTGTTTTTTTTCAGGTTTCCTTTTATGAAAAGTCCTGCTTAATATATAGACGAGACTTCATTTGCTCGGCTTATTTACGAGAATGTTTTTCGAATTATGGTCATTTGATCGTACACAGAATTCTTCTTTCAGCACCTGCTGAAATATGTTCGGCGCGATGTGTAAGAAACGTGCAGTAAGTCAGTGAAAATTCAAGGGGCGCTTTTCTAATGCTAATAGAGCTTGTAGAAAACTATTCTATAAAAGGAAACCTGAAAAAGAACAGAAGGCCAAGCTCGTTATAACGAGCTGTTCTTTTTCAGGTTTCCTTTTATAGAAAAATCCTCGTGGACACTTAGACGAGCTCGTTATAACGAACTTGGCCTCCAGTTCTTTTCAAGTCTCCTTTTATGAAAAAAGCCTGGTTAATATTTAGACGAGACTTCATTTGCTCGGTTTATTTAAGAGAATATTTGTCGAATTATGGCCATTTGATCGTACTCAGAATTCTTCTTTCAGCACCTGCTGAAATATGTTCGGCGCGATGTGTAAGAAACGTGCAGTAAGCCAGTGAGAATTCAAGGGGCGCTTTTCTAATGCTAATAGAGCTTGTAGAAGACTTTTCTATATATAAGGAAACCTGAAAAAAACAGAAGTCCAAGCTCGTAATAACGAGCTGTTCTTTTTCTGGTTTCTTTTAATGGAAAAATCCTCGTGGACACTTAGACGAGCTCGTTATAACGAGCTTGGCCTCCTGTTCTTTTTTAGGTTTCTTTTTATGAAAAAGTCCTGGTTAATATTTAGACGAGACTTCATTTGCCCGGTTTATTTAAGAGAATATTTGTCGAATTATGGCCATTTGATCGTACACAGAATTCTTCTTTGTGTGTGAGAAACGTGCAGTAAGTCAGTGAGAATTCAAGGGGCGCTTTTCTAAAGCTAATAGAGCTTGTAGAAGACTTTTCTATATATAAGGAAACCTGAAAAAGAACAGAAGTTTAAGCTCGTAATAACGAGCTGTTCTTTTTCAGGTTTCTTTTAATGGGAAAATTCTCGTAGACACTTAGACGAGCTCGTTATAACGAGCTTAGCCTCCTGTTCTTTTTTAGGTTTCTTTTTATGAAAAAGTCCTGGTTAATATTTAGACGAGACTTCATTTGCCCGGTTTATTTAAGAGAATATTTGTCGAATTATGGCCATTTGATCGTACACAGAATTCTTCTTTGTGTGTGAGAAACGTGCAGTAAGTCAGTGAGAATTCAAGGGGCGCTTTTCTAATGCTAATAGAGCTTGTAGAAGACTTTTCTATATATAAGGAAACCTGAAAAAGAACAGAAGTTTAAGCTCGTAATAACGAGCTGTTCTTTTTCAGGTTTCTTTTAATGGGAAAATTCTCGTAGACACTTAGACGAGCTCGTTATAACGAGCTTGGCCTCCTGTTCTTTTTTAGGTTTCTTTTTATGAAAAAGTCCTGGTTAATATTTAGACGAGACTTCATTTGCCCGGTTTATTTAAGAGAATATTTGTCGAATTATGGCCATTTGATCGTACACAGAATTCTTCTTTGTGTGTGAGAAACGTGCAGTAAGTCAGTGAGAATTCAAGGGGCGCTTTTCTAATGCTAATAGAGCTTGTAGAAGACTTTTCTATATATAAGGAAACCTGAAAAAGAACAGAAGTTTAAGCTCGTAATAACGAGCTGTTCTTTTTCAGGTTTCTTTTAATGGGAAAATTCTCGTGGACACTTAGACGAGCTTGTTATAACGAGCTTGACCTCCTGTTCTTTTTTAGGTTTCCTTTTATGAAAAATCCTCGTTAATACTTAGACGAGACTTCATTTGCTCGGTTTACGGTTTTTCGAATTATAGCCATTTGATCGTACACAGAATTCTTCTTTCAGCACCTGCTGAAATATGTTCGGCGCGATGTGTAAGAAACGTGCAGTAAGTCAGTGAGAATTCAAGAGGCGCTCTTCTAATGCTAATAGAGCTTGTAGAAGACTTTTCTATATATAAGGAAACCTGAAAAAGAACAGAAAGCCAAGCTCGTAATAACGAGCTGTTCTTTTTCAGGTTTCCTTTTATGGAAAAATCCTCGTGGACACTTAGACGAGCTCGTTATAACGAGCTTGGCCTCCTGTTCTTTTTTAGGTTTCTTTTTATGAAAAAGTCCTGGTTAATATTTAGACGAGACTTCATTTGCCCGGTTTATTTAAGAGAATATTTGTCGAATTATGGCCATTTGATCGTACACAGAATTCTTCTTTGTGTGTGAGAAACGTGCAGTAAGTCAGTGAGAATTCAAGGGGCGCTTTTCTAATGCTAATAGAGCTTGTAGAAGACTTTTCTATATATAAGGAAACCTGAAAAAGAACAGAAGTTTAAGCTCGTAATAACGAGCTGTTCTTTTTCAGGTTTCTTTTAATGGGAAAATTCTCGTGGACACTTAGACGAGCTTGTTATAACGAGCTTGACCTCCTGTTCTTTTTTAGGTTTCCTTTTATGAAAAAGTCCTCGTTAATACTTAGACGAGACTTCATTTGCTCGGTTTACGGTTTTTCGAATTATGGCCATTTGATCGTACACAGAATTCTTCTTTCAGCACCTGCTGAAATATGTTCGGCGCGATGTGTAAGAAACGTGCAGTAAGTCAGTGAGAATTCAAGGGGCGCTTTTCTAATGCTAATAGAGCTTGTAGAAGACTTTTCTATATATAAGGAAACCTGAAAAAGAACAGAAAGCCAAGCTCGTAATAACGAGCTGTTCTTTTTCAGGTTTCCTTTTATGAAAAAGTCTTTGTTAATACTTAGACGAGACTTCATTTGCTCGGTTTACGGTTTTTCGAATTATGGCCATTTGATCGTACACAGAATTCTTCTTTCAGCACCTGCTGAAATATGTTCGGCGCGATGTGTAAGAAGCGTGCAGTAACTCAGTGAGAATTCAAGGGGCGCTCTTCTAATGCTAATAGAGAGCTTGTAGAAGACTTTTCCATAAAAGTAATCCTGAAAAAGAACACAAGGCTAAGCTCGTTATAACGAGCTGTTTCTTTTTCAAGATTCCTTTTATGGAAAAATCCTCGCCGACACTTAGACGAGCTCGTTATGACGAGCTTGATCGTCTGTTCTTTTTCAGGTTTCCTTTTAAGGAAAAGTCCTAGTTGACACTTAGACGAGACTTCATTTGTTCGGTTTATTTACGAGTATATATTTCGAATTATGGCCATTTGATCGTACTGGATCGGCTCGTAAATTTATACACAATAAAGAAAATCCTTTGAATAAAATTTTGTAGCCATTATTTAGTAAGATAAAAAGCAATCTATAAACTCCAATTTTGTAACATCATTCCATTTAGCCATTACTAGACATTGCATATAAAAGTTACGTCGAGGGTAGTAGAATGAAATATGGAAAGCAATTTTTAAATTTGTGCATTTAACCTAAAGGCAAGCAGCGCTCGGTATAATCGGGTTCTAAGCTCAAATGAGTTATTCATTTTAGATTTATGTGTATTTCAAGTCAAATTTATCCAACGCCTACTTTACATCCAAGAAAAATATAGTAAGGTTAAAGTGGAAAGGACATTTCCAAGATATCTCGAGCTTCTTTATCACATATATGGTGTAGAGCAATTTTGTTAGTGTAAAAGGAAAATAAAACGAAATGGATTATCTTTTATATATAAAGAAAGTGTTTTATATGTTTCGAGTCTTTATTTATTTACGTAATTCTTATCGCTTTTGACTTTATTTTGATATACTACACCTTTTTTCGAAATAAAGTGGAATAATGCGTAAATTAAGGTGAATTCGACAATGTTCCGAGGAAATTGCTTTATTAAATATTTGGAAGAGAGAGAGAGAGAGAGAGAAAGGTATAGATAAAAGGCCAAACAAATTTCCAACATTTGACACGACGATGGTATATAGTATAGAGAGCAAAGACGTTGTTCTAGCAGTACCAAAATTCAATTGATTAAAAGCAGCTTTGAAGCTTCCAAACACTAACTTCGTAGAGCTTATTTCGGCTTGCCAAACCATCGACATTCTACTTGATTCTCGCAATCAGCCGGCAATGTGATTTGTCGTCGTGCTCCGAATACTTGCGTGATCACATAAGTAAATGGAGAAAACGAATTTGTTTGTGTCGCTATACGAGATTCGACAAAATTAGTTTACCTTTCCCTCAAAGAAACTACCCCCGAAAAAAATTTACCTTTTAAACGTAAATTTCGCGAAACCCTTTTTTAACTAACTTTAATACGTTTTGGAAAAATTATTATTAAAAGAGCAGTAATTTTTTAAAACGTTAAAAATGCCTTTTTTAAGCTCGAGCACCATTACGAAAAACCTCAGTAGGAAAATATATAAGGGGCAGAAAACTGCTAGGGGTGTAAAAAAGTGTAGGAGGGTTCGGTGGTGGGCCAGTATGCTTTGATCTTGCCATATCTCTTACAAATGCAAATTTCATTTTACTCTGCCGTACCCCATCAAAAATATGAACTAAACGATAACTTTATTTATTATTCATACCTCGGGCCACTTGAACGATATAAGCTACGACGAACGTAATTATATAATAATAAAATTCAAACATTATTTTATCTTTATGTAGCGGATTAAAGAATAAATTTGAAAAAGGAGGTGGAAAGAAAATTCGTCTTTTTGGATTTGACAATTAAGCTGCTTTTAATATAAATTATGCATAAATAGATATAAAAGTTAAGGGGTGCTAAATTAAATTATTAAGCGTAGGCTGACGTAATTCATATAATTGAAGAGTCGTTTGTGGTACATTTTTAATAATTATACATTTTGCCTTAGATGTTGACTTAATAATATTAGTAAATTCGCCTCTCTATACTTTTCCTCTTCCACCTTTTTCCTCCTCCTCCTCTACGTCTCTTTTTAAAAGAACTTTTTAACTTTGTAACGCTATTTCTTGAGTAATGCTTTTAAATTAAGTTTCCTACAATTTTTTATTTAATTATAATATATTTTTAAAAGTATAATTCAAATTTCAATATTTAGTGAGTAATTTTATATTTTCACTTGCTTAAAATTAAATATTAAATCTTCCTTTCCAAAGAAAGTATAGGCATACAAAATTTAATTAACCGTTTAATGCTCATTAGTAGCCAATTACTTACTATTTTTTGAGTGCGTAATTTTTTTTTCTCTTCAAAACTATACTTTATTTGTTAACAATTTTACCAGTTAACAGTGAAACGGAAAAAATACTTCTGCAGAAAGAATAACCGTGGTAGACCCAAACAAATCATCTCTTAGCTCAGAGAGTTTATAGGGTTCAAATAGTCGTGTAGTGCCCCAGAGAGTAGTGACAAAATCAAACGAAAAAAGAAGCTCATTTTTGATGAGCATCAGTTTTAAGTTTCTAATGTTGGTATAGGTACTCACCAGAAGCTTTCGTTTCAAAAATTACTCAGTTGTTTGGTGTCCCAGTAATCAAGTGATCTGCCACGTTATCATTCATACGATTAGCTTGTTATTTTAACCAGCAGCAAACTCAATTCAACTGTAATTTGAAAAAAATTCAACAAGCTTTCATCTTTATATGAAGCTTTTTTACATTAAAGACTAGATTTTTTAGCAAATGAAGAAAATAACTCGTAAACTAAACAAGGTGATGGAAAAACACACTTTCAAACAAATGAAAAAGACGTGAAGGGCAACATAATATGAGGCTATTGTTAGGATAATAATTACAATTTGGAGAACTACTAGCCCTCGTCTCGGTTGAAGAACACTCTTATCACATCCAGTGAGTTCAAACTCTCGTTCAGTCTGATTTCGAATCAAAATTATTATTAAAAGTTGTTATTTTGATAATAACATAGCTATAAATACATTGGGTGCGTTTAGAGGACAAAGCTGCTTAAAGTAATCAGTCAACTATGCTGAGTATATGCTGACATTCAGCTGCTTACGATCAGCTAAACAGTGCTTAGAGTCATCATACGATGAATTATAGTTCCAGAGTGCTGTTGTGCTGACTCACAGCATACGGTTTAGCGGATTGTAAGCAGCTGAATGTCAGCATACTCGACAAGCACACTCAGAAACATCTGACCAATCTTAAATGCACTCTAGCACCTAAACCTGATAAAAAAAATGTTAAGACACATAATTTACGGGAAATTTAACGTACTTTGTGTTTCTACAAAAACACTTGTCTC
Organism: Malthinus flaveolus; assembly: GCA_950108345.1. Classification (NCBI taxonomy): domain Eukaryota; kingdom Metazoa; phylum Arthropoda; class Insecta; order Coleoptera; family Cantharidae; genus Malthinus; species Malthinus flaveolus. The sequence goes on along the minus strand of OX467288.1, from coordinate 24,009,186 downwards.
TGAAAGACCACAGTTTTTGAGTTTTCTAACTAAAAAAACAGTTTTTTTAAAGCCAATTTTGGAATTTTTGTCAAAATTTAACGCGCTCTTGAGTCTAGTGCCTCAACCGTTTATCTAAAAAAAAAACCTAAGGGACATAATTTGTAGAAAATTTAATGTACTATATATTTCTGTAGGAATACTTTTCTCGGAAAGTCCACAGTTTTCGAGTTACAAGCCATAAACTAAAAAAACAGTTTTTTTATCGGTCTTGGAATTTTTGTCAAACTTTAACGCGCTCTAGCGCCTAAACCGTTTAGCTAATGAAAAGAACCTTAAACACATAATTTGTAGGCAATTTAATGTACTTTATGTTTCTGTAAAAGTACTTTTCTCTGAAACTACACATTTTTTGAGTTATAAGCCATTAACTAAACAACCAATTTTTTTATCGGATTTTAGAATGTTTTTTAACGCGTTCTAGCGCCTAAACCGTTTATCTAAAGATAAAAACCTAAGCGACAAAATTTGTAGAAAATGTAATATACTTTATGATGCTTTTATAGAAACACTTTTCTCTAAAAATCCACAATTTTCGAGTTATTAACCGCAAACTAAAAAAAACAATTTTTTTATCGATTTTTGAAATTGTTGTCATACTTTAACGCGCTCTAGTGTCTAAAACGTGTATCTAAAGAGAAAAACCTAGGGGACATAAATTGTTGGAAATTTCATCCACTTTATATTTCTGTAAAAAGGCCTTTTTCGGAAAGTCCACAGTTTTTGAGTTACAAGCCATAAACTAAACTAACAGTTTTTTTATCGGTCTTGGAATTTTTGTCAAACTTTAATGCACTCTAGCGCCTAAACCGTTTACTTAATAAAAAGAATCTTGGGAACATTTGTAGGAAATTTAATATACTTTATATTTTTATAGGAACACTTTTCTCTGAAAAATCACAATTTTCGAGTTATAAACCGAAAACTAAAAAAACAATTATTATATCGGATTTTGGAATTTTTGTCAAACTTTAACGCGCTCCAGCCTCTACACTCTACACCGTTTATCTAAAGAAAAAAACCTAAGCGACATACTTTGTAGGAAATTCAACATACTTTATTTTTCTATAAAAACACTTTTCTATTGTCTAAACGTGCGTAGTTTCCGAGTTAAAAGCAAAAAAGTAAATAAAAGCAGTTTTTTGGCCTATTTTGAAATTTGTGGCAAACTTTGGCACGGTGTAGCGCCTAAACCGTTTATTAAAAAAATTATTTTAAACATAATTTGTAGAAAATTTAATGTAGTTTAATTTTGTACGGTAATAGTTTTTCCAAAAAGTGCTTAGTTTTTAAGTTATAAGCGAAAAACTGACAAAAGCTCATGTTTCTTAAAACGCATCACTTTTCCGAGGTGGCAAAGTTGAAATTCGGGTTCAGCATTTCAAAATGTACATACAAAACGATAGAAAAAGATTAGATTGGTCATTTATTTTCCTATAGCGACTGGACTTATAGGCTCTGCCCATCTTTTAGAAACTGTTTCCTTATTGAAGAATGGGCAGAAAATCGTCGTTTAGCTGTCTTTCTTAAAACCAGGAGATGCTCTTGGAAAGTTTAACGTATTAATATATTAATAATGTTAGAATTATGGGACTTACCTACCGTCTTCAGTCCGTATCGATTTTCAAAATTCTGAAAGAAAAATGGCTTTAAGTTTTACTCAAAAAAAGTTCTTTTCCTATTTCTGAGTTTTAAATAAATATTTATATACTCATAGAAACGGAAACTATCCGAACTTTTCTTCGGTAATTAGCCCACAAATTTTAAATTTGATGGAATAATCAAATAATATAATAAAGCAATACGTGCTACCATCTACTGAATTAATTTGATTTTATAGCGCTCCCACTTAATATTTTATAGGAATTTATTTAAAATGCGTAGTTTTATTTTACTACAAGTGTCAAGAGATGTCTCTACGTGTATTAAATAAAACTTTAAATATTACTTTGTAAAAAATAAAAATTCAAAAGAAATGAGAAATTGAAATTTTTATAGTGACAATTTGATGAATTAAAAACCAACGCAATCTTAAAGTTGAGGGTGCAGGGCAAAAAACAAAAATCGGAGTGTTGGTAGAAGCAGAAGACTGAAGACATCATCATTAGTATAGTTATGGATATTCTGGCTGAAGATAAAACTTTGCACACAGATATTGAAGTTATTGATGGAGATTGAGAAAGTTCTGAAAGACTACCAGAACCGCCAGCATAGTGGAACTTTGATGGGGAAAGTGTGAAATCCCCGAAAGCCAGATGTTTGATTTCAAGACGCTGTGACGTTGTTGATGAGTTTCATTGTGTAAGAGCTTACCTGCCGAGCGACAGCGTGTGCTCAATGCCTCAAAGTGTGATTACGTCCTGACGTCCTTAACGCGGCGCGACTTGTCAACTTAGCCGCTCAGAAACGAGTCAAGCACTATCCTGTGCCGAAAATTAAAAATGCAGAACGGCGTTGCAACGAAATTACACTTTTAATTGGTAATAGATACGCGAATATTTTTTCAATGAAGAATAGAGGACAGCTTCAGGATAGTCCGGCAGATAAGGTGAGTCATAAGATAAAGCATTGGAGACTCAGATTGCCAGTTTATAGATAGGTACCTCCAACAGGCTAACTTATTCATCGGATATGTCTCTTTTGGGTCTGATAACTTAGAAGCATTAAAATGGGTGCGTTTTGAGAAACATTCATTGTTCTACCCTATTGTTTATGTCTAAAAATTGCCATTTGTGGCAAGCAGGGCACAGTCCTGCTGCTGCAGTCGTCAGCGGTCTGAACGCAGAGGCTAGGGCGCGGATGTGTGGCCTCACTCTACAAATCCTCGAACCACCTGTAAAATCCTACATGCAATTAGCAATTTGTTTTTTTGCGAATTACAATAAAGGGGGCCATTAAAAAAGTGCATTATCGTAAAAAAAGTGGGCGTGATATAAATTGTAAGTAATTGAACATTTTTAAACCATCATTAAAATTATTTCGTTTTATGGTACTGTGTTGTTACTTACTTAACGAGGTCGAAGTGGATGAAAAATAATAATAATAAAATATTGGATTTAAGGTGTAAATTTTACAGCAGCCCATAATTTAATTTTTTATTTTTTTTACTATTAAATATCTGATTTTGATGACCTCCTGCATAAGCATAATTCTTCATTTATGTCCACAGTCCAGAATTTCGAGTCATAAGAATGTATACTCTGTCTGTCGCTTTTCTGAAGTGACTTTTTGAACTGCAGCAGTGGCGTACTTAATGGGGACGTAAATTAAACTCCACTGCAGAGGCGTTTAAAAATTCTACCGTTAAAGAGGAGAGATGGGAAAAGTTAAAACACTTTTTGAAGCGTCCCAATTAGAAAAATGCGACCATTTAAATTTGGAGAAATTATCTAATTTCGCAACTTATTAATTAAGAGATTTGCATATAAACAATTTAATCAACTACTTTTTCTTAATGAAAAAATACTGGCGCCAATAGGTTGATGATCTTGCTATTTCTTGTGAACTTGATGATGATAATGTTTGATGGTATGTACTTATTTACGACAAGGAATTACTGTCTACTATTTATTTTTAGTCTGGAGGATATGGATAATATAAGTAATAATATTATTTTCCGTCTCAAGAAAAATTACCTGTAATTACTACTACGTGAAGCTATTGATTTATCGATGTGGATGGAGCAGAATTATTAATAACTGGCAAACGCTTAGTAAGTAGAGGTTTCTGACATCAACGCTCGCGTCCACTTCCCTCTATACATTACAAAAAAGTGCCTTCCAACTTCCAAGACTAATTAGCCAGTGGTATTCCAATGAGCATGGATAACCTGAACCTGTCGGATTTAGGTAAGACTCTTGAATGTACAGACTGAAGTCGTCTACTCTTACTCTTATAATAATATAATAATCATCAGAGACACTTACTGACTTACTTCGAGTCTGAAAGTCAAGAATGAGTGAATGAGCTAAGGGTCAAGAGCATCACTTTCTATACAAAGGGCGAAGGTCCAGTGCGATCAGAACAAATAGAAATCCAAAACGAGAGCCAATCCAGAGCCAAACAAAACCTTTAAGACCATTAAATCACATACAACAAATCTTAATGAATCTAATCCCATAAATTTAACTCAATTTAAACGTAACGAGCAGAGAAAAATGCGAGTTATGCAAAATGAGATTAACAAATCAAAAATATGTTTATTAGTAAATTAATACGGCGACTATTTTGAACTAGATCTTAATATCTAATGTAATTCCCTTTTTATAGCTTCATGTATTTACATTTTACGAAGCTGCATTTTAATAAACTAGTTTGTCTTACTTTAAAAGCTACTCCACTTGACAAGCTGAATTGTTACAATAAACTTCAATTGATAAAACTCTAGTTAGCCTCTATAACCTGAGCAACAGTTTACCATCATCATCTTTTCGTCGTCGTCGTCGTCGTCGTCGTCGCTCTCTTTATTTGTCGTGTTTGTGATGTGCGCGTTTTTTTAAATCGATTCTCGTGATTAGTTTATTTATAGTTTATGCAATAATTTTCAATTGTTCGGATTTTTGCTTGTAAGTACGTACTATAGATTTTTAAGAAAAAGGAATAACATCGTGAGAATTTATTTAATTGGGCTGACGGAGTTTTCGCTCTTCACTCTTCGCCAAATCTCATCCAGTCCTTTTGTTTAGGTGTTGAAACCTTTATAAGCAAGGAGATGGTCACTTTAATACGTGGTTTAACAAGACAATAAAAATTATTTAATTTAAATTTAAGAATTGGGCATGACAATGGTCGACTCCATTCTTAATAGAGAATAGAATAACGAGAAGATTATTTATAGGACAGGGGTATGAATGCGGGCTACCGGCTACAGCCATTCTGCGGACGATAGACGTTATCTAATATATTTTTTATTATTTTAAGCCAATCTAGTTTGTTTAAAGAGCTAAGAACGTCTTTCAGAAAGGGCTTTAAAGCAGTGAATCCAAATAAGATAAGTAATAATGTCGTTTAATCCAAGAGCTAGAGAAAATTATTTTATTTAAAAGTACTCGAAAGCTGCGTACTTTTAGAGAAAAGGTTTTTTATAAAAAAATAAAGTCCATTAAATTTCCTGCAAAGTATGTTGCTTAGGTTTCTTTTCTTTAAATGGACGGTTTAGGCGCTAGATGGCCTTAAAGTTTGATAAGCATTCCAAAATTGGCTAAAAAAACTGTTTTTTTGTTTATGACTTATAACTCGAAAACTGCGCACTTTCAGAAAAAAGAGCCCCTTTAGAAAAACAAAGCACATTAAATTTTCTACAAGTTATATTTTTTGCGTTTATTTCTGTAGACCAGCGGTTTAGGCACTAGAGCGCGTTAAAAAGTTTACCAAAAATTCCGCGATTGACTAAAAAATTGGTTTTTAGATTTTGGCTCATAACTTGAAAACTGCGCACTTTTAGAGAAAAGCGTTTCTATAAAATAATAAAGAACATTCAATTTTTTACAAATTCTGTCTCTTAGATTTATTTCTTTAGATAAACGGTTTACGCGCCAGAGCGACTTAAAGTTTGACAAACATCCCAAAGTTAGCCAAAAACTGTGTTTTTGGTTTACGGCTTATAACTCGATAACTGTGGCGTTTTAGAGAAAACTGCCGTTATAGAAAAATAAAGCACCTTAAATTTCTTACAAATTATGTCACTTAGATTTTGTTATTTAGAAGAACGGTTTAAACGCTAGAGCGCGTTAAAGTTTGAAAGAAGTCTCAAAATAACCTAAAAAACTGTTTTTTAGTTTATGGTTTATAACTTGAAAACTGCGCACTTTTAGAGAAAAGCGTTTCTATAAAAAATAAAGAACATTAAATTTTTTACAAACTCTATCTCTTAGATTTATTTCTTTAGATAAACGGTTTAGGTGCCAGAGCGCCTTAAAGTTTGACAAACATCCCAAAATTAGCCCAAAACTGTGTTTTTGGTTTACGGCTTATAACTCGATAAGTGCGGCGTTTTAGAGAAAACTGTCGTTATAGAAAAATAAAGCACCTTAAATTTCTTACAAATTATGTCACTTAGATTTTGTTCTTTAGATGAACGGTTTAAACGCTAGAGTGCGTTAAAGTTTGAAAGAAGTCTCAAAATAACCTAAAAAACTGTTTTTTAGTTTATGGTTTATAACTCGAAATCTGCGCACTTTCAGAGAAAAGAGTTCTAATATAAAAATAAGGTACTTAAATTTTCTACCAATTATGTCGCTTAGGTTTTTTTCTTTAGATGAACGGCTTAGACACTAGAGCGCGTTAAAATTTGACAATAATTACAAAATCGGCAAAAAGCTGTTTTTTAGTTTCTGGCTTATAACTCGAAAATCGCGCAGTTTCAGAGAAAAGTGTTCTTTAGAAAAAAGAAAGTACAATAAATTGACTACAAATTAGGTATCTTAGATTAATTTCTTTAGACGTGCGGTTTCGGCGCTATAACGCTTTAAAGTTTGTAAAAAATTTCAAAATTGGCTAAAAAACTGTTTTTTAGTTTCTGGCTCATAACTCGAAAACTGCACACTTTTAAAGAAGTGGTTTTATAGAAAAATATAGTACATTAAATTCTCTATAAATTATACCTCTAGGGTGTATTTCTTTAGACGAGCAGTTTAGGCGCTAGAGCGCGTTAAAGTTGGCCAAAACTCCAAAATTGCCTAAAAACTCTATTTTTTAGTTTCTGGCTTATAACTCAAAACTGCGCACTTTTAGGGAAATGCGTTTCTATAGAAAAATAAAGTACACTAAATTTTCTACAAATTATATCCTTTAGGTTTTTTTGTCAGACGAACGGTTTCCTCAAAACCACGAATTTGTGGAATAATATCAATTGGTAGCTCTTACACTAGCGGGAGAAGGGTGGATTTTTCAGTCGATCTTGTAGCATTTTGAAGCTTCTTACATTGGGGCGAATGAATTGATTTTTTCACTTGAGCTTACGCTTACGTGCACAAATAGAGCAACGGTCTACGGTCTTTTAATTTTAAGTGAAGATCGCATATCCAGTAAGCCGTCGATTTTTGCTCGTATTTTTTGGCAGTACCCTTCTCCCTTCTTCAAAATTCTTGCGTAGCGCTAAAACTAGTTTGGAATTTCTAGAAAATCACTCCCCCACAGAATATTCAACAGGTTTAGAAGAAAGTGGACTCCAACGAAAAAAACTTCACCGCCCCAAACCACATATTATGGCCATCCACACATTCGCTCCCATCTTTCGTTTAGTGAACCCAAGAGCAGCTTCTTCAGGATGTCGCAATCTAAAACACAATCAACTCGAATAATTCGTAGGTTTATTTTATTGCTTTAAGTGTATCTAAAAATAAAATGAACTACACTAGTGAGGTAGGTATGCTAAATACGACCTTCGTTTTGCTTCGGGAGGAGGTGTTTGTTTGTTGTGTTAAAAGTTAAAAGATGCGAAAGAGAAGTGATATAAAATGAAGCGATATAATAAAAGACGAGGTATATAATCTTCTCGGTACATCTAAAGCCGTTAAGTCAATGATAAATGATAACTAACGCAAATCAGGAAAACACATGCTCGCCGAACCACTTGTTGCTATGAATGTACACGTGCTTCATGATAGTTAAGTACATTAGTGGGGATAACCGCATGTCTTAGCTTATGGAAGTCTGCGGGTTACTAGACGTACAGCGGGTATATCCGATGTTCGTTTTACTGCCGGCATACCGTGGCAGTTTACATCGTCGATTCTCATTTCTAGTTCTAGTTGAACGTTATTTGTAAAAATGTAGTGTTTTATTAATAAACAAGATGTAGTGCTCGCAAAATGTATCTATTTTTGCATCAAACCACACATATAAACTTTTCCGTGTTACCTTGACGTGTCTCAATCGAATCGTCGAGTTTTTTAAACAATTTTTGTTTTTAGTTTTAGTTTAGTTTTAAATTAGTGTTATTTAGTGCAATTTTTATCGAGACACCTGATACCCATCTCTAGCCCACGTGAGTAAATTAATCGCCTAATAACGACCCTTTAAACAAATTTGACGTTTTCGACAGTCTGACGTTGGTAATTTATTAAAAATGTGCCATTTAAGGTTAAGGTCGTAATTGAAGTACTTATTTGTTGTATATCACTGTCAATTTCTGGTTTAAAAATAGCTTCGACTATTATCACTTGCCAACTTTATGTACATTGGCCCAATCGATTGTTGTTGAGTCGAATTAAAAAAAAGGTCAATTTAAATATTTTTGTTTTAAAAATAGCAACTCCTTCAAAATCCGGTTATATTCCGGAATATTGGAATTTATCTAGTTTCTTCTTTAATTGCGTAGGTATGTCGAATATTTCAAAAGAAACGATTGAATATTGTTAGACTTGGAGATTACATAAATCAACAATTACTAAGGAAATGGCGAATTACATGCTGGTAAAGTGTTTTAATTAAGAAATGACAGACAAACGTGTAGAGAAGAGTAGAGCATAGACGTTACTTTTCTAATGTTTACACTTTACCAGTGGCGTAGCAAAAAATTTCGATTAAAATATCCATGTGAGGGTCAAAGTTCAAAGTTTGCTTGTCAAGTTCATGATTAAGCACAATTTACAGTTGATAAGTCATTTTGACTGCAGGAAGGAGAAACTACATTCAAAGTAAATTTAGGATATGAATTGAATTATCCAAAACATTAAAAAATATTTTCATTTCTACTCCAAAATCGTGTCGAAAGTGTAATATTGTATTAAGTACTCCATTACCCTTTTATCTCTCAGAAGAGGTTCTCGCAACTTCTTTCGGAGCCACTCGAACAGAATTTTGTCTCATATTCCATTGTCTAACTAATACAATTTTTTTTAAGGGCGAGTTGTACAGTTGTAGCTCAAAGCAAGCTCCACGGTGAACCTGCCTTATCATTGTCAATGAACCTGCCTGACCTAGGTACTTTTCTCTGAAAGTGCACAGTTTTCGAGTTATAAGCCATAAACTAAAAAGCAGTTGCTTTAGCCAATTTTGGAATGTTTGTCAAACTTAAACGCGCTCTAGCGCCTAAACCGTCCATCTAAAGAAAAAACCCTAAGTGACATAATTTGTAGAAAATTTAATGTACTTTATGTTTCTATAGCAACACTTTTCTCTTAAAGTGCATGGTTTTCGAGTTATAAGCCATAAACTAAAACACCAATTTTTTTTATCGGATTTTGGAATTTTTCTCAAACTTTAACACGCTCTAGCACCTAATCCGTTCATTTAAAGAAAAAAACCTAAGAGACATAATTTGTAGGATATTGAATCCACTTTATGTTTTTATAGAAACACTTTACTTTGAAAGTCTACAGTTTTCGAGTTATAAGCCGTAAACTAAAAAAAACACTTTTTTAGTAGATTTTGGAATTTTTGTCAAACTTGAACGCACTGTAGCGCCTAAACTGCTTATCTGAAGAAAAAACCCTAAGCAACTTAATTTGTAGGAAATTTAATGTACTTTATGTTTTTATAGCAACACTTTTCTCTAAAAGTCCACAGTTTTCGAGTTACAAGCTATAAACTAAAAAAGCAGTTTTTTAGTCGTTTTTGGAATTTTTGTCGAACTTTAACGCGCTGTAGTGTCTAAGCCGTACATTTGAAGAAAAAAACTAAAGCGACATAATTTGTAGGAAAGTTAATGTGCTTTATTTTTCTAAAGGAACATGTTTCTCGAGCCTACCCTAAGGAAAGTCGGACGGTCGCTTTTATTACTCATTTGCAATGTTCTTTCAGCCTGCACTATCAAAATCTTTGTGCCGACAGGCAGGCTCATTGACTATGTAAAGGCAGGTTCACCTTTGAGCTTGCTTCGTCATAAATGTCTTCATAATTATAATGCAACTCTCAAGCTCGAGACCTTTTGGTTCCTTTCTTGCTGCTCTACCTAACTCTTTTGGAAATCAGTTTACTGAAAAAGTGATTGCTGCTCCAGCACGTGTACTACCTGTACGTGTACACATGTATGTCTTGGGACTCATGGACTAGAACAAGGTTCGGTTTCTAAATATTTTTGTCTTCGCTTTATAATCAATCCTCTACGCTCGTGAAGATCTGCAAAAACATTCATCAGCCCTGAGTGCTCTTTGAAGGCACGCAAGGCTTTTAAAGAATTATTTTTGCACATTTTCCTGCTTCGTCATCATTTAACCATTATTTATGCACATTAAGTAAATAGAATTAAGTTTCTTCAAAAACGAATTCAAATAATAGTTCTGACGAGTACTTACCAGCTCCAAAATGCATTAACATTGTTTCAAGCTTCCGTGGGTTTGTTAAATTGTTTTATTCTTCCATTAATTTCTTGTGTTGTCAGTGTTGTGGTTAGTCGTTAGTTCTAGGTTTGTTCTAAATTAATAATTTATTAGTTTGACATAGTTTCAAAATAAAAAAATCCACCAATATTACAACATGATTTAAAAGTGATGCAAAGCTCTACATAATAGTAATGTCAAAGCAGAAGGCTACTAGAGTTCAGACTACTTATACCCCTCGGTATCCACCAATGACCCTCTACTTCTACTGTCTTGATTGGCTTAATAAATATTAAAATCTGAATTATAAATCAAGTTTGCAAAATTAATTAATTAATGAAAAGTCATTTTCCGGCCAATTCGAGTTATTTTCAGTTTGATTTGATCTTCATCTTATTTCGTTCATGTGATTCTGTACAATTATAATTTTGGTATTTATTAAAAACGGACTGTCGATAATGAATTGACCTTTAACCAAAAAAGAAAGAACTCATTATCACTAATTTCAACATCCTTAAATTGTTTTTTGAATCACAGACGTTATAAAGAAAATAATAATAAAATAAGCCTCCCCCTTAATTTAAACGACAAACTACTTTATTATTTTAATTTCCAAAAAATTTGTTTTAAATTTATTTCTTATTAAAAATAATGTATATTTAGATGGAGATAGTTGGCAAATTTTTAAACCAAACGAACTTTGTATTTTCTATAAATAAATTTTAAGTGATAAAAAGGTTGATTGATAGTAATTTAACATTTTAATTTTTAATAAAATGCACTTTTGTATGAGCAAATCAGCATGTGCAACTTATATACTATTAATTAACTTTTTGCCTGTACATATTATGCAAAAATCAGATACAGGATGTCTTGGAGGCGCCAGAAACTGCTGGTATTTTATTTATGAATAAGATCTTTATTTTCAACTTCAATAATTATTTATTAATTGGCATAGTGGACGATAAACACTGTTTACACTGATTTTGGTTTTTAAAAGTGCCTTTCCTCTTACTCTACTCTTTTTTAAAGCAACTTTGGGCGCTGGTCTAAAAATAACTAGGAAATTGATGGGTAAGAGTATGAAGAAAAGCTGAGGGAAGACCCTGAAACGTAAGGACTACGTGAGGAAGGTTGATGAACACGCTGTGAACAAAAAAACAAAAGTGAGCTTCCATGTTTTCAATATGGAGACGGCCATATTGCAACTTCGTTCTAGTAGGGGATTTTTAGAATATTCAATGAGATAAATGCAGCATCTTCACTATACCTACCGTAAACTGGGGCTACTTCGACATACTTTTAGGGTGTTTATATATTTTTTGTAGTAATGCAATTGGAAAAATTTAGTTTTTAAATTTTTATTACACCAATAGATACCTTGTCTCCCAAGTAAACACAAAAAATTAAACTTTTTGGAACTTGGTATTTTAAAAAAATTTTTCTTTTTGGTGTCGAAGTAGCCCCCATGTTTGGGGCTATTTCGACACCTCCTTTCTTTGCGTTTAAAGTCGAAGTAACCTCTCCTAGGGACAACTTCGACATCATAAAATTTTTTTTTAACTTACGTAATGCAAAAAAATACAAATTAAACTTATTATAGAACTTGACGACAGGAGTCCTTTCTCCACATGTCCAAAACCACCCTCCATTTTTTTAATGGGTCCAAAAAAGCTAACATCAAGCGATTGCATGATATGAGTTGAGTTAGCAGGGAGAGGTGTCATGTAAATGTTATTTTCTATGGAAGCTTCTATGACTCGAGGAGAAAAATGAGAAACTAGGTTGTCTCCAATGACGATCTGTTGTGATCGCCGTAACACGAGGAAGTTAAATAGTGAAAAACCACTATTCGAAAAGACACCTTTGGGGCCACCTACAGTCCAATTTTTATACACATTCTGGCTTTTATTCACAACCATTATTGGTGGCAGCAACACTCCATTTGCAGTTTCACACTCACTCATTTATTACCCTTATTGTGGCGTTAATTGATACAAAGAAATCCAAAAAATTGTTTCCAAATTTTATCTCAAGTTGTATTGCTATCAGGGCATTATCTTTATACAAAAGATAATTCATTTGTAAAATTGTTTAACAAATAATAAAACGCTTCAGTATTAATGGAAATACAACATGTCGAAGTAGCCCCCGACCACGTCGAAGTTACCCTGAATGTCGAAGTAGCCCCAGTTTAATACGGTACTTCTTGCATGTCCTATTTGCATTTACAAAAATCGCTAAACCCTTACGTTGAGAGTCCAAGCCGAATCCCAGATGAGACTCCTGGCTTCCACCCCACAACCCACAACTCTCAAAAATTTTGACTGTCATTTCTAAGACATAACTTGTATCTATGTACTAGATAGGAGCCTGTGCGGCTTCTATTTACTCAAGTGGACCGTCCAATAAATTATTGGTTGAGAATTTTATTTTTCATTGCTTGCCATTAAAATAAATTAAAGTAAACAGGATTTAAACAAATTTAAACATTTCTTTCAATGTGCACTTTAAAAAGTTAAATGAAAACCAAACATAAATTACGAATAAAATTTATGTAAAACGCGATTGGTCGATCTGTATTTGTATGGTGCATATTGTAAAGATGCAAGTGGAAATCAATTTACTATATTTTCACCCATTGAAGCTGCAGTTTGTAATTTTAATCGGCTCGAATTCGGTATCGTGACTTTGATATTAAATTTTAAAATATATTTGTAATCGTAAATTTTAATCACTTCTTTAACAAGTAATTTCACCTGTTTTTAAATTTTGGTTATTATGTGATTATTTGTTGCGGTCGCAAGTTGTGTCAAAATCGATTACTATTGGAATTAAAACGAATGGTGCGAGCAGGTGCTTTTTTGAAGTTTTGCTGTGAGTGTAGGTGAAATTAAATTAATTTAATTTTATGTAATTAATAAACAAATGTCGATGAAGTTATGTCAAGGTATGGTTTTTGAATTTTAATTGTTTACATACGTAACATTACTATTGTCAGATTGTCACGTTTCGCTCAATATGCCTTTCTATTTCTGTTCTTTTTTTTAAATAATTGTGGTAAAGGTCAATGTTTAAACAATTAAAAAAATCGCATTAATTTGAGTAATTGGTTACCGAATTAAACCGTTTAAGTATATTAATTAATTTTTGCGGGAGGTGGTTTTAAACGCCTTTATTATTTTTAATCGCTTCTTCGGGTCGGTACCAGCTAATTGGGCGCTCTTACGTTTATTTTAGAGATCGAATGTAAACAAACATATAAAAAGCACATTACGCAAATTATAAATTTGGCCCAATAAATGAATTTAAAGCGGCAATCGATTTGCATAAGAATTTGTGCAAAACAAATTGTAAGTGCAAGGTGCATACAAACGATTTGATTATTTTAGGACAAAAAGTTTATTAAAATAATTTCACAATTTTTTTAATCACTTTATTAGCCCAATTTGATGGCTCTTTTGTAATTTTTTCAATATGCTTCGATTGTTTTATTAATTGGCTAATATTTGCTCTCTTTTCTCGCTTCATCTATCACTTATTGGCTTTTCAAGGCCTTATGTTTCCACTTTTTTTTCTTTGTGACTTATTGATATACGATACTCATTCTTCGACCTCTAAATGGAATAAAATTGGTACAATATGCAATTTCATATATGCACGAAGAATCTTTGGTGTTCGCATGTCATATTTACCATACTGAAAACGATATCTTTAAGACAGAAGAAAGAACTTCTACCCTCTACCTATCGCATATCGTTTCGAATCGTCTTTGAAACTTCAAGTTCGATTCCTCATACCCAACTGGACTGTTTTCATATTCATATTATGTTGGTTGCCGACTACTGGCTACCCCTAAAAGGTTGATGAGACAATAATATTTTCTACTTCAGTCCGTTGCGCCTTTTTTAGTGAGGAGCCACCCTGGTGGACCAGAGTTGGCGCATTAAATTTTTAGAGTAGAATGTAAATGGTTCGTGGATGTTAAATTCTTTAAGATACCCTTTCCTGCAAGTTCCCGTTTGTCGTCAAAAAATTTGACATTCGTTTCCTCTGTTTTTTGTGGCTCCAGGTAACCCTCGTAGTATTTCAGCCTCACCATTGTAACTAAGCTTCTGCGGGAGTGTCAAATTCTAACCGGCTCTAGTGTCTAAACCGTTTATCTAAAGAGAAAACCTAAGGGACACAATGTGTAGGAAATTTAATTTAAGTGTTTTATTTTTCTATAGGGAGACTTTTCTGTAAAAATCCGGAGTTTTCAAGTTATGTATAAGCTATAAATTATTTTATTTTATTATTTTATAAGCTATTTTTGTCCAACTTAACGCGCTTTAGCGCATATACCGTTCATCGAAAGAAAAAAATTTAAAGGACATAACTTTTAGGAAATTTAATGTAGTTTATATTTCTATAGGAACACTTATCTCTGATAGTCCAGAGTTTTCAAGTTATAAGCCATAAACCAGAAAAACAGTTTTTAAATCGATTTTGGAATTTTTGTTAAATTTAACGCGCTCTAGCGCATAAACCGTTTATCTAAAGGGAAAAACGTAGGGGACGCAATTTGTAGGAAATTTAATGTACTTTATTTTTCTATAGGGAGACTTTTCTGTAAAGTCCGAAGTTTTCGAGTTATAAGCCACAAACCAGAAAAATAGTTTTTAAATCGATTTTGGAATTTTTGTTAAATTTAACGCGCTCTAGCGCATAAACCGTTTATCTAAAGAGAAAAGCGTAAGGGACGCAATTTGTAGGAAATTTAATGTACTTTATTTTTCTAAAGAGAGACTTTTCTCTAAAAGTCCGAAGTTTTCGAGTTATAAGCCACAAACCAGAAAAATAGTTTTTAAATCGATTTTGGAATTTTTGTTAAATTTAACGCGCTCTAGCGCATAAACCGTTTATCTAAAGAGAAAAACGTAAGGGACGCAATTTGTAGGAAATTTAATGTACTTTATTTTTCTAAAGAGAGACTTTTCTCTAAAAGTCCGAAGTTTTCGAGTTATAAGCCACAAACCAGAAAAATAGTTTTTAAATCGATTTTGGAATTTTTGTTAAATTTAACGCGCTCTAGCGCATAAACCGTTTATCTAAAGAGAAAAACGTAAGGGACGCAATTTGTAGGAAATTTAATGTACTTTATTTTTTTATAGGTAGACTTTCCTTCAAAAGTTCGAAGTTTTGAAGTTATAAGTCCTAAATTTAAAAAACAGTTTTTAGGCTTTTTTCGGAATTTTTAACAAATTTTAACGGGCTCTAGTGTTTAAACCGTTCATCGAAAGAAAAAAACTTAAGGGACACAATTTGTAGGAAATTTAATGTACTTTATTTTTTATATACGTAGACTTTCCTTCAAAAGTTCGAAGTTTTCGAATTATAAGCCCTAAATTTTAAAAACAGTTTTTTTTAGCCGATTTTGCTATTTTTGTCAAACTTTAACGTGCTCTAGCGCATAAACCGTTCATCGAAAGAAAAAAACTTAAGCGTTATAATTTGTAGGAAATTTAATGTACTTTATTTTTCTAAAGAGAGACTTTTCTCTAAAAGTCCGAAGTTTTGAAGTTATAAGTCCTAAATTTAAAAAACAATTTTTAGGCTTTTTTCAGAATTTTTAACAAATTTTAACGCGCTCTAGTGTTTAAACCGTTCATCGAAAGAAAAAAACTTAAGGGACACAATTTGTAGGAAATTTAATGTACTTTATTTTTTTATAGGTAGACTTTCCTTCAAAAGTTCGAAGTTTTCGAATTATAAGCCCTAAATTTAAAAAACAGTTTTTTTTAGGCGATTTTGCTATTTTTGTCAAACTTTAACGTGCTCTAGCGCATAAACCGTTCATCGAAAGAAAAAAACTTAAGCGTTATAATTTGTAGGAAATTTAATGTACTTTATTTTTTCTTAGGAACACTTTCGTTTTGAAGGTGTATTAGTATTAATAGTACTCCCTTACCCCTTTTATCTCTCAGAAGAGGTCCTCGTATGTTCTTTCTAACCAATACTATTTTTTCTAAGGGCGAGTTGTACATTAGTAGTAGCTCAAAGGATGCTCAACGGTGAACACGCCTTATCATGCCTATACCCTCTACCTATCGAGTATCGTTTCAAATCGTCTTTGAAACTTCAAGTTCAATTCTCAATTCTTTTCTCACCCAACTGGACTGTATTGTTTTCATTGCATGCTTCATATGTTGTTTGCTGACTACCTCTAAAAGCCTGATGAGACAATAATATTCTTCTTCACCTCGATGGCCTAGAATTGGCGGATCAAATTTTTAAAGTAGAGTCTAATGGTTCGTGAATGTTGAATGTTGAACCTTTCCTCCAAGTTCTAGTTTGTCGTCAAATAGTTTGACATTCGTTTCTTCCGTTTCTTGGGGTACCAGGTAACCCTCGTAGTATTTTAGGCTCACCATTGTTACTTTAGGTTCTGCGGGAGGGAGCTGTCTTTTCTTAGAGCCTCGTGGAGCCGATATCCAGCCTGGAGACTTTTCTAAGCACCCCAGGAGAAGAAAACAGGTCTTGTACTAAACGCATTTAAAATACGATGCTCTGTTTAGAAAAATTTCAGACAACCCTCCAAAGTACTTCTGAAGCAGCGTGCGAAAATAATTTTTTGAAGTGCCGCTTGAACTTATTTTTGAACGAAATCTTTAAGCCCGTCGGAGGATATGTATATTATTACAATAAATATAGTAAAGAAATTTATTTATAAGTGCTAAAAATAGCCTTCGGCGTTTATTAAAAATATTTGAATAACATTCATGTTTTGTCACAAGTTTTCACTTAACAAATTGAAATGTTTAAAGTCACATATTTATCTTCCTTACATAAACACCTTATTTTTAAGCTAAATCCGGAATTGTCTTGCAGATCTTTCAAAAATTAACCATCGACTTGTATACTAATAGCGGTGAACTCTCGTCTTGTTTCAATTAACTTAGTATAATTGTCAAACAGGTCTTGCTGGTTGAAGTTCTAATGTTTTGTTTTCTGTTTCAGATAACCGTCCGAATCACCAAGTTATAAGCACCACAAACTACAATCTGCCCACTTTGATAAGTGACTTTTTGAATAAAAAAAGTGTAACTCTCTCGAGTGTTTTGTTATCAAACATTCTCAATTGATTAATTAAAAAGTTCCCCCCCTCCATTCTCGCGATAATTACAGATTAAATTAGTTAGTGTGTCGACAGGTCGCAGTTGAAAAATATCGATTTTCAATCGTCGGAGTAATTTAAAATTTACCTAAACATCGTCTTGGCGCGACTCCAACATCTTGCAAAAATTTAACAAAGTTGGATATCATCGCCGGCTTTTGGTCCCCTCCGTCGTTCAAGTTGCGTGAATGCGCGTCTGTTTTGATACATTGTGCTTCTCGTCCAGGCTTCACCCTGCCGACGAGGAAGCTCAACCAGGTCTGGGTTCGACGCAACCCAGTGTCCTGACACAACAAATTGCCCCCGGTATGGGGTCGATACAAGAATTGCAAGTTCTTTTACAGAACAAAGAGGAAAAAATACGCGAGTTGGAATCTCTAATACGGATTAGAGACGAGGAGATCGTCGATTTGCGCTCACATTTAGATAAGTTTCAAAGAGTTTTTCTTTATCATGGTACCGCAACTAGTCCCAAACATAAAGGATTTAATAATAATATTGGTGCACGTCCTAGAAATAGAGTTGGAATTTCGGCCGAACCTCAAAGTGAAGCTTCGATTCAGGAGTTGTCTCAACAAACATTTACGACTTACAAAAAGGAAGAAAGGTGAGTCGATTTTTATTAATTATCTAATAATACACCATTTTGATTGTTGCATTCCTTAAATTGTGAAACTTATGGAATGGAATCTCGAGTTTTGAAATACTCGATACTCATTAGGAATTATCAACCTACTTACCAAGTATAGGTATTTTTAGAAACGTAACCCAATTCGCGTATGATTGTATATCACTCGCGTAATTACTCCGCTAATTTTTTAATTTGACTAAATTTACGATCGATACGTTGGTAATTCTTTTGTCTTTTTCTTTAATTGAATCGATATTACCAGCTTACCACCACACGTGTGATACTCTTGATGGCGCATTTGTAGAGAAAAATCTGTTGAAGAAGTTCTTTAAATTAATTGTTTTAAGGTGCGTATAAGGTCGTGTTGACACGATTTTTTTCCTGCGTGTACAACATTGGTAATTTAAGTAATTACTATTTGTAACGGCTACTATAAAAATTATTCGATACAATTAATAGCTTCATTTTGATATCTACTTACTCCTCGTCGATTGTTCTTTTGGTTTCTTAAGTATTTTTGTTACAAATTGAGTAGGATTTTGCCCCATTTTCTTTAAATTAATTTTTGGTAATTTTTTGAAGGAGAAATTAGACTCTGGGTAAGTTTTGCATCCCCCCTCCCCCAATTAAAATTCATTTTAGAAGTTTATGGTCGTGCTATAGAAGAATATGTAGTTTTAGTTGAAAAAAGCGCCATCTTTTTGGACTTTTGAACTGTTTTGTGAAAAAATCGACACTAAATTTGTGACTAATAGGAAGCAAACTCTCCCAATCGTGTGCAACCCAATCAACACGTACAAATGGGACTTTCAAGGGTTAATATACATGGTTCAACATGTTCTGACTTAAGGGTTAAAAAGAACAGCATTGTGCTCATTTGTATACAGTTAGTAGTTATCTAACGTTGACCTGAAACTTGAAGTATACATACTTTTATACTTCCTTATCTTAAGGTCAAGTCACCAACTTTGGATTTTTTCCATAGATATTACTGTAGCATTGATAAAACTTACTTTTTTTCATCACCTTTTAGGACTTGTGACTATCTGCAAACTCGGATTAACTATAGTCAGTTTCCACCCCACGAACTCGAACTATATACCTACACGGGCTAGGCTTATCGTATAGACCGGAAGGCAGCGAGCACTTTCACTAAATGATAAAGCACAAATAATTAACTCATGTAAACCGACCTTCTGCCACTCCAAAGTGGCAGCTTTAACTTGAGAGTGGCTCGAGAAGGGTGGGTTTTTGCTCTTTTTTCGGTTGCCTCACAAGCACGTATACACTAAACTTCAACACTAACACTTAAACTGTTTGTTTTACGAAAAAAATCTAAGAGATATAATTTGTGGACAATTGAATGCACTTTATTTTTGTATAGAAACGATTTTCTCTAAAAGTGCCTAATTTTCGAGTTATAAGCGATAAAAGCATTTTATGGTCGATTACGGTATTTTGGCGGAATTTGGAATTTTTGTCAAACTTGAACGCGCTCTAGCGCCTAAACCGTTTGCCTGAGGAAAAGACTCAACAGGTATAATTGTTGGAAATTTGATACAGTGTCTATTCATATAGAAGCACTTTTGTCTAAAAGTGACTAGTTTTCGAGTTATAAACGGTAAAACAGTTTCTTGATCGATTTTGGTATTTTGTAATTTTTGTCAAACTTTAACGCGCTGTAGCGCCTAAACCTTCTACCTGATGAAAAAACTCAACATATATAATTTGTAAGAAATTTGATGCAGCTTCTATTCATATAGAAGCACTTTTCTCATAAAGCGCTTAGTTTTCGAGTTATAAGCGAAAAATCGAAAAAAGAGCAAAACTCTACTTTTCTGGAGCCACTCTCAAGTTAATGCTGCTACTTTGGAGTAGCAAACGTTTAGTTTTATTACTTATTTGCAATGTTCTTTCAACGTGAGTCGTTAAAAATTTTGTACTTTATCTTTAGTAGAAGCCGGTAAAAGTGATCGCTGCAATATACATTAAACTTAACGCGCGCTAGCATCTAACCTGTTCGTTTTATGAACAAAATCTAAGAGATATAATTTGTACACAATTGAATGCACTTTATTTTTGTATAGAAACGCTTTTCTCTAAAAGTGCCTAATTTTCGAGTTATAAGCGATAAAACAGTTTGATGGCCGATTAAGGTATTTTGGCGAAATTTGAAATTTTTGTCATACTTGAACGCGCTTTAGCGCTTAAACCGTTTGCCTGAGGAAAAAACTCAACAGATATAATTTGTAGGAAATTTGATGCAGTTTCTATTCATATAGAAGCACTTTTGTCTAAAAGTGCCTAGTTTTCGAATTATAAGCGGTAAAACAGTTTCTTGACCGATTTTGGTATTTTGGCAGAATTTGGAATTTTTGTCAAACTTTAATACGCTCTAGCGCCTAAACCGTTTGCCTGAGGAAAAAACTCAACAGATGCAATTTGTAAGAAATTTAATCCAGATTCTATTCATATACCAGCACTTTTCTCATAGAGTGCTTAGTTTTCGAGTTATAAGTGATAAAGCAGTTTTTTGACCGATTTTGGTATTTTGGTGGAATTTGGAATCTTTAGCCAATCTTTAACGCGCTGTAGCGCCTAAACCGTTTGCCTGAGGAAAAAACTCAACAGATATAATTTGTAGGAAATTTGATGCAGTTTCTATTCATATTTTAGCACTTTTCGCATAAAGTGCCTAGTTTTCGAGTAATAAGCGGTAAAACAGTTTCTTGACCGATTTTGGTATTTTGGCGGAATTTGGAATTTTTGTCAAACTTTAATACGCTCTAGCGGCTAAACCGTTTGCCTGAGGAAAAAACTCAACAAACGCAATTTGTAAGAAATTTAATCCAGTTTCTATTCATATACCAGCACGTTTCTCATAAAGTGCTTAGTTTTCGAGTTATAAGCGATAAAACAGTTTTTTGACCGATTTTGGTATTTTGGCAGAATTTGGAATTTTTGTTCAACTTTAACGCGCTGTACCGCCTAAACCATTTGCCTGAGAAAAAAACTCAAGAGATATAATTTGTAGGAAATTTGATGCAGTTTCTATTCATATTTTAGCACTTTTCGCATAAAGTGCCTAGTTTTCGAGTTATACGCGAAAGAAGAGCAAAACCCCACTTTTCTCGAGGTACTCTCAAGTTAATGCTGCTACTTTGGATTGGCAGACGGTCGGTTTTATTACTTATTTGCAATGCATAAAGTCGGTAAAAGCGCTCGTTGCTCTTCGGACTATTATAGTTAAGAGGCCCCAGGTAAACATATTTTAGGCTAGCTAAGCTTCTGTCTAGGATTTTGAAAACATACCTTACTTTAGAAGTATTTTTGACCCAAATCTCTACAATTTTCCTTTACAAAGCTTTTCCAATATTGGTGATAATTATACCTGTTTACATTAATTTTGAAGCGACTTGACTGATAACACCAACACCATAATGACATATTGATAAAAACAATTACGATTGTTTGTTCAATTGTGATATAAGTCATGGTCGTCCAAAGTTTTTTTAATCTTTATCACCATCAGTTTGAAAATTTTACCATTTTTGGCGCTTAGACGGTTTACAAACTCATATTCTATTGGAGGAATATTTCAACAACCTATATTTTTCTTACCAAAAACACGTGCAAGATGTGCCTCAATCACTCGAACGATTGTTCGTTCCAATTTCTACAAATATTTATTCGTCCAATTTAAGCCATCATCGCGTACAGTTGGGAGAAATTTTTTGTTTTTATTTTTCTTTAATTAGTTAACCTTACTTAAACTGCAACATAAACCTATAACTTCATTGGTAGTGGTAGACGAGGGCAATTGATGATTTATATACTTAAATTAGCAAATGCATATGATATCATGTCTGTATAAATAGCCTCCAAATGTAATGTCGGCTCTTTGTGGGGCGTTGGACAACTCTTATTATTTTGTTAAATTTATTAATCCCATCGGGGGGCGATTAAAATGAAACCTGTCTGCATGACTGCATGTACACAGTGTACGTTACAGGTTACAGCACGGTAATTAAAATTACATCGTCTGTATAAGTTTTCTTTTTGATTGATAAATAAAACTGGATTTGGTAGTTTAGAAACGCCAAATTAGGTAATCGAATCCATTAGTCAACTTGAAGCAGCTTCTACATTGTATAGGCTTAGACGATCTTCCTAAGGGGTTTCCTGAGGGCGAATGATAGGTACAGAGTCTCACTTAGAGAGACTTATACAAATTATAGTCCAAAGACAATATTTCTTCGACTTTTCATAAAAGGTAGGGCAATTTAATGTATGGCACACTTCTAAGGTGGAAACCTGCACAAAAATTATAATTGGAGTAGTAAATCAAATACCTAGATTTCTTTCATCTTGTACTAATAGAGTGATTAAACTTTGCTATTAATTGTCTGTAAATCCTTGAATTCTATTAATAACTACCGTTTTAGATTATTTAAATTTGAATTGAAATGATTATTAATCGTTTATTTTTAGAACGATTTTAATTTTTTTTTATATTGAAATTTTATCGACGCTATATTAGCCATTGTTATTTTTTATATGCACTTAATCGTAAATAATACGCACGAAGTAGTTCGGAACAAGTGTACACTGTACAGGTTATTACATCCAAGCTCGTAAGATAAATCCGTGCATTCAACGATGAATGAATTTTTCTTAAATATTTTAGTAAAACACGATCTGAACACTCTCTATAGTGTCGATACATCAATTACATTTTCAATATTATCTTCTCTCCATCTTTGAAACCGTGATAATAGCGAGACACCTTAGAAGCATTGGGCCATTATAGGGCTAATGGTCAGTGCTCAGTTAGAGCTCTCTCTGAGCACCTGGTAGAATTAAGCAACGGTTTGAAGAGATGAAGGAGTCTTCTAAGCTTCTATCCTGCATCCTTGTATCCAGCAAGCGTTTTCAAGAAACTTCAGAGAGCCGAACGGCTTTTGCCATTTGAACAGTATTTTAGCTCTTTCAGGGCGAGTCTCCTGGCGAAGAGTTCTGCATTTCTACACTGCCCCATGACTTCGAACTTGCGTCTGATGATATTATCTGTAAGCTCTTGGCCTTCTAAATGTGAAATTTGACTTTAATCGTGTTTTTAATTAGCTATTAATTATAACGAAATTAATTAATTCACGAATTACTTTAAGCAAAAGGAGAATTCCTGTTTTTTATCGCCTTTAATGGGATAATTTTGACTTCCACTTGTAATAACGTAAAATTATTAACTGCTTAAATCGGTTTTGAAGTAATTTAAAAATTATACGAGTTAAACCACAACTTTTTGTCGAAGCTTATCATTTATGCAAAATATTGAAAGTCGATTAAAATTTGAAAAATTTTGAAATGATGGGGATAGGAAGATTCTTCTTTTTGCTAAGTTAAGAGCAGGCCATATTAGCAATTTAGATTTCAAGGTTTCTTACTTCAATTATTATTCAAGTTGGGGTAATTATAGCCTTCTGAGAATCTGTAGGTGCGGTGGCTATCTTGATATAAAATGCCTAATGATACAGTACTAAAGCTACTGAAGACTTCAGGATTTTTACCCTTTTCTCTTTCACTTTTTGTGGGTTGGAATTTGGCAATAATGGTAATTATACCCAAATCGTTTAGTTTAGAGTGTAATATACCGTAATACTTACTATCAATCGACCCATATCGGAGAAGCTTCGACTTCGCATACGATCTGTTTGTACTTATTGGTAAATGCTTATAAACAAACGTATGGAAATTAGCTGTAAATTATCGATTTGTAAACGATATTGGTTTTGTAAGAAGTTTAGATACTGAACCGTTTGTTTTATAATGTTATATTTAACCGCTTGCGATAATTTACGCACATAAACAGAGTTGGTTTAATTGTTTCACGCGTCAGTGGAGATTTGGTTCTTCTGCAATTCTATTGTCATCCCCCGAAGTTTATAACGCGCAAATTCCAACGTGTTTTTCCATCACAAACAACATTACAACCCTTATTTTATAAGGGTGGCGATAATAGTCGAATCGAATTCAAAACCACGACCCACGACTTCCATTATTTTTTTGTTTACTTTGTCAAAATTCGTGAAAAGCGAAGGAAACGTGGAAAATACATAAATCTAAAATAATAATAATCGGTGGTGATAATTTATTAGTAATTAGAATAATTTATGATAGGCAATTAAAAACTTATTTTAGTAGAATTTGTCTCAATACGTGGGTGTATGGTTGGTTGCATCTATTAACTCTGCAATAATTCTAATTTTCTAATATCCTTTTTAGTTTTGTTTTTTGGGGAAAATCTAAAAGAAAATAAACTTATATAAATAGATTGCGATTACAATTTTAATCCAAAGCAAACATAAGCGTGTAATTAAAAATTATAATTAGAGTAAGAGGCATGTACCCTAACAATAAAAACAAGTAATTCATCATCAGGTGCATATTTGAGAGGATTTATGAGGTGCGCGTTGAATTAATAATTTATTGTCGGATTAAAAATAGGAGGGCCTCTTTAAATTTAATGGGGTGGAGGAGTAATTGGCTCAAAATATATATTTTAATTACCTAGTTTTATCGAGTTTCTAGGTGCATAGCTTTATTAACAAAAATACGATGGATAAATGATTCACTTTAATTATTTAATTCAAGGTGCTAAGTCTAATCATCTGATGATTCCTTAAGCTCAGTACACGATGTATCTTTATAGGTATAAATAGGTCTTGTTAGTGTAAATAGTTCAGCCTCGGGGAGCACGCAACCGTCTTCAAAGCAGAAATGTACGCCATTCTAACTTGCGCGCAAATACTGTTAGATCAAGGCTATCACAACCAAAGAATTTTTATAGTATCTGACAGTCAAGCAGCCCTTAAGGCGCTGAACGCCTGTGATGTGGGGTCCGGACT